>JAUIMM010000036.1:14515000-15192500 GCA_031769625.1 Taudactylus pleione | reverse complement strand
ATGACTGCGCACAGCCGCCATCACCAAACAGGTGGTTTAGACTGCAACCCGTGCAGCCCCCCCACAGAAATAAGGTAGGAGCTGTCGCTGGTAACAGTAGTTGTAGTAATAGTAGTGGTAGTAGTAATAGTAGTAGTGCTATTAATATTATTATTAGCAGTAGCAGGGCCGTAACTAGGGTGGTGCGACCTCTGCCATGGCACAGGGCACCGCAGGGCAGGGGGCGCTGTTTGGACCTGTCAATTTTCTGTTTATTATCATTCTCACTTGTAGCTTTCTTTTCTTTTATGACCAGCATCTACTGACCTCTCTTATCTATTCCCTTGCCCTTCCCCATGAGGCCATGGCCCTTTTTCGAGTGCGTGTCTTATGTCCCTAGTTGAAAAATAGGGGAGGGGGGCGCCAATGCTTTTTCTGGCACAGGGGAACAAAAAGTCTAGAGCAGTAGTAACAGTAGTTGTAGCAGTAGCACCAGCAGTAGTAGTAGTAACAGTAGTGGTAGTATTATTATTATTATTATTATTATTATTATTAACAGCAATAGTAAATGCTTACAAATATTACTTGACTTTTCATATTTGTTGTCACAAGCAATAGATTCTAATTTAAAGGAAATGTGACTTCAATGCTTCATAGTTAACGAGACAAAAATGTTTAATATTCTCAAAATCACAACATATTCTATTTTTATGGAGATCAGTTGACTTTCCATTATTATTCAGTTATTTTTAGAATACAGTAAATATATTTTTTACACTTACAAACAATCCACAGAAAGTAACAGTAACATTGACACAGAAAAATTAGTGGGGAAAAAAAATAAAATGCATTAAAGTAAATCTTAATTTTAAATCATTCATTCTCTTGTCCTTATCAGCGGTTGAATGTCTGTATTTGTATAATGTTAGCTGCGATGACTTGAATTGGAGTCCTTAGAAGACTGATGACATTACTTGATTATTTACGTGATGATTTTCTTAGCACTGCTGTGTTCTGGATGCACTGTAATTAAATTATTCAGACCTTTAAATAATGATGTAGAATAGCACATGTAATTGAGTATTCTACTACCAGTTTCTTGTCTCTCAGCTGTCTATTCAAGAACTTCACTGGCAAATAAAATAAGATCTTGTAAACTTTAAGGAGTGTGTTCAAAATATATATATATATATATATATATATATATATATATACTGTATATATGTATATACAGTACATATATATCCATAAAATAAAGTAAGTTACCATATACACTGTATTGTTGGATAACACATGACAGAGCGACAATGCATCATTTTAAGAATGAATTCTTTGCAAAATGGCTTTTTTAAATTAAGAAATACTCGCCCATTTCCAAAGCACATTGACAAGAAACAGAATGCTTTCACAGAACATTAAACATGCATCTTACATATTACTGTAATGAAGCAGCATGTCAAGGCATTTTAGTGATGACATGGCTGTCATCATTAACCATCAGCATGATGGTGGAAACGTGTTGACTGTCTGCCTCACAGTAAAAAATTGTTATTTCCTTTTCTGTGATTTGGACCCCTTTCCTTTTATACATACTACAGTATGTTTGGAGTAGCACCTGTGCAGATGTGCATTGTTTTGTGAGTGCAGCCTGCTTAATGCAATTTTATGTAGTGAGTGCAAACAAAATAAAAATAGAAACTGGCAGTTCAAAAGTGAGATGTTACATATTTCCTACAAACCTCATTTCCATCCTGAATCACTCTCTGTCATCAGTTTGTCTCATGAAAATGCCTGCTGAGTAGGACTGTTTCATGGTATCTGGTCGATTGGTTGACATTATAAAGGTGGACATTCAGAACGTTAACCACTTCAATGTGTCGACCATTTAACCCCATCGACCTTAACAAATGTCTACAGAATGATGGTCGATCTAATGACCATGTTGATCTATTGACTGTTAACATTTAGAACCAGTCGACCATTTTTTGGTGTCGACTTGAATGTCCACCACCGTCGATCTGGCATACCACACCATCAACAGATACAGCAGTGCCAGATTAAGGGAATAATAGTCTGGAAGGCATAAAATAATGATGGGAGTGTTCTGAGTCTTGGATTTTTCTCACTTTTTCCAATTACTGTTTGTCATTATTAAAATCAAAAATTACCCAATGAAATACTTTCTTCCTTAAAAATTATTCAATTATGCCAATCCTGAGCTATTTACATTTTATACTAAACAATCAATATTTTTTTCTTAGAAGAGGGGCCCATATTTTATTACTACAAGCAGGTTATCCTCTTACTGGTGAATACTGCAACCCTATACACAACCTTGTTAATTTAGGGGCTAATTCTGAGTTAAGAGCAAAGCAAAAAAGAACAAGTGACTTTGCACCTTGGTAATATCGTGTTGATCTGCAGGTAGAGCAGATGTAAAATGTGCAGAGAGATTAAGTCCCCATACATCAGACAGCAATTTCACCGGAACGCCAATCCAACAGTTGGAAATGCCAACCACCAGCCATCGATAATTGCCAATCTGTTGTGGAATCTGTGAAATTCTTCATGTTTTAAATCCCCGATTTGGTGATCCAGATCATATTTGGGTCAGGATCGTCAAATCAGGTAAATCCAACATGTTGGATTTCACCGATGCCCTGACCATGGTGTCTGGGGATCTGTGAATTTGCTCAATAGATCACAGGTGTATGGGTCCTTTAGATGTGAGAGGGGCATGTCCAAACTGAAATCTAAATTACATTGTAGCCCAGCATTTGTGGGCTACATGCAAAAACAGCCAATATTTACCTTGCATGAAAACAATTATAATTTGTATCACTTTCATTGCAACATGGTTTGTTCCAGGTGCAAAGTTACTTGCTTTTCTTGCTTTGCTCCCAACTTAGAATCATCTCGATAATCAGTGGCTGTGGAGACCTTCAAAAATTAGGTAGCACTGTAATTAGAATTGTGATAGTTTTGCAATTGAGTTTTAATAGCCCATGACCTAACAGACATAACAGGAAGACTCATTCACACCTCCATAAAGAACAGCAGATTTAGCCTAAATCTCTGCCTTATAAGTGTGAACATGTGTAAATAGGTTGACCACCACCTCACTAACTACCACCTCCCACTCACACCTCCAACCTTTCTCCCACCCTGCCCCTGTTATTTTGTTTACTGCATTGCGCACAAAGCAAAACAAATTAAAGGGGAAAAAATGAATAAATAAGTAACAATGATAATTCTAGAGTTGGTTTAGTAGAGTCAGATTTAGAAACTGTAATAACTTGTATGTAAAATAACTGCCAGCACAAGATGTCCTCTTGGATTATCATTCCGTTAAATTAAAAAATAATTATATTTATTTATACATAATCAATACAGTTAGACAACAGCCAGAGTAATCAATACTGGACGACATTCTGTCTTGGACAAGGGTTTTTCAGATTATTGTCTATGACTGAAAACGGTTCTTGGCAACAGTTGCTATTATAAAATTAAAATAACACTTTAGGGGCCAACAATAGTTCTAATTTGAAAGTGTGTATTTCAGATTTATTTTCCTACTGAGTACAACTGATGTCATCCATGTAAAGTAATTAGTAAAACTAATTTTTATTTAAATGCTTTAATTAACATAAAAATAATGCTTGACTAGCAATAATCTGCCTCTTCCTAAGGCTAGACTTGTTATACTGTAGTACCATCGTACAGACTCTACAAACAAGGGGTCTGAATAGAACATGAAGATAAAAGCAATGTATATTTCAAAGCAGCATTCTTTGAAGAATAACAATTTGCAAACATATTTACATATTAAAATACACTAAATTTACATTTTGCTAGATAATGGGAAAGGAATATTGATAACACTGAAATTGAAAGTTGAAATATATGGTAAGTGAAAGTCCAGTAATAGATTTAGGGGGAATTCAATAAGCCCCGATCATTTTTCGGGCACAAAAAATTGGTTTTTGCATTTGTTACCTTCACGCAATTCACTTAGAGTCCATTTTTTGTGCACAAAAAATTATCTGTTTACGGGAGAAAACACTTAGGGGTTTATGTATCAAGCAGTGAAAAGTGTGGAGAAGTGGACCAGTGGAGAAGTTGCCCATAGCAACCAATCAGCTCCTAACTATTATTTTATAGACTGTACTTGATAAATGCTATAGTACCTGAAAGCTAATTGCTTGCTATGGACAACTTCTCCACTGGTCCATTTCTTCACGCTTTTCAAATCAATGATAAGTTCACGGACATATGTGTTTTACTGATGGGTTTGCGGAAACGGGATAAATATCAAGTATTTTTTTCGGAGCCTGTTGAGGTCCCCAAAAACATTTCCGATGAGTGCTGCAGGGGGCCATGCTTCGGGGCTAATTGGATTGCCCCGGGGGATCAATTCGCTTGCAGTAATTTAACGCAGCTAATTCAATTCACCCTTTAGGGTTCTATGTACTAAGCCTTGGAGAGAGATAAAGTGGAGAGAGATAAGGTACCAACCAATCAGCTCCTGTCATTTTTTTCAGAAATCATTTATCCACTTTAGCTCTCTCGAAGGCTTAGTACATAGGGGGGTATTCATCAAAGCTTGGAGAGAGGTAAAATTGTGGGAGATAAAGTACCAACCAATGTGCTTCTGAGCTGATTGGTTGGCACTTTATCTTTCACAATTTTATCTCTCTCCAAACTTTAATGAATACCACCCATAGACCCCAAGTATCAACCAACCAGCTCTTAATTCTGACTTTACAGGCTGTGTTTGAAAAATGACAGGAGCTGATTGGTTCATACTTTATCTACATCCACTTTATCTTTCTCCAAGGCTTAGTACATAAATGGGTAGATTTACTAAAGCTTCTAAAAATGAGAAGTGGAGGTGTTGCCCATAGAAACCAAACTGTTGTTATCATTTCTCTATTGCATTCTAGAAAATGATAGGCAGTAACTGACTGGTTGCCAAGGGCGAGACCTCAACTTGTCTGCTTTAGAAGCTTCAGTAAATCTACCCCTATAACTGCAAGTATCCAGAAAATATGTAAATACACCTGGCTTTGTAAAATGAACACACTAACATTGTGTCTTATAAGTAACACAGCTCTAACTCCATAGGGATCTCCACTGCACACCGCATATATCTTTTTTTCCTGGTGCTGATTATGAATATAGTAATTCATGAGCAGTGCTGGGAGTGATTCAGAAATAAATGGGCCAACAGAAATTCTAGTAATAGATGAAATTATATATAATGAACCTCAGTTAGATGCAAAAAGAAATGCAATGTATAGCTTCAAACTAATTTTGTACTGCATGTATACCGCAAATAGCTTGCAGCTTTATTGTTATTGTGAAATTTAGAGCTCAGCACCCTAAAAGTTAATGTTATTTAATAAATAATTAGGAATGGTTCATTAGAGGCTTGCTCACACCTATCTCTATTAATGCATGTTTAAGCCACTAACTAATTCTTGAAAGATACATTAAAACTAGGATGAATATTTCCTTATGGACTTGTTTCCGTCATTGGGTTCACAAATTTCAATTGCTTACTATGGAACGTAAAGCTGGATACCTTTCTCCATCTCAGACACCCATTTGTAATCCAGAAGGACTGATATTTATCATTGAGAGAAGACTTAAGCTGTGTAGACACTATAATATGTGTGTACCCAGCGACAGAACGTGAGGTAATGATACTATACATCTCGTGCACCGTACACACTGCACAATCCGGTGGCTTAAACATGCATTAATAGTGATAGGTGTGAACCATTCATAATTATTTATCAATGAAAAAGGAATAATTTGCTATTTATTCTTCAACAAAAGTTTACATGTACAACATGATAGGAAATTTTAAGGAATCTTCAGTCTTTACAACACCATTCTCTCTGAATACAACTTAGGATAGTCTTTAAATATTTGTTCCAAACCACAAACCTAAATCACTTGCAACAATGTTGAAAGTATAATGGACAACATTGTCCTGATCTCATCCTCCCTTCTTTACTTCTGCTTAATTGCACTTTATGCAAGTACCACACAATGACAGAACGGAATCAATATGTAATGCCGGCTGTCAGGATGCCCACTGTCAAAATACCGACAGTGGCATCTCAATGGTTGGTATCCCGATAGGGGTCGGGTAAGTATACTTACACTCCCGTCTTCTCTCCCTAACCCTCCCTTCTTGTAGCCTAACCCTCCCCACCCTGCACCCTAACCCTCCCTGTTAGTGCCTAAACCTGTCTCCCCCTTTTGTGCCTAAACCTAACCCTCCCCTTAGTGCCTAGCCCTAACTCCCCCCCCAGTGGTGCCTAACCCTAACCCTCCCCCCCCAGTGGTGCCTAACCCTAACCCTCCCCCCCTAGGGATGCCTAACACTAACTTCCCCCCCAAAACCTAACACTAACACCGCTATGCTACCTGAAACAATTCCCCCTAGCGCGGCTAACGCTAAGGGCGCCCCGAACTTACCTCGTTCGGGCTTCCCTCGTCAAGATTTAGACCGGCGGCATCGCGGCAGCCGGTCTCATAACTACATCCCGACAGAAGGCTGTATAAGCTTGAAGGGAATTAAACCCAGAGATTGAGTCTGTTCATTTAACATGGTTAGATTTTTTCTTGGAAGTCAATGGGATCTGGGGGTGGATTTTTTGGGATAGGTTATGTAAAGAGGGCATGGCAGACCTGTTGGTTTATTGTATTTGTTTGTGCGCTCCTGCTTTTGTATTATTTGGGTTGCATTAAAGTATGGCAAACAGTGGGCATGTTTGGCGCAAGAGTACACTCTCTTGTATAATGCAGCTATATTAATACACACCACAATGTGATGTTTAGGGACCCCTTTTGGACAAGGTTGCATAGGGGTGAGTGCTTTAACCCCCCTATTTTTGTTTGTTATTAAATCACATATTGGGTGAAACCTGTCTGTCCATGCTTTTGTGTGCCACCAGCTACTGTATATGAATTTAATAAAGTTACACATTTTTTGTCAAACTGTCTCTTAATCTTATTTATATTTATGGTTATTGAGGTTAAGTCATGGTAAATAAAAGGAAATCACCCATTAGGGGGTTTAATTATTCCTTCCTTCTTGTCTTTCATGCTTTATTACGTGCTGTTGTTTCTCTTCCTTGTATATGTTTCTGATGTTGTCACTGTAGTATTCCTTCTCCCTTGTAAACTCTTGTTTCATTCACTCCTCAGTTTAGGCTGGCTAACTTTCACTGACCATTGCCTGACTTTACTTTTTGTTCCTTTAACTTTCTTCTTCCTTGACCTGTCTTCATCTTCTTGTTCCCTCTCATGTGCCTCCACTCCACTCCTAGGTAGTAGGTACCTTGTTCATGGCCCCTTCCACTCAGGACAAAGTTACCAACAATATGATTGCTGGTGTGCTATAATGTGTATCTACAACTCTCACACATCTCTCCTATCTGTCAGAAGGAAAGAGCATGGAGGGTATGATGGGAATAGAAAGTGTTAACTGTATCCGTGCTTGGAGATGCGTAATGTGTAGTTTAAATGTCTATGGCATTAAACTAGGATTCTTGTGTGATCAAACATATGCAAACTATGCTTCTTTGTAACTAGTCATGCTTTACAATGATAATAAGGGAGAGCTCCCTAGCATTCATGTAGCATGAGCTTTCTGCTCCTATATTTAAGCCTATACTTCACTAGTTAGAGTTTCACCTTTGGATAGACAGTGCTTCCTGTGCCAGGATTATTTCTCATGTGACTCAGGCAATATCAGGGCTGTCCTTGGTTGTCTGGAGCATTTCAATCGAAGACAGTAATAGCTCAGTAACTTTTTTATATTCATCCTCCAATGGACTCTTACTAACAATAACACATTTCAGTTGGCTTTAGTCCTGATACAGTGAGAATGCCTTGCTCCTCTGTATCTTTCTTCATCATCCCACTGTACTGTGGTTCTGTGCAATTACTGTGTACACTGACATGGGAACTGAGCCTGGCATCTGCTGATAACTACTGCCATAAGTACTAACTACCGATAGATATTCTTACTTTGCATAAGTGGAAAAGAAGGGGAACACATGAAAGGCAGCAACAAACTGTATAGGTTATTTCACACTGGATTGCGATATTTGTCTGACTTAGGAAAATGTTATGGGCTCGGGGGGCTACATGACAGCCCTCCCCCACCCTCACCATGCAGCCATGCCCCCAAACCGTTTCCAGAGTTGCCAACTTTCCAGTGATATATTAGTAAAGTCTGTTCATGTGTGAGAGAGAGAGCAAAGTGCAAATAAATCACTGTAAAGATGTCACCACTGGACGGGTATCGGGAGGGAGGTGCAACATGGATAACTGGTTGGTGCATAGGTCCAGTGAGCTGTATATTGAATACCCTGCAACCATGATAGATATGCCAAATGTCCCACTTAAGTTTTGCTTTACCTGAGTTTGCTTGAACCATCATAAATAGCTGTCCCCAATGTAGTACCTGTGTGCACAATAAGCTCTGCTGTAGACTGTGCAAAGTAGCCATTAACTTGGTCAACATTTGAGTTTTATTGTAAATTCATATACGCTAGTTTTAATAAACTGATTTGAAGTAATCTTTTCTCATCATTGTTTTGGATTAAACACCCCACATACAGTCACTAAAGTGTATTGTAGCTGTTTTTGGAGTGTTACACCATTGTTTAAAGTATAGGACAGGACAGGAATGGTAATTTGGAAGTCCAGACTACTACCATTATAAATGTGATGAAAGATGGCTTACGTCCCCAGCATACAAATAGACTTTCTGATTATGTAACTAATAAATGTTTCATGTCAACCAAGAGGCAACAGGAAATGAAGAACAATCCTTGAAAATCATCTTATGAAGATTAGAGGCATGTTAGAAATTGTCTGGAGTTCCCTTTCAGCAATGTTTGGAAACATTGCATAATGATTTTGAGAATAAATAAATGCATATATGTAATGCATATAAATAAATTGTTTAATACAAATGTTAACTGACCCTTATAAAGCCTTTCCCTCAGTTCTGGTGACACTTGATGTCTGATTTGCTTATCCCACACGTAATTACTTTTGCTCTAGCTAGAGGTCATTCAGACCTTCATTCATGCTGTCCTTGCACTAACAGCATGAGTTCATTTAGTAAAGACATGCTTTGTAGAAATTCACAGGTCAATTGTCTAAAGGCAAAGAAACACTCTAGAAGCAAAGGGTTTGTGATGTGAACACACATAAAGTCACATCAGCAAAAATAGACAGTTGTTTTTACAGCCAATAAACTGCTGCATCAGAATTGCTACATTATATAGATAATGATACTAGTGTAGGAAGAAATAAGAATTGCTACATTATATAGATAATGATACTAGTGTAGGAAGAAATAAGAATTGCTACATTATATAGATAATGATACTAGTGTAGGAAGAAATAAGAATTGCTACATTATATAGATAACTGTGCTAGTGTAGGAAAAAATAAGAATTGCTACATTATATAGATAACTGTGCTAGTGTAGGAAGAAATAAGAATTGCTACATTATATAGATAACTGTGCTAGTGTAGGAAGAAATAAGAATTGCTACATTATATAGATAACTGTGCTAGTGTAGGAAGAAATAAGAATTGCTACATTATATAGATAACTGTGCTAGTGTAGGAAGAAATAAGAATTGCTACATTATATAGATAACTGTGCTAGTGTAGGAAGAAATAAGAATTGCTACATTATATAGATAACTGTGCTAGTGTAGGAAGAAATAAGAATTGCTACATTATATAGATAATGATACTAGTGTAGGAAGAAATAAGAATTGCTACATTATATAGATAACTTTGCTAGTGTAGGAAGAAATAAGAATTGCTACATTATATAGATAACTGTGCTAGTGTAGGAAAAAATAAGAATTGCTACATTATATAATGATACTAGTGTAGGAAGAAATAAGAATTGCTACATTATATAGATAATGATACTAGTGTAGGAAAAAATAAAAATTTCTACATTGTATAGATAACAATATTAGTGTAGGAGGAAATAAGAATTGCTACATATAGATAACGATACTAGTTTAGGAAGAAACAGAAGTTTATAAATACAATTAGAAGGTTTATCTTTTTGGTTTGTAATAAAAGGTTACAACCATAACTAAATGTATGTAATGAAATGGACGTTGTGTCAGTTTTACTCTACCCTCAAACAACTAGAATTCTTGTTGGCCAGCTGAACAAGTCCCATCATATAGGTTGTGACCAAATGAAATACTTATTTGGCTGTACAGTTATGGGACCAGACATATCATCAATTACAATTATTTACATAAGCCATGTATGTTTAACATGGACTGAATGGTGGGACGAAGACTTAGAAGCTCCCGTGACATCTTCTGTTGTGGTTATACAACATGTCTAAAGGAACTGAGGGATATTATGAAAATGTGTAGGGACTCAATTAGCCATCAAATAATGAAATTTCAAAACTCTATAAAAAAAGGGGTAAAAGATACACAGGGTAGGGAGTATTACTGAGGTTAATTTGTGAAGCAAGAAAAGTGGGCATTCTCTATCCAGAATCGATTACATTCCAAATAAATACATATATAGACAGGTATAGGGTTACTCCATCTCAAGATGTTGTTAGTCTGCAACAAAAAGCTTTGCTTTTTGTTGCTTGCTAAATTGCAGAATCTCTCTATTCCTGTAGAAATCACATCCGAAAAAGCTTTTCTCAACTTCAGAAATAGACCCCAAAGCCCAGATCTGGCATGGAGCACCATCAGGTCTTCATCTAGGACTTCAAGATTGCATGTTGTTTCTGCAGTAGGAGAATATTCCACACAGAATTTGGCAGTGTTTCCAGTACTATCCTCAAAATACATAAGAATGAGCTGACTGTCATTGGATCAGCTCTTTTCAATACAGTCTGCATGAAACTGTGTATTCCAATGAATGGCAAAGTCAGGAGCAGAAATGAAAGTTTATGTTGACGGAACCTCCAAAGTCTGCTTACAAGTTTGTGTACTCTTCTCACTGTGCTTTGAAAATAAGGGGTGAATTTCTTAAATTACAAAAGCAAAAGTGTTTCAATAAAGACAACTTATCTAAAAAATACAAAGATTACATTTGTCTTAATTTATTCGTAATGTCTTAATTTCATGATTAGAAGAATTAAATAGATATTTGAAAGCTCACAGCATCACATTTTCTTTCTTTGCCCTGTTACTGTTTCAAGAACCCTGTTATGCTTTCTGAGTATGCCCAGACCCCTATAAATGCTCACAAGAGTTGAGCTGGACATCTTCTGGTCACATCTGGTGCCAATGCATGTGATTCACTGCAAGTACACTGGCCAATATTCTACTATTGTGAAAGGGGTGGACCAGAATTTCACATTGAGTCCACCCTTGTTTGCAACCTGGCCATTTAGCTGTTCTAAATAACTTCTTGGATGCATTCACCAGCATGAAGGCATGACATCAGACACAAATACAGCTGTCTAATATATAGGAGCGCCATAAGTTGTTTAAAGTTCCGTACTGCATAAATAAAGATTACATTATGTTCATCTGCTTCTCTGATTAAATAAACCTAAACCCATAAGATATGTAGTGTTCAAGTTAAAGCAGTTGGCACATTAAATTATACCCTGATTCATTCTGACCTAACATCTGCCATGAAAGAAATTATAAGATGTTTCTATCTAATTATTAGTCAATCACTTTCCCAACTTTTTGGATCAAGTAATTGCTGTGTTTTTATAGAGCGTTTATATTAATAAGTAAACTCAGTGGAAATAGTGCCTCTTTGTTTTCTCTTTTGAATATATGTAAGCTTTAATTACAGTAAAGAGCTAGATAGACATATTTAGTAAAAGCACCAAAAGACTCAGTCAAACAATATCCACGAGGTACAGATATACAAAGAGTAAAGATGAAAATATATTTTTAGTGTATTTTAGTTTAATCTGTAATTTTTATTCTTTACATCATTCTATCCACACAGCTGTGTGCTCTGCTCAGTACAATGCAAACATGTACAGTATATAATGGTCCATTGCTATGTTTTGCACTGTTGATTGCTACTGCCGCAGGAGGCGTCTTGTGTAAATAGACACCTATTGCTGGCTTCTATGATCCGCTGCTCCGTCGCTATCGGATCACTTGCATGAACATCGGCCATCTGAGTGACCCCCAGGATACTCAGGATGGTTGGTGTTTTTGTGCAGTCAGGACCAGTGAAACTGCATTGGAAGACGCAGACAAATCCTCGCCACCAAAAAGTCGTAGCATGTCAATCATGCTGTGGCTTAGGGGGCATTGCGAGCGATGTCGCAAACACTGGGTCTGATTCACTACGGATGGCTATTCTGCTTAAACGCAGGCAAGATGCAACACAGTTGCTAATATCATCGGTGACATGTAAATGTTGGCATTCGCATTGTGATCGCAAACTCACATAAGGAAGCCTACTTCCCCTTACTCACATTCGTATATTTAGCCAACATAGAGAAACAATTGGTAACATCTAGTAACTTCGGACAGTTAATGAATTAATGAAGCCCAGACCTTACTCAGGAATTGCTTAGTTCAGCGCATGCTATGAGGCCTCAGACGGCCTCTGGTATCGCAGTGGCTAATGTAGGCACGCCCATGTAACGGCATTGAAATGCACTGGCACGCCTGCATTCGCCCGACCACCCCACCGTCACCACCCACAAACGACACTTCCTGTCAATCACTCTGCCATGGGTCTGCGTATCACTGCGATGCATACACATGTGCAGTACACAACAATCGACCAATTGTATAAGCAACTGTGTTCCTTGCTGAATCAGGCCTACTGATCGACACATGCGCAGTAAAGATCCTGTGCCTGTGCCAATTTACCACCATCAGAGTGTTCACAAGGCATCGGTTTTGCGAACAATAATGCCCATTATCCTCCAAGGGTTTTTTCTACAAAGGTTCCAAATGTATCTGAGAAAATCCGAGACCATTCAACGTAGTAACAAATACTGTTAGCACTGTATAAATAAAGGTTAATAATAGCATATTTTGAAAAGATCATTTGACGTTATATTTACACAAAAACATATATACATTACCTAATAAACTAACTCTAGATATAAGCAGTATCAAATCCTAATTCAGGCCTCCATCATGCTGCATATAGGCAAATGAAAAACCCTTCAATGAAAATCTTAACCAAGATGCATAAAAAGTAATATGCTCATCATGTGTGAGGAAAAAAGAGGTCCAGTGAGTATGTAAAGTCTTTTTTTTTTTTATAGAAGTCTTTGTAGCACCACAATATAAATTCACTATACAGTCGTTTAATGGGACAATTCAATTGTGGGCGATGGTTATTGCAGGCACAGACGTTAACCACCAACATCCCCAATTTTCCCTCGTAACCCTTCGAGGTGTGCAGGAAAATTGGCTATATGGGTGTACCATATTCTACTACGAAGTGCCTATCCCAACATCTTAGTCATACATCACAGTGAACTGAATACGGGCCTCAGAGTCTATATTCCTCTACTTTTTAATAAAGTGATAGCAAAACCCGGTTTTAATTTACAATATGTGCATATAATGTGTCTTGAGTAGTCTATTTGTTTCTCTGTGTGGCAATGAACACATCTTCCCTTTTATCACTTATTTAGGTTGTTTATGAAAGCTAGAATCAGCATTTAAATAGGTTGGCTGTACATTCCCTTTAAATGACAATTTAACTGGCTCATGATTAATACTGGTATATAAATTGAGAATATAGTGTTTCCTATGATGGGTCCATTGTCCTACAGAACATAAAGCTAATTTGCATACACAACATAAATCATTAACACATGGCTAAATATATATGTGTTATCCATAAAACCACAACTTACATACAGTATATAGTACAAGTCCTATATTAGTATAAAAATTTATATGCAAATTTTCCCTTAGAGAAGCTTTTGTTTCCTAGGAAGTTATAGAGGATCTCAGAATGTAGGTCATATAATTTCAACTTTACATAAATAGAACAAATGTGTGAAAGTATTACAGGACTGCCTGGTTTCTAAATGGTAAAAGACTCATGAGATTATATGGAAATGGAAAGAGAAAAATGTTTCATTTCATTAACTAGGACAAGAAAAAAACTTGAATTAGTGATATTGGTTTCCTGACATGTACTTTATCCTGAGTGTTTAAGGGATCTATTTAATAAGACCCCTGCAATAGTATATCAGTGATAAAAAAATCTTCTTTGGCCAATGTATAAAAAAAGTCATTGGGGCAGCTAAGCAATGCTCAACTTACTTGCAACAATGGCCAACAGCAGTAAGGTTAGTTTTATGCAGTGCTCAGGAGCTCCCACACATAGCTACATCACCACTGTCTAAATGTGTTGTGTGGGACAGGTACAGGCTGCAACAAATGACGCAGGGACAGGTGATACTGTCAGTATGGGAGGACCAAGGAGGAGGAACAAAAAGGTTTGGGAGGTACCAGTGGTTTGTCTGTGATGTAGTAGATGCTCATACAAAGATCCTTCTACAGCCTGCACTTTATAAGATTTGAGATTATATGGAGGAGAGTAGCAGTGGGAATGCATAATTTGATCTGGAGACATTGTGTGGCATAATGTGAACTGGGGGCACTGTGTTGCATGATGTGAACAGGGGGCACTGTGTGGCATGATGTGAACTGGGGCACTGTGTGACATTATGTGAACTGGGAGCACTGTGTGGCATAAGGTGAACTGTGAGCACTGTGTGGCACTATGTGAACTGGGGCACTGTGTGGTATAATGTGAACTGGGGCACTGCATGGCATAATGTGAACTGGGGCACTGTATGGCATAATGTGAACTCTGTGCTGTCACGACACTGGGGTTTTGCAGATCTGGATCGGGCCCCTCAGGGTTAACTTTAATAGGAGAATGGATGAAACTTGGAGCCTTGATAATGCTACTCATGGACCCAGACTATCATGTATGGATATCTAGATCCCTGAAAAGAGATTGAGCATAGGTATGATGTGGTGGAGTTGGCACTTGGAGTACTACATAACACTGGAAGCAGGAGGTAGACATATGTGCAGTTGCACGTAGCATGTTACCAACTGGAATAGCCGCAGAAGCACTGATAAATTGAGGCTGGGTCAGTCAGATGCAGCACACTCTTGAATACTGGATACTGGATCAGCAGCTGAGTGCACTTGTGAATGCAGTACAGAGGGCTTGATTCAGAGATGTATGAAATGGCGATTTTTATGCAGATTGAGCGATTGCTTGCCACTGCACATGCATATAAGTCAAACTGTGCATGTGTAGTGATTGTCTTGCGATTACGCGTGCACAGAGAACCCATTTGCAAAATGAGTGACAGGTTGTCAGTGTTTCGGGAGGTAATGGGGGGAGGTTAAAAAGTGCAGGTGTGTCTTACCATTTAAACGCTGTGTCAGGAGAGTTGGTGTATTTGAGACAGGTCAGACCTGTGGCAAGGCCTTCATTGCTGGTCAATGTGTGTCGATGTTACAGATATTTACGCTTGCAGATGAGAAGGCAGCGCTAGCCGTCCCTATGCTCTGGTAAGCTTTGGAACTATTAGTATATTTTTGCAGCTGCATTCTGTGCGAAATCGCAACTGCAATCACATTAGTGTCCATCTCTGAATCAGGCCCAGAGTCAATAGCTGAGTTCACTTTGTAACGCAAATAACAGAAGCAGGATACAAAAGCTGAATACACTTAATAACCACAGGTAACAAAAGTTGAATACACTTGTTAATCACAGCTAACAGGAGATGACTCAGATGTAGGGTGCACTAGCAATGCAGGTGACTGAAACAGGTGCAGATGTGACTGAAACAGGTGCAGGTAATTATAGCATTGCTTGGAGATCTTAAGCTGGGACAAACACAATGTGCCATATAACAATGATGGAAACTTGTAACTGAAACAAATACAAAATGTTGAAGCAATGCTGAAGGCTTGAGCTAATACAAACACAGGCTGCAAGAAGCAGTGGAAGGACTGTAACAATGCAGAGATGCAAAGACTACAGGAGCCATGGCACTAATCTCTGAAAAGATGTTGTACTGGCAAAGGTCTGACCCCAGGTCCAGGTTTAAGTAGGACACTCTCGGAGCTAATAGGATGAATGGAGCACGTGACTATAGTTGCTGGCAATTGGTTGGAGCAGCCAGTCATGTGATCTCATCCAAGAGGGCAGCCCCCATGTTCCAGAAGCGCGGGGAATGCGCAGGAAAAAATGCCAACCACACATGATGGTTGGCAAGCACAATCCTCGGAGACGCCTTCTGCAGCCAGGAGGGGTACGGATAGCCGTGAGGTGACACCATCAGACCAGGTAATGATGATTTGAACCAGGATGTGTCACAGGGGCACTGTGTGGCATAATGTGAACTGAGGCACTAAAGGGTGTACAACACATTTCTAGTGCTGAGTATTTACACATTATTCTTTTTAATAACGTGGTCATTATATCATTTGGACAATTTTATTGGTAGGGGCCCCCCCACCAGTTAGTTGCCCTGGGCACCCACAAACCTTAATCTGGCCCTGGTCTTGCAGTTGGTCAGTCAGTGTAGTGTTCAAGTGCGCATGTGTGAGCCAGCTTACCACCTCCTTCTTGCACACTGGATTTAAAAGCCCAACCCTGGCTCCTGGATCCAGATTCAATTTAAAAAGAAAGCGCCCAGAAGCTTGTCTTCACTAGGAGGTGGGCTTTGATAGAGCGCCAGAATCCTTAAATCCTGAAAAGAAACATTTCTTATGATTTCAAATAGAGGAGGAGTAACAATGTATCATCTACAGTAGGGCTCAACAAATCCCGGGGGCCAGGTCACCATGTTGACTAAACTTTTAGTCCTGGCGACCAGATTTTACAAGAGCCAGAGAACTGTGAAAAAAAAGCTAATTGAAAAAAAAAGTTACAAAGCACTCCTATTGGTGGTTACTGGAGTGGGCGGGATGCTGCAGGTCTGTCGCAAGGAAGAATGGATGCCCGCAACAATTAATCACTGTGGCTCCTCTCTTCTGGGTGGAGGTGGAGAATCACCACGGAATCCTGCAACACTGTAAGGTATGAGTATGTAGCAAAATCTGAAGACCATTGAAGAGACATGTGTGGTGGTCTGATGGCATGTGTGGAGGTTGAGGGGCATTGAAGGGGCATGTATGGTGGTGTATAACTATATAAGTTTTGGACTTGGACGATGGTCTGGCTCCTAGTTTTTACAATACATATTCTGATATTGGGATAATGCAAATTGGGATTGGTGCATGGTCATGCCCTACCACCCCCTCATGGGCCATTTGATGAGAAAAATTACACTATTTAGGCAGCATGCAGTGGAGGTACATCCCAACCCTCTGTTTCACCCACATTGTATGACGTTTGGCGAGTACAGTATGTCTATTGGGAAATTCAAAGATATGAGTCATTTTGGAATTCTGTGAGCCATCTTATGTCCTTATATTTCCCAAAAGGGGGTCATTGACGTGCATTTAGCACATTGGTAATATATTTACAGTACTGTGTTAAAAATATGCATGTAATATATGATCATCATCCTTCAGTTTGATTGCATAGCTATTGTTATTTATGTTTTTGTTTTTTACAGACTTGTAAGTAAATGACCATATTAAGTCAGTGTGGGGATGACAACTTTGGATGGAGAGCATGTACAAGCAAGTAGCCTATGCTAAACACCATCATTCCTCAATTACAGCACTGTACATTGACAGGCCATTTTGTTTAAAGGCAATTGGCAATTCTCAGTTGCTATGTGGACAATTACAGCAATGTACTGTATACAAAATAAGATGAATTGCCTTTTCAGATAATATGATTTATTACTAAAACTTAAATCATAAAGTGTATAAATTAATTTCCACATTTAGTAGCATTCGAGCACAGTATCCATGTACTCACTGTATATTTCACAGCTGAACAGGTGCAGCTGTGTAACATTCCCAACAAGATATAAAAGTTGCTAACAATTTCAATAATATCCAGGAACAAGATAGAGTTTCTCACATTAGCAGGCACATTCAGACCTTGGTGGATGACCTTGGATTACAACTGTATGAAGCCAACCATGGGACTGATGTATAATATTTGCTCTGCACACGCCCAGAAAAGCATCACATGCATATGAGGCTATACTGTCATATGCGCACGCAGGGGGGGTTTCTGAGTACCTGGAAACCCCTCCTGGCCGGCGCGCTGCTAAACTATATATATATTTTTTTTGTAAAGAGAGGGTGCACCGAAGTTCAGGTAACTGTCCCAGCTACTATACTAGGTGGGCTGACAGAATGTAGGGGGAACTGCAGCGCGCAGCCCTTCCCAGGCGCAGGCGGTTGCCATGGAACATTCTGAGAGGCTGAGCTGCCGCCGGGTGTCTCAGAGACTGTATTCCCGGCGCTCTCTCTCCTGCAGCAGCAAGTGTGTCTATCACGTGGGGGATCTCACCGACTGTATTCCCGGCGCTCTCCCCCCGCAGCCGCAAGTGTGTTTATCAATTGTGAGGGTCTCACTGAATGTATACCCGGCACTCTCCCACCGCAGCCGCAAGTGTGTTTACTACTTGTGGGGGTCTCACTGAATGTATACCCGGCGCTCTCCCCCGGATCCGCAGGTGTGTCTATCACATGTGGGGTTGCCGGAGGTGAGGAGTTGTCTTTGTGAGTGTGTGTCAGTGTGTAGTCTTTGTCAGTGTGTGTGTGTCAGTGAGTAGTCTTTGTCATTGTGTGTGTGTCAGTGTGTAATCTTTGTCAGTATGTGTGTGTCAGTGTATAGTCTGAGAGTGTGTGTATGTGTGTGTGTGTCAGTGTATAGTCTTAGATTGTGTGTGTGTCAGTGTGTAGTCTTTGTCAGTGTGTGTGTCAGTGAGTCTGTGTGTAGTCTTTGTCAGTGTGTGGCAGTGAGTCTGTGTGTAGTCTGTCAGTGTGTGTAATAATATAATATATATATAAATATAATATTTGTATGTTTCTAACTCAGTCAGCATAAAATAATGTGGTATATTACTGAGACCTCTATGATTTAATTTCATTGTTATGTAAGGAAACATTTACTTTGTCATTGTTCTTCGTGATTCTTAATTTGTCTCAGCAGCTAAAGTTTCATAGACCTGTGTAACCTGTGACTACACCATAAAAAGGTCCATTTTACCTGGCGCACAGACTCTCCCATATTTTCTGTTCACATGATTTCGGTATCTCACTCTTAGTATGTGGTACTGTACTGCATGTGGAATATATTTGACACCTACTGTATTTTTGCATTTATCACGTTGATGGCTAGTGAAGGCAAAGGCTAAACCTAAGCTTGCTGTGCAGTTTGTGCCCATATTATATATGTATATACATATATATATATATATATTGGAAACCCCCCTTTCAAAATGCTGCGTTTGCCACTGCATATGTGTGTGTTTCTGACGACAGCTTGAGACTGAGTAGGCGGGGGGGGGGGGGGAGGGAAGGGGCATTCTAAGGCCGAGTATAGTGACAGTATGTTCATGTATTTGCAAACAGAGATGTAGGCCACATATACATGGGTCCAAGTTGAATCATTTGTGAGTGAATGATGGCTGGTGCAAATTTATGATGATAATGATTAAGGTTACCAGCAATAGTGATCTGCTTCCTATTGGCTAATGGCAAATGTACAGCTGATACTGAATAGTGCTTTCTTTTGCATTCAGGAACATACGTGTAGGCAGGCAAAGCATATGCATTAAATACATCCATAATATACACAGTAATCCATAGCAAACAAGCAGCAATTTGTTTTTGTTGTCTAATTTGCACTAGCTCAATCAGAACTAATGACTGTCTGCCTGCCACTAGACCTGAATTTGTAAGGAAGGCCACATAATGATGGGTGTCGAGCAGCTGGATTGCAGGCTGTCCCCTGCTTCATGGAACTACTACATTTGTTTTCTTAGACACTCAGATGATTTATAAATACACTTTTTCTTCTTTTATGTGTCTTCTGTTTTGCTAGGAGTGAGGGAGCAGGTGCATTGAGGCACACATTTGACAAAATGAGAATACATTTAGGATTTCAATACATGAGAGATGTGTTGGAGGTCATTGCTATGTAATCTGTGCAGGAATTGGAGGGACAGGCTGAGAGGCGTGTGACATGAGGGAAATGCAAATTTGGGTCTGTTTGCTATGGTTTGCTGTACAGTCGCATTTTGTAACTTCATCAATATATACGTGCATAAATATGTTTTTGTCTACACATATGTATAATGCAAAATGTTGTTTTGCAGGTAGAATGTAAAGTCAGCTGCAGACACAATGTCCAAATGTGTAGCCCATTAGTTGCAAGTGCAAGATTTTGATTTCAAACTCACCTTTCATCAAAATATTTAAATTCTTTGCATTAGTATTGTCTTTTGTGTTTTTATGTGTCCACAGCACCGTACAGGAAATATACACAGTAACAGTGTAACTTGATAGATCAAAGGTACAGTACATTTAAGTTGACATATCTTTGGAACAACACAGAGCAATGAAACAACAGACAAGGACAATGGTTGAGGATGGGGTAACCTATTGTATCTTGACAGGCACGTGGAGATGAATCAGAGGGACGGAAAGGCAGTTCAGTACTCAGTGAACCTGTGTCCAACTTAACAGTGAGCGCACAGTTTCAGAGTAGCTGAATGGAACATAAAAGACAAAGAGCACAGTTGTCATGGGTAGTGCCAGGAGCGGGGTGAACAACTGGTGGGTGAACTGGGAAGAGCAGGTTATGGGGGAGAATAGAGTGATTATTTAGGAGAAGAGATGGTAGGCTATGATGAAAAGGTGGGTTTTGTATGCATATAGTAATTTAGAAACATTTAGTTATATAACACCAGCATATTGCATAGCGCTCAAAAATATGGGACAAAACAGTAGTAAATGAAGAAAGGATAATAACAGACAGAAAATAGGTTACTTTGCAACACACTCTGGAAAACCCAACAAAAACTCTGTGTTGTAAAAAATAATCATAGAATGAACTTGTGCAGTGTTACAAATTACAGTTGAAGGGTTTTTGATTCTGGCCTTCTGTAATCTCTCTGTGATCAACTATATTAATTTATTAAATATTTTTCCTGTTTTTGAAAGACTTTTTCCATTATAATATTATTTGATATAAGTATTGTAACATTTTAAATAAATCATTATTTTAGGAAAATCCCACTATATACTATACCTCCCAACATTTCATATCCAGGCGTGGCCATATCACAATGAAGGTGTTGTTGCCTGTATCACAATGGGGTGTGGTCACACTCCTCGGGCTTGCCTAGAACTTGTGAAGTGCCACTCTACCCCTTACCCACCTCCTCGCCCCGCATGCACATGATTGTTGCTTTGCTATTCAAAGCAAAAGTGAACTGGAAATATTTCCCTACTTTCCCAAAGCGGCACAGTCCCAATTTATGAGCTCTGTCCTGCTTAAATAGGGACAGCTGGGGGTCATGCATCCCTACAGATATGCTTACATTTACATAAAACATAATTAAAGCAAAAGAAAAAAGTATATTATAAGTAACTAAGAATAGCTTCCATTTAAAAAAGTTAACATAATACAAAATTCTACATCTCGTGTTCATGCACCTGTTTGTTGATAAGGACACAGACATACATTTGTCTATGTGAACATGAATTAGCAATGTGCTCTACTGTAGGTTGAACAAAGCAAAATCGCTAACCACTTCATCACCGTGTCCCCCTCCATGTTTGAATGTCATGTTGTGCTTATAATTCAGGGGAATAAGGGGATGCTTTATTATACTTAGGAGTTAATTTCACCCTTTTTAAGGTTTTTTTCATTAAGGTCTGGGCATCTTTCTGTTTTTATCCTTTATCTCTTGCTCATCATTATGTACCCTATCTTAAAGTGGGGGGAGGTGGTCAGAACAATCTGTACCAAACCGTATAACAATGTAAACAGAACCACAGGTCACTTCAGTAGATACAGTAAGAGTGCTTATTTTGTGGGACGCAGTGACCTGTCCCCTTGTGTCATTATGTCAGTGACAACATGTGGTAGTGGTGTGACATGGTGTAAGGAGGGGAAGGGAGGCATAAAGAAAATCTTACGGATTAAGTGCCAATTCGATTAGAAGTGAGGGTCCTTAGGATTTCCCTATATTATGGACAGAAAATATTGCTTATTTTTGCTTGCACCTCAATAATGTATTATCACAAATAATAAATGTTTTGTACTGTACTACTAGCATCCCTCAGAGACAAACTGCATCTTAGTTGAATCTCTCACTTAGAGTTATGGGGTGCATACATCACCAATTACAAAATATTGTTCACAGATTCCATGTTTTTGCCCCCCAATTTAACAATTCTCCAATCCACCAATTTGCGCCCATACATTGCCGATATTTTTCAGGGATTTGCTGATTTTTTTCATCCAAAGATCAGATCTGCGAATCATGAAAGTGCCCATTTTACAAGCAAAATACTAGTACCGCTCTATAAATCGGCTGATTGTTACCGTACACTCGTAATCTACAGCCCTGATTGCTTAGTGAAATCCAACATCTTGGGCATCCTGATTCATCACTGCCGATAGCTTTTTGGTCGGAATCGGAAATCGGTGAACCCCATACATTGCTGCTTTTTTTACACAATCATCTGCCAAATGCAGAATTGCCACAATGGATTGATGATGTATGGACCCCTTTAGACAGAAAAAGCAGCAGCGTATCCTGGTAAATTAGAGGAGCGTGAGTTCTGTCAAATATAGGCAGGAAGACTGTGGTGTCCAACACCTCTATATATGATATACATTTCATTCAGCCTAATTGTTCATTTGCACTTTGAGATAAGCAAATATTTTGCTGTTTGAACCATAACAAACTCAGCAATTAACTGAACTCCACTTGTTCATCATAAATCGTCACTATTGTCCTCAAGCAAACATCTTTTCTGACCCTCACATAGAGAAACAACTCTTGTGGATAACAATGAAGGAGCTGTCAATCAGGGAAACCATATAGATGCCTAGCACAAATTGTGCACCTGATATGTGCTGCCTGAGTTCAGCAAAACAAAAAGCTCTATCAATTTCATAGGACTCTGCTAAGCATGATTTCCAATTAATTTTTAATTTATTTTATGTTTGCCACTTGTTGTGAAATGACCTGCCATTCAATTTGTTGCTGTTTCACCTCTGAATTATAAGCAGCAGTGAATTTAATGGAGGAAGTAATATGATGGATATTTTTCTTATGGTTTTAGTTTATTATATCAATCACATGGAATTGCTTTTAGAACATTATTTCATGGTGTTTTTTTAATCCACCAAGTTTCAAAATCTAGAATAATAAGTAAATAGTTGATTGTTTACTTATTGCGGCTTATAATTTTCTTTCTAAAAATAAGCATTAAAAAAAAATCTTAGTGGCTGTTTATGGTAACAACATGTTAAAGTACAGCAATAAGGTGTTGGTAATAGGATTCTGATAATGGGGTATATTTATTAACGTCACGTTATACTTCAAGGGGTTACTGCCTGCCATGGGTGTTTTAAGAGAGGAGTGGGTCCATGTGCAGCTTCTGTTTGGGCCCCCTCCTATCTGTCAGCTCAGTGAGTGCAGTAGATTCTGGCATGCGTGGGTCTCGCCCGCACCTTTTTTCCGGGGACATCTTTCTGCGCACGCGCGAGCCACCAGGAAAATGGGCGCCGACATTTTCCCAGTGATTTTTTGCTGCTCTGCAGCACCGGTCCGGCGCTGCGGAGCAGCACACCAGAATTTGCGGAAGGGCAAGTATAATTAATTATGGGTGCAGGGTGTGCGGTGTGGGCCCCCCTGGACCCAGGGGCCTGTGTGCACCGCACACCTTCCACCCATTATGAAGACGCCACTTCTGCCTGCGACAGCACTGCTATCACCACATAGTTATAATTGGGTCCCTATATCTATTATTTCTAATATTTGTGATACCTATGTTGTGATGTTTAATAAACATAAAAATGAAACATTCTGTCTCAAAGCCTTTGGCTAAAACACAAAGCTGCTTTGCACTCTGATCTTTAAATGACCTCAATTACATCACATAAATACAGAAATTCAGCATTACTAAACCTGTTTAATACTTGTGTTTTCCATAAAACATCTCCACTTGTCTTGACTGCATAATGTGAAATAAAAGTGTGTCACAAACTGATATGTGAAATAAAATAGCTTCAACCTGTAGTCTTATTACATTACTTTAACCCATATGTCATTTGTATTGAAGCACTGCTCAATGAATATTTATGAGCAGACTCAGTAATACTTGTCCAATGAGAAAACTCTTCATGGCCTGGTACAGATTTACATTTAGCTTATTACAGAGATGTTCGTCATTTGAGAAAAATGTCAGTCAGCTAATATTAAAGCTAAAAATAATATTGTTTACACTCAGAGACCCCACCTTCCACAGGAGACTTTCCCAGCAAGTGATTGCGATATTAAACCCAAATGATTACAGTGAAGTATACTCATATGAAAATGCAAAGTATTAATTAAATCTTTACATTGGGGATCAGCAACCCTAGGTTAGTAGTTAATAGATGTTACTAGAGCTACTATCAATAAGGTCCACTAGCTATTGTTTAATTACTAGCTAAATAATAGCATTTTTACCCTCTCTACTTTCTACATATAAGATTTTTTTTACTTATACCCATTTTCCACCAAAAAACCCGCGTCCGACCTGTTTTTTCGGACATGGATCTAAACCAGGTCAGACCCAGGTTAGACTCCGTTTACACTGCACCTTCGAGCTGGGTTATTCCCAGGTCAGCCCTGTTCACACTGAACCCGGATCTGCCCTGCTAAACTTGTGAGGTCATAAAAAGTTGGAGGTGACTGCTCCACAACCACCAATCAGCTCATTTTAGGCATGACCCAGGTCGGATAACCCGGGTCACGCCGTTTACACTGCACCATTACTCGGGTCTATCCTGGTAGCTACCTGGGTTGAATGCCCGGGTCACTTGACCCGGGTTATTTTTCAGGGACCCTTTTCCACTGAACGGCGACCCGAGTGGACCCGGCAATAACCCGGGTTATTGCAGCAGTGGAAAAGGAGTGTAAGACAACACACAGGCTAATCCTGTAGAGAATGGAGTGTTAGAATGATCATTAAATTGGTAACGGATGTGGGTGACAAAAACAGACAAGATCTGGCTTTTTATTCCTAGTTTTTTTTTGTATGAAAAAAGGTACAGGTTATCAGAAAAGGTGCGGTTACCAAAAGTTACAAGCTAATACTAATCAGATGCTTATTCAGGGGCGTATCTATAATGGGTGCAGTGTCTGCGGGGAACACGGGCCCCTGGGTCCAGGGGGGCCCTGCACTGCACACCTTGCACCCATAATATTACTTACCTCTCCGGAGTCCCACGTCGGCGCGGGGGCCCGGCACTATAAAACAACTGGAAAATGGCCGTGGCAGCCATATTACCGTCGTTTGCGCATGCGCAGTACAGGGAAAATGGCCGCCGCTGCCATTTTCCCGGTGACTTGTGCAAACACTATAGACTATGGGCACACTCTAGTGCCCGGAGTCTATAACTCCGGCACTGGCAGCGCACAGCTCAGTGCCCTGCCGGCCGCTGAGGAGGGGGCCCATGTCGGAGACTGCACATGGGCCCCTCCTCTCTAGAAACCCTCCTGTGCTTATTTATTCATTTCTGAAATTATTTCACTGATTTATTTCTGTTTTCAGGGCTACAGAAGGTAAAAGAACTAAAATGTAACAAATAAATGATGCTTTGTAGCTTTGAGTACAGCAACTGGAGAACTTCTGGCTTCCTGGCAGCTTATTAGTAAGGTCAGAAGAAGACACACAGCATCTCAGTGTTCATCTTTGCATTGCATTTTCCACCATGTTTGTGGATGATCTTATTGATTTTGAAGTGGACCTTAAGGCATATATTTATGAGTGAGGCGGGTTAAACATTTGTATCTGTTTGTACAGCCTATTGGGTTGTAGGGAGGGTTTTTAAGTTCTATTTCAGAGCTGGTCCCCTAGTGACAGCGCCTCTTTCTTCTGGATATCCCTCCCACCTGTTTGTATATAAGTGTTGTTTGTGTTGTGGTGGAAAGAATGGAACTTTTTAGTTGACTGGTTAGGTGTTTCAGATGGGTGAACTATCCTTTATTTATTATAGGCCAATCGGTCCCTGCTGGGAAATGAAAGCGCCTAATCCAGGCATGCTTCTCAGGAGACTTGAACACCAACAAATGATTTGCATGCATGTTCTTCTCGTATGCCACCAAACTAACTTTAATTCATTTCATTAGTTTAATACTCAGAAAACTGCAAGAAATGTATTTGTTGGATGTCAAAATAAATTTGACCTAAATTAATCCCAATTCTGGTTGTCTGTGTCTTTATTTTAGATAAGTATTTTAGAGTTAATATACAGTAAGTCTTATGGGAAACTGTCTATATGCCTTACATCTTCTACTGGAAGATGTAAGGCATATAGACACTAGGGGCCAAATGTAATAGGGTGAGAGTTTAGAAAATGTGAGTTTAGCAGTAAATTCTCACATTGGTCGAGTTTTATCTTCAAAATGGTAAAAAATATCTGGATGAGATTTTAAATCATGCAAGTTTTTTTAGTCTGAAAAAGACGCAAGTTTGCTCTGTTGCTTTGTTTCGGACTCTATTATACTGGCCGAGTTTAAAAAGTGTGGGAAAATTCTCACATTTTCTAAACTCTCACACTATTACATTTGGCCCTAGGTGTATGAGGACACATCTGTAGTTCATCTTCATTTGATCAAATGAAAAGAAGGTACGAGAGTGGTCAAGGAAGGAATTGAGCAGGTACCTGGCTGAGGAGGAGCATACCATTTCATGTTGGATCTTATCAGACTTGTTCTTGATAGTAGCCAGTGGGTTTGATGTAGGAGGAGTCACAGGAGATTTAAATGTATTAAAAAGACACGGGATTAGAAGCTTAACCAGAGAAGAGAGACGGGAAATATAGTTGATTGGCAGTGTCCAGGACCTTTTGATAGGAGTGGATATTAGCCTTATACAGTATATACTTATGGAAGTCACTAGCATTACAATATTTATACCAGGCATTCTACATTATGGGAAAAAGTTCTGTAGATCTCGGGTTACTGTAGAATGCCATGGCTGACATCAAAGTTGATGTGGAGTGTGAAGAATAGCAGGAGCCACTTCATGAAAGGCTACAGTATCTAAGAGTTTGATTAAGATGTGTACAATGAAGGACAGCTGAAAGACAATGAGCCAGGCATATATAATTTAAAACTATATTATCTACAAATACTTTATTCATGTAGGAAAATTCTTCAAAATGGTTTAATTCATGAAACTTGGATAGATGTTAATTTTTAAAGACATCAGGCTGACATTTCAATGTATGGTTCTAACCACCTTACCCTATTACCTTCCTGTCTGTCATATCATTCCTCTCTCACAAAGCCTAACTAAAACAAATGTCAATTTTGCACTATAAGCAGCACCCACTAATTTGTTGCATAATAAACTCCAACCCTTTGCACATCTTACAATAAGCCTTACTTTCACATATCTGGCAAGACATTGATGGCTGATTCCCAATCTGAGGTCAGATTAGAGGCTGGCCAAATCCGATCCTGAGGTGATCAAGGACGAAGCAGGCAAGCTGGCAATGTTAAGTTTAACAAACTGCAGAAATAATAAAAAAGAAAAATCTAACATATCTGGCCTGAAATCTATCAATAAAAAGGTGGCACCTTGGCCATGCCACTCTTTCCATGCCACCTATCTGGAAACTGACAGCTCAAAAGTAGTAAGCCTACCAATGGGCAATATGGCTTTTGTTTTTTTATACACTGATTTCTCACACATTGTATAAACTTTACTAAGTAACAATATTTAAATTCTCTGAAAGGATAATTTAAAGACAGGTAATTTATCATACCCTATTGAACACTGCTTTATAAATAAGAGTTTGAGAAAGTTACTGGTTTTATAATTTACTTAAATACATTTCTGTTAAATATACTGTTTAAATATGTTTCTTTATGGAGTGGTATCACATCTATATAGAGCATTGTAATTTATCATACCCTATTTAACTCTTCTATAAAGAGCACTGCTTTATAAATACTTGGTTGAGAAAGTTATTGCTTTTACCATTTACTTAGCTTCAACCTTCAAACTGTAATTCTGGCAATATATATACAGTTTAAATATGTTTCTTTATTGCGTGGTATCACAGTTATGATGAAGCAGTAGATGTAGATGCAGTAGATGAAGCAGTAGATGAAATAGTTGTTTTAATTAAATGAACCCTTCTAGAAAACTACACCCCACATATAACAGAATCCTAACTCTCCCATGTTACTCGTTACTAACTTATGGGGCACATCCACTAGACGATCTACTCCCTGTCCAATCTCCAAACGATTTTCCCTTGATTTTTTCCCTTGAAATTTTATCTTTCAGTCTGAACAATTTGCAAACGATTTGCAAACTATCTTTAATAGATCAAGTGAAATTGACCTGCATGTTCAGTCGACTGACGAGACGATCAAACGACCAGCGGGAGCGCGCATCGTTGATCGTTAACGACCAAACACTGCACAATTTATAAAGATTTTTAAACGATTGAATGATAACGACGTCATTATCGTTCAATCACCTGCTAAAATCGTGTAGTGGATGCCTCCCTTTAAAGGATAGAGGATGATATGGATGTATGATTGATACAATATACAATATACAGTAGGTCCATGTAATTTCCATAAAAAGCAAGTAATGTATCTGGAACAAACCATGTTGCAATACAGGGGGTGTAAATATATTTATAATTATGGCATGCAGGGTAAATAATGGCTGTTTTTTTATGAGGCCACACAAATGCTGGACAGCTTTATTTTTACACTGCACATTTTACATCCGCTCCCCTGCAGTGAAAAGTGGTTTTACCAATGTGCGAAGTTACTTGCTCTTATTTGCTTTACTCCCAACTCATCCTGTCATATTTTTGGTCTTTTCTGAACTTGTCTATCTGACATCTTAACTCTCACACATATCCCTTGACACTAAACCACAATAAACCAAACCTGAAAGCTACTGCATTGTGAGAGGATTATCATATGTCAATAAGATTGACAGGGCAGGTCTGGGTGGAGATAAAAGGATTATGGGAAAGAGAGGAACAATAGCAACTCAAGTAAATGACAAGCTCTCTAGGCAGATCCAGTAGCACCCTCATAGAAACCAGGTAAAGTTGTATACTGTATGAAGAATATACAATTTACTTTAAGCAATGCAAGGGTGTACATAAAACTTATAGCTTTTGAGTCCCTTTAAATGAGAGCAGAGTTGTTGCTTTGATTATACATAAAAATATCCTGTAAGAACATTTCTAATACATATGGTGTATAATAACTGAAAAACAGAATAGTATCAATATATTTATGTGAATGGCTTCACTATTTCAACTATTAAATGTGACAGGTAACACATTTAGCAGTCTAGAAAACATGTGAGCTGAATATAAGTCTGTGATTAGAAAGAGACAGGTAGATTAGTGCAGTACTGATTAATAATGAACTTTACTGAGGTCTGGCTTGCACGAAATCCGTGTTCCAAATTCTTCTGAAGCAAAGGAGTTAGCTGTGTTCTCATTATAGGTGATGTGTATTGAACAAACATATATTCTTTTTTTCTGTGTGTTGGAAAAGTGACAGATATTGGCTTAGCTTCCAAAGAGAAGCCTTCTACATTTCCAGTCCTGATTTCATTACACCTACAGGCTTTAATGCTGAGCTGTTGAGCTTGCTTTATGGAGCATAGGACTTAATGACTGACTGTCTATAAAATTATATTGTGTGCATCTAGTTGTTACAGCATTTTTTACATACTATCATTTGTTAATTATTCTTTATTATTGTATTTCTCACATTATGTTTGTGATTTTACGTGTTTTACTTCATTTTTAAATATTATTATACATATACACTTTTCAAAACTTTTTTTTTACGAAAACATATTATATTAGCAACTACTGTATAATAAATAGTTTAATTAGGTTTATTATTGCCTACTCGCTAGGAATGTCAAGTGGGGCTCCCAAATTTCAAGATTTATGTGACAGGATTTGAATACAGATTGAATGTAGAGAGCAAAATACAGTTCAGAGTCAAGAATGACACCTAAGCAGCAAGCTTGAGAGGAAGGGTGTGTTGTCATGTTGTCAACAGAAATAGAGCTGTTAAGTCAGTAACTATTGGGCTGTGGGAATATTATTAGCTCTGTTTATTAAAGATTGACTTTAATGATGCAAAATGGCACCCAAGATGAAATGGCAGAGATACATTCAGTAACGGATGGTGAGCGATCTGGAGAGGATTGGAAAATGTGGGTACCTCCCACATACAAATGTTACTGAAATCTGAAACAGCTTATTAGGTTTCACAAGAGACTGGTATACAGTGCATCCGGAAAGTATTCACAATGCTTCACTTTTTCCTCATTTTGTTGTCAAATTGCTCTTTCAGTGTTTGCTTGTCTGGATCTTCCACCTCTTCTTCCGATTCTTTAGTTGGGATACCACAAGGCTCAGTGCTTGGTCCTCTGCTTATGTCTACCTACAGTGCATCCGGAAAGTATTCACAACGCTTCACTTTAGCCACATTTCGTTACAGCCTTTTTTCAAAATGGAATAAATTAATTTTTGTCCTCAAAATTCTCCACACAATACCCCATAATGACAACGTGTAAAAAGTTTTTTTTAAATTGTTGCAAATTTAATTAAAAAAACCCACTAAGAAATCACATGTACATAAGTATTCACGCCCTTTGCCATGAAGCTCAAAATTGAGCTCAGGTGCATCCTGTTTCCACTGAACAACCTTGATATGTTCCTACAGCTTAATTGGAGTCCACCTGTGGTAAATTCAGTTGATTGGACATGATTTTGAAAGGCATACACCTGTCTATATAAGGTCCCACACTTGTCAGTGCATGTTAGAGCACAAACCAAGCATGAAGTTCAAGGAATTGTCTGTAGACCTCTGAGGCAGGATGGTCTCGAGGCACAAATCTGGGGAAGGGTACAGAAATATATCTGCTGCTTTGAACGTCCCAATGAGCACAGTGTCCTTCATCTTCTGTAAATGGAAGAAGTGCAGAACCACCAGGACTCTTCCTAGAGTTGACCGGCCATCCTAACTGAGTGATCGGGGGAGAAGGGCCCTAGTCAGGTAGGTGACCAAGAACCCGATGGTCATTCTGTCAGAGCTACAGCATTCCTCTGTGGAGAGAGGAGAACCTTCCAGGAGGACAACCATCTCTGCAGCAATCCAAAAATCAGACCTGTATGGTAGAGTGGCCAGACAGCAGCCACTCCTTAGTAAAAAGCACATGGCAGCCCACCTGGAGTTTGCCAAAATGCACCTGAAGGACTCTCAGACCATGAGAGACAAAGATTGTACCCTTTGGCATGAATGCCAGGCGTTATGTTTGGAGGAAACCAGGCACCGCTCATCAGCAGGCCAATACCATGCCTACAGTGAAGCATGGTGGTGGCAGCATCATGCTGTGGGAATGTTTTTCAGCAGCAAGAACTGTGAGACTAGTTAGGATAGAGGGAAAGATGAATGCAGAAATGTACAGAGACATCCTGGATGAAAACCTGCTCCAGAGCGCTCCTGACCTCAGACTGGGGCGACGGTTCATCTTTTGGCAGGACAACGACCCTAAGCACACAGCCAAGATATCAAAGGAGTGGCTTCAGGACAACTCTGTGAAAGTCCTTGAGTGGCCCAGCCAGAGCCCAGACTTGAATCCAATTGAACATCTCTGGAGAGATTTGAAAATGGCTGTGTACCAATGCTTCCCATCCAACCCGATGGAGCTTAAGAAGTGCTGCAAAGAGGAATGGGTGAAACTGCCCAAAGATAGGTGTGCTGAGCTTGTGGCATCATATTCAAAAATACTTGAAGCTGTAATTGCTGCCAAAGGTGCATCAACAAAGTATTGAGCAAAGGCTGTGAATACTTATGTACATGTGATTTCTTAGTTGTTGTTGTTTTATTAAATTTGCAAAAATCATAGAAAAACTATTTACACATTGTCATTATGGGGTATTGTGTGTAGAATTTTGAGGACAAAAATTAATTTATTCCATTTTGGAATAAGGCTGTAACGAAATGTGGCTAAAGTGAAGCGTTGTGAATACTTTCCGGATGCACTGTAGGTAGACATAAGCAGAGGACCAAGCACTGAGCCTTGTGGTATCCCAACTAAAGAATCGGAAGAAGAGGTGGAAGATCCAGACAAGCAAACACTGAAAGAGCAATTTGACAACTATGATGATAATCAAGATAGGACTGTGCCCTGAAGGATTGTAGCATTTGTATGAGAAAAAGAGTTGTCAACAGTGTCAAGTGCAGTAGACAAATCCAGGAGAAATAGAAATGAGTAATGGCCTTTAGGCTTAGCAGTGATAAAATCATTGACCACCTTAGTCAGTGCAGTGTCTATAGAGTGTTGGAAATGAAAAGCATGTGAAGCGAGTGTAGGCAAATCTCTCAAGCAACATGAAGGGACCATTGGGAGCTGAGAGATGGGATTGTAATTGGAAAGAGAGTTTGGGTCAGAATTGTGTTTTTTTTTTTACAGAATTGAAGTAATTATTGTATGCTCAAATAATCACGGAGAGATACCAATAGAGAGATTTTCCACACCACGTTCCATTGTGATGATTGTCAAGACTGCCCCACACAGAACATACACATTCCGCATATCATTTGAATCAGCAAAGTCTGCTTGTGGGTCTAATTCATAATACATTGCAAATAAGACACATTTGCAGGGGAAAAGATGCATGGTGCGGCCGAGTAGCACGGGAGCCGACAGCCTCACGCACCCCCTATAATACAACTCATTAAGCAGGAAGGATAGACGAGGAAGGGCACAAAAAGCACTGGTTATGAGCTTGATAGTGAAAGAGGCTGCTAAATCCCCTCCGCTCGAAAGACTCCACACCACCCCCACCCAGCACCATAACACAGAGGTGAGACACTTTAGATTTGTGTTATAAGTACTGTATTGTACACATTGGCTGAGGAGATGAAAATGTATACATCCTTCTATTACACAGTATTTTGATTTTTGCACAGTAATACAGTTTTAATAAATAATACTACAGACTATCTGCTGCAGTGTTGGCTAACCTTGACACTCCAGCTGTTGTGGAACTATATATCCCAGCATGCCCTGGCACAGTTTTAGCATGCCCTAATAGCAAAACTGTAGCAGTGCATGCTGGGTTATGTAGTTCCATAACAGCTGGAGTGTCAAGGTTAGCCAACACTGATCTACTGTATCAAATATATATATATATATATATATATACACATATTAATGCTATATTATTACAATGTGCTCTGTATAAAAAGATCACTATGTATATATCTATCTAGAGTATTAGCAGAGACATTGGGCAGGTGCCGGTTCTTTGAGAAATGGCCGTAGAAGGAGCACCCACCTCTTGTAAACCTGTATATACATTAGGCTTTGTATCAGGAGACCAATGGGAAATTAATAATATGGGCCAATTAATCACAGAAGGGTGAGTGTGAGCACAGGAGCTAGCTGGCAAATTTTAACCTTGGGAACAAGAGTCTGTCCCTTGAGTTGCAGCCCAATCCTAAAGGATATAAAACTCAATGGCCAATTTATCTAAGGATAAAATGCCCATCTGCTTTAGAAAATTGCCACCAAATGGGCTTGTTTTCAATTTGCCATATATACATACTGTATATATTTAGTGGGGTACACATTGGTAATGCCATTTTCAGATGTTACGGGAACATTTCAACCCATAAATTTTAGCTACTTCACTTGATGTCATTTTATTTTAAATTGACTTAAATTGCTTTCAAGTATTTCACAAACCTAATTTATTTATTTCTAAATGGCCTAAAAAGTACATTGGAATGAACAAGAAATGTTAACAAATAACTCTTGTGACGAAAAAATGCTTTTATAGCAATAACATTCTTTCAATTGACATGGGATTCTAGATCAATAAATCTAGTATACTTGTTGTACAAACACATGCTGTTGACATATAATAATATAAGGTACAGTACCTCTCACATTGAAAAATTCGGCCATTTGTGTGGTTTGCAATATCACCAAACCAGTACAAATAACTTGTTAAAAACATATCAATCATTCAAATGGTGAAAGAGGTATATTAGTGTTTGTATTGTGGTTAAAAAAAAGTAAAATGCTAGTGAAAGCACATCTAGAACACTCTAGATTTTAATGCATTTTTATTTATTTTGTCAAGGTTACTGGAGCTCGAATAAGCCCCCACAATGCTTCCTTAAGAATAAACCCAATTGAATGGAGTAGAAGTGTTTGGAAAATTGCAATACTACTGCAATGCTCCCAAATGCATTTAATATCAGGTATGTTTTGTGATTGGAAACAATAGTTTTCATTTTTGGACCCATTACCATGCATTGTATTCATGTTAAATATGCTATGCTAGTATAGCACACAAAATTGATGCCATGCTTAATTTAAAAATAATATTTTTTAGTTTGCAAAAGGAAACTACTGCACAAACATTAGCAATCTACCCAGGACAGACATCGCCAATCTCTACCAACCACACTCTTGCAAAGCCTTTGACCGATGAAGGACTGTTAGGAGGAATGAATTTCTAGTTTGAAGGAAAAAACACAGTCTTCTCCAGTGTTTCCCAAACTGGGTGCCGAGGCACCCTGGGGTGCCATGGGGAAGTTGCAGGGCTGCCACGGGTTGATGATTCATGACCAAATCAAATTATTTATGGTAGGAGTGATAGGCTAATCCAGTGCTGGTATTTGCCAATCATAAAATATGTGGACAAACAGAAGCACAACCCTGAACACTTACCTGTACCTAAGGATGACAGGTAAGCACAATTTGCATAATTTAATAATGTTTTATAAAAAAATGCTGATATGCTCAGACACCCTGATTCAAGAAAGTTTGGGAACCACTGGTCTACTCTATACAGCTTCAAATCACCAAAATCTATTTTACAAACAAAAGCCAGTTGTAGAAGGTTTGGATGATGTATTCAGTGGTAGCAGAAGCAGCTACTACTTTGGTGTTATGTCAGTATTAGTAATTTTTTCCCACTGGACCATGCAAAGCTATGTAACACAATGGAAAATAAAAATGTTTCTGATGTTAAACTGACAGTAATATTGCACGTATTCTAAAGAGAAAGAAAAACAGGAGATAAGGACTATACAAACAAGAATTAAATAATTATCTTTGAGTTATAACTTTACATACAGTAAATAAGATGTAATGACTCAAAAAAAGCTCTAATGAATTTGTTTAAATTACCTCTGGTTTTCTAAGTCATATAACAGCAAAGAGAAAGAAATGATAAAACAATGTATTAGGCACACAATTATGGTGTTTGTTTCTGTCAGCACCAGTCAGTTGTAACCCTTGATTTTAATGTTTGTACCATCAGCTATTTGTACTATGCTGTCTCACCTGGCAACTCTCCTTGTCCATTGCAATTTCAGTTAAACGAAGATCAGTAAGCAATAACCATCAGTACATATATATATATATATATATATATATATAAACAAATCTCCTGAATACAGTGACTCATCAACGCCCAGCCCAAGCCCCTGGACCTAGGAACATGAAAATCGAGGAGAATATTTCTTCCATGACATAGGCACACTAAACAAGGATTTTTTAAAAATTCGACTCCTAAGGGGGTGAAAAGGACTAAAATGTTTCCTCGCCCTGTGCAATGTCCTGACTGACTCTTCAATGCCCTGCCCAAACCTCTAAGCCTAGAAATATGAACTTCGAAATTTAGGACAGTGTGTACCCAGCATTAGACAAGATTTGTGATACCTCTAATCAGATGTTTGTCTTTGGGCAGAATGCTGCACAACAAAATAATTATGTGCAATAAAGATTTATAGAAGGCTGAAGTTGAAACCAGAACTGCACTGACCAGTGTTGAAATGTCAAAATAAATCTAAATATAATTTTTATTTATTAAAAGAAAGCACATCAATAGATATCAGAGAAATAAATACCATCATTTCCTTTATTTTTTTTAATTTTGAAAAAAATAGGATGAGGAAAGGAAAGGGTCTTTTTTAATCTCACATTGAATGCTAATTTAATACATTTTATTTGAAACATTTATTTTGTATACTGTAGAGAAGGTTGGGAATGGGTTTTTGCGTTTTTGTTAGTAAACACAGAAAACAAAGATGCAGTAATCATAAATGATATTAACGTACAGTAGTAATATCAAATGTTATAAAAGAAAATTTTCAGCCGTGTGTCTTGGTATACAGGACTACACATCTACTTGTGCAACAAAATGGTTAGTGTTAAGGAATAAGCAAGACCTGTATACTCTGATTTGTAGAACAGGGTGGGGAAAAAAGGATTGCTTACTAGTACAAGATGCACCTTAAAATATAGGCGCAAAATCTTTTTTTTTTTTAATGCAGTAAATAATAACTTGGGATATAGGGGTGAAAATTCCATATATTTGACCGTGTGCCGGACTCACTTAGTGTAAATAATACTGAATATCCGTATAGTAAATCAATGTATTGAATACATGATTAGAAATTAATGACAATAGTAAGCAGGACTTTGTGATGTTTTTACTTCTCCATGCCATGTACATAAAAAGTGCATACCCTATTCCCCAAGTTCTTGCAGTGTCCTGCAGAGCAGATACATTTGGTAAGCAGTGTTCACCTATGCTTGTGCTAAAACATATGTACTAAAATAAATACGCTGCACCACACAATTGAAACTGTTATTAAGTAGGCATCCAGTGTGAGGAATTTATGTACAGATCATCCATTATATTGTACCCAAGAGTTAGAGCTTCCATACAATACAGAGAACATCCTTGTGACTGATTTAAAAGTTAGAGAATATGCTAACTACTGCCACTCAATACAGAGAATATCTTTGTGACAGTCATATAATACAGAGACCAGTGTTCATTAACATACCCAGCCTATGCTAAGGCTGTCACTGTGAAAGACAAACTATACACACCTAGGAATGGTTTACATATCCTCACAGCTATACACTTGTCCAAATGACCTGACTCTTGAAACCCACTAGAAAACAATTTGCCTAAATGTAAAGTAAGACGTCGCTTCACCTTAACTGACGCCCATGAAAATCCTGCCCCTGTAAACATACAGTATTATAAACTATTTGGCAACTGAAAAGGACAGGATATTTCTGTAAGATCTCTGCAATATATAACTAAAGTAGCATTTCAGGTTTGTGTTTTTACAATGTGTGTCTGGTGCAGCACTGATTTAAAAATGTTATTTTTACATTTAAAAGGTGCTTATTTTATTTTGTTCTCCTCAATATTGGGTGTAACAAAAAGGTCAAATTTTTATGTCTCCAGATTTTGAGATTTATGTATCAGACTGTGATAACTGTAAATCAAAACCACATTACTATCTGCTTTGCTATTTGTACCTTTACTGTATTTCTGCAAATGTAACAATTTATTGTAAGTAAGGCTTGGTTTTTGGTAGTAACCGATGTGTAAGGCAAAAAAAAAGGCTTGAGAACAGCTGCAGCATAGCACCACATTTCAGTAACGCTGCAGGCCCTTTCCTAACCTGGAAAGGTTTATGAAGAATCAGGATGTTTGAAAAACAGGCCAGTGTGACACAAATGAAAGCAATACTTGTATTCCAGCTGGGCAGTATAGCAACACTTTTATTATCCTTGTGACTCATATAAGACATGTACAACTGTAATACCCTTTAGCAAAATGATTGCATTTGTGTAATATTATAGAGGATACACTTATAGATTTCATTTACAGGGATTTATAAAACATATGAGCAATATAAGGTTTCCCGTGCAAGGGCAATGTTGGACTCACATATCTGCTATTGTGTTTGACACTCTTATGAACTGAGTAATCTAAAAAGCAAATGTTCACCTACCTCACAGTCTTTATTTTCATCTCCCCTGCTGACATTCACTCACCCACCTCAACAGAACATGCAAAGACACTTACAGCCTTCTTTGGAAGGGTGCAAGGTTACTACAAAACCTGTGATGCTGTGCCTCACTATGAGGAGCTCAGGGCTCGTAGCCACTGCCAGTTGGGGATTGGTCAACAGTCTGTTTAAAAGACTGTCAGTGGTGCTCAGCCATTGTCTATAATAGCATTTGCTAGTCTGAATTTCATGCTGAACATGTTGTCTGACCTTACTTACATGGAGTATCCTTGACTGCAGCCTGCCTCGACCTCTGCTTGTATGATGAACATCCCTAACTGCTGACAAAACTGAACTCTACTTGAGTAGTAACTATTCTTGTCTGCTGTCCACCTTACAACTAATGGTGCATACACACAGTCCGATTTTTCTTCAGACCTAAACGATAACGATTTAAAAAATCGTTCAATCGTTCATATCCGAAGGAAAATCTGACATGTCTGAACAATGAACGATGAACGATGTGCGTTCCCGATGGTCAGATAACAATATCTGACATATGATGTGTTTGCAGTCAGATTTGGATGATTCCATTAATTTTCATGCAGTCAAAAATCTTCATAGTTCAAATCGTTCAGATCGTTCAGTCGTTCATCTGACAAATCTGAGCGTGTGTATGTGTCACGCTGGGAGGCGGTTTTCTGGAAGCTGAGGCCAGAGGCTGCGGGAGGAAACGGAGGCGAGGGGCCTGAATGTACGACCTCTGCATCCACGGGTCTTGGTCGTTGGCGAGACCTAGTCAAAGGTGCGGAATCTTACCCACGAGATGGTGTTCGCCAGTGACCCCACCAATCGGTATATGGGCTTGAGCTGCACCTCGTAAGCAGGTCGCGGTCCTTTGACTAGGTGACCAAAGCCTGCGGGAAAAGGAGAAACGAACACTCGTGGCCCAAAGGGTCTGTGCCAGTAAGGGGCACGTAGGGACACTGTACTTGAGGTACAAGGAAGTGTGCACTGTGGTGCAATACTGTAACACGTAGGTAGGGACCACAGAGTCCAGTAACGAGGTGGGTAGTGGTACTGGAGCCAGCCAGAGATTATGACGCTGGAGAGGTGGGTACGTATAACTACACTCAGGCTGTGATGGTAAAGCACTGTTGAAATGGATAGTATACTGCACACAGGTGGCGGTGGTAATGCACTGGTGGAATAGAGGTATACTGCATACAGACGAGCTGATAACGCACTGACAATATAGCTGCACACAGGCTGAGGTGGTAAAGCACTGGTGAGATGAATGATATAGCTGCACACAGGCTGAGGTGGTAAAGCACTGATGAGTTGAATGATACAGCTGCTCACAGGCTGAGATGGTAAAGCACTGGTGAGATGGACGATATAGCTGTACACAGGAATAGATCACTGGAAGCAAGGGAACCTGGAACGAGAGACCACTAGTAACACTAGCAGCGACAATGGTTGTTCAGGCAACTACCTGATACACAGGAGCCGGATATATACCCCTGGAAGCCCACTGATTGGTCCACAGCGTCAGCTGACCGGCCAGACTGTCAGGGGAGGAAAAGCAGTCAGAGCAGGAAGTGTCATGGCGGCGCCCATGACAGGGACTCTGATCCCCGTGCACCAGGCCGCCCGGGACACAATATCAGGGAGAATGCTCAGCACATCCCACGTCGCCGCACGAGCCGCCCGCCTGCCCGGGAAGTCTGAGGAAGCCGGCGGGACGGTAAGGGACGGCCGATCCCCGGCTGAACTCTGACAGTATGCTCCATTAGTCTGCACCAGTTTTTATGTAAATCTATGCTACCACGCACATAAGGAGTTCTAGTAGGAGATTACTATAAGGGTGTTTCTGTTGATCTTTAATTATTGGTCGAAGGGTTTTATATTTACAGACTTTATGCAAAAAATAGTGATTTTGGAAAATGCACATAAGTGTCTAATACATGTTATACAGTCTATACTATGTATGGTTGTTCTTATGTATTCTTATTCTATAGTTACATTTTAAAGACCTAGGAACGCAAAAAGAGATAGCACCCAATCTTAATATACTGCACATCTACAATATCAAGCTCCAAACTAGGTGAAATTTTTTTATTCATATAGAGGCTGCTCATCTCACTTCTGACACTGTCTTTTCTGTCTAATTATTTGTACCATGCACATAAGGCCTTGGAACAAATGATTACTGAAGAGCATCATTTGTTCTATGGGTGCAGACTAATTGCAAACCCTAAGAGTTGACTCGGAGGTTGGTGGCATACACTTCCAACTTAATGACTTTTCCTGTCCCATTGCTTTATGTATTCCATATATCAAATTATTGGGTAGTTGACATGATCAAATGGAATAACCCGGAATGCACAAAATCCTCTAACTTTTTGGGGCCTATTCATCAACACTAAAATAACATTTTAAGGACATTTTCCTTACATAACTTTATTTTGTTATTCATGAACAGACTTAGCACAGGAGATATCACAGATATCTCCTTGCTAAGTTCCCCTGCATTAATTTTCACACTCCCCATACATTAGTATGGGGATGTGGAAATTGTGGTATTCATCAAATTCTGAAAATAATTTGATGCAGTTACTATTCGCCACTGTGAGGTGGCGAATAGCAGAATCGACTTACCTGTATCCGCATATGCAGGTCCCCCGACGAGTCCCTCCGGCGCTCTGCTCCGTCCTCAGGCTCCGGAGGCTGGTCGGACATGTGTGCTCACCAGCAGAGCACAGGAAAGTTTAGAAAAAGAAAAAAAATATATATTTTTTCTAATCTGTCATGTGGTCTGCTGGGAAACCACATGACAGACCAGCAGGACGGAGCCGGAGGCTGCTGCACGGACAGGTAAGTCGGGGGGGGGGGGGAGGTGAGCGGAGGGGGGAGGGGGGTCGGGGGGGTACACTACCTTAAAGCATCTGTAGGCAGTGCTGCGCATGCGCTGGTTTTACAGATGTAACAGCGCATGCGCAGCACTGTTTCCAGATGCGATAGGGTAGTGTAGGCAGGGAAAAGTATCTATTTCCCGAAAAGCTGTCATCGCAAAAACGACAGCTTTTCGGAATAGATACTTATGGAAAGGTGGAATGATGAATTCCACCTATAATTAGGTAGAACTCCATGCGAGTTCTAAACCTAATTATCTCCATTGAATTTTTAGGTTTAATGAATAGGCCCCTATGTATTTTTATTTTTATCCAGCTATTACGTAAGGAGAAGGACATAATGCTGTATATCACTACAAACATTGCAGTAGCCCTCATCACATTATACCATGAGTTTGATACCCATAAGATGCTGCGTTTTATGATTTACGTATAATACCCTTTGATGTAATGTTTAACATCATATTTGATATCTGCATATATCAATTAATCATACGTTAACACAATGTCAACCTCAAAAAGTCTTGACTCACCACACACACTATGACATCACAGATGATAACAGGCAAATAGGTAAATGGCCTGAAAATTACCGATACCCGATAGTGATACTACTAAAATCTTTACTATCTGTATTGAACATATTCCTAAATGCAGTCATTATCTATTTACCACAATAGAGCTTAGCTGGCAGCAGGTACTACTGTTAAAGTGCCCACACGTGAAACGATGTCTCCTCATTATACAATTATATTAGGGGGCCTACTAAGCAATAATCAAGGTATTTTACCAAACACTAACATTCCTTATCACTGCACAGTTATTTGAAATTAGTTTTGGGGGCAATTTACTAAGGGTTTGCTGCCGGGGGCTGAGTAAAAAGTAAAGTGCTAGATAAAGCTGTCACTTTACATCCGCATTCACCACGCATGTGCAAAGCGAAGAAGTTACATAGCGCATCACAATCAGCTCCAGTTGCCCAAGGAGGGATGGGAGGATCTCTCTCTGGCTAGGCTGCTCCATAGATGGAAGCAAGGTAACACTATCTTCAGATGGCTTTACCTAATGCAGACAAACTCTATAAACTTTTGGTTTCTGGAGCTTGTAAAATTGCACAGCTGTAAAGCCCCTGCAATATGTCACTAAGGGTTCAATCCAATTACTTGCGATGTGCCGTTGCCATGGCGTCCGCATCTCGCACCCCTCGCAGCTCGCTCTGTGCCCTAATCGCATGATCTTGCTTGGAGCCCTATGGGACTGCGAGCACTTTTATGTAAATTTGGACTGCCGTAAGGTGTGCCCATTGCCGCGAGTACATTGCATGTAATTGGATAGACTGCTTGGAATCCACATTGCTTAAATCATGCAGAAAAAGCATTACAGACCTGAAGGACTTGATAAAAAGACACCTAGATGAGATTATACAACTTTCACTACAATTATCTATAAAAAACAATCATATTAAAGCTTACAATGATCACAATCCACGTATGTAGAACATAAAAATGACTGTTCATTTGTTTATTGTTTTAATTAACTTTTTGAATGACGCAACCCCCCCCACATCTGGCTGCACGTAGCGCATATAAATTAAAATATATCATCTGAGCTATGACATTTATGTACAAGCCCATGCAAGGAAAAACTTCAGCTTTTACCTTCAAAATTATTTAGCGAGCCAAAGAAGTCAGCAGTGTTTTATGTACTTGTTCCCAAGTATGCTCATTTTTTTTCCTGTCCCATTACTTTTCTGTTTTATTTGTGTGTAAACAGGTGCCGAACAACAGCCTGGTTCTGATGATCAGTGGCCACTATAAACAAGAACCTACCATTAAAAACAAAGTGTCTAGTTTATTCATTATTGATAACCGCTATGGTACTGTACAGTAAAATCACACAACTATCAATACCTAGTGTATGCACAGTCAATCAAAAAATATATCTGCACAATGTGCCTGCTTTTTCACTGATATAAAGCTGATATAAATGGGTTTAACAGACCACCTAAAATGCCCTTAGAAACAACAATTTGGTTGTAGGATTGTTGTTTCCTGTAGAGATGTAGTAATTAACAGCACCATCTTTAAGCATTAGCTTGACAGGAGCCTGACATCACTATTCTGTACTGTCTGGAGACTCTGTTGCTTTCACTGTCTAATGCTCAGTTTGAAATTTCCTACTTGTCAACATTCCCTTCCTCACAGCCCCTGTCCCAGGTCCCGGCTTTCACAAGATCAGTACACTCCTACATTGCTTTTGTGGACATGTTCTAGTGATCTGATTGGCTGCAGGATGCTCTCACCCCACCCACTTCAAATCTGGCGACATATTATATAAGCAGACACATATAATATGGTGCTGTGATCCTAGTCGAACACACCTTAATAAGATAGGGTGATGTTCCAGCAAGTATGCTGCAATTACTATGCATCATATGCGCTGCTCCCTCCTCTCTTCCATGTGTCAAAATCCTCTGCCGCCTCAGAAATTGCCATGCTCTGTTCTTTGAGCTGTGTTTCATATGTAAAAAAAATATCCTTATGTACTGTATGTTCTGTATCTACTTCAGAAGCAGATGTCTGTGGTGGCTCTGGGGCAATATGTAGGTTAGTACTTAGAGCATACAGTCCATAAGACAATCCACAATAAGTAGATACAGTACAAAGAACCATATCTCAGTGACTACTCCTTTTTAATGGCTCAGCCAAATGAAAGCCAAATTGGCTCCAAGTAATTTGATACTGGGCTGGATGCTGCAATGCTGTTTTTGCGTTCAGAACCTCAAAAATTACGTAGTCGGAGGTCTGTCCGCTTACCGCATATGCACCAAGCCCCGGAATGCGATACATTTTTAGATGGCGTTGCCCAATAGAATGATGGATATGTACAAGTGAAGTCTGGCGCTCCTGAGTTTAAACCAAGCCTGGTAGGTAAAAAGTTTTTCCCTAGTGAGAAAACCAAATAGGACTAGCTGAAAAGAGATAGGTATACTTACATTGGGTGCTACTCTGTGTTAACCATATGGAACATGCTGAATAAAAAACATTCAGCATAGGGACATATTGAAGTCCAAGTTTATTGACTTGGGCTTCAATATGTCCCTATGCTGAATGTTTTTTATTCTGTTTTACTACAATAAATGTTTTTGTGTCATATACAAAATTGAAAACCTCCTTTAATCATCCATGTTCTGTATGGTTAACATAGAGTTGCCCAATAGAAGCCTATGGGCTTAGAGGGATCTAATCAGATCGCTCCCATCACCCACCATGGCGCAAGTGTCACTCAAAGCAGGCGCAGAAGGACTTCTGGATCCTAAACCTGGAAGTCCTATCGGAGAGGATAGCTGTTACAGGAAGAGCTGTCCTTTGTGATTATATTCAAGCATACAGCGTTAATAAATACTGATATGCTTGTGAAGAGTGGCGGGATGCAAAAATGCACTGTTATGAGTCCCCCCACTAAGAGGACTCCATCAACCTGCACATACTTCCCAACTGTCCTAATTTCTTCGGGATATAGATATGGGTGGAGCTTTCCATAAAAATGGGCGTTTGGGGTGTCCTTGAGGTTGGTCTATGTTGTCCTGATTCTGCAAGTCTAAATTTTGGAGGTATGACTGTATGACTTCTAATTATACAATATGTTACACCGTTTGCATATGGTAAATCTAGTTTCTGACCACAAGGCAGAGACATAGTCTATTTATTATTATAACCCCAATTGCGGTGAAAAGTCTTTTAAAAGATAGTGGCCCAGACTGATACTGGGTCAGTATCTCTGCAATTCAGTACACAGCTGTTGACATGTCCCTCACGCTTAGTGTTTTCTGTCTTCATTGACTTGATCATAATATATTCCACATTTGTACACAATACGTAATGCCTATATAATTAATCTAAATAACTATTTAAATTTCCATCTGTTAAACAAATTGAAAATACAAATATCAGCCCTGAAGCAAATCATATACTGCCAAAACAATTTGTTATTTTGTTTTATTTTGGTCATACATAAATAGCTGTATAAAAAGTCCGGTGCTTGTTAATTATATGGGTGTTAATTATACAGGCACCACTGTCACTCATCAGTGCTGCTTCACTTCAAATCTCCCGCTGCCTGGTGATCATTTATTCACTGACTTCAGCCTGGCAGCAGGAGATATGACACAGCGGGTGGACGGAGTGAAGGCAGTGTGGTCTTGGTGAGCTACAGTGGCCCCTGATAATGACCAAGTACCAAATTATATGTTACGATATAACCGTGTCCTATATAATTGTGGGGAAAAAGACTTATGTTAAATTTCTTTAACAAACAGAAATAAAGAAGTTGGCAGGCAATGCTTTCATGGCCAGATATACACCATCACTGTATTTACTTTTCAATGTGCATCAGTGTTTTTTTTGTGTTATAGAAAAACATTAATAGAATGTCACATAAACAGGAGCTGCCATGTGCCACATAATCATGAAGGGTAATAAAGAGAATCAACTACCCTGAGCCTGAGTCAGCTTTGCACGCAATGCCCATGTGTCGGAGTTAGGCTTTTTTTTTTTGCTACTGTGCACACATCTAAGTCCCTAAAATGTTGCTTGGTGCATGCATTCCACAGTGTGTGTGCACAGAGGTGTAGTTACAATCGAGACGCCGAATATCAGAAATGTACTGGGTGTTCCAGGGCGGTAACTGGGAGGTGGCTATTCAGGCGCATGGAGATGGTCCGTCCTGTTATGGGAGTGTTGTGTGCATGTTGCCGAAGTGGTTGTATACACAGATGCTTGATCGCTCACATCTGAGGCCATGATCAGATAGAAAATCTGAACCATACTGGCCTACTTTCCTGAAATGGTCGGGAGGCTCCCGAAAATCAAGTGGCACTCCCGGCCACCCAGAGAAGTGGGCAAGTCTCTCGCACCCCCCTCTTGCTGTCCGCACCCCCTCCACCTACGCGCACCCCCCATAGCCGCCCACTAACAGACCACAAGTGGGCGGTCTGGGGGGTGGGGATGACGCGATTTGTGTTGAATCGTGTCATTGTAGCCCCCCCACTCTACAATGCCTGTTTTCTCTGCACTATATAGCAGGGGGCAGGGCCACAATGAAGCGATCGCGCTGCCGCCACCTACATAGCCCAAATTTCCAGTCGCCACACCCCCTCTGTGTTGACCCTGCTGTGGCATCAAAGTTGGTAAGAATGATCTGAACCAGGGGTAGCTAACCTCGGTCCTCGAGAGCTAGTAACAGTTCACATTTTCCAGACCACCTAGCTGGTGCACAGGTGTATTCATTACTCACTAACACATTTGAAAAGATCCACAGGTGGAGCTAATTATTTCACTTGTGATTCTGTGAGGCCTGGAAAACATGCACTGTTGGTAGCTCTCGAGGACCAGGGTTGGCTACCCCTGATTTGAACGTACCATAGGGCAGGTGCAGGTTTTGATGGTGCAAACAATGGTGGCGTCTAAAGACTCATTACCACTTTTAAAGACACTCAAAATGAGCGTCTCAATCACATTCAGGCGCACGCTTGTAGAGGAAGGGGTTTTACTAGCATTAGCATACAGTCACAGATGCTAAACCGGTCGCAGCAGTGTGCAGCTCAGAATCAGCTCCCCTATCTCCTTGAAGAGCTTTGCATGCTTCAATGTCCTAGACAGAAGATGGAACTTATCCCGATTAGGGGGATAACATTATCAAATGTGCTGTACTTGGTAGATACAATAATGCTCAGTGTTTCATGGGAAGACAAACACAGACACTTTGTTATTGCCAGTGAGGGCATTGCAATCTACTTAATTATGCATTGTCATGTTGTAGAGAGCGCTATTTTATGATTTAATCTATTTGGTGAATTCCAATGAGTTTTTGTACATTTCTTGTATTTTGGAAGCTATTCCTGCTGAGGTTAATATGGATTTGTTTAGGACTTGTTACTTATTATTATTGACTGATAATGGAGATAAATTACCTGGAATGAAAAATTGTTACAAAAGCAACTGTGCCTGTAATGACCAAAACGATTATTTATTGTGAATTAATATGTTCCTTGTTTAGGTTTTTTTGTAGAAAAAACACAGTTTGATTTATAAGAACATCCACATTATTTTATTAAAATATATTATGCATTGCTCTCTTTTCTGCACCAAAGAGTAGGTAAATGGGATCCTGGTTGCAGGTGGCTATATACACATACACAGGGGCCTATACAATACTCAAAGATTTTCTATGTCATAGGAGCTGCATAACAAACAAAACTTTGCCAGGACAGCTTTGCATTGCTCGCCGTCCCAATAATACCAGCTGACTGCTTCACTGACCATGTTGGAGTCCCTTATGCACATATACGTGACCCGACCAGCAGGCCCTTCCAGAGGGGAGGACATATTCCTGGGCCTTCAACTGGCAGGGACCGCAAAATGTTCAGACTTATTTTTTTTGTTCCGACTTTCATTATATTTATATATATATATATATATATATATATATATATTTTTTTTTTATCCATTTGTAGTAATAAAAGTACAAACCTAACACCTAAACATGTTAATTGGTGAAATTGGCATAAAGCACAGTGGCGCATGCATTTCTTGCTCTTTCTGTTCATGATGCATCTATCTGCACAGACACATGAGAACGTCACTTGTCTTTGAGATTTGCCAGTGTGAGGGATCACGACTCCATAAGAGAATACTGTAGTTTGTTTATAATTAGGAAACTGAACTGGACTGTTTGATGTTCAGCGTTTACTTGAGGAATTGCAGAATTGGCGTGTTAGGTAAGTTAGACTCATCATTTTGTTTATTGTAATATACTCATGCTTGTATAGATTCAACAAGTTTTGTTTTTATTAATACATTTTAAAATATTACTTTTACGTGAACAACTGAAAGCTTTTAAAGGTAAATAGCATAAATTAGGTAACAGGTCCGTGCCCAGTGACCAGTGCTCTAGCGCAGTGCACAGGCTGCCCTGGGGGAGAAACTGGCCACCGCCACAATGTCCATTTGCCAGTTCCCAGCTACAATGTTTTTATAAGCGGTGGTCCCTGTCAGAACATCAGAAGGGGAGAGGGAGCGAGAGAGACTTCTTAGAATGGGGGCGGGGCTACACTGGCTGAGAAGCAGCTGTCAGACTCACAGGGAGGAGGAGCTGCAGTCAGAAAGATCCACTGTTTTCTGTGGTAACCAGGGGTTAAAGTGGGCTGGCCTGGAACGGGGCGGAACTGTGTTCCATCAGTTCTATTTGGAGACGGAGGGAGGCTCCGTTTGTCGGGCATCGGCTGAGCTTTTGTTATCAGCGGGTGCCCTACTCCTTCCCCACAGCGGAAGTCAGAGGCCTGAGCTCCGGCTTCTGGCTTCCCCCACGGGCACTATGAGAGAGATGTCATGACGCCTCTCCCATAGTTCCAAAGAGCATCCAGGCGGACCGGATGGCAGCGGACAGAGGAGCGAGGCTTAAGGTAAGTATTGTGTTGGCCTTTTTTTGTGTAAGCGGCACTACTATTGGGGGCATTACTACAGGGGGCATTACTATTGGGGGCACTACTAAAGGGGCATTACTAACTGGGGAATTACATATGGAGTACTGCATAAGGGGCACCACTCCTGAGGCCACTGCATAAGGGGCACCACTACTGGGGGTACTGCATAAGGGGCACCACTACTGGGGGCACTGCACAAGGGGCACAACTAATGGGGGCATTACATAATGGGAACCACTACAGTGGGCATTGCTTAAGGGGCACTACCGCTGTGGGCACTGCATAAGGGGCACTACCACTGTGGATACTGCATAAGGGGCACTACTACTGGGGGCACTACATAAGGGCCACTACCACTGTGGGCACTGCATAAGGGGCACCACTACTGGGAGTAGTGAATTAGGGGCACCACTACTGGGGGCACTGCATAAGGGACACCCCTACTGGGGACATTGCATAAGGGGCACCACTACAGTGGGCATTGCCTTGGGCATTATGTGTAAGGGGCACTACTGCTGTGAGCAAAGTATAAGGGGCACTACTACTGTGGGCATTATGTGTATTAGGGTACTACTACTGTGGGCATTGTGTATAATGGGCACAAATGTGGACATTGTGTAAAAGGGGCACTGCTGTGTGTCATAATATGAATAAGGGACACTACTATGTGGTGTAATGTGAATCAGGGGCACTATGTCCAGTGTAATGTGAATAAGATTGTGCTACTGTGAATTTTAAATTGGGAATACTATTACGCCCCTTTCTTTTGAGACCACGCACATTTTTTTTGAGGTGCTGATAAATTAGGGTAGTGGGAAAATTATTTGGGGTGCTGTAAAAGGTCAAGGGCATACAAACTTTAAGTTGGAAAGCAAGCCAAAGGAACTTCTTACAGAAATCCTGGAACTACGACTTTCTGGGGTGTTTCCCAATGGCACAATTTTCCTTAGTTTGCCAGCTTCTGTTGCTTCAATTGTCTCCACAGGTAGCACCTCCAATTATGTATATATATGTTCTATGTGTGCAGTCTGAGGTCCATTTCCTATATGAATCCAATCAGTGCATTGCTTTGCACACCTGGAAAGCCTGAGACACTTTCCACTCAGACTAGCACCCTTACTACATTGGTTTAGAGCATGGAGTCTGGCATAGTAATATGCACACCAGTCAGAGGCACAATATAGGTAAGTCCTGCAAATATTTAGACTGTAGTGTAGCTTTGGTTCATTTTTGGGGCGTGGGTCCCCCTGGATTGCTTTGGTTGATCTGTTTCAGGGCACCGCATTATAACACATTTTTTTTTTAACACATTTTAACCCTTCACTGTTTGTTTATTATACATGTACCTCACTTTTTTATTTTCACTCTTTATATGCAGCAGTAGCTGCTCTTAACTATCTCTTTTACACTGCACTTTTCTACCTATGGCTGTGCCCTGGGGCGGCTTAGCTGGGCCAGTTTGGAGGTGTCCTGCGCTCTGAATTTGAACCCTAGTATGTTAGGGACCTACCCGACAGAGGTTATCCGGATGTGGTGGGTAGGCCCATAACCTTGGCCAAGATTATGCCAAAAACCTTTATTCTTTGCAAAATTGTATTTATTTATATACAATCAGTTAATTTGGAGCTGAGCACCTGTATTTCTTCTTTTTGTGCATATATCAATTGTCTCCACAGGTAGCACCTCCAATTATGTATATATATGTTCTAGGTGTGCAGCCTGAGGTCCATTACCTACACGTATGTATGTATGTAAATGTATATCTACATGTATGTGTGTGCAAATATATAAATATATGCATGAGTGGTGTGTGTATGTATATATATATATATATATATATATAATATTCATCCAACAGAGCTGGTCAGGCACAGCCCCTTTGGGTTTGAACTTTTCCCTTTGGAACCTGCTGTGAAAAAATAACTTGAAGTTGTCTGCAATAGGGGTTTTTAATCTTATATTGTGCATTAAGAATTACCCCTGATGAAGTCTTGTCAAAGGACGAAATGCGTCGGGTTGAAGGTGTCTGTTTAAGGCCAAACTATCTGGGTCCACTGCCACAAACTCATACCCTTTTGGGTGAGGCAGAGGTATTTTGGTGTCATCTACCAGTTGTTCGCCAAACAAAAACAGCACCTTGCTAAATACATTTATGTGAGCATATTCTATTATGTTCTGTTGGTTTTATGTTTTAATAAACCGATTTTTAAACATCACATAACGCTTGGCCATTTGGCCATTATTTGGGTGTATTCTTCTGGTGCGAGGGTGTATTTTCATGAGCTCATTTATATCTCTAAAGATTATCTTAAGGATTCCACTTTAAAGACTGCTTCCATGGCTATATAAATCAAACAATACCACAGGAAGATCACACAAAAAGAGATTCTGGGGATTTTCAACTGGCCCGTGTATACCTCCTAAAGACTGGTTGGAAGATCTTTTTATCCAAATTTCCATTTTCCCATTTCTATGTGTGTATGTATATATATAAATATAAAATACCAAATTTCAACCGATGTTTCACACTACTACCCCAGTAAATATTTCTGGACTGCAGCCCCCTTCGATAATAGCTCACAAGTGTTAGGATAACTCTTTTAAACAATAACTGATCTCATGGGTCTATTTAGTAAACAGATACAAGCCAAACAGATTTGAAATATAATGTGGACAGTAATGGATGATGTAGGAGGAAATATAGGCACTCTCATTAGAGCTGTCAAATTACTAAATTATGGCTGAGCTGTATTGATGATGAATACATTTTATTGGTTAATCCACCAATATTCCCCATACATCAAGTAATTACCAGGAAACTTCTAGGATAAAAAAAATTCAGCAACGTGTGCTTTACCCATGAATGGGAAATTTTCTATTAATATTTAAGATAAAATGGACGTGAATGAATTAGCCAAGCGGGAGTGAGGCCATCTTTGGAATACAGATCAGTCTAGGCAATCTTCCATTTACAAAGATTATAATAACAAATAAGGGTTACAGTATTTTAACTCACACAGCTGTGAGATAAAACCGTATAAAAGCAGAATTGCAGTGGAAGTGAGCCTATTGTCCTCTGCACTTCTGTATTATCAAATGTAATCTTTTATTAATGGGTAAGTCATACTATTCAGATATTCATGTTATTCATTAAATTATCCCAGGCAACCACAAAAAGAAGACTGCATTTAGGGGAAATGATAAAAATGAGGTATAGCAAACTAAACCAAGGTTAGCTATACTGATCATAAAACTGCACGAAGAATTAAGTGAGTCAATTAATGTTTATAAAGGACTGAAGCCTAGATTTTGTACTATGTAATATAAGACAAAAATGGAAACTTAACAACAGCTACGCAATGGTTACTGTTGATATATAAAGCCCCGAATATTCTATTTATGCCAAATGGCACAGATCTTCACTATTGTGGTTCCTAGAAGCAAATCGGTCAAACCGAGAATTGCATAATTTAAGTAAATCTACATTAGCCGCATCAGAATCTACAGAATGGAAATGGCTGCACAAAGCGATGAATGTCCATAAAAAGGCAAACTATCCACCCACTAATGTCAATTTCATAATCTGGTAATGGCTTTATACCATGCTACTCTTTCCATAGACTGCTACAAACAGGTTGGGTATGAAATCCCGGCAGTTAAAATGCCAATGCCGAAAGTCCGAACATACATAATCCCGATGGAGCAGGTAAGTCCCCTAACCCTACCCTTCTCCCTCCCTAGCCCTAACCCTCCCTTAGGGATGCCTAAACCTGACCCTCCTGTGGTGGCGCCTAACCCTAACCCCCCTTCCTCTAGCCTACCCTCCCCGGGGGGTGCCTCACCCAAAGTACCCCCGGGGGTGCCTAAACCCCCCCCCACGGCTAACAACTAAGTCTTCCCGCTTACCTTCGTTTGGGAAGCCATCCTGTCGGGATCCTTAGCCGGAGGACCAGACAGGGTCAATATAGTGTACACAGCAGGGAGGGGGCGGGACAGAGCAGAAAGCAGGGCAGAGCAGTAGGCAGAGGTGCAGTGGGCAGACTTAGATGACTCGGCACATGCTGGGTTCCTTTACTAGTTTACAATAATACACTGTTGGTTTTTGGAGGAAACTGTAACTTATTGTAATTTCTAGCAAACATAAAATGTATTCTTACTCTAGAACAAGTCCCCTCCAGACTTTTTTATTTTTTACATGAAACTGTGTGATGGTAAATGTTTACAAAGTACCACCTATACACTTACTGTATATTTAGCACCCGATAGGACATGAGTTGCACGCAAGTATGCCACAAATTCTCTCGTACTGAAAGTTACACACATTTATGTGATTGCACAACCCCTATCTATCAGCTTGTGGAAGTAGCCCGAACTTATTAGTTATTAGCACGAACTTGCACCGGGCCAATACCTGACACATAAAATCCATCTGAAATTAGACATATATTTGCGTACACACATGTGACATGCCCTTGCTCAACTTGGCCTACATGAGAATGCCACGATGCCATTCAGTTACTCCTTTACAGACACAGGTGATGTATGACTTGGAACAACCCGTAGGAGCTCCTAGTTGTGTATGCTCGGCTATGGAGCATTCACAGTGCAAACATTGCAAGGTCTTTACACAAAACGGACTTGCACCCAATCCCTATGTGGCTAAATTTATACCAAGGACCCTGGGGCCCATGTGCAAAAAACACCCGGCACCCATTATAGATATTTCACTAACCACAAGTTGAGAACTTGGCAAAATAATATGGGCAAAAATAGTTTTAAGACAAATTTAGATAATTCTGACAACTGGACAAGTGTCTTCTGCCAAAATTCCACCAGATCCATTTTAGGTTACCATTGATCTTTCAGGTGTGCTTCCACCACTTTCTCGCCATAGATTTGTTTGAGAATTGGTTTTAAAAAAATCATTTATTTCATTGTGAGGGACTTTTAGTGACATTGTGCTAATATATGGTGGGAATATAAAAAAAAAAAGTACGGCTGTAGTAGCATGTACAGGGCTATTTAGCAAATATACATAATGTTATCGCAGGGAACATCATAGATTTCTTCCCCATTCAGTCCAGTCTATATTGTCCAAGGGTCTGTGGCTGGTGCATGTAGCAATGATTGGGTGTTTGGATGGGGTGGGGTAAAGGTCAGCCTAGAACTTCCCACTTCTTTTCAATATAGATCCCATTCGTGGAATGGGAGCTGCTAAAGCACAAAATAGAGATTTTAGGTCTCTGTATAATTTTCATGGCGGAATGTGTTTAAGCTTTATTTAATTGTGGCTTCAACAGAATAGCTGCTGGTTTTTCTGTGGAAACAGGAAAAAAATAAAGCTTATGACAGACATTATCTTGTCTGCAGCCCAAGATAATGCCACCAGACAGTCAGGAATGGATCTGACAATGTAACTATATCACTAACAATCATTTTTAATATAATTTTTAATTTTATTGGGTATGCAGGGATTTAATATTAATTTTACAGAGTTGTGTTAATTTAATATTATATTAATTTGGAAAGGATGACAGCTTAATTTTTCGGGTAGCTCCCCTGGAAGTGTAGGAAGATCGCCGGCATCCTGCCCACTTCCTAGTGAAGCGGGCAGGATGGGGAGATTTAATGGGGAATTTGCGGGACGGCGAGAAGGGGGCGGGGGTAAATGGCACAATTTGCGTCATTTAGCCCCTCCCCCTCCTTGCTGACCTACAGACTTTTCCAATGAAAGAGGTGGGACCTAATTACGCACCGCCCCCCGGACCGACCTGCAGCAGTTCTCCCAGCTGCTCCCGCAAAGGAGGACTACAAAGTAGGTAAGTATGATGTATACAGTAGGGTACTTTATGCCACTTTATTTTTTCTTTTTCATTAACATACTTTGTACATTTGTATGCTTCCAATTCTAGTTCCTCTTGTATTCAATTACTGCAATACATTTTTGACTGTAAGCTCATTTGTTGTTTATTTGTATCATAATCACCTAATACTGTATATAGCACAATGGAGTCTATTCCTTATCCATACATTTGTACAAAAGTAGGTGACAATTAACTTTCTCACCTACTCTTGTAGAAATTATCAGGGCCATTCATTACAAAGATAACACAGGAGGTATCTTGGATATCTCTTATTCAGTCCCAAACTGGGACTAAACAGCTAAGCAAGGGAGAAAAGGTAAATAAACCAATTGGCTGGTGGGAATGATGTCACAAATGTGTCATCGAATTGCGTCACTAGCACACCCGACTGCCTTCTTTTGCTAGATAAGTTGTGAAAGACAAATATACTTCTTTTTTTTACCAAATGTAAATTATATTCAATACTGGAATTTCACAAATCAAAGATGAATCTTTATCATCGTTCATGGAAAATATATTCAGTGTATTTGCAGAGCCGCACAGTGAGGAGGGGGCGCTGTGAGCCCCTCAGCCATGGACTAATCTGGGGGGGGTTTGCGACCGGTGTGACTGCTCCCACCCCACAGGCAGAGGAGACTGCCGCTGCTGCTCAGTAGCAGCAGCCTCCCTGGCCCCACTGTAGCCAAGCACACAGCAGCGTAAGAGGAAGGGCGGTGGACCCGGACCCCCACTGGACGCCTCCATCAAGTCTGGGTAATTAGTACACACTCCCATTCCCCACGGCACACCTGTATTCAGGAACATTATTCAGTCACATATTTTTCATTTACTATTCTTATTGTCACTTAATATCTAATGGTAAACAAGTTTACAAATAAGGTATACATTTAAGATTGTTACAATAAAATAGTGGTAACCAGTAAAAACATTAAAAAGAAACAATAACAAGAACCATAGCAGGGCGATAACGCCCCTCTGTGCTGCAACCCACCCCCTCCTTCCCTGCAGGACCACTGAGAAGCAGAGCTGCTTAGGGCGCTCTGGGCAGCACCTAAGGACACTGTAGGTAACAGCTTTCTAGGCTGCAGGGTGCTGTTCCAGACATCTTGCGTGCCAAATGCAATAATGATGTCATCCCTTAGGCCCTGCAATCTGAGTGGCGGCACCACTTGTCCACCTTTTGTTACAGCCCTGACAATAACATAAAAATACATTTAAAAAAATGAAGTCTTCACTTCACATCCAGATAATCATTTAGGACATTTCTGATGATTACTGAGCGTTGGCAGAAATTTCCTTACATAATGTTTTTTTAATGAACCTATATGATGTCATGAGTCACTGAGCATGAGAAACATGTTCAGCATAAATGGGCAAGATTTTACTTGCCATAATACCTGGAAGTGCACGCAGCCACACACGGCATGAGGCTCCAGCAGGAATTCATGCTGAATTGTTCCCATTGTATTGCTGAAGTGCACTTATTTAAATAAGTGTAAAATATCATTTATTTGTACATTTTTTTACCTTAGAACTCTCCAAGAATAAAAAGCCTGTTGCAGTTCTAAAAAACAAATAAACAAGGGTAAGATGGCTACTAAGATAGCTTACACACCCAAGGTTGTCTTAACAGCAGTATGGGCCCTGGGCAAAGCAATGCACTGGGGCCCCTACTCACCAATTCGGGAAAAAATTTTAATGGTCAATAAAATTAAACCCCCTGCATGCCCATCAGACCTCCCACATATGCAGAGAGACTGGTCTGAAGCCGATGAATGATGTGATACTGGGACTGAGGTGAGTACTCGTCACAAGGGGTGGATGGGGTGGGTGAGGTTAGACCAGAATAATAGACACTAGTTCTTTACTACATATCTATACACTGGTGACTAAGGGAAAAATCACCTGTGTCTATAGCTGCAACATTACCCTTACCTAACTTCCCTCACCATCCTAGTCTCCAGTAGTGCACTACACCATCCACTACACCCATAGACCAGAATAGAGTACACCGGCGGCCGGCTTATAAAAATATCACAAATTTACCAACTGGCCGCAGCTGCAGGGGGGCGGGTTGGCAGGCCCTTACAAGCTTCGGGCCCTTGGGCAGCTGCCCAACAAGCCCAATGGAAGAGATGGCCGTGTAAACACCTGCAAGTTAGCACAGAACATTTATACTAAAATGCCACCCTGCATTGCAATTTGTAGCAGCTTGAGTTATAATGCCTCCCCCACTCTTGATTTCTTTACTGCTCAGGCATGTTTTTACATTGAATGATTATATATTCACATAAGTAAATGAAACTCTCCTACAATACACCTAAGGAACTCTTACACATTTATTGAAAGTCATCATTATTGCTGTTGCGAAAACAATTTACATTTCTTCCAAACTCAACAAAATCTCCAGTGTATAATCTGTAACATTAGGCTGGGTACACATTAGGCGATATATTGGGCGATATGTAGTTTTGAGGCAAATTGGAACAACCTATCACATCATAGTGTGTATGCTCAATCGTTCACGTGCGTCGTTCATCATATCTTCACATCTGATGTGCTGCAGGCCAGATGGGAAGATGTCATGAATGATGTGGTGCACATTGTGCAGTGTGTATGCTCATTCAGAAAGACCACACAATATATTGGTCCAATCTTTCCTCTGAAGATATCACCTAAGCTGCCAGTGATCTACACGATGACTGCATAGTGTGTACAGGAGAAAAGATTACATGGATACAATGCACCGACAGGATATATTGTGCCGTTGTTCGAGAGATTGCATAGTGTGTACGCTCTATATCGTTTGTTTTGGGTTGAAAGAAAATTGGAATGGCCATTGTGTTTTTTGTACGTCGTTCTGATGGGATGTAGTCAGGAACCAGGCGGTCACAATCCCAACCGTCACAATACCGGCTCCGGAATCCCGATGGTTATCACAATACCGGCTCCGGAATCCTGGCGGTCAGAATCCCGATGGTGAGTAATAGGGTTAGGTTTAGGGTTACGCACTAGGGGGAGGGTTAGGCTGCAAAACGGTTAGGCTCAAGCTGCGGGAGGGGATGGTTAGAGTTATGCTGCTGAAGGGGACTGTTAGGGTTAGGTTGCCAAAAAGGATGGTTATGGTTAGGCTGCGTGAGGGGTGGGTTAGGGGGAGGGTTAGAATACTCACCAACATGCATCATGATTTTGACAGTCAGGATTTCGGAGCTGGCATTGTGATGGTCGGGATTCTGACAGCCAGTATATCATACCCAACCTGTTCTTATGTGAACCTAGCCTTGCACGAAGTGACCAATGCAGATGGATATTTTATGTGAATTCAAAATTATACAAGGATGAATGAACATTTTCACCTACTTTTGGAGAAATTAAGTTTTGGGGCCATTTATTATTAAAGTAACGCAGAAGATATCACAGATACAGTATCTTCTGCTTACCTTTCTCTCCCGATGTGGCCTATGGTAAGGAGTACTGGGTTGAGACGAGGGATCCTTTCAGATTTTAAATGGGTGAACATGAATTACTGTCCACCTGCATTTTGCTTAAGTTCATAATATTTGTATCAGATGACCTGATGTACTTTCCTATCTCACTGTTTACTCAGAATATTAAATGAAGAGATCATGTGATTTCATAGCATTCTAAATGGTCTAGTTTCCTATTTATCATGTACCTCCGAAAGGTCCCCAAGATTTTGGCCAGCAGCAGTAAGCAGTGACTTACCAAATAGCTGGCCAGCCGGGTCCCTTTGAAAATAATAAAACTTAACATGTAAGATGCTTTATTTTAATAATAATATATTTTTATAATTTATTGCAACTGCTGAAGTGGTGATAGCATAGGAAGACAGGTGGTGTTACAGGTGCCACCATTATACTTCAGAAATATGCGTTAAATAGTTTCTCCATGCCTAGCATGGAGAAGCTATTGGCAGATTTCACACGATTTAGGCATCATCTCCCTTTGATAAATAGGACCTTTAGCCTGAATGAGAATTTTTACCAATGGAGATTGACAATTTTTAAAGCACCGCACTAACTTGTATAATGCACGCAATCTTTAAACTGATTCATGAGAATTATATGAAAAATATTAATTTATATGCACAGTTATTTCTTTCAAAACGTACAATATGTTCAACATTTTTCAATGGGTTGAGGGAAATCACTGCTGAACGGCCGTGGGGCCAGCTAAGAATTATGACTTACTTCCACGGATCTTATGAATTTAATTCCACTACGATGTTTGTTTCTAATGGTCCAGGCAGATCTTTGGACTACATGAACCTGATTGAGATATCCCTTAGAGGGATTGATAATGCTATGGAAACTTCTATGTTAGTGGCAAAAATTCAATTTCACATGCTGCTAAAACAGCTGAATCAGCTCCTAAATCTTTAGCAAATCTATCTTTATGTATGTTGAAAAGCTTTGCTCAGTTGTCAGGTCTATGAAAGCTGCTGAATAAGGTATGTAAACACTCTCTTTAGTAATTGGCCTTCATGAGATAAAATAGCGACTCATGCATTGTATCTTTTAAGGACAATCGTGTTTAATGCTCTTCATCATAATGCTATCATCATCCTTCAGTCAAGATGGACACTGTATATAGTGCTTACAGCAAAGATGAGATCCATAGGCACAATACTCTCCTCCTGTAATGAGCGACTTTATATCACACTGGCATAAGATAATAATCAAAGTTTTTAACCTTGTTTCTTCTTAAGCGTTTTTATTTATTCTTTTGTAAAATGTCCATATTTGGGTATGTTACTCAAATAGATATATTAGGGCTGATACTGATAGCCTGATTTAGAGATGCTTGGTAAATCAGCAACAGTTGCAACCGCTCTCACAATAGCGATTGCGGCAATATGCAAATGCTAATCTCAGCCTTCCTTTTGTGCAGGACAGTGCGATGGAATGTACAAGTGATGAGACACTCACTTCTAGGCTCCGTGTTCTGTGCATTTGCAATAAAGATTGTAAACACTCCATCGACACAACATCAGTCGCACCAAGGATATTTGCAGTAGCCTAGGGTCTGTTCTAGCTACTCTCCTCTCATCCAACTAAACATGGCCTCTGAAGCTGTGGATTTGTGATTAGAAATGTAGCAGTCTTCCCAGACACGCCCGTGGCACGCATCTAACACACCCATTATTTTAGGTCACCTCCCAGTCTCCACCCGGAAACGCCCAGGAATTGCAAACCCCTTCTCAAGTGTTAGCGATGCCGTACACAATTGCATTCACCATTGGATACTTGGGGTCACGAGTGCACAGTATAGATTTCTCACACTTACCGTGCATGCGCAGTAGAAACATATTGCTCAAATGCAGGGACATGAAAACTGCATCCGTCTCTGAATCAGGCCCGGGAGTCATACGGATCTCTCTTCATGGACGCAAATAGCAAGTTTACGCATACTGGGACTGATTCTGCAAGGATCGTAATTGCAAAGCTGCACGCAGGCTATAGATATGATGTATGCACGCAGGCAGCTTTGTAATTGTGATCCTTGCAGATATGGTAATGCAGCAGCCTGTGCATTACTTATCCGAGCTGCATTGTCCAACGCAGCATAGGATAATCTGCATACCATCGGCCGGCTGCACTGACCCATGGGGTTCCACAGCCGGCCGCCGCAGTTTAGAGGAAGAGGCCAGGAAATCTCTGTCTCTCTGCTCTCCAAGGGCCAGCAATATACAGATGGTCACATACACATCTGCCTCTCTCTGCTCCCCTTCTCCATCACATGGGACAGCAGTATACAGACTTCTACAATGCAACTGACACTCTTAGCAGTGTACTCTCAGCTGCAGTCCACCATTCTCCTACAGCAGGGGTCTTCAACCTTGGCCCTCCAGCTGCTGTGGGACTACACATCCCAGCATGCACTGCCATAGTTTTAGCATGCTATATCAAAAAGGTGGCAGTGGATCCTGGGATGTGTAGTTCCACAGCAGCTGGAGGGCCAAGGTTGAAGACCCCTGTCGTACAGGAATGGCTCCTATAGCCATACTGCTCCAAAAGTGACCCCCCCCTCTCCATATTGCTCCAAAAGTGGGACTTTCAAGCCTCTTTCCCTTTAACAGTAAATCTCTATATCATGGGTACCCCTCTTCCCCCTGCTCAGCAATACCTCTGCAGTGTGCTGCATGATGGAGAGCTAACTGGGTTGCTCACACTGCAGGCTGCTGGCTGCAGATTCTGTCATTTCTAAGCTCTTTCTCCAGGGCTCTCTCCAAACCTCTTTACTTGTCATTCTCCACAGGTGTTAGATGAGCATTGTGGCAGCCACAACAGCCCCACCCATCTCCCTCGCTGGGGGAGCACAGTAACTCCATCCCTGCTCCCCAGCTTTAAGATGTCTTCTCAAAGGAGGGAAAATCAGTTTATAGGCTAAGATTCCACTCCCCCTTTGATGCTATTTCCTGTTTGGCTACACCCCTTTTTCAGGTCCTGTTATTTGGTCACTCTGCCTTTTCTGCAACACCCTTCTTAGGCATGCAGTATTTACAATAGGCAGCAGCATTTAATACTGAAAGGGGTGTTATTCTATAAATATCCCCTAGAGGGAACTACACATGATTTAGAAGATAACTGTCATGTATGCCTATATAATGGAATTCAATGTATAATTTATTTCCCCTTATATATTTTCAGCCTCTCTTGTGCAGTTAGTCATCAATGTCTATACATTTTCCTCCGAAGGAGAAATCCTTTTAGTTTTTTGTAATGGAAGATGCTTATTATCGGAAACATAAAAGATCAATTAGAAGCTGAATAGCGAGAGGTGAAATAATTAATAACAATGTAATGGTGCAGTAGCTAGACAAATGGAATTTATTATATAAAATGGGAAATTATACGGAATTGGTAGCAGTATTTAGTAATAATAAAAGTCAATTAGAAGAATGAAATGAGAACACGTGCAAAGAAATTGTAATTAAAACATGAAATCATTGTACATTTTTCAGAACAATAAAAAAAGAATGTTGCTCTATACGATTTATTTAACATTTCCCAAGTATTTCTCAAAATCTGCATTACTGCAAACAGGCACACTTAATGACATATTGTAATAGTATCATTTTTCTTCTAGCAGCTGCTGGATAAAGGAATATATACTGTATATAAGGAGCCTATGGATTGTATTCAGTTTGCACTCACATGTCGACTTCCAAACCAGAGTTTCTACATAATGGGATGGGGAGAGTTTTAGACTCACAAACACTCCTGCACACACTATATAAAATCTAGTCCAAGTAACACAAATTGTAAACACTCAACTGACACATACATCCATCTGTCCTGATTTAGGTGCAACAACACCAATTTGAGGGCAATTTCACAAATTCCCAAAGGTTGGGAAGTAGATTCTATTGACTGCTGCCCTGTGTGTGTGTTTGTGTGTGTGCGTGCGTGTGTGTGTGTGTGTGTGTGTGTGTGTGTGTGCATGTGTGTGTTTGTGTGTGTGTGCGCAGCAGCAAATGGGACTGCCCCTAAAACAGGGGCTGCCCCAGCAAAATCAGGAAGGCAGGGGGGTATGGGAGGGTAAATTCATTATGTATCCTTAAAAGAGGGCACTCTCAATTTGCTACATAGGTCAGTATACTAATGTCTTTTGAACTTGGAGAAGTTTCCAACCAGATGACGTCCATAGTTTGAAATTTAATAGACCTTTATGCTTAAGTAAAGAAGTAAAACATGTTCTCATTGTTTAAAAAGATCTCACCTCTCACCTCGCTTGATAATAGAGATTAATACACTTATGTGTATTAATTTGCGAGACTAGAATTCTTCTCTACAGCTTAGGCCCACATATTTTTCAGTAACCTTTCAAACACAATTGATACATTAACGTTTTCGTTATTAACTAAGGTCATTGTCATACAGTATATTAGAGAAAGTGCACATTCTTTTCCCATAGATATGGCCATATAATTGAATTTATAACAGAGCTGTTTTCCCAAACAAAACAATTATTGCTCTGTCTTTGTATTTGTTGTCAGGATAGAGCTACCAAACAAACCACAGGGAGTATCTTTTGTTGTGCATTACATACATTGCAATTACATTGAGACCACGATGAAGTCAAGTATTTGCAATCAATGCTGATCTCTTGCCCCCCACATATTTGCTTGCAGAAAAGTATAAACAGTGCGTGTAGATAATATACATGACATTTTCATTAGAACATTTACTCTGTATCTTATTCCGCTTGGCAACATGCAGAGGGTTCTGTGTCAATTTCAATTGCACTTATTTATTACGCCGTCTGTAAATAACCAGGGTATTCCTTTTGTGTCCTCTAAAGTTCCAATACTGAGATATTTTTCTTCTAAATCAAAATAAATTCTAAACAATTAAAAAATTCTAAGACACTGGGCCTCATTCAGAGGTGGTCGTAGGATGCAAGCGGTCGTTCTGAAACAGGGCTGCCGCTTGCATCCTGAACGGCCACCTCCATGTCGGTCGTTAGGCTGTGGGTTAACACCCACAGCTCTAACGACTGCTAAGGGTGATGGTCGCGATGGTCAAGCCCATCGCGACCATCGGGGCTTACGACGAGACCCTAAGGTAGGGTCTCGTCAACCTTAAGCCCCAGGGAGCTTCCTGCTCTGTTTGAGTAGGAAGCTCCCCACTGACATCACTGATGATGTCAGTGGGGCCGCCCCCAAACGGCAAGCGTTCCAACAGGAACACCTCCGTTTGGCCGGGCACGCCCCTGGCCCGCCCAGCAAACGGGGCGAGCTGTCAGTCAACATCGACAGCTCGCCCCGTCTGCTACGAGACCCCTAACGACGGATCACCCGTCGTTACCCGGGTCTCGAGCATGCGCGCGACGGAGCCGGCTCCGTCGTGCTCAAAGGCACTGGAGCAACATCGACCCGGTTGCGAGCTCGTAGAGCTAACGACCGGGTCTGAATAAGCTCCCCTGTTTCAAGCGGAAGGTCACAAATAGAGACATTTGAACATTTTGGATCAGTTCAATAGCCAAGAACGCAATTGCCAATTAACCCGATATAAGAGTAGGAAAAAAATGTTTTTAATTCTACTTCAAGGGGTAAGTTGAACTCAGTGGCTATGACAATGCAAATATGTAGGTGTAATTTCATAGAGTGGGTGTCTTTTATATACACATCCCCATATACACTGTACAGAATGCTACTGTATATACACATCCCCATATACACTGTACAGAATGCTACTGTATATACACATCCCCATATACACTGTACAGAATGCTACTGTATATACACATCCCCATATACACTGTACAGAATGCTACTGTATATACACATCCCCATATACACTGTACAGAATGATAACATACAGTTGACACATATTCATAAATGGAAAAATGAATAGGGGCACTCATACACAGCTGCTAGTTTGAAAATGCTAAAATGTTTTTATTTTGTTAGTAATAACAATATATCACTTAATATCACATCATATTTAGGTTACGCAGGACCACTCAGACTGATACAGAATACTAAAATATAATTCTGTTGCCACAGACAAATACACTTGAATTCCCAGGATCAGTCGCATTTAGTGAACATTTTTCAGGCACCAGGAAGCATGTTACGAATACATAAAAGAGCATTTAAAATGGATTCAAAGCAGGTAACACAGGTTAGTGGCAATGCCCGAGAAGCTAATACAGCTTAGGGTATAATGTTATATAGTCACCGTATCCTGGTGCAATGCACAATTCAATTCCCCGGATACTTCACTCCTAATGCCAAGGCAATCAGATGTAAGGAAATACCAAGCTATACCACATACATGCCTACATTTTCAGTCTTTCCTCCGGGAGCAGACCATGGGAGAGACGCAACTAAATTGAGGTGGGGCAGAGCCTGGCGCTATGCAACCCTAAGCCCCACCCCCTCATGGGAAAAGCTAATTGAGAGGGGTGGGGCCAATATGAAGTAATTTTATTAGAAATACGTCAAATTGGCTCCGCCACTTCACTGTTTACCCGCAATTTGTGGGATTATCCTCCCCGTAGTGCCACCTTGTGGGAAGGCTGCCTACTCGACCGGGAGTGCGGAGAAATGCCCGCACATTCGGGAGACTTCTGCAACTTCCGGGATAGTAGGCAGATATGCTGTACCTCCTAAACTGCTCAATGACGCACTGGGTCTCCTAATGCCCCAGATCCTTTTACTATAAATGAATTAACAGCTTTGACTATTATACTGATGAAATGGCTGATCAGCAAATGTATACAGCCAAATGCCAGAACCTTGACCACAAATAGCATGCGATAAATGTGCCCCAGATAGTATGCCAGAACCTTAACCACAGATAGCATGCAAAAAATGTCCCCGCAGATACTATGCCAGAACCTTGCCAGATAGTATGCTACAAATTAGCTCCCACGTAGTATGTTACAACTGGGAGCAAGACAACCAAAACTACACAGGTAGTATGGTAGTGTCCCTAAAGAAAGAGTACCCATAAGTCTCCAGAGAAAATGTGGAATAAGGTAGAATATTTTTGCTATGCCTAACTCACTGTCACTCCCTTGCACCCACAATGTCAGGATGTATGCAATAACTTTTTGTGATGTGTCTATCTGTAATTAATTAAGAGAGTGATCTAAAGTTATAGTAGGCATGGGTGTAACTATAGTGGGTGCAGGGGATACCATTGCTATGGGACTGTAAGTAAATTCTTCTTATAGACAGTTTGTGGTGAAAGCAAAGGTAGATTTATTAAAAGGGTCCCAACCATAATATTGTGTGCACCGAGGCTTAGGGGGCTCGTTTCTGGGGCCTGTCTCCCCTGCACACAGCTGACATCAGCATCAGTGCCAAACACTGCTGAATGGGAAAGACGTTCCGCTGATGTATGGTAACTCTACTGCTGGCGGCTCTTCTTGTGTCTCTTCACTGACACTGATATAATCAGGTCAGTGCCAGTGAGGAGATACATGGGAGGAGCCGCCAGCTGGAAAGGCACCAGTCCATAGGGAACGGTAGGCAGACCCGAAAGTAGACTTTTTGGTGTCCTGTGCCAGAGAGAGCATTGGCGCGCCCCCCCCCCCATTTATTTAATAGGGACATAAGATAGTGCACCTGAAGGGTGCCATGTGTCCCCCGGGCCGCAGCGTGATGCGGGCCGCGGGCAGTCTGTGTCACTGTGACACAGACTGCACCGCGTGTGTAGCGCTGACCGGACGGAGTTCGGTCAGCGCTACACAAGTGACAAACACACAGCCGCTGGTGCCGGCAGCTGTGTGTTTGTTTTGATCAGCAGCCAGACTCTCATTAGCTGCTGCTGCGCCCACTGCAGGAGCCGCTCCATCTTCCAGCTCCCGCAGTGGGCAATGGGAGAGGTGTCATGACGTCATATGACGTCTTTCCCATAATGCAGAGCGGCCCGGCCTGGGAAGGGCAGACGGAGGAGCGGATGGCGACGGCGGGAGTGGGGATTCAGGTAAGTGGGTTTTTTGGGGGGTTTTTTTACGTATGTCTACTGGGGGTGGCTGGCACTACAAGGGGGAGACCACTACTGGGGGCACCACATGGGGGCAACCACTACTGGAGGCACTGCTAGGGGGGGACTACTACTAATGGGGGCAATACAAGGGGGAGGACTACTGGGGGCACTACAAAGGGGAACCACTACTGGGGGCGCTACAAGAGGGAGGGACTACTACTGGGGGCACAACAAAGGGGGAACCACTACTGGGGGAACTACAAGAGGGAGGGACTACTACTGGGGGCACTACAAGAGGGAGACCACTACTGGGGGTACTACAAGGGGGAGATCACTACTGGGGGCACTACAAGGGGGGACCACAACTGGGGTTTATAACTCAGGGCACTTCAAGGGGGGGACTACTACTGGTGGCACTACAAGAGGGGACTACTACTGGGGCACTACAAGGGGGGGACTACTACTACTATGGGCACTACAAGTGGAGGGGACAACTACTAGGGGCACTGCATAGGGAGAGGCCTGGGGCACAGGGGGGGACTGCATATGGGCACCATGACAGGGCTGTCCCTAATCTTTATTTTTACTTTACATTAATCCCATATGGACCCGCTTCCTCCCTGGAACACTTGAGGGGGGGGGGCGCCGTAGCACGCACGTTCTTCAGGCACCCTGGCTATACGCTACTCTGCCAGGGCCGCCTGCATGCATTTGCCCCCCAGGCTAAAAGTTGCCAGCCAGCCCCTGCCGTCACCTCATGGGGACGGGCCAGGGAAGAGATAGGGGAGGCCAGAAGATGCTGGGGATGAAAGAAGAGGAAGCTACAAGTGAGAATGATAATAAACAGGAAAATTTACAGGCCCAGACAGTGCTCCCTGCCCTGCGGTGCCCTGTGCCATGGCACTGGTCTCACTACCCTAGTTACGGCCCTGACGGTTGGAGCCAGCACGGATTTGAAGATAACAAGAGGGGGGAGGGGGGTTTGCTTAATATTAATTGAGGCAAGAGCAAAACTATGAAGCTTATGAGCTCAGACCAGGGCACTACTACTGTGGAGCATGCTATATACAGTGGGAATTTTAGTAAGGCATACAATGAGCTAGGGCACTACTACAGCATGAGGCAGAAAATTAAATCAGGCACTACTATGGGGACATAAAATGAATTAGGGCACTAAATGCAGTATAAGGCATAAAATGAATTAGAGCATTTTTACAGTATGAGGCATAAAATGAAATTGGGCTCTACTATGAGGCATAAAATTAACTAAGGGACTATTATGGGGAATAAAATAAACTGGGACACTATTATGGGAAATAAAATTAAGTAGAGCTTTACTATGGGGCATACAATTAACCAGGGCACTAATGTGGGTCATAATATGAACTGTACAGTGTGGCATGGTATGACCTGGGGCACTACTGTTTTGGCATATTATCAACTGGGGTCACTACTGTGGTACATATTATGAAATTGGGGCACTACATATTGCATATTTACTTAACTGCTTTTAAAACAGTGTGCATTTAATTAAAATTTACTTCTACATATATATGTTTAATACAGAAGATTGCAGTTTTCCAACTTTCATTTTTTGGGGGATGGTGCTTTCTCCCACTTGCAACAGGAGTGCAACACACAGCCAGTCCAGAAGAGCACAAAAGGAAGGCATTTATACTTTTTACTACTGAAAGTGTTAGTTGGGTATTATGATATGGTGTAATGACTATGATGGAAGAACCAGATTGTGATATGAGGGGATGTTGAAGTTGATTAAAAGACTTGAGGATATTAATGCATTAAAATATTAGGTGACAATAAGCATGCCCCTTGGGCAGCACTAGTCATGCCCGCTCCGATGGAACATTGTGGACAGAAGAATGTTGCTATGGGGCCCACAAAGTCCTAATTACACTCCTGATAGTAGGCTTTTGACAACATGCACAGCCCTGCAAGGGACAATACTAAAATGGTTGCTTAAAGCATTATAAAGTATCTACAAGGTCAAGCATAAAGTAGCTCAATGATATAGGCACCTGTAAAACCAGGGCCAGATTAAGGCTTGTGGGGGCCCCAGGGCAACTTAGCTGTGGGGGCCCCCTTCAAGCCACACAGAGCCGAGCCTACCGCCCCTTATCCCCCCTAAAACCGCACACAAAGACACCACTCACACATACACATAAACAGTATACACACGCTAACACATATATACACATTAACACATACATACACAGTATGCACACCAACACATATGCACAATATCACATACATACATGCATACATACTGTACATGCATACATACATACACACACTAAAAAGGTACACTTACACTTGAGCAGCAGCAGGTTGCAAAAGGACCCGGCTGGCACCTCCTCAATCAGTTAGGCTCCGCCCCCCACAATTAATTAAGCGATTCGCTGGGATATGGGGGCGGGACTTGCCATATTTGGCTCCACCCCCAATATGGCCAGCTGAGGCACTGGCATGGTCGGAGGGATTTAATCACAGTAAAGCTGGCCCTCTCTCTCTCCATTAGACAGCTGATGCAGCAGCACTGATTGTGCTGCGGCTCCAGAGCCTCTACCTGGGAACAGGCGTCGCTGGACACCTGTTCTCGGCAGGGTCACATCGACCCTGTGTGGGGGCCTCTCTGTGTGTGGGGGCCCAGGTACGACCGCCCCTGTCGCCCCCCCCCCCCCCCCCTAATCCGACCTTGTGTAAAACTAATAGCAACACACTATACCAAGGATTTTTTTTTCCGGTTGTAAAGGCCTTCTAGTGACTCGGGATGAGGAACTTTATTAGTTTAAAAAACATATAGGTTTTTATGACACGTCATCAATTGTGGTACTTTTTCTCTAAATGCATCATGTAGTTTTACATAAGAATCAGTAATGGTCCTTTGTTCACAACCATTCACTCTGTGTGCAATCTCTTGCCAAGACAAATATGATGAAAATACAATAAAATAGCATATGCACTGCTTGATTTACTACTAATACTATGGACTTTGCTTAAGGAGTACAATAAAAACAGTATATTACTACTTTTGCACATGTTCTGTATATAGCATTTTCTATGTTATATATTTGAATAACATAAAATATTACTATTTCAAGCAATCATCAGGGCTTGGCTTCAAAACTAATTTTTCCTATTTAAATTTCCACTTTTACACTGTCACTTCATTTTTAGGCATTAGCATGCTGAAAATCCTAACATTATATTTTCTGTTTAGATAACAAAAATTGCTTTTGCTGAAGGATCATGCAGAACATCATTAAACAGTTGCACTGTATTTCCTACAAATCATTTTGGCCACGATAGCTCAAACTAAAACCAGTTTTCCTTTTTTTAAATAAAATGACCACTTCAAACCAATCATGTTAACCAATGGCTTTTAGATTTCAATACATAACAAAGGATTTATGTAGCTGGTCACCTTTAAATGATGATTTAAAGCTGGCTAACCTCAGCAGATGTTGCTTTTTCCTAAACTCCCCCAGCTTAGTGGTAGCGTTCCAGACACTGTTTTATAGAACACATGCTAGTTTCTAGATGATTTACGCTACATTTATTTTTAACATTGTTGTAGGCATACTATGTGGGTTATGAATTTGGTTGCCATGAAAATATTTTTCTTTGATCTATTCAAAACAATTTATTACTACTGATGAAAAAAAAGCCTAAAAAAAAAACAAACATTATTTTGGTTCTGAACTTAAAGGTTTAAAATTGACATTCAACATGAAATGAAAACCAATATTGTGTGGGCAAAGGATTACCTAGGGATGTTCTAGCAGACACCTTTTTAAATTAAAGTTGTATGTTTGCAGTAGGATAACCATTGCTAAAAAAACCATGAACTTTTAATACCATTAACACTGAATATGTGACATAGACAGCATGATAAAATTAAATTGATTAACTGGAACCATGCCTTCAAATGCAGATGCTTCATACATAATATTTAATTGCTACAATAAAATAAGGTATTCAGCTTATTTACAAATGAAAATAAATAGGAAAAAGCAAAACAAAATTAATAAATTATATATATGGGTCTTTTTTAATTTATCTTGAAAACAATCTATCACACAATTAAAAATCGTGATCATAGCTATGTTCTACAGGAAAAAATATATTTAAGTAATAATAACATATGTATATTACTTGAATGTACTATTTAAAATGAAACTACAATATATAATACAAATAAAAGCATTACGGAAATGTTACTTTAAAATTTTTTTTTTATATATATATATATATATATATATATATATATATATATATATATATGAATCAAACCAACAGGCGGCACTCAGAGACTTCCATAAACAGGTAACGGATTTATTCAAAAACAAAAACACACTAAAAACAAGCATACATGTGTGTTTGTGTGTGTTTTTGTTACCCTGATGAAGGGGACTAGTTCCTCGAAACGTTGATGATGAGCACGATGTGTGAATAAATACGTTACCTGTTTATGGAAGTCTCTGAGTGCCGCCTGTTGGTTTGGTTCATATGTACGTGGAGGCATTTCCCTCTGTAGGAGGGCACCGGAGCAATTACAGCCCCTAGCTGGCTGACCTGAGTGCCGGGCTGCTGAGTGCCTATATATATACATACATAATTACATATATATAGTCCAAGAGTCCGGCACTCTCGAAAAAGTATATATCTTAACCTGGTGCCTTCACAGAAAGTCCATGTAAAATTCTCCATAGGTGCGGCACTCAGATGTAGACAATACAATGCGAGGCAGGTGTCATATATCAAAGTTTCAGTTTATAGAAAAACTGTCTTCAGTTGAATTTAATATATAAAATGAAACTACAATATATAATACAAATAAAAGCATTATGGAAATGTTACTTTAAAATTTTATATATATATATATATATATATATATATATTTGGGTTATAATACCTGTCACCAATTATATGGTATGATAAAAAAGTTAAGGTCAGAAAACTTCACTATTCTAAAAGGATGTCAGAAGGTCATTCAACCTGATTTCGATTAAACCCTGAGACATAGGGCTGGAGTCAGACAGTGGGTGCTACCAAGGGTGAATTATCCAATGTGAAGACGTAAAGGGATTTGGGCTGAAGAAAGTCTATATTAATGACTGTTCCTGCGATCTTTTTTTCAAGACATCCCCACTGCCCCTCCACCCCCTCCCTCCTTTCATTTTTTGGTTTCTTGCCTTTGGTGGAAGGGGTGAGCATCAGTTCAGAAATGAGCATTGCAAATAATTGTATACTCTCCTTCTGAGGAGGGCTTTGGCTGCCTCAGACCATAACAGGGGGTCAGAGACACTTTACTGCCAGGGCATGCTACAGAAGGAGTAAGCAGATACCATTGGCAAGCACCTTTGGTCAAAATGGAGGATCAAACAGCTACTTGCTTGGGCCCAGGTAGAAGCTTTTATCGCTTATCTTGGCCATATCTGTCCAACGAGTGCTTTCTGTGCCAGGGTACACTCCTCTGAAATTGTCAACATGTGTTGTAGGTTTGAAGATCAATTAGATCATTTAGATTTGATCAACACCTAATTGGGAATTTTCAGATCAAGAATAATTATTTAATTACATATGTGCTCACCAGTCAACCACACTAAGGCCCTCATTCAGAGGCGCTCATTCTGAATGTGGGCGGCCGCTTGTATTTTGAAGTGCGGCCTCCTGGTCGCTAGCTAAGCTGTGGGTTACCCTAAGGTATGGTCTCGGCAACTGCAAGCCCCAGGGAGCTTCCTGCTCTGATCGAGCAGGAAGCTCCCCACTGACATCACTGCTGATGTCAGGGCGTTCGCCCACAAAACGGCAGGCGTTCCGCCTCCGTTTGTGAAACCACCCCCCCGCCATGCCTTCAAAACGGGGCAAGCTGTCGATCAACATCGACAGCTCGCCCCTTTTGTAGTGAGCTCCGGAGCGAGAGAATTTCTCTCTTGCTCCGGGGCTTGCGCACGCGCAGTGCGACCGCTGCGCGTGCGCAGGGCCTAAACATCAACCCACTTGCGAGCGGGTCTGAATTAGGTCCTAAGTGCCAAGCAGTATGATTTAGTCAAATATTTGTATGATCAAATGGGATACACAGTAAAGCTGCCAATTCCTTGCCTTGCTGACTAAATACTTTTCTGAAAACCCCCATCACCTGGAGATACTCCATGTACTTTCTTATGAGAATTTGTTGTTAAACCAAATCTGATCCTAGCGCTGATGTAGGGAATGATGTGAGTAGTTCAGGCCTTAATCCAAATCATTTAAAAATACAGGTACTAAAAAAAAATAGATTTATCAGATGTTGTCTATTTCAGATATAATTTGTCATTGGAAAAGTGCAGAAACTATACATGTTAACCTGTCAGAGGTACTACACCTTTTAAGATAACCTGTCAAACGTAACCCAGTGAAGATACGTTTCCTGGTGACATAATCACTTTATTATCATTATAATGTACCACAAAGGTTCTGCAATGCCATACAAAGAGGGACACTGAATCTTATAATATACTATCCTGTGTGTGCTGCATTCAGTTATTATTTTAGGACATGCAATAATTGTCTATTAGATATTATAAATGTTGTGTTTTGTATTTAATTTGTCAAGATATGACTGGCAAGTGCTATCTCAGTTGCTCTGTGAGATGTGTAAAGCACTTGATTAGCAAAGTGTCATTGGCACATTCCCACAGCTTTCAACATTCCTAAAGTGATTATATTCAACAGTTGTTTAAACTGCAGGGATAAAGAAACTGATTATAATACAGCTCTGGGTGAGTAATTTATACAGCATGATTACAACATTGGATCATGTTAAATTATGTCCTGAAAAGGGAAATTCATGTGTTTTAAATCATTCTCAAAGGAATATCTTGGAATGATTACAACATCATTAGCACAACTCGAATTCTTGTTGAGTTTTCAACTTTTTTTTTTCTCCATGAGATATATTGTTTAACATTCCCATAATATATAGTAATTCAAGTAGTTTTAAAAGCAAAACAACAATGTAGAAAAAGTGGATCCCCTTTGCTCAATGCTTAATTGTATTTATTGCAGTTTCCATCATTTGGAAGGAATCTGAAGGATGTACTCATCAATCAACAATTCCATATTGTATTGCACATTAGAGGAGCTAATGCATTTCTACTGACATCTGGGATGTGGACAGCCACTGTCATGGCCAAAAGAAGGTTGTGCCAACGACCAAGAGGGGAAGAAAGACAATAATGTCATGAGCAAAGAAGCAAGAGAATCGGCAAAGTAAATGGGGCTGGTCCAGAGCTGCACGCAAGTCGGCTAGAATTACACTTGCATTATGCACGGAACTATATTGCGGATACTGACTCACGTATGTCAAGTTGTACGCATCTATGACACTGCACCGTTCCTGTCCATACACTTGGTATTAAAGCTGTCAGTATGCACTGGCACCAACCTTATTCTGGAAGCAAGAGATCCACCTGAAATAAGATGGATCTGTGTATATGCAAAACTCAAAACAGCCAGCAATTTAAGAACGCCCCTTTAATACCCATTCAGCCGCATGGAGATGCTTCTGAGTTGTATAAGACGGAATCGTCTCTAGATGCATGTGATCGCCTACAGACGTGTAACTGTGCATTGGCTACAATGTTGCCAGATCAGCAAATTTAAGTCTAACTGAAAAAATTTATTGCTCCAACCGTGCTATGAAACAACAAACAACACTGCTTCAGATTAATTTATAATTTTTGAACCAAAAGTCTCACTAATGGGACACAAGGATACTGGCCGAACCACTATGCATTTAGTTTTTTTAATATATTTTCCCCCAGGAAAATGTGCCGACACTGATTACAAACAGTCCAAAGAAAAAGGCAAAGGTCAACTACAGTTTTACTATTTCTCTTTAGTCTATGGGCCTGATTCAGAGCCGCTCGTAAGCGGACGCTCGTTCGCTCCGAGCGATGTTCGCACATCTGCGCATGCGTATGGGTCATAATGCGCATGCGCCAACCAGTCATTGTGGTCGGAAATTCTGCTCTCGCAAAATAGCGAGTGCCTGCTAATTTGAGTGACAGGATGAGGCGTTTGTGGGTAGTAACAGGGGAAGGTGCTTGAAAACGGGGAGTGGAGATCCGAACGCAGGCGTGCAAACAGTCAAAACGGGCGTTTTAAGGGTGTGCATAATTAGCAAAGCAGTGTCATCGGCCACGTCACTTGGTTGTCTCTTAGCCTGAACTGTTCGCATGATTGCGGTAGGAAAATCCTACCACAAGCACTGCGAGCAGTTCAGACGCCTTTCGATGTACTCGATTAATCTAATAAATAGCGGAGATGACGTATGATGCGAACGGCCAGGGGGCGTCTTTACAAAATAGCGAGCGCATGTTTCGTTCGCTCGCTCAGACATAGAGACGTCAACAGACCGCAAAGAGCGAGCGCTCAATTTAAATAGCCGGCCCCTTTTTCTGAATGACCGTTCGCAAATAGCGTCCGGCTCTGAATCAGGCCCTATGTTCCATTCACTCTCCATAAACATTTTTTATTTTAATAAAACATATTTTGTACATAACCTGAGAAACTACTGGATTTGGCAGGAAAATTGAAAATTAGACAACTAACAGGGGTATTCAATATGAAACGTTAACTTCACTGTCGAAGTTAACGTTTCATATCGGAGTTTTTACCTGCGTTAAAGTATCGGGCGCGCTCCCGCTTATCCCTGCATTCAATATAAAATTAACGAAAACGGGAAACTCCGAAGTTGGATTTGCGTAAAGTTACAAATTTTTCCTTAAAAAAATTGTAAGAACCCCCTAAAGTTCTAAAAACATGGGGGAACACTATGGGTACCCCCGTTTTAGCCTTTAATTGAAAGTCGGGGATTTAAATAGCCGCAGCAGGTGTTTTTTTCCCCACATTGAAAAGTGATGCAGAAGAGCACAGGTTATTTTTTCGGTTTTTTAAGTAGTCCCATCAAATTTGGGGTACATGAAAATGGGTACTAGCATATTTTTAAGTCCCTAAAGTAAGTTTTTAAAAATTCTGCATTTGTGCACCTGCCGCTATAATTCTATTCTTCAAAACACCAGCCGCATACTTGCAGAATAGCCCTGAACCTATTTCCCTATTTTTAAACAAATTTTTACCATTTTTTTTTTCACCCCAATTTTAAATAAATTTTTTGGGGTGTCCCTATTTATTTTTTACACTTTTTTAGACACAGTTCTTTCTTAAATGTCATTCCCAGGGGTGCAGGCTATTTTTTTTAAGCCTGCACCCCTAAACCCCAATTCTGCACTTTTTTTCGACGCCTATTCAATGGTGAAAAGTTATCCCCGTTTTTTATCAAAAACTTTTCAAAACTGCGATAAGTCTTTGAAATTGAATACGGTGTAAAAGTAAAACCTGCGATAATGACGTCATACCTCCGATATTAACGCAAAAACTATGTTTTCGCTCCCATATTGAATACCCCTGTAAATGTCTACAAGCATTAAAAAATGTTATATTTGCAGACAACATAGCCAATAGGACAAAGAGCTATATAATGTCCTTTTAAATTGGCCTTTTCATAGAATAGTAATATGCATAGTTTGTATATTGAAATATTTACATTACATGCTTTGCAATCATATTTATTAGCATTAAAAAATAATGACAAATATCTAAGGAGTTCCTTAAGTTCACAAAAAGAAAACAAACTAAAGTGAAAGAATAAGAAAAAAAATGTCAGTAATAAGAAGTTCACATTTTTAAATCAGGGACAGGAGTTGAAGTAGAAGTGCTGATATTAAAATAATACAATATAGCATTTGATCTTTTTCATTTTGATTAAATAAGCTCATGGGCCATGCAGAACAGCAATAGGGAGTGTTCAAACAGCTCCAGAGGTAGTTTAACCTATGACTGTGTGAATGAGCTATGCTCACTGTGTGACAAAACAATCATTAGGGAGAGGGCCATTTTTTTGGTCAGGAGGGTATTCTGTATTGCCTGCGCTACCTGATGCTCACCACTAATTCAAACTATTATTTAAAATGTAAATGTGCAATGTTTCCATAGAAAACATTTCTCTTCTAAAGGTGCATATCCACTAGCAGACTGTGAAACGATTGAACGATTAAGACACTGTAATCGTGCAGTCGTTTCACAGTCTGTGATGTGCCTGCACTGAACGATCAGTTGTTCAGTGTAGGCACTCTCCCTCATCCCCATACATTGCCAATCTGTCGTTATCGGCAGATTAACCAGCATGTTCAGGCGATGATAGATGTCAAAAACGATCAGCGGGAGCGCGCATCGTTGGTCGTTTTTGACATTAACCTGCCCGATTTGTGCCCGATTAACAAACAAACGATGTTGTTATCGTTCAATCGCTCTGTTTAATCGGGTAGTGCATACCCACCTTTACATATTGGGAGAAGCTGTCTGGCTAATCAGCATCCTACTAATAAAAGTGTGCGGCGACACCAAATTTACTTAATTAGGAAAGAAAATGAATAAGAGATACACAATTAATACAAAGGCGAGGGACTAGTCTTTTATGGAGGCGGATAGAACAACTTGTGAACTGATATTGTTCATGACACTTTACATTGGGCCTTCCCGCTCTCCAACCACAAACTCCTTTCCTTCTGCCTCATGTTACATCATGATTCCATTCTGCACCCAAATAATCACGCTCACAGCAGCAACATAATACTGTCCACCTGATCCATATCCATTCTCACTAAACCACCTACACCCTCCTATAAATAGTCTGTGCTGCTGATCAGGCTGCATCTTCAGCACCAGAAAAATGCAGCCCCATCCACCACATATAGGATGTGATGGAGATTGAGACCTACACCTGTTTGCATAGATTAAAATACATAAAATTACTTTGCACATGGCTAAAAAAAAATGCCTGCACAACTATTCAGATTGGGGTGAAATTTTGGTCACAGACTATGCCCAACTTTCATCCAGGATGCTACCAAAACTCTAATCCATTCTCTCATCACCTTTCATTTTGACCATTGCAACCTCATCCTACTTGACATTATCTACACTCACCCACCATCACTTCAATTGGTCATAAATAACGCAGCAATGCAAAGCTTCTCATTGTTCCTCATCTGTCACACAACTCCGCAAATGCCTACAATGGATCTCACTGTCCTCCAGAATGCAATTATTATATTACACAGCCATAACTACAAAACTCTCAACACCACACTTTCATAACATCTTCTATGTCATTTCAAAATGCTCTCCTTACATACTTATATCTACTTCACACCAGCACCTCGCCTCTGGTAACCTCCTTCCACCTCCAATCTACAAGGCTTTCCCTGTGTGACCATTTACAGACTTACCTACTGTACATCGCCAAATATAGCTCTCCCATAGGGGCATATTCATCATGACATAATTATCACTAGTGATAATTATGTTTTCAACTCACTGCAAGTTTAAAAGATGTTTTGGAGCCATCATGCCTCCCTAACAAAAGTATTACTTTTGAAAAGCTGCTCGTTATGCGGAGTTAGCTTTCGGAAAAGTGATACTTTTCCCCATGCAGCTGAGGTATCCACAAGGATTTCCTCACTGCTGCATGGCTCTCCCCCCCTCTATTCCCCCACTTTCTCTCCTTCTCCCCCCCACGACACTTCCGATGTCTGATCCGGCCCTCCTCCCATCCACTTGGGTTGTCTGTTGCCCCCCGCAGGTGTGTGATCCCCCCTCCCCCACCACATCCCCACTCACCTCTTCCGTCAGTGTCTTCGGCCGGTGAGTGTGGCCACATTTCTGCGGTGCCCCGTAGCTCTCAGCCCCGGGCTCGGCAGTACAGATACAGCAGGGAGGGATCTTAATAGATCCCTGTGATGTGACTGGCAGATATTTCTTCACAGGCTGCCATGTAAACAGCAGCCTGTGAAGATAATCGGGGACTGAACGCCATCCCAGAATGGCGTTCAGTAACACCATCAAAAAAGCTTATTCAGAACTTAATGAATAACCCTCACACTTATTTTTCACAGAAGTATGTGAAAATGTTAATTTTCACATGCTTTTGTGAAAAAATAAGTGATTATGAATAGGCCCCATAGTCTTCAAATCTTTAGATGCTCCCTGAAAACCCATCTCTTTATTATTGCTTACTGTGCTTTCACATATACCACAGACACTAATGTACCCTCACAGTTGTCCCAATTTCCACCCTGAGCCATACATAGGAGCCTATTCATCATCAAAGGCTGTATGGCCTCTGATGATGAAGTATTGGACTCTCCGCGAGGGATACTTAAGTACCCAACTCGCAGCAGAGGAAACATGACACCAGAGCAATTCATTATTGCTCCAGTGAGGGGACAACTGCTCTGTAAAGCAGTTGCCCCCGTGGTTAGTATCACAGCTACTTCTGTAGCTGCATTACTTACCTCCTCCCCATCGTCCCGGCTACGCATGCATGACCTCGGGTAACGCATGCGCACAGCCGCCGTGGAGGTACTGAGGAAGCGGTGGAGAGATCCGTTCAGATCCCTCTTCGCATCCCCGGAACTCCTTCCAATAGGAAGGAGCGTGGATCCGAGTACAAGCACCGTATGAAGATGGCGCTTGTTCTCGGAAGCAAACGCTGAAAACTTTCAGTTTGTAGAGTTTGCTGAATACCAAGGGGCAGTGGCGTAACTATAAATTTTGCTCCCCCATGCCAAAAAAGTTTCAGGCGCCCCCCCCACCCAAAATACAAACACAACCAAAGACGACGTTGAAGCTGTTGGTTTCATGATAAAGTACTGTACCTTCCACCAGAGGTTCCCAAACACAGTCCTCAAGGCTCCCTTACAGTTCAGATTTTAGTGATAACCATAGTTAAGTGGTTAAATCAAATTGACTGAGGTAACTAATTAAGTCACCTGTGCTCAAACCATGGATATCACTAAAACATGAACTGTTGGGGAGCCTTGAGGACCGTGATTGGGAAACTCTGCCTTACGCATTATGACAAACTGAGTAATGCCACTATATAACACATTATGCCACACCGGAATGACCCTATAACACATTATGCCACACCATAATGCCCCTTACAATGCATTATGCCACACAGCAATGCCCTTTACACATGCCACACAATAATGCCATGTATAACACATAATGGCACACAGTAATGCCCCAATAACAAATTATGCCACGCCGTAGTGCCCCTATTTCACATTATGCCACACCGTAATGCCACATACAATACATTATGCCACACAGTAATGCCCCTTACACATTATGACCCTTATAACACATAATGCCACACAGCATGCCACACTAGTTAATACCCCTAATAGCAAATTGTGTACACAATAATGCCCATTGCATATTATGCCACAGAGTAATGCCCATTACATCCCACCCTGACAGATCTACTTCACCAACCCTTCTCTCCGCTCCTGTCAGTCTGTCACCTCAGCTCAAGACAGGTTGCACAGTTTTTATGTCCGTGTAGAACCAGATTATTGGGAACATAGTTTATAACCTGTAAACTGCGTATATCAACTTACTGCCCCTTATACAGTGTCCCCAGTAGTTGTGCCCCTTATGCAATACCCCCTGTAGTAGTGCCCATTATGCAGCCCCCCTGTGGTTGTGCCCATTATGCAATGCCCCTGTACCAGTGCCCCTTATGCAACACCCCCTGTAATAGTGCCCCTTATGCAATGCCACCTGTAGTAGTGTCCATTATGCAATGCCCCCTGTAATAGTGCCTCTTATGCAATGCTCCCTGTAGTAGTGCCCATTATGCAGGCCCCCTGTAGTTGTGCCCCTTATGCAATGCCCCTGTAGTAGTGCCCCTTATGTAATGCCCCCTGTAGTAGTGCCCCTTATGCAGGGCCCCCCTGTAGAAGTGCCCATTATGCAGGGCCCCCTGTAGTAGTGCTTATTATGCAGGCACCCTGTACTAGTGCCACTTATGCAATGCCCCCTGTAATAGTGACCCTTATGCAATGCCCCCTCTAGTAGTGCCCATTATGCAGCTCCCCTGTAGTTGTGCCCCTTATACAATGCCCTTGTACTAGTGCCCCTTATGCAGTGCCCCCTGTAATAGTGCCCCTTATGCAATGCCCCCTGTAGTAGTGCCCATTATGGAATGCTCCCTTATGCAGTGCCCATTATGCAGGGCCCCATGTAGCAGTGCTCCTTATGCAGGGCCCCCTGTAGTAGTGCCTATTATGCAGGACCCTGTACTAGTGCCCCTTATGCAGTGCCCCTTATGCAATGCCTCCTGTAATAGTGCCCCTTATGCAATGCTCCCTGTAGTAGTGCCCATTATGCAGGCCCCCAGTAGTTGTGCCCTTTATGCAATGCTCCTGTACTAGTGCCCCTTATGCAATGCCCCCTGTAATAGTGCCCCTTATGCAATGCCCTTGTACTAGTGCCCCTTATGCAATGCCCCCTGTAATAGTGCCCCTTATGCAATGCCCCCTGTAGTAGTACCCATTATGGAATGTCCCCTTATGCAGTGCCCATTATGCAGGGCCCCCTATACTAGTGCCCCTTATGCAATGCCCCTGTACTAGTGCCCATTATGCAATGCCCCCTGTAATAGTGCAGCTTATACAATGCCCCCTGTAATATGGCCCCCTTATGCAATGCCCCCTGTAGTAGTGCCCCCTGTAGTAGCGCCCATTATGCAGGCCCCCTGTACTAGTGCCCCTTATGCAATGCCCCCTGTAATAGTGCCCCTTATGCAATGCCCCCTGTAGTAGTGCCCATTATGCAATGCCCCCTGTAGTAGTGCCCATTATGCAATGCCCCTTATGCAGTGCCCATTATGTATGCCCCCCTGTAGCAGTGCCCCTTATTGCAGGGCCCCCTGTAGCAGTGCCGCTTATGCAGTGCCCCCTATACTAGTGCCCCTAATGCAATGCCACCAGTACTAGTGCCCCTTATGCAATGCCCTCTGTAGTAGTAATGTAGTGCCCCCTGTAGTTGTGCCCCTTATGCAATGCCCCTTAAAGTAGTGCCCATATGTAGTGCCCCCTGTAGCTGTGCCCATATGCAGTGCCCCCTTAGTTGTGCCCCTTAAAGTAGTGCCCTTGTAGTTGTGCCCCTTCAAGTAGTGCCCCCTGTAGTTGTACCCTTTAAAGTAGTGCTTCCTGTAGTCGTACCCCCTCCCAATCCCAGTACTTACCTGACTCTGCGCGTCGTCCGGGCTGTCACTTCTGCTGCCGTGCTGACTGGATTTAAATTGATCCAGCAGACGCGGCCGCACAGGTTCCCCAGGTCGCGGGTGACGTCATGACGTCACCCACGCAGTGCATTACTGGGAGCGCTGGCCTCTGAAGTGATCGGAGGCTTCCTTAGTTGCAGTGGCGAAGTTACGGCCCCTGGTGCCTAAAAGCCACCGCGGGGGCTGCAGGGGCAGTAGTTACGCCACTGCCAAGTGTGTCCTATCATTTCCGCATGGTTACCAGACCATTTATCGTTTGAATAGGCCCCTCACTCTTTTTGTTTCAGCTGTGCCCTCCTCCTATTAGACTGTAAACTCTCTCATGAGAAGAGCCCTTTATGTAGCCTATCTTCTGTTCTTTCTGTTTTTTTCCACTATCCCAGCAGAGAACTGTGGAGCCTCACAATTCAACAACAATAATAACAATTATAATAAGAGCAATAACTGATAGCAACAAATACAATTATATATATTGTTAGCAATTCTTGAAACTCAAGTATTACATACACATAACCTTTAACATTACCCCTTGAATACAAAATGTACTGCTCTGGAAATTTCCAGTTCATTGCATATTGTAGTTACCTTGGCTGAAATAATACATTGATGTTTAAAACACCTTTCTCATCAATCAATTTAATGCAGGTCACTGCAATAGCAAATTAAGCTGGAAGTTTGGGAGCAGGACATTGTGTAACAAGTGGAAAGGGTCATTTACAATGTGTGTAGTCGACTATGTCTATATCCAATATGTCATGCACTTAACAATAGCAAGTTTTTATATCAATAGGTGAAACAATGCAATGTTGACTGTGAGTTTGCATTGATTTTATGTGTGCTTTGCTTTTTTTTTAATTACAAATGCAAATGAGGGGAAAATATATGTTTGCCAAACTGCTCTAGATCAATCAAAGCTTGTTGCTAATTGGCTGTTAAGAAGTAGTGCACATTTTCTCTTTGTTATTAAACTAGCCCCAGTGAGCCACTAACCAATACACCATTTGAAATAGAGGTGTTATTATTATTATTGTTATTATTATTATTATTATCGTTTATTTATATGGCGCCACAAGGGTTCCGCAGTGGCTTACAAAGTACAGAAACAAATGAGCACACAAGACAACTATTAACAGTACAGACAGTGCAGGACAAGTGCAAGATTTATAAACAATGCTGGATAACACCTAAATAAGCAGCAGGGTGTCAGTAACCAAGTTTTAGGTGTAATTGTAAATGAAAGTAAAAGTAAGGCAAGAAGAAGCACGTGAGGGAAGAGGGCCCTGCTCGCGAGAGCTTACATTCTAAGGGGAGGGTCAGACAAACAGGGGTGACACAGATGGGCTAGATAGTGAGGAAGGAGCATAGAGTAGTGAGTTAGGATGAGCGCTTGAAAGCATTGAGGAAGAAATGGGACTTGAGAGCCCATTTGAAGATTAAGAGCCCTGAAGCCAAGTGATGGAGGAATTTTGAGCGAAGGCCAGGGAGACGAAAAAAGGCAGCTACTCGAAGTAGTTAGAAGAGGCAAATGTCATGAGTGTCGAATGAGATGGAGGGTTCAGAAGGTTGGTAGGAGTGACCCAAGGATAGAAGGACCCCAAGACCACCACCATGGAAACCTCCAGGCCAGGGTGTGTGAGAGAATGTGAGGCCCCCAAAGGAGATAGCTGCGGGAACAGTGGTGTCAGATGGGTAAATCCAGGGTTTGGTGATGGCAGGGAGAATCAAGGCATTGCAGATGAAGCGCTCATGAACAGGGACTAGTTTATTATAGACAAAACTGGCTTTCCAGAGGAAACAGGAGAGAGGGACAGAGTTAAGAGGCGAGAGGAGAATGAGATTATTAGGGTTGATGTAGTGTGGAGGTGATATTGATCTAGAGCAGGGGGATAAGGAGTATGTGGCTGGCTTCTGAATGAGGAAGGGTGACAGCACTGAGTCTGACATAAAACTGCAATAGGCCTGTTCTAACTGAGGTGTTTGTTGCATACTATTGCCTTAGTGTCAGTCCACACCACCAAAAATAATAAATAGCTTCTTTCTAATGCATTAAGTAATGATATATCTGCCTTATAATTCATGTATTATTTCTATATAAGGTAGATCTAAAGTTTGTGACAGTTTTCTATGCTGATAATAACTAGCTTTAATTGCCATGTATCTAAAAAATATTCACAAAAAATGTGTAATGAGGGATGAGCTGAAAGTCTTAGCTCGTCCAATGGTCCTGCAGCCACCACAGTACAAAGCAATGTGTGGCTCTTCAGATGTTATCAACTATTGTTTGCACTATGCCCTGCAAAGGACTGTCATAATTGTTATATTCATAACTATGCTCTCTAGTAAATGCTCTGTAGAGCATGCTGGGAGTTTTAGTGGAAGAATAAGTAAAGCCACAGGTTGTCCATATCTACTCCAAATAATCCAAGTGTGTTTACAAATCACTTTATATTTCCTGACATCCTATTTAGAAGCTATCTCTAAGGACTCTTGCCAGCATAAGCTAGAATCCATATTTCCTTCTGATAAGACCTGCTAATATCAAACAGCTGTCTGCAAGTTGGAATTATAGCTTTGTATGTCTGCTTGTATCTATGCTAGAATGATCTCTTTATTTAATCATTCTGCATGAAGGCATTACAGGCGAGTGCATATCTATGACCGCAATATCTTGGTGAAAGATTTTAATAATATATTTGTTGGCTCTGGTGAAAATAATGGTTCAATGGATGGGGAGCATTTGGATACTTCGTACTTCATAAAGCGTTATCCATATTGGAGGTGTGTGATAAATAGAAAACTGTGATTGGCCAGATAATTCTCTCCTTGCGTTGCAGAACTCTGTATCATATAGTTTCATTACAATGGCCACAAATATAGAAACAAATGTATTTACTGTGTCCTAATGCACAGTACACTAATGTTCTCTAAAGTCCATTAAACGTGTTTATGTTTCTACATGTAGGGAGGACATATCTTTAGTGCACATTTCGCTCCAACAGCAGAAGTGGAAGAAATAAAAATAACTGTTCAGATTGAATATGGAAATGTTTGAGGAATTGAATCATCGTATGTATAATTCACAATTCCAGCAGAGAAAACAGATTTATATAACAGTGGGTGTTTGCATGCAAAGTGAATCACTCAAACCGGAGATCTCTGTCGTCATGTTTGCTATCTTTTACCATTCCCCGTATTTAATGTTCTGTGGATCAGAACTGAATGTTTCCTCTAGATTAACATATTGTTTATTTATAACTATGAACTTAGTGTACTAGTTGTTAGGAATAAAAACACCACATGGCATTGTTTCATAGTCATAGATAAATTGTGCCTCTTAACAAACCAGGTAACTATGTAATTACCTATACTGCAGGATTAAGTGCATGATTTTCATTTATCAATTAGTAAAGCATAAAAACCCACACACATTACAACTGACATCCAACACATACACTTTCTAGTCTATTTTTATCTTGCTTTAAAATAGACTGCGACTACAATATTGTCCAAGGTTCCTGCTGTAACTCAGTGTTCCTTTTGCATAAACAATCTGTAGGGGAGATGTTCAATTGGCCAGGGCCGGATTATAGGCGGGGCAAACGGGACAGTCGTCCAGGGGCCCCCACACACTGGGAGCCCCCACACATTGCCATTTTCCTTGCCTGTCCGGCTTCCGCAAGCATAGCTGACTCGAGCCGCACACCACAAAGTCAGGCCCTCACCCTCCAGTCCATGGTCCAGTCCGGCTTTTCCTTAGGCGGAGTGGATGTGCTTCCCGGCGCTCTGCTCGCTTGCCTAGTTCCCCGCTCTACCAGCCCAGGCTGCTGCTCCTCTGTGAAAGCCGGGCCAGTGACAGCACATCCGTTAGAAGGAAGATGGCAGACAAAGGCATGAAGCGCACCACTCGCGGCCACCGGGATCCTGACAGGTAATGCACTGGTTCTTGGCCCTCTACTTGTATGTGTGTGTGTATGTGTGCATTCTGCCCTCCACTGCCCATTGCGGCTGTGATGGGGAGCTCCAGCTAGCAACCTTGCATTGCAATTTTGTATAGGAGTCGCAACAGGCAGGTAGTATCAAGTTCATTGGTTGGGGCCCCCACAACTTAATTGCCCTGGGTCTCCCACAAGTCTTAATCCGGCCCTGAATTTGGCTGATATGACTGTCACTGCAAAAACATACCTCCCAACATTGGAGATGCGATGAAGGTCATTGCGGGGTCATGCTGGCGGTGTGGCGGGTGAGTGTGGTCACAACTCCATCACCACCACAATGAGCATGTTTAGCATTAGAAAAAATACCATCTTGCATAAGGACGCTTTGCTTTCTGCTGTAACACAGGAGAACACAATGTGCTCTATATACAATTGAGGATGGAGTGGGACATACTTGCTGAGAAAAGTTGCATTGCAAAGTTAATACATACTATGGCCATGTTTGCAATGCACACATTTATTGTTAGTAGCAGTAGGAAAACTAAACATATAAAATAAACATTTTAGTCTCTATTTTACAGATAATCAGAGTGATTTGAATCATAGATGCACAACTGATTTTTAAAGGGTTTGCAGCTTTCAGTATAAACATTAGTCATATGAAGTACAGGTTGAGTCTACCATATCCAAATATTCAGAAATATGGAATATTCTGAGATACAGAATATTTTGAGCAAAATTGATGATACACAAACTTTGTTTAAGGCACACAATTATTCAAAATATTGTATACAATTACCTTCAGGCTCTGTGTATAAGGTGTATGAGAAACATAAATGAATTTCATGTATGTACACAAACTTTGTTTGATGCACAAAATTATTAAAAATATTAATTATGTGTATAAGGTGTATATGATACATAAATGCATACTCTGTTTAGATTTGGGCCCCATTCCCAAGATATATCATTATGGTATGCAAATATTCCAAAATACGGAAAAATCCAATATCTAAACTACTTCTTGTCCCAAGCAGTTTGGATATGGGAGACTCAGCCTGTACAATATTTAGCTCACCACTACACAGATTGCCATCTAATCTTGTACTAGCCCATCATATTTTACCCAGAGCTGATTCTCACCAACGTAGGACTTTTTTAAAAGTGCTTATACAGTATTTACTCTCACACTCTTTGGGGCAGATACAGTAGCCCAACATCACTCATTTTACTGCACACCACTATGGGATGTATATGTATTGTGCCACTGTTATGAATGTACCGACACTACAGTGCCCACATTACAAATAACTGAAGTTCTTCTTAGAGGTTGATCCATTAAAAATACATATTTGTTTTGCTTAAAATATTGAGGGAAATGTAAAAGCAAAAATTTCAAAGGCAAAACCAACCTAGTTTTGCCTTTTAAATTATTGCTGCTTTTAAAAAACAAAACAGACAGACAAGCCGGAATCACGCCGATACCTGCATCTCACCAGCTATTTCCCTCATTGACTGGCTCTTTCTTTTTAGTATAAAATATGTGACAACTTTTTACAACCAGTATAGTACTACATAAAATGTTGGCACTTTATAAATAATAATAATAATAATAATAATAATTGAAATGCATCCCTAATACTAGGTTAATATAATGCAGATTGCTGTGTTCAGGAAGATAATTAGCAAGAAGGTAGTAGAACTTGTTCTGGGCTGCAACATAAAGATTTGAAAGGGTAATAGCCTATATTCAGATCTGTGCCACTCTGACAGTTAGACACACACACAAGTCTGATTTTCAGGTGTGGTATATTTTTTCGACATTTATCATGTTGACATTCATATAGAGTCGACATGACTAGAATGTCAACAAAAGTTTCCTGGTGATCTAGTGGTGACTTAAATGGTCCGGTGGGTCCGACAGCTTCAGCAGTGTCTTCTGGGTTCGGTGGTGATGGTGGCGAGCATTATTAAACCTCTAACCATAACCCCTAATCCACCCCCCCCAGTGACTAACTCTAACCTCCTCTCCTACAGTCTAACCCTAACACTCCGCTGCCGGGGCATGTCAAAATTGTGAACATGTCGGCCTTCTGCAGGTGCCGACATATTAAATGCTAACATTATGGTGTGGTGCCGATATTATGAATGTCGACATTATAACTACATCCCCTGATTTTTCTAGACTGGTTTCATACATAACTGTTGAAGAAGTGTCTGGGTACTACAGGTTGAGTCTCCCGTATCCAAAATGCTTGGGACCAGGGGTATTTTGGATAACGGAATATTCCGTATATTGGAATAATTGCATACCATAATGAAATATCTTGGGAATAGGACCCAAATATACACACAGAATGCAATTATGTGTTATATACACCTTATACACAAAGCTTGAAGGTCATTTTATATAATATTTTTAATAATTTTTGCCTTAGACAAAGTTTGTGTACATTGAACCATCAAAAATCAAAGGTTTCATTATCTCAGTCATGCCAAAAAAATTCAGTATTTCGAAATATTTGGATATGGGAGACTCAACCTGTATTTATATAAAAATTCAACACTGCACATAAGCCACATGGCTATGAGCCTATTAAAGTGAGCCTTAGATATGATAACCTATTTAACATGTTTTATCACCTAACCTTTAAAGCTTGTAGCTACACAACTTATCTTAAACCAATAGGGGCATGCTCAGTGTAACTTAAAGTACCTTACCTACTGGTAAGTGCAATCTAAGCTTTAGTTAACACAGTACTGGTTAGGTCAGGGGTGGGCAATAAGCTGCTCTTCAGCTGCTGTGGGACTATACATTCCAGCATGTCTGGTATACTGTACATGAGCATCCCTTAATGAACAACCAAATACCAGCCTGTGGGACAGGGAAGGGTTGTATATGTGGGGTTGATACTGGTATCTAGTGGACACGGGACCTTATTTAGAGTCGGTCGCGAGCGCCGATGCACTTGTAACAGACTCAGAGGTTTGGCCTGCGCACGCACAGCGGCCACACTGCGTGTGCGCAAGCCCCGAAGCGACAGAGAAACTCTGTCGCTCCGGAGCTCGCTACCAAAGGGGCGGCTGTAGATGTTGATTGACAGCTGCCCCCATTTGGAAGGCGGGCCGGGGGGGTGGTTTCCAAAACGGAGGCGTTCCTTTACGAACGCCTACCGTTTTGTGGGCGGCCGTACTGACATCATCAGTGATGTCAGTGGGGAGCTTCCTGCTCCATCAGAGCAGAAAGCTCCCTGGGGCTTACGAGTGACCAGACCCAACCTTACGGTCTGGTCGTAAGCCCCAATGGTCGCTATGGTGATCACCATCGCGACCATCAACCTGGTCGGTCGTTAAGCTGTGGGTGTTAACCCACAGCTTAATGTTCAACAAGGAGGCAGCCGTTCAGGTTGCAAGCGGCCGCCCTGATTCAGTGCGACGGCTTGCATCTAACGACCGCCTCTGAATGAGGGCCTCTGTACTTGGTGCAAGGTTCTCTATAAAAGGAAAACAACTACAAAAAAATCCGATAGATGGATAACACTTATCCTTCATATAACTACACATATACTTTTCTTTACTATGACATTGTGAGAACATCAAATATATCACAATATACATTTTCTGTTATCATCCAACCTCACATGGGTCTTTAATATCCAAATACATTTTGTTTTCATGCAGACAATACCACAGCTTTCCCAATAACTCACCCCCTCTTGCTTTCTGTATCTTCCCTGAATATCTTCTTCTGAACATGAAACTTAACTCGACTCAAATTAGCCTGTTGAACTTGATGCCTGATGGGGTTGAGAAGGAGGTGGCAGTAGACTGTAAGCTCTCACAGTCCTGTCATATCCCCCTTCCATTCTCACCCAGCACTATCCTTGTCTGCAGTGTGCTCACACTCACTTCACCATCTTACAATTTTCCTTTTTTTTGTTTGGGTTTTGTCATTGTAACACCAGAGATACTTTGGACTCTATTTATTAACATTATTTTTACTAAAATAAAGTGAAAAAGGGTGTGTTCACACCCATTTCACATTATTTTAGTTTCACCTAAATTCACTAAAGAGCAATTACAGTAGAATTCGTAAAATTCTACTCCAAGCCCTAATTATCAGAGATTTATTAAAAATAAAATGTGAAAAAATACCTGGGGAAGCCTTTCTCCAGGGTTACCGGACTCCTGCTCTGCTCTAACAGGCAGAGCAGAGCCTGGAGCCAGCCCCAGTGATCAGCTGTGTGGTCTGAACAGACCACAAGCTGATTACTGCTAAAAAAAAAAAAAAATAGTTAAAAATAAACTTACCAGGGCCGGTGATCGGTGCGCCGGTGATGTCCTCCGTCGCTCTGGTCAGCTGGTCTCCTCGCTCCTGCACTGTGACCCTGGTCGGCTGCTGCATAGAACAGCTGGCCGGGTCCCAGTGCAGGATGAGAGACCAGCTGACCAGAGCCCCGGAGGGAGAGGTAAGCAAGGGGAGCGATCGCGCAGGGGGGTGTAGTGGTGGCCGGCCGGTGCATGCGCGGCACCTTGTCACTTTTTTATGCCCGAAAAATATAGTGATAATGCTGCAGGGAGGGATTCGCAGGGACAGAGCTTTATTGCAATGCGAATTCAGTCAGAAATATCACACTACAATCGGGATGCAGTCATGTCACAATCCTGAAGACAGAATGCCGGCTAGGGATTATTGTTAGGCGTCGAAATACCGACACCTATCATAATCCTGACACCGCAATCTAGAACGACGCGGGACCGAACGAGGTAAGTACGGTCCGCGCATCCTCATAGCTGCGGGGGGGAGAGGGCGAGGTTTAGGGCACCCAGGGGAGATTTAGGGCTCTGCAACCCCGGGAGAGTTAGGCTAGGTGTAGAGGGGGTAAGGATTAGGCCCCCCTGGGGGAAGGTTAGGGTTAGGTTTAGGGTGCGGTAAGGGAGGTTAGGTTTAGGCACCCCAGAGGGGAGGTTAGGGTTAGGCACTAAAGGGGGAGGTTAGGGTTTGGCACCCCTAAAGGAGGTTTAGGGTTGGGGGGGGGAAAGGAGGGTTAGGTAGTTTACTCACCTCCGTTGGGATCTCTGCTGTTCGGCCTGCCGGCGTAGGGATTTCGACTGCCGGGCTCTTGTCCAGCGGTTATTCATACCGATCCCCTACAATCTGCATTCTAATGAGAATTATAGTAAATAGGGCCCTTTGTGTGAGGTGTGAGCTTGTTCTGTAATAGAAAATTATCTGGGGCCCATTTATCAAAGTGTATTTGAGGTATAATCCCCGAAAACACCACTTTTCGGGAGTTTACTTCAAATACTAAATATCCCCATATGTATTAAGGAGGGACCGCAGCAGGTACCTGCTGTGATCCCTCCATTACCGCCGGCAGCCGCTTCTCCCATAGGTTTCTATGGGGGGATGTGATGCTGCCAAATTTACCAATATCCGGAATGCGATGCATTCCAGATATTGGCCCCTGCAGCCATTTGAAGATGGCGTTAGGTGCTGTAGCCAATGGGCTACACCACGCACTATTAGCCGGCAGAGGGATCCGCCGGAACCCTCCATGACTATGGCAGATGTGCATGTGCAGTCCATGGGACTGCGCATGCGCAGCACCCCTTGCACTGGCCGGCAGCTCTCCGGAGACATTGCAGGGACAGGCGATGTCCCGGATGATACATCCGGCCAATAGGATCGCTTTTTGCAATGCGATCATGGGCGTTACTGGCATGCCCCGATCGCATTGCAAAAGCGATCATTGATAAATGGGCCCCTCTGTATTAGAAATTTGTCTCCATTAGAGCTATTTGAAAATGTTAGGCTAACAGCTTCAGTAGTCATTCAGTGTCAACTGAGCCTATACCCACTGTGTATTTCCACCACATACTGACTTCCATAGTTGCATTTGCATTGCTTACCGCAGTGTGTGTGTTTCCTGAAGGCAAAATAATGGACTTCTAGTGGGCCAAAAGAGCCATGCTTAAATTCTTCAGATCAGATCAGCAGTTAACGTACACGATACTGTACCCAGCAAGATCACAGACAAATTACAAGTTACGCAATGTAGTTTGTCTAGAAAATATATTTTTGCAATGATGATCAGAGAGGGGGTCTGAACCAGTATGTTACCGAGAACCCCATGAGCAGGGCCAGATTAACAATGGGGCGGATGGAGCTACAGCTCCAGGCCTCCACATAAAAATAGGCCCATTGTCATGAGAACATGATGTTGAGTGGCCATCTGCTATCCACACGGTCAGCCATAAATCATAAGTAGTAAAATTGAATTTCTATTTACATCACAAAATTAACCTTTTTTTTTTTACATATTTAGGGAAACATTGGGTATAGGGGTGTACATGCCCACATGGCACTGGCCACACCTATACAGCACTGGTCACACCTCCTCTGCTTCTCATAATAGGCCCTTGGTCATTTTCAGCTCCAGGCCCATGTGGCCCTCAATCCGGCCCTGCCCATGAGGTCTTAATCTGGCTATCCCGCTGGTGCTACCCGCAAGGCTCACTTGCGTGCTTACCCACTAGCCCTGTCCCTCTCACATATAGGAGTATTCAATATGGGTGCGATAACATCGTTTTTTGCGTTAATATCGCACTTTTTAACTTTTTTACGTTAATATCACTGGTTTTAGTTTTACACCGTATTCAATTTCAAAGACTTATCGCAGTTTTGAAAAGTCTTTGATAAAAAAAGGTGATAACTTTCACCATTGAATAGGTGTCGAAAAAAAGTGCAGAATTGGGGTTTAGGGGTGCAGGCTTAAAAAAAATAGCCTGCACCCCTGAGATTGACATTTAAAAATGAACTGTGTCAAAAAAAGTAAAAAAAAAAAATAGGGACACCCCAAAAAATGTATTTAAAAATTGGGGTGCAAAAAAAAAAAGGGAAAAAATTGTTAAACAATAGGGAAATAGGTTCAGGGCTATTCTGCATGTATGCGGCAGGTGTTTTCTAGAATAGAATTATAGCGGCAGGTGCACAAATGCAGAATTTTTAAAAACTGACTTTAGGGACTTAAAAATATTATAGTACCCATTTTCATGTACCCCAAATTTGATGGGACTACTTAAAAAACCGAAAAAAATAACCTAAGTGCTCTTCTGCAACACTTCTTCAATGTCGGGAAAAAAGCACCTGCTGCGGCTATTTAAATCCCCGACTTTCAATTAAAGACTAAAACGGGGGTATCCATAGTGTTCCCTCATGTTATTACAACTTTAGGGGGGTCTTACAATTATTTTAAGGAAAAATTCGTAACTTTACGCAAATCCAACTTCGGAGTTTCCCGTTTTCGTTAATTTGATATTGAATACGGGGATAAGCGGGAGCGCGCACCAAACTTTAACGCAGGAAAAAACTCTGATACGTTAAGTTCGACAGTGAAGTTAACGTTTCATATTGAATACCCCTCTTAATGTGTAGTATCCTCAGCATGACATACTCAGTGACACACTGGCTGCACTCAGTATACTGGGAAGAAGGAGGCGAGGACTGTGTCTGCCTGTGGAGCAGGACTGGAGCATTCATCTTCCAGCCTTAGCTGGGGTCATAAGGAGATCAATGCACAGGGGCCACATCAATAAAGACACTGGACAGTGAGCATGTATTACTGCCCAGCATGGCCCTAATACAGCTCGGTTACAGCAGTCTCTCTTCCAGTCTCTCTTCACCTGTGGCTCCATATAGAATGAAATCCCCTACACTGATCACTGAAACCTCCAACCAAAAGCTTTTCTACACTTTCTCCGAGGTAGAAACACTATTTGGGGTTAAAATGAGAATTTGCTAATATACAGTGATACAAATATGTGAAACATTCTGTACATAATATTTCTGAAGTTTCCACCACAATAATAAATAAACAGTTGTTTATGCACTGTGAAATTATGTTTACATGTCAGACCAAACACTGGCTTCATGCTCCTACAAGTCCATATTGCCATTTTGATGACACATGGTCAAACCTCTTGTCTTTCAGCCTCATTACACATTATGACTCCCTTTGGATATGTCTTCAGACAGTCAGCTATATGTAATAACTTCAGCAGCCCTTTACTAATCAAATTAACCTGACCTACTATATTAAATGCATTACAAATAAGGGCATATTGCATTTTGCCCGTTTTTATTGGGATCATGAACGGACTACTTGTACTCTTTATAAATTTATGTAGGACCTATTGAAAAAGCTTAGAGGAATTCCAGGTAATACCAATTAAGGGAAGTGCAGTCACAGTATCAAAACAATTGGGTAACCTTAGATTCTTGTGTAGAGTTACAGTCATAAGCCAGAAGTTCCTAGATACAGTTCTCTTTATATAGAGGGAAAATGATTCTTATAAAAATGGAGCTGACAAACTGTGATACAGAGATTAGTAAAGGAATATAAAATGCATAATCTTTTCCCAGAAAATATATTTAACTTATATAATGTCTCAAAGAAAAAAATTATCAAATGCAAGGGAAATTGTTCTATTATTTCTTAGCATATGAAATATTGAAATACATTTAATAAGGTATATTTTCATAGTAAGAATTTTTTTTAAAGAGTCCATGTCATTTCCATAAATAATAGGTTATTTTGTGTTCTGAACAACTATTCCTGAGAATAAAGCCTATCTCTGTACAAAAAAAAACCAATTAGTTATTGTTTTATTATACAGTATATGCCTCAAGAATATTGCCCATTAAGGGACTCATTGATATCACTATTTATTACTGAGAAATAGGCTGCATCCACATGGCTTATGGTCCAGCCATCAAAATAGCCAACTCTGCCATGTGAATTGCTAAAAAATAAGATGGAAGCACAATAGAGACTAGAGTGTAAGTAATAATATAACTACAAGTAATGTTTGTTTTATGCATAATATGACATGGGTGCTGCAGCCCATACTATAAATAACTATAAAATGCTGAAAGAAATTCATAAAGCTAAACTGTAACTATACAATTAAAAAACTATAAATAGCACAAAATACAGTGATTCATACCAGCTGATATGGGTGTCTGTGCTCCTCCCAACAAAATAGAGAACACAACAGAGAATAAAAAAAACAACAACTATACTGTAGGCTAATTTCCCAGCCCCAATTAAAAAAAAAATAATATATATATATATATATATATATATATATATAATGAATACATTTATGCAAATATAAAAGCATTTGTAACCTCAAATTGAATAACAAATAATCCCTTAAAAACAAACACAGCAAATGAACAGAAAAATACACACAAGTCAAAACCGAAAATATTACAATAGGATCTATTGAGGGATTTACAATAATCTGTGTGTTCATATAATCACATTCAAAAATATTAGGAGCAGAGTATCAATAATATCTCTGACAGACAAACTGAAATTGAATCTGGAAAAAATTAGATACTCCTTCTATTGAGATATAAGGTATGTAGTCAGAAATGCCGACCGCCGGCTTCCCGACAGTGAAATACTGACGCCTATCATTAGCACCACGGCAAAATCCTGGATGCCCGGCATTCCGATTGTAGGTAAGCCGGCTGTCGAGACGGATAGCTGCGAGGGGGGGGAGGGTTAGGATTAGGGTCTCCCGGGGGGACTTAGGGTTAGGCACCCCCGAGAAAGTTAGGGTTAGGCTAGGGGAAGGGGAGGTTAGGGTCAGGCACCCCTGGGGGAAGGTTAGGCACCCCTCCGGGAGGGTTAGGTTTAGGGTGTGGGGAGGGGGGGTTAGCTTTAGGCACCCCTGGGGGAGGTTAGGGTTAGGCACTAGGGGGGAGGGAGGGTTAGTGTTAGGGGGGAGAGGGTTAGGGATAGCCTACCTACCTCCCCTGTCGGGATCTTCATCTGCCGGCCTTCCGGCGTCGGTATTTCATCCGCCGGGGTTGACGTATAACATACTGATTCCTAAATATAACACTATAACAAATCTAATGCTGTATGTGAAGATGTCAGTCTAAAAGAGTCTTCTGGAACTCCTACATCAAAGATTGTAAGATAATAATTCAGCCCATCTATGAAATCACATTAAAAAAAAATCAGTACCAAACATAGATAACAATAGGCATAGTACTCATAGAATCTGTATAAGAACGGAGAGGTGAGTGTATGCAGAGACTAATGAAGTGCATCACTCATAAAGTAATGGGTAAACAACGCAATGTGACAAACTTTGAACGTGCTATGATTGTTGTCACTTGCAGTAGCGGTGCGAGCATTAGATTATCAACCAACAATGGTGGATGGTTTTGCTATAGAGGACGGAAATGTAAGTGTTATCCGCCATCAATGGCTGAGATACACCAATGGCTGCAGCACTTAATCCCGCCACACTTTGCATTGCTCAGTTGATACCCCTTCCCCGATTAGTCCGTTGTAAACACTGATGGCACCATTGATGAAGATCATTATTAATAGATCCATCGATGGCCATCCTAACTCTGAATTAAATCTTTAAATATATAGTATTTGACCTTTACTTAACTAAATATGCCTGTTCTAATCCCATGGTTGCTTTTTGCGTGATTCCTGAATAATTTATTTCGGAGATATGCATTGTGTAATCAGAAATTATAATTGTAATAGGCAAACAAATGACCTTAGACTGCTACATCATATTAAAAAAGAGATTTGTTATTGCAATACTGCACTTGTTGGCAGTATGTTTGCCATAATATCATATCCCCTGCTGTAGATTTGTACTTTGTATAGAAACAGTAGGCCTGAGGTCTTCATATGTCATTAAGCTCCACAGTGACTTATAGTGCCTTAGGTTTCACAATATTATCATTACTATTATTTATTAATATAGTGCTACCATATTTGTCACGCTCTGAATGAGGGCCGGGCTCCATTTTCATGGAGCGTCCTCCTGGACGCTCGTATAGCTGTGGGTCACCACCCACAGGCTATACGAGCGTGCTTTGTGATGGCCGCGATGGTCGAGACCATCGCGACCATCGAAATTGCGAGCCGGAGCCTGCGGTTGAGGTTTTCAACCGCAAGCTCCGGAGTGATTTTGGCTCTATCAGAGCCAAAATCACTCCCACTGACATCACTAGTGATGTCAGTGGGCCGGCTTCTGACGGGAGGCGTTCCCGTGGGAACGCCCCCGTCAGGGAGGCACGCCCCCGGCACGCCCACCAAAGGGGGCGTGCTGTCAATCAACATTGACAGCACGCCCCCTTTGATCGGACACAACGAGCGAAGGACTTTCCTTCGCTCGTCGCGTCTGGCGCATGCGCACGACGGAGCTCCCTCCATCGTGCGCATGCTCAGTGCATAACATCGACCCACTTGCGAGCGGACAGCCGCTCGCGAGTGGGTCTGAATCAGGCCCTAAATTCCCTAACAAACAAGTACACATATACATATTGTTACATCTGCAGAATCTAATTAACCCTCCAATACAATTTTGAGGTGTGGAAGGAGGCTACAGCACCCAAAAGAAACCCATGCAAACTCCACACAGATAGGGCCTTGGTCAGGGACAATTGAACTGATTCAAATTTCACATAGCCATAAATACCTACATTATACTTATCAAAATTATATTTTCAATATTTATATATTGTTAATATGTGTATTTCTACACTTTTTACATAAATTTACTAGATTTTGATTTGTAAATAATAGTTTGGGGCACTTGTGCTCATGAAAAGCAATGCTTTATCATGCATTTGATCTTCACCATTTATAGTATCATATGTTACATGAAATATAATGGGATTAAAGGAAACAGCACCACAAATTGCCAGTCTCACTTTTCATTTTACTGGTCCTTGAAAAAAAGTTTAATTTTCAGACGGCTATACAGATTGAAATTGTGAGAGCTATATAAAAAAAGAAAAGAATATAAGATTCATTTTATATTGGTAAATCAAATATGAGAGATCTAAGGGCCTAATTCAGACCCGCTCGCGAGCGCCAAGCGCTCCCAAGCGGGTCGATGGTGCCCTAATACGCATGCGCGAGACCCGCATAGCGACAGCCAAGCTGTTGCTATCGGTCTCGCACCAAAAGGGGCGTGCTGTCGCTGCGGCACAGAAACGTGTTGAGCACCAGTTGCTGATTGTCAGTGTTGTCAGTGTTCATACTAGCCATCTTGAACACTGCACCGCTTCTCTCCCAGAGCTCCTAAGTTTCATCATTGAGCGGCTGTACACTGCTTACAGCCGCAGCATATGGCTCAGACTCAGCTGACTGCATCTTAGCTGCTTGTGCTGCTCTGGCAGAAGTTCCATACCAAGGGAGCTTCACTTTACCCGGGACCACGTAATACTGCTCCAAACAGAGCCTCCAAGCCGGGTCTGCACTTTCAATAAAGCCAGCACAGGCTGCTGCATACCACAGCAGACCAGGGAAATCCCATTCTTTTGACCTACACAATGCAAAGTAATTGCCCGGCACTGGCTAATTTCTCCTTAAGACACAAATCTGACTTTTACCTGAGCTCAATTTCATTGGACTTTGGACCTCATTCAGAGTCGGTCGCGACCACCGATGTGCTCGTAACCGACTCGATGGTTTGGCCTGCACACGCGCAGCAGCCGCACTGAGCGTGCGCAAGCCCCGGAGTGACAGAGGAACTCTGTCGCTCCGGAGCTCGATACCAAAGGGACGGCTGTCGATGTTGATCGACAGCTGCCCCCGTTTGGTAGGCGGGCCGGGGGGGGGGTGGTTTCCAAAATGGAGGCGTTCCTTTACGAACGCCTACCGTTTTGTGGGCGGCCGCAGTGACATCATCAGTGATGTCAGTGGGGAGCTTCCTGCTCCATCAGAGCAGAAAGCTCCCTGGGGCTTACGAGTGCCCAGACCCTACCCTAGGGTCTGGTCGTAAGCCCCGATGGTCGCGATGGTGATCACCATCGCGACCATCAACCTGGTTGGTCAGCTTAACCCACAGCTTAACGATCGACAAGTAGGCGGCCGTTCAGGATGCAAGCGGCCGCCCTGATTCTGTGCGACCGCTTGCATCTAACGACCGCCTCTGAATGAGGGCCTTTGTCTCTAGTGGACATTTTCTTATTTTGAACAGTATTAATCACCTGTGGTGTTGAACCATTTGAACACTGATTGTTTATAATACAGTTATCATGAACAACAATATTCCATTTTAATCTGTTGACACTAATATGTGCACACCACCAATGTGTTTTTTATTGTATATGAAACCTTTATTTGTATATCTGTTTTATTTGGGTTAGAAAATACATTTATTTCAATTTATAAGAGCATTTGAGACCTTAATCAATCAAGGAATTGGTGAACAGTCGAAACTCCCTTTTTTTCTATTGTTTGTGGGATATTGCACGTCCCTCTTTTTTACACAGCAGCAGTTTTTTAAATAGAACTTTGACTAGCTCCTTTCTTGGAATCCATTTTTCCATTGGGACAGTGTACCAGCCTTTATATCAAATTACATACATAAATTGGCTTATGTGTGCATATTTATGGTCATTGTACCATAAAGTGGCATCTTTGTATCTATATTGGGCTTTGCTAGAGATGTAAGCTGTTGTAACATTAAGTTTAGGCCACTTTGGAGCAGATTCAATTTACCTCTGTATTTGCTACACGGATAAAACACCGGGTTTAATGTCCAGAGCAATTCAATTATTAGTTAATTTCCCTGTGCAGAAAACCTATGGGTAGCGTGTGTTAACCCATAGCTTCTGCATTAAGTGATGGAATATATGGCTTTCCCAGTGCATTAAGCCCTAGAGGGTGCAGTTAACGTGCAATTAATGTGTCTTTAACAAACCGGGGTTGCTGCGCTTAATTGAATAGCGCATAGATAACAAGTGAATTTGCCTTTGTGTGGTTACTAAACCCTGCACTGCCAACACAGGCAGAACAAAAGAAAAAGAACTGCAGGTGTATATTCTAAGCACTAAAAGAATACTGATAATTAAGACCTTTATAATAAACTCTAACAATTAATATGGCACTTAAATATGGTCCTGAGTATATATTTAGCCAAAATGTACTAAGAACCATATTTAAACTTCATGTTAATTGTTAGAGTTATTATAAAGATTTTGATTATAAGTATTCTTAGTACTTAAGCTGGCCACACACATGGCGATGTGCACACGATCTGCCGATGTGAACAATTTCCCTTGAAACTCTCCCTTTCAGCTCTGCACATGATCTCCATATGATCTGCACAAGATTTGGTGTCCAAACTTCATACGATCTCTCCTGCAGTCAGACTTTCACAGTGCATTGCCTCCTAGATGGTCAGATCTGCACTGCTGCACGGCAGATCTGACGATGCGATGTGCGACCAGCGGGGACGCACATCGCATTGTGATCGTGAGTGGGGACTCACGATTTACTCAGGATTTGGCCATATTTTACACGATCTGTCGTTCCAATGTGTCGGAATCGGCCAGACCGGGTAAAATATCGCTATGTGAGTACTTATGCTATGCTTCACAACAAATATCTGCTGCCTGCATAACCAGGACATGCAACACTGAACTCCTTGTTTGATTATTGCAAAGACATTATGTCACTTGCTTCTATTTGTATTGCCTCTCTTTTTTCACTAAAAACTAAGGGCCTGATTCAGAGCCACTCGTAAGCGGCAGCTCGTTCGCTCTGAGCGATGTTTGCCCAACTGCGCATGCGTACGGATCGTTATACGCATGCGCGAACTAGTCAGTGCGGCCGAAATTCATGTGCTCGCAAAATAGCGAATGCCTGCTAATTTGAGTGACAGAAAGAGGCGTATGTGGGTGGTAACAGGGGAAGGTGCTTGAAAACGGGGGAGTGGAATTCGAACGCAGGAGTGCTTAAAGGTCAAAACGGGCGTTTTAAGGGAGTGCATAATTAATACAGCAGCGTCATTGACCACGTCACTTGGTTTTTTTTAACTCAGAACTGCTCGCAAAATAGCGGTTGAAAACACCAACCACAAGAATAGCGAGCAGGTCATACGCTGTACGATGTACTCGATTAATCTAATAAATAGCGGACATGACGTATGGTGCGTGCGGCCAGGGGGCGTTTTTATCAAATAAATGAGCGTATGTTTTGCTCGCTCGTTCAGACTTAAAGAGGTGTGAACAGACTGCAATTTGCGAACGGATCATTTGAATAGCCACCCCTTGTTTTTGAACGAACGACCGCAAATAGCGAACGGCTCTGAATCAGGCCCTAAATTCTTATTTGTACCAATGCCAAGTAACCTCTATAACCTTGCATATATGTTCTAATTTGCCTTTGTTTTATGCCTAGCCTCACAACTTTGAACTTCTTTTTTTACTACTCATTTTCAAAATCCATTAAATCACATATACCCCCTCAATAAAAAAAATAAACTTTTGTCATCGAGCATATGCATTCACCAACAGTGTTCTATCTCCAGCATTTTTACAAAACCTTCAACACTGTCGTTATCATACATACACTATTCTTACTCCAGTTTTTCTTCCCCTTCTTACCTCATCCACACCATGACCATGTTTTCTTCAAATTCTCGCTTTACTCAGTGCCTACCTAATCCTTTATTCTGCCCCCTGTTCCCACCTATATCCTCCCCCCCTAGTCTCCTCCCCTTCCCTCCTCTCCTCTGTCTGTATTCCTCCCCTCTGCCTCCCTCCCTCTCCTCTCTTGTCACTCCACTTTCATTCTTTTCTCCCCCACAATGGTCCTACTACCCAACCACTAAGCCCAGCACCCACCCTCCTCTCCCTATCACTTCACCACACCTTCATCTACATCACACTAATCTCCCTCCCTTTCCTACAAATGTACGCCACCTCTCTTGCCTACTGATTACTTCCTCCCACTCCTGCCTCCAAGATCTCACCCAAGCTGCTCCCTTCCTCTGGAACTCGCTCCCTATCAGACTCTTCACCTCCAAATCTTCAAATGGGCTCTCAAGACTCACTACTTCAAAGCCTTCCAGCTCTCATCCTAACCTGCTGCTTACATGCTTCTTCCTCACTGTCTACCCTGTCAGTGTTTTCTGTCTGTCTCCCCCCCCCTTATAGAATGTAAGCTCTCATGAGCAGGGCCCTCTTCCCTTATGTGCTTTTCCGTCCCTCACTCATACGATAATCTACTCAAAACTCTCCACGAGGGCACTTAACACTTGGTTGCTGATGCCCTGCTGATTTTGTGTGTTGTGTGTTTTGAGTGTTATGATCGCTGCAGCAATGTTTATAAACTATGTTCTTATTCTGTATTGTTTTGTACTGTAAGTCGCTTTTTTACAAGTTTGCTCATTTGTTAATGTACTTAGTGAGGCGCTGTGGAACCCTTGTGGCGCCATATAAATAAAGGATAATAATAATAATAATAGAGTGTATACCTGCACTACAAGGTCCAAGATGATGACAGCATAATGATGACTTGCTGCTCAGCTGGGAGTACATGCCCACATGGTACTGACCACGCCGACACAAAACTACTCACACCTCTTCGACTTCTCATAAATAGGCTGCGGATCATTTTCAGCCCCAGGCCCTTGTGGCCCTTAATCCACACATAACAAGCCCAGGGATGAGTTAAAATATTACCTCCTGATCCAAATCTTTGTGAATATTTCTACAAATATTCTGTGTACAAGAACTTATTTTTGCAGCTCAGATACATAGCCTGGTACATGACTGACTATCCTAGCAGTGAGGAGCATCCATCCATTTAGGTCAAGTTGTTATGCCTTCCAACATTTGGCTACTCTGCATCTTACTGCAGGATGAGTGCTTTTAACATTCATATACAGTAGGTCAGAGATCTGTGAATGGGAAGTTTGTCATTTTTATTTTACAGTAGGGGCTTCTATTTCTTACAAAATAGAAGTGAGAATTTGAATTTTCTTGTATAATTTGAACCTCACCATTCTAGGATTATAAATATATACTTGATATATAATCACACACTATATATATATATATATATATATATATATATATATGAGAGATCCAGGGTTGGCACTCCAGATAGTCACAGATAAAGTGTCCAGGTGCCTTCCAATCGGGTCTGACACCAGTCAGCCCCAAGTATACTTCCAATAGGGCGGCACTCTGCTCAATAAAGATGACTCAGCACAAGGATATCATCGACGTTTCGGAGCTATGTAATGCTCCATCATCAAGGTCAAAATACATAATACAGACAAACACATATAAATACTTACACAAAACCACGTGAGGTCCACGCCGCCCAGTCGCCCTGTGGTGACGTCACATCACCTGACCGCTATATATATATATATATATATATAAATATATATATTGTATGCATTATAGTGTGTGTGTGTGTGTGTTTTGTCGAAGCTGGATTATTGGCTGAGACAAGATCAGTTTAAAATTGAATCGCTGCGACACCATCTTGCGACTGGCCGCAAGACGCCATTTTGCAAATGGCCGCCTAAGCGCCATTTTAGATAAACTCACACTTTAGTACATGTGGCGATATTACTATTAGCATCATGCGATTGCATCTGTGACCATCGCCATAAGTTATGGCGATTCACCAAAAGCCCATTTCATGACTTTACGTAGTTTGGGTGCTCTGGATAAAGTGTATATTATTATAATTCCCCTAAAGGATATATTGCATTAGCTAAACAGAGCAAATGGCCACGTGACAACTAGCCTGTGTAGACAAGCTTCCTGGATATAATTTCTGCTCTCACTCCAAGTGGCCCTGCTCAAATACACACCTTACATTAGCAGGCTTCCTGCAATAAAATACCTTCAAAGCCTAGAGTGTTATCTTAGGTTTGGGTCTTGTAGCTGTGCTAATTTGCATTTACACAAGAGCCTGGGAGAACAAAGGACTTTTGGGGGCTGCTGAGAGAGGGGGGCGTGTGGAACTATAAGGCTCAGCATTCCACACTGCTAGGTGTTCACTTAATTTAAGTGAGATTTAAGTGCACCATTTCTCATACACACATTAATACGCACAATTGCGCTGATAACTAATCGCATATTAGCGAATGCATAAGATCCTGTATGAAAACGCTGTTTGTTAGCTTCATGTGCACGCATCTGCCCCAAGTTAACTAGCGTCTTTACATCACACCCCGCATACTCACACATTACATATTCACATAAAAGGTTTAATAAGCTTTAAGGTATAAGATTTAAGTTTGTTCTTTTAGTATAAATGCTGTGAAATAAAGATTATTTGGTAATTAAGGTTTTATACATGATAAGTAAGCCGTGTTTGGTATTGTACTGATGCGTACTCTTTCAACAGAATTCCGGTATTATCGGTGTGGAGATCGCATCATGCATTCTCAACTATGGACCGCAGAGACTTCAAGCAACAAAATGTATATTATATGAACAACTGTTAGGATGTTGCATGGGGCGGGAAACCAGAGACCCACAGTTGTAGGAGGCTGGGTTGTGTCTATTTGAATCAGCCTGTTAAATGCTCTGTAACAGATGCATCCCCCTTGAGGACCAATGGCATCAGCAACAAACTTCTCTATTGTGTTGTCTATTTCTGGGGGGGTATAAATATGTGTGCTCCAACACTGGGTCTGGGTCTTCTTGCTGAATGCTGACTGACGAGGGGTTTCTTGCTGATGCCTAACATCTGAACCAGAGAGCACTGCGTATGTATAATGGTACTTGGGTCTGTATAATCTCTTTGCGCTTAGATTATATGAGGATCATAGCGTGTAACTGCTGTACTTTTACTTGAATAATACTTTGTGCTTTGGAAACCCCAGATTATAGGTCTGAAGTCTTTATTTACTGTATGACTGCGTACGCAAAATAGCATCATCCTTAGAGGTTTATAGGTAGGATATTAGAAGGTATAGGCAGGGGTATATAGAGGTTCAAATATATGTCAGTTTTTCATTTGGTCAGCTTATTAATTGTTCCCTCATACTTATATAATATTTTGACAAGGCAACAACTTAACCTTGGAAATAAACAATGCGTGATACTCATTTTAATTTACTTTGGGAACAACAACAGCAGCTGTTTGATGCATCAGGAAAAAATCCTGCAAGTTTCTTTGAATATGCTCATGTCTATTTTCTCCCCCAGCAATGTTATTTTAATGACAAACTGCTCATTTTATAATATACCCTCTGCCTGGTACACATGCAAATAGGATTAGAAAAAAGCATTTATCATTAGGAAAAGAATAAAACCACTAGCACATATTTCCAAATTGTTGATATCAAACTGAAGTCATTTACATATTAATGTTGCTTATTTATATATGGTTTGAAATAAAATAATATTGTAGCTTAGCAATTAGACATCCGGACACCCACATTTTCATTTGAATAATAAAAAACCTTAAAAACTATGAAGAAAATGGAAAAATGTGACCATGCTGTTCCATAGAGCACACAGCATGCTTTCAGATTATAAGGTGCACATAAATATTATTTTGGCAACATGTCTTTAGTTTGCCACTTATCAATCAATATTTCTTAGAAAAAAGCCACAGGGAGAATTGACAGTCCTGAAAAATGTTTTGTATCAACAGAGAGACAATCGAGTGTTAGGCATTCAGTGCACTGAACAAATTGTGTTATTAAAGTAGGTTGACATGAAAATACAAATGCGAAACGTGCAACCCTGTAGGCATCTAAGGTACCATGCTCAACCTCATAAAGGGGTTTCACACCTTAGAAATCAATTTCCATAAATACCTTTTCTTAGCAACAATAGTTTTTTGGTTGGGTGAGTCCCCTCCAATGGAACCCTCTTCATTTGTTGTATTAAGCAGTCCGAGCACTAACAGTATATGGTAATCACTTTCTAAGTTGCTCTACAGGTCGGCATTACTGCTTTGACCTTACATTCTAATTGTTGCACTGGATACTGCATTCCTTTAAGTGTGGTGACATTATTGCTACCCTAGAAGCTTCAGAGAAAGCTCAGTATTTGTATATATGTTGTATAGGCTGTTTTTTAACTCTCAAAATCACAAGTCATGTCCTATATTTCTGCCTTTTCAACCTAGAACGTTCTGTTATTTTCTTGTCCTCTCAAAAGCCTTTTCCTATGCTGCAAACAAAACTGCACAATTCACAAAAGCAGAGAAGCAGATTACCAACCTTGTATAGCAGTTAGTAGATCATAGCAAAATGTAATTTCCTTTTCAATAGTATGAAATTAATGCGATACACACACATATATAACAATTTCATCTCGCGTTTCTCATAACAATCTACGGCATGCTACCATGGTTCCCTGCTTCTCACTCCTGCCCCCTGCATCTCACCAGTGTCGCCACAAACCCCACTGCTGCTGCCCTACAGCTGGCTGGGACCCGGCCCCTGGGATGTGCTGGAAAGGGCAGGAGGATCATGGATGAGAGATTTGTATTGCAGCTACTGTAAGCATTATCAGCAGCATGTCCCAGGGGCTGGGGCACCTGTCCATATTTCTGCAATCTCCATGTGCACCCAGCCCCAGCTGCCGAACATGAAGACGAGCAAAGTCCCCTTTGCACAATGTACCTTGTAGTTCCAGGGGTTCTTGTTGAGATTCCTCGCCATGGTGTCCCTGTCTGAGAACAGCGTGAAGTCCATGGGAGGCGCCTCCTGTTCACTGAGGGTGTGTGGCTGAGAGGGAACATCATGCTGGAGAGGGAGCACTTCATGGTGGAGGAGTGGTTCAAGAGAACCCGAATGAACAGGCAGACACCTATACTTGCCCTGGTGCCCTCCAGGTAAATGTGTACCCAAATGTAATATATCCAAATGGCAGCACTCACAGGTCTTGTAGTAAAGAAAACATGAGACAAACCATATCTAGTGGTTCAAAATTTGAAATGTGAAATTATAAACAGGGCTATTTTTCTGGAAAAAAATAAGTTCAGGAACTGTGGGCCTGATTCAGACCCGCTCGCGAGCGCAGGACGCTCGCAAGCGGGTTGATGGTGCCCTACTGCGCATGCACACGATGGAGGGAGCTCCGTCGTGCGCATGCGCGAGACGCGGCTAGCGACGGGGTAGCTGTCGCTCCGGGTCTCGCACCAAAGGGGGCGTGCTGTCGATGTTGATTGACAGCACGCCCCCTTTTGTGGGCGTGCCGGGGGCGTTGCTGCCAGACGGAGGCATTCCCATGGGAATGCCTACCGTCTGAAGCCGGCCCCACTGACATCAGTAGTGATGTCAGTGGGAGTGATTTTGGCTCTGATAGAGCCAAAACCACTCCAGGGCTTGCGGCAGCGAGACCCTACTGCAGGGTCTCCGTCGCAAGCCCGATGGGAGGCACATATAGAAACCGTTGTAATTCCTATACCGTTCACCTGATTTGGATGTAATTACCCTCAAATTAAATCTGAAAGTCTGCAGTTAAAGCACATCTTGTTTGTTTCAAAAGCCATTGTGGTGGTGAATAGAGGGTAAAATATGAAAATTCTGTCAATGTCCCAATATTTATGCACCTGACTGTATATATATATATATATATATATATATAGTGCTTAAAGTGGTCCTAGAGAAGTGGTGGAACTCACCGCCCTCCCTTGGTGCTTTTTCTATAAAGGGACAATGCGTCCCCCGAAACAAACAGGCGTGCTCTCAAAAGAAAGGGGCATGGTCACAGAATAGTATTTCCAATTTAAATTATGCCACACAGTAGCACAATCTTGATTCACAATACACCACATAGTAGTGTCCCTTATTCATATATGACACACAGCAGTGCCCCTTTTACACAATGCCCACATTTTTGTCCCTTATACACAATGAACACAGTAGTAGTGCCCCTTATACACTGCCCACAGCAGTAGTGCCCCTTACACATAATGCTCATTGTAGTGGTGCCCCTTATACAATGCCCACTGTTGTGGTGCCCCTTATGCAGTGCCCCTTAAACAGTGCCCACAGTGGTAGTGCCCCTTATGCATAGTCCACAGCAGTGGTAGTGCCCCTTATGCAGTGCCCTCAGTAGTGGTGCCCCTTATGCAGTGCCCCCAGTAGTGGTAGTGCCCCTTATGCAGTGCCCACAGTGGTAGTGCCCCTTATGCAGAGCCCACAGTAGTGGTAGTGCTCCTTATGCAGTGCTCCCTATACAATGACCCCATTAGTAACAGTGCCCCCAATAGTAGCGCCCCTGCAGTTCCCACAGTGATAGTGCCCCTCATGCAGAGCCCACAGTAGTGGCAGTGCCCCTTATGTAGTGCCCCACAGTAGTTATAGTGCCCCTTATGCAGTGCCCACAGTGGTAGTGCCCCTTATGCAGAGCCCACAGCAGTGGTAGTGCCCATTTTGCAGTACCCTCAGTAGTGGTGCCCCTAATGCAGTGTCCCCAGTAGTTGTAGTGCCTGTTATGCAGTGCCCACAGTGGTAGTGCCCCTTATGCAGAGCCCACAGTAGTGGTAGTGCCCCTTATGCAGTGCCCCCTATACAATGACCCCATTTGTAATAGTAATAGTGCCCCCAATCAATAGTAGCGCTCCTTATGCAGTGCCCTCAGCAGTGGTGCCCCTTATGCAGTGCCCACAGTGGTAGTGCCCCTTATACAGAGCCTCCTTAATGCAGTGCCCCCAGGAGTGGTGCCGCTTGTGCAGTGCCCCCTATGCAATGCCCCCATTAGTAATCCTCCTGTAATAGTGTCCCCAATAGTAGTACCTCTAGTAGTAATGACCTCTGTAGAAGTGCCCCCAATAGTAGTGCCATCTGAGTAATGCCAATAGTAATGCCCCCTGTAGTATTGACCCCTGAGTAATGCCCTCAGTAGTAGTGCCTCCTGAATAATGCCCCAATAGTAGTGCCCCCTGAGTAATGCCCCCAATAGTAATGCCCCCAGTAGTAGAGCCCCCTGAGTAATGACCCCAGTTGTAGTACCCCGAGTAATGCTCTCTATAGTGAAGCCACTTAATAAAAAAAAACAACTAATACTTACCTTAAGTTCCGCTACCACGTCTGCTGCCGTCTGGTCCGCCTGGCTGCTCCTCTGAACTATGGGAGAGTCATGACGTCTCTCCCATAGGGCACTGCGGGAGCCGACGTCCCTACTAATGTGCACTGCGGAAGCCAGAAGCTGGAGCTCAGGAGTAAGCTCAACCGATCTCCTGCCTCCGGCTTCCGCTGGCGCTGCAGGGAGAGAGACGGGCACTCGCTGGTAACAAAATCTCAGTCGGTGCCCGGCAAATGGAGCCTCCCTGCGGCGCTGGGCTGAGGTGGGTCAGAGGAGGCGGAACTGGTTCCGTCTCCAAATAGAAGTGACGGAAAGCAGTTCCGCCCCACTTTAACCCCTCTACATATGTGTATATATATATATATATATATATATATATATATATATAGTAGTGCCCGGTACTCAGTCAAAGTAATCCAAATACATGTGTGTCCTAGTCCATTAGAGTGAAACAATCATTCGAAACGTACAAAAGAGAAGAAAGGGCGGCACTCCAGGTCTTAACAACAGTAGGTGAATTGTATTCAAATAGTCAAATAACACAGTCAATGTTTCAGTTCCACAACCGCACCTTTGTCAAGACAAAATATTACATTATAACATTTTTATAATGTAATATTTTTTCTTTACAAAGGTGTGGTTGTGGCACCGAAATGTCGACTGTGTTATTTTACTATTTGAATGCAAATTATCTACTGTTGTTAAGACCTGGAGTGCCGCCCTTTCTTCTCTTTTGTACGTTTGGAGTAATTGGTTCACTCTAATGGACTAGGACACACAGGCATTTGGTCCATACTGAGTCAATTGATTCTGATGAAACTAATTGATAGTTCCGCATGGGAGCTCGTGAAAAGCCATGTTAAATGGGTGCAACTGAGGCAATAAATATAAGTTTTACAATTTAATAAAATATAAGTAATGCTTCCTCCTGCCACCTCTCACTTCATGATGAAAACACCCCTGTCTACCCAATATAAACTACATTTCTCACAATCAAGGAAGAACAAAAACAGTGTTCTCCTCACTGCATATACTTGGAGATATCATGTGTTAAGTATTTTTTTCTAAATTTAAAACCACGTTAAATAATATTAAACTTGAAAGCTTAAGAATATTTTACATTACCAATTGTTTTAAATTAGTTTGTTTCTCTTTCTCTGCAGGTATATTACACAGATTAGACTAAACTAACTGAAAGACGTTCTACATTTTAGTACATCTTCCATATTTCATTGGTAAAATTACTGAACAGCTGATTTCAATTCAGTTCTGAAAACAGCCTTACATAAAACAATTACATTGCCTTGATGCTTAGTTGGAGACGTACCTAGAACTGGAAACATTTCCTATAGCAAGATCTTATTTTCCACACTCTTAAACATGCATGCGGAATATGCTGCCTATTTATGAATATATACAAAAATTAATTTCACGTTTCACATTCAGACTGTAAGCAGAATTTAATGCACTAGACGATAAAATGCAATAATGTAATAGATATTTATAAATACTAATGAAAAAATATTTTTTGGAAAAAATGATTAAGAGTAATGACATTATGGAGTTGATGTAGAGTTGAACACAATTTGTGTGTAATTGCTTCCACATTGCATGCAGGGAGCGAAATGTGTGTATTCGCCCATATGCAGAATAGTTAGCATCTCCGCGCCTGGACTGCTCCTTTTAAAATTTTGGTTTCATAGCCATCATCATTATCATTGTGCACTTGTATTATATCTAAAAGTTACACATAAGCACAGTTCTGCATAGGCCGATCTTCAGTCAACATGCCCGCACTGAATTTAGTCACTAGTGGAGATGTGACAGATTCTTTTGAATGTGCATCGTCCATACTTGTGTATGCTTGCTATGGAGCATGTGCAGTGCAAAAATACACATGATATGCTCCGCAAACAGAACTGTTTCAATTCTGCATCAGCTCCAATATATTTTATAAAAATAATATTGCCTGGGATGTTAGAAGGAGAAGCAGAGCTGTTGTAGTACTGTATGTGGTCAGTTGGCGACAATTCTAAGGGGGTCTGTGCGAAGTGGTCCCAGGGAATCTGTGTAGAAGTATGGGTTACTGCGTGTGTGCAAAATGAGTGGCGGAACCTGTCTAAAGATATTATGTGACTGCTGCTGTTTGGTCATGTGTCTTTCAGCTAGTCATATACACTATCGTTCAAAATGTGCCGATGGACAGAGAAGGACATCTTTACCCACCACATGCTATCCTACGGCAAATGGGTAAGAACGGCAGGCAAAGACTTTGGGTTATCCCGGGACCCTAAAGACTGCTATGCATTCAGTTTGAATGTGTCTGGTGGGCAGACATGACTTCTCTTGTGGGACTTTTATGCTATGTTTTATTTCTCTGTGTGAGTACTTTTAATCCTTGTTTTGCCCAATAAAATTATCAAGGATAATGCACTAGATGTTTTTTCCTTTCACATGTTACCGCTGGTTTGGACATATGATTGAGTACTCAGTACACATTCCCTAAGGCTCCTTATACCCTTTTTGGAGTAATTTTGTATTTGTATAATTTTGTATTGTGAGCATCATTAAATAGGGAACCATATCGTAATATTTCATTTATATTTATTGTGTTGGATGACACTAGTTTGGGACCCTGGTTCATTTGGCTGCCCTTATAGGTGCACAGTGGTAGATTAAATATTTTGACATTGGAGAAACAGAGTTGTTGTAGTATAAGTGTTAGTAAATGTGTGATTCTCTGCAGTCAATTTCTCAGTTTTAATACTGTATTGGCTTTTAAGGATTGCACACATTAAATTTAGAGAAGAACTTTAAGAGAACATGGATTTATGTGACTTTCTGTAATATGAGTTTTTTTATTTTTTTATTATGAACCCCTGTAAGTCAATATACATTCAAATTGTGTTTCTAAATGATGAGTAAGCAAAGATGTTACACCTATGACTTTACACATAAGATCTCCAGAGAAGTAAATCCAGTGCTGGCAGCAGCAGTTGTAAGCCCAGTAATAATAGCAGTTCCCAGTGATATAGTATAAGGGGTTGGGTTACGGGTTTCCAACGGTCAGAATGCTGATGGATTTTGGTAAGCATTTTAACCCAAATCTTAACCCTTACCCTAAACCTAACCCACTCCTCCCGCAACCTAGCCTTATTTGTCCCGACCTGCAGCCTAACCCTAACTGTCCTATCCCGCAGCCTAACCCTAACCCTCCCCTCCCTCAGCCTAACCCTAACCCTCCCCCTAGTGCCTAACCCTAGGATGTCGCTGTCGGTATTGTGACCGTCACATTCAGACGGTCGGGATCCTGACTATATACCAGTATAAACACAGTGAGGGTATATTCATGTAATTGGAACAGATGCAGATCTGTAGAAAGACGTATATAGAGCTGTTAGTAGCTGTATCAAGTGCATTTTAAAGTACACGTATTTACTTAAATAATTGAAGTCAGTGTATCCCTCTGAGCACTCTCTATACTCCTTTTGTACACTTATTCAAAATAGGGGGGATCCCAGATAATAGATTGTAGTCACTTGGAGGAATTCCCACAGTGATTAGCGCAGTTGGATCCACCTACATTGTATCAAGTGGGGGAGTCTGAGGACTGATGCAAGTACGTGCTGCTGGGAATGATGATGATGGTCACTAGCACTTACAAGCCACAGCTTATTGGCTGATTGTGAATTCATCTCTGCGTTCTTCATTGCTCGTACCTATATTATATGATTTTGTGGCCACATTTAAAAATTTTTACCACTTTAATTTGTATATTATAAGAAGTGATATTCTATTTCCTGAATTCATTTTTTTTTTACCCAAATAAACCTAATAGAAAATGCATTTTTCACTATCAAAGCAAAAGTTTAAAAAATATGACTTCAACAATGTCTACCACATTGTTTATTTGAGTGAACAGAAGGCATCTATACACAGGCATTTTTTTGCCACAGTTAGTATAAATATATTAAAATTTGAAGATACATATATTGTGGTATGTTACTTATTTATTTAAGAGTAAAATAGGCAATAAAAAGGGGTAAAAGTATCTCAAATAGAAATAAAAATATATAGAGATGTGCATGGACTCCTGTATTTTGTTTCTAGTTCATCATCATGTTTTGGCTTGGCAAAACCACCCTCAAGTGCTTTGGTTTGGATTCGGTTTTGGTTCGGGTTTGGATTCCCTTAAAATTAATAAAAACAGCTAATATCATGCAATTTGGACCTGTTTACATAGAATCCAAAACCCAAGTTCGGTTTTTAAATCCGACTTCTGAACTGAAAGAAGATCCGAACTGGGAGTCAATTTGACTCGGCACTCCAAAGTGATTCCAAACTGGGATTCGTTTTGACTAGGAACCCCTAAGTTCAGGGGTGTTCGTATTTCAGGAAAACTGAACCGCACATCTCTAAAAAAATATATAAAAAAATTTGGACTTAATGTGATCTTCATTTTAGCAAACTAAAGGCATTTCATAATACAATTTAGTGTCTCAACTAGAGTAAGGTGCAGTATCTTAAAATAGTTTGACTCACAAACAACAAAGTATTTTTGTTGGTAAAAATGTGGTGTTTATAGGACAGGAAATAATTTAGTGCAATTATAATCAATTATATTAAACAAATCATTTATATTAAACAAACTTGAGCCACAGTTAATTCTGAATTTATTTTAATTAAAATGGGGAATTTATAAGATTTAGGTCACCTCCAGGGGAAGTTGTTCTATTTTTGTGGATTGTGGTTTACACCAGATCTGTACCTCAGGAGGCCATACATTCATTTTGCTTTATTGCACTGCGTCAGTTTATTTCCTGTTGCCAGGAAACTGTTATGACTAATTGAAGTCACTTTCCAATGTGTTCAATTAGTGATCTAGTTCCAGAACCATGCCCAATTGGTATTTACAGGGATAGTGTTAATTATACAGTAGGTGAGAGACATAGGAAGCAGAGGGGTTGAGCAGCTCCATTAAAGAAGATGATGGTCAGCTGTGACTTTTACAGGCAATGCTTTATATTTATCATGTGTGGTGTTCCCTCACGGCATAAAATTTTACCCAAGCAAACAATTAAATATTGTAACTAATAAGATTATCATGGAAAAATAAGCTATTTAGGAAAGGACTATCCATTTTGATTATTACAAATCCCATGAATGAACTGTATGTCAGAATTGTTTTCTTTGTAAATCCTTATCGTATTTGGAAACTAAATTACAGGTAAATAAACTGCAGGTTCTTGAGCACACATGACCTGTCCACTCCGGATACAATTTATTAAAACGGAGTCAAAATATCACAAGTTATTTAATCACTTTTTAAAATACATTACTGTATGTGCATCCTGTCCTTTTGCAAATCTCATTCTAGTCCTGAAAACCATATGTTTAACATGTTGTGGTTGCTTAGCAACTGTACATTCCCACTAGAGATTAGCAAAACAGTTATTTTTCACAATGCAATGGATTTTGTTGGTTTTGGGGTTTTCAAATAATATTGTAAAAGAAAGAAAAAAATCTCCTGCTTACAATAATAATTAAAAATTATATGTTGAATTATAAATTAAATAAAGATGTATCAAAGTAAATGTACATGACAAATAAAATTTTTTTTACACTGAACCTTTTTTAAAGAAATAAAACATGTGAGAAATGATACAATGAGAAAAGATCTGTTCACACATCTATAATACAGTACATGCAAAGATGACTGGAGACTGTTTAGTTCCCCACATTTTTTCCTTCACAGCAAACAAGCATACAATATAGAGGGGATGTTCGATAAACATATAGCAATATAAACACATATAAGGTCAACATATTTTTTTTTTTTGTTATGATATATTATAGATAATGAGGAACTTCTGCCAGACAATATTTTAAGAAATTATAACACAAGCTAATCTAGTAGGTTTGTTTTGTTAGGAGATGTATATAGAGTAATTATGTTCTCAGACATATTTTCCCACCTTTTTTTATAGTTTTTTTTTCCTCTATCCAGTCCATGCAAAATAAATATTATTGTTACCATACTTAAGCTGATATTTTTTTATGCAGCTGCTATAATTCATAGTTATTTATTTCTTGTTCCAAATTTACCAATCATCTGTCAAGATAAATGTTATCTAAAGTATTGATGTTACAATTAAAGAGCTCAGCTTTGGGTGACTGGCATTTATTGATGCTGTATGGATAGGAAAGCTCAACTTAAGTATGAGGAAGGCTCTAATAAGAATTTTAAAGATGATTTATACAAGCTAGAGACTAAAGTGCTGATGCAGAGTTGAGAGCAAGTTATGAGGCGAGATCTCACATGTCTTTGCACTGCACAAACAGTGTAGCTGAGTGCACGCATCTATGGGCAATGCAGGGTCATACGCAACTGAGTAACAGCTCTGGTTGCGGCTTAAGGAACTAAGGGTTTACACGTAGGCAAAGTTTAGTGAGGATGAGTAGAGGGAATTTTGGTACAACTGAGGGCTATGAAAAGTTATGCAGACACAAAGAGACTCCTGTTTATAGATGGATTACTGGCAGCTAGGATAGGGCTGCTACAGGTGGCACTGATAATGATAATGGCTATTGAACCAAGCATATGCATAGTCGCAATGACGTCACATAGATGCGTAAAACTCTGCATACTGAAAAAATATATGCATTTTTACTTGTGCTCGCAATGTGAGTGTTTTAACAGACAACTTACATTCAGCTTTGCATCAACCTTATATATAATTAATTTATTTAAATATTTTTATGTGAGCTTTTAAGATGTTTTTTAACTTTTAAGTCTAGATGTGGGATAAAAATTTTTTTATTTCATCATTCCTACTTTGGAGGTTATTTAAATCTATAGTTTATCTTGTGTGTAGATATATTAGGTAAGTTAATGAGGTGTTAAGGTTCCAATTAAGCAGTACACCATCAAGAATAAAGGAGTATAGAGTGTGTCAACTTCTATTATTGTAAAGTGATACTTGAAGATATGCGTAAGGCTGTCTTAACATTTCCAAAATTGTCTACCTGTTGTGAAAGCAAAAATATTATCATTAAATCTGAGACAATTTATTCTTGTTGGCTGAGGTGATCACCTTATCACCATAGATAATTCCATTTTAGGCTGCCCATAATCACTTAAGCTGGGTACACTCAATACGATGTGTTACACAGTGATGGTGCGATGCAACAATACATTGCGCACACCGTACACACTGCACGATCCAGTGTATGACGACACAATGTGTCCTTACATGCTGCATATAACAGCAACGCGTCATTCATTGAATGTAATGAACAACTGTCCCGGATGTACACACTATATGATGTGTACGATATATCGTTCAGATCCATGTCAGAATGATATATATCGTATAATGTGTACACAGTTTACGGTCTAGGTCATGAGACTAGTGTGACCAGCATTAGTACATGTTCTAAATTGGGCAGATGATGTGAATGCGGATAATCTAGTATAGATCAAGTGGAGTGATTGCAATTAATATTATTTTCCTATATTGAAGTAGAACCTTATAGTACTTTTCCACCAAAGTCCTGGGTCTGATACAGGATTTGGAACAAAGTTCCAAACCGGGTCAGACCTGGGACAGACCCCGATGGTTGGCGTACTAGTCCAATGGCGAGAGGACTGCTCATGTGCATGAACCTTTCTGTGCATGTGCAGACCGGGTCATACGAGATCGCTTGCAGTACCCCCTAAGCTGCAACATGATTGAAATTCTGCAGACAATTGGGAACAGGGTAGGGTGGGGTGTCGATGCTGACTGTTTTACAAAAGGGGGTATGCATCTTCCGAGAAAAATTTCTTGGCCCCAGCTGTGCAGTACCGGCAATCATTCTGAGGAAGCTGAACCCTACTCAGATGGCTGACAGCTGCGGCAGATGCATCACTCAGATCTGCAAATAAGGCCGAGACCATCTTTTTTCTTCAGGCGACTCCTGCAGCATTAGCATATTTTAACATTACTGATGCATCCTGCCCAATGAGAACACATGGCTGACAACAGTTCAAATAGTTCTATAAATAAATGCAAATACACAATACGACAAACAGACATGATAAAGTACAAACCACATTTTTTCACTATAGTATTTGGAAACATTGAGTCATGGCCCAAAGAGAATACACAGTGCTGAACAGGCTGGTACTATTTAACTGGAAGACACCATGCTGCATGCTGCAGGTTTCCTGATACAGTGATACCAGGTTACCAGCTCAGACAGTCATGGTGTTGTACTGGCAGCAGCTTCAAGGGGGCTATCATTCCCTGGCCTCCTCCCACATTTTGCCAATACTAGATTTTGTGCTCTTTGTGAGCATGTGCAGTGAAAATTTGCTACACACACTGACAATGGAACAAACCCCATCAGACACACTATCTCAAACTACCGTATGTTTCCTCCAAATCAAGTCAGTACTCATTTGAGCTGTTCTTGGTATGTATAATAAAAGGCTCCTATAGTGTGCAAGGAAAATGTGCAGTATAAAATTCAGGGAAAGAATGGGTTTAATACTTCTTTCATTTGCATAGATTACTAATGTAGTGTCTGTATTGGTTATTCAAAGTTTATGGGCCATATTCATCATCACTTAATTTCTACAAAAGTAGGTAAAAATAAACATTTTCAACTACTTTTGTAGTAATTAAGTATTGGGGCTATTCATCATAAAGGTAATGCAGGAGATATCTGTCCCGCTGTCCCCATACACTAGTATGGGGAAAAATTCATCAGGCCATATTCATTATGTTAATTATCAGGGCCATGATAATTACCATTTCTAAATTAAATAATCCATTGTTACTAAGTAGTGGTTCTCACGGTCGCTTACAAAGCCTTCACCCAATCTTCTCCCATATACATCTCTGATCTCATCTCCCTTCACTCTCCTCTCCGCTCTCTTTGTTCAACTAATGCACGCCGCCTTTCATGCCAGCTGATTACTTCCTCCCACTCCCACCTCCAAGATTTTGCCTGCACTGCTCCGCATCTCTGGAACTCTCTCCCACTCCCCATCAGACGCTCCACCTCTTTGAAATCCTTCAAACGGGCTCTCAAGACCCACTACTTCATCAAAGCCTTCCAGCTCTCATCCTAACTCCCTGCTACATGCTCCTTCCTCCCCATCTACCCCATCTGTGTCAAACCTGTTTGTCTTCCCCTCCCTTTTAGAATGTAAGCTCTTATGAGCAGGGCCCTCTACCCTCTTGTGCTTCTCCCTACTTTAGTTTCATCTACTTCTTACTCAAAACTAGGGCACCTAACACTTGGCTGCTTATGCTCTGTTGCTTATTTGGGTGTTATGGTCGCTAATGTAGCAATATATATTAACCAATGTCCTGGTCCTGTATTGTATTGTTCTGTAAGTCACTTGTCTACAACTTGTTTATGTACTTTGTAAGGCGCTGCGGAACACTTGTGGCGCCATATAAATAAATTATAATAATAATAGTAGTGGTTTTGCTGGGGTTTTGAAATGCCTGCACATTGCCTGCAAATTGAATCACCAAACAGCTGAACTTTCTATCAAGGGATTTTGATGAGGTTTTGTAAACCATCATTGATGTATATCTGTTTTACAGTGATTTTATGGCAGTTTTGTTGCAGTTTTATGGTAGTTTTGTTGAGGCTTTATGGCAGTTTTGGTCAGATCCCTGTGAAAAAAAACACACCGTAAAACCGCTGCAATCCTGCTGCATTTATCTGGCCTATCAGTAGGAGAGGAATCACAATACACTTATAATGAGGACAGTCATTATTAATTTAATATGAAGGTAATTTTATTAAGTGGTAAAAATTATTAATTGAATTAAAGAGGAAATATTAATTGTTAACTGGAATATAAAAATAATTAATGTTCCCCAATAATAAAAATATTTTTAAAACACCAATAAACAATTAATTTATATTACCCTTTTATTTTAATTAACAAATAATATTGCACTCTTATCAAAAATAAACAATTTTCCCAGTAATATGTTAATAAAATAACATTTCTCCCATAAGAGAAATATCAATGTTATCTGCCACCTTATGTAATATATGTGTATTGTGATTTTAAATGATTAGATAGCTCAAACAGCATGCTTTTTGTGCTATATCTGCTGTCACAACCAGCTCATTTCTTTCGGTTGGTTTGTTGGTGGGTAGAGGTATGAAGCGTCTTCTAAACTTACTGTTTAATAAATAAGGGTTTTCTATACTAAATAATTAAATAGATAGATTTTTTTTGTTGTTTACTCGTTTACAAATTATGGTTTCTCTGTGGTTTTGCGGTGGGTTTGAGCCTTAAAATTCTGCGGGATGCAATCCCGCCCGTAAACTGCAGCAAAACCGCTGGAATTTCAAACATGCCTCTTAGTAAATTTCAACCTAAGTTTACATATATCAGTTTATGCCAGCTTAACAAATGGTTTTAGTGATATCTAAAAATCTTCAGCTATTTCTTCTGTTTAATGTTCTCTTTACTGAGAATATGTAATTTAAATTTTCATTAACGCATTCTATTTATTCTAAGTACAGTAAATAGAAAAATATTCATAAAATAATTTTAATTAAGCACATGAAAAGTAGTTAGGCAAGTAGCTCAACAGGTGTGCGAATAATCAAATTGCACACCAATGAAAAATAATAAATTTCTACTACAATCTTTGAATTAAATTAAGGACATAAGCAAGAAGGCTTCCAAATAATCAGAAAATGTGATTACTTGGAATAAAGGTTGTTTATTCTATGTTACTTCCTATGACAGAAACTGTACTTAGTTGCTAGGTAACACATTACATTCTATTGCATCAGCTGCAAGTTTTACACTTTATACTGTAACTAACAGATGGCAACTGGTTATTGAGATGTAGACCAAAAGTGACGTTCAATCTATTTATTTGTTGACAAACAAGAGTAATAAAGTACTAAAATAAAACTAATAACAGTGATTTGTCCGTATTGCGAAAATATAAAGCATACGTATGGTTGATATGCAACTAGCAATAGACTAATATTAAAATAAATATACAGAACAAAATTCAAGAACAGGGTGAAAATAAATCCAAGGGGCCTTGTACACAGACGTATTAATGTCAGGCATTCAACATCACTTATGTGCAGCATTAATGCTTGGTACATTGGGCCTGATTCAGACATTGGGCCTGATTCAGGTTGGCTCGCAAGGCTGCGCTCGCAGGCACCCCGCTCGCTGCAAAAATATGCTAATGAATGCAATCGGACGGCAGCTGCAGCACTATACCAAGGCGCCCATCACTGTATAAAGCCTGCCCACTTCCCATGACATGCATCCGCAAGTCAGCACAAAACATCGGTACCATTGAGTAACATCGGAACCATCCGCACAGCTGTGGTTGACCTGACCCTATCGCAGAAACTGCTAAACTTCCTGTCGCCATCTAGACCTCTGCCAGTGTATGCTATCGCAGGGGCTTAATTATGCACGCCCCTGTAACTGCATTTAAACGCCCAGGCGCGCTTGCGTTTCTCTGACCACCCCCCGTCACCACCCTCAAAGGGCCACTTCCTGTCAATCACTGTGTGAAGACTCTGTGTGTTCCCTGCGATCGCTTCCCGATCGCTGTGGCTGGTTCGTGATTGAGCACTGCTTCTTATATGCATGCGCAGAATGCAAACATCGGCTGGCTGCGTGCGAATACAGCTTTGCGAACCAACCTGAATCAGGCCCATAGTACTCTATGCTGCAGGGAATCTTTGTGAACTCATTTTGAATACTCTACTAAAAGCAAGGACAAAGCACAAGGTTCTACCTCCACTTCAATGTGCATTGTTTATCAATGCCTGTGTGTCCTTATCCACAAACTAAAAACAACAAAAATGATTTCAAATGAATTAAAAATACATATATTTTTTTAACAAATTCTACAATACATTTTGAATGTCGTGTTCAGACAGATATCCAAGGTTGGTATACATCAGGGTTGCCTACCTTTAACATTCTCTTCCCGGGAGAAGCCCGGGTAAGAGATGCAGCAGGGGGCAGACGGGGGCGGGGCTTGACGATTCGCGTCATTAAGCCCCGCCCCCTCGCGGTAAAATTGCCGCGATTGGGCACAATTTACATAGGGGGCGGGGCCAAATGCTGTGATTCATGCAGAATCACAGCTTAAGCCCCACCCCCTTCACGGAGACCTGCGATTGCCGCGAGTATTCTCCTAATTCTGCCCACTTCACTAGGAAGTGGGCAGAATGCGGGAGAAATGCCTACCCTTCCGGGGGTGCGGGGGGTTACCCGAAAAATCGGGAGCCTCCCGCGAAAACCGGGAGGGTAGGCATGTATGGTATACATTTGTAAGGCCCAAAATCTCTACACAAGTGCAGTTTACTGAACCCTAAACTGACACTATATCTATAGTTTAAACAAACAATATGCCACAACATGAATCTCAAAATGAAAATGATAGAATTGGTTTTCAGATGTCCAAGATGTGTAAAAAATAAATTATGCTGCAATGTAGAAATGTGTTTACACATGTACATTTTACCTACTATATTTCTCATAATGCAAAGCAATCTTAGCAACTCCATTGTAAAATCCTACCCACCCAAAACAAAATAGGGGATCTCAGTTTGACTATATACCATGAGGAAAGATAATAAATATTGACATTAATAAGATTAATCAACAAATACTATAGAAAAAAATTTATGAACATTAGAGATAAAGGAGAAAAGACAAACCAGCACGAACTAAATTTTAAGCTAAATGCTTTGGGCCTGTTTTAACAATACTAAGGGGCCTATATATCTATCATAGCTGTGAGAGTGATAAAATTGTGAGAGATAAAGTGCTAACCAATCAGCTCCTATCTATCATTATTTAAACACAGTCTGCAAAATGTAAATTGGAAGCTGATTGGTTAGCACTTTATCTCTCACAATTTTATCACTCTCACAGCTTTGATACATAGGGCTCAATTTACTACAATCCACATTTTAAATACAGATTGTAGTGTGATATTACCGACTGAATTCGCATTGCGAATTCAGGCAATATCACAGGGATTTACTAAAAATGCCTTGCTGGGACAGAGCTTGCGATAAAGATATTCTCTGCGAATCCCCTCCGCACACTTTTTGCGAAAATACCGTGACAAGTGCCGATGCATGCGTCGACCGACCGTCGCTAAACCCTGTCTCGTTGCTAAGTCCCATCTCCCGCAATTGTGGACCCCCCCGCGATCCCCCCCCTCCCTTAATTACACTTACCTGCAGTGATCGGAGCTCCGGTGATGTCCTCCATGGCTTGGTCAGCTGACATCCCATCTTGCACTGGGACCAGGTGACGACCGGGCCACAGTGCAGCCTGGGAGACCAGCTGCCCGGAGGGAGGACATCACGGGAGCCCCGATCACCGGTCCCTGGACTCAGGTAAGTTTGTTTTTTACTAATTATTTTTCTTTTTTTTACAGTGTATCAGCGTGTGGTCTGTTTAGACCACACAGCTGATCACTGGGGCCGGCTCCGGGCTCTGCTCTGCCCGTTAGAGTGGAGCGGGAGACCGGTAACTGGGGGAGACCCTGGATAACGCCACCTCCAGGTGGCGTTATTATCACAGGGCTACCCCCGGTATTTTTTCACAATTTATTTTTAGTAACTTTGGCCAGATCACATTTCCCATTATAATTATGGGAAATGCATTCTGATTACTAAAAATATGTGATAATTAGGGCTTGGAGTAGAATTTTACAAATTCTACTCCAATTGCCCTTTAGTAACTTTAGGTGAAACTAAAATAATGTGAAAAGGGTGCGAAAACACCCTTTTTCACTTTATTATAGTAAAAATAATGTTAATAAATAGAGCCCATAGGCCCCTTAATCATGGATACAGTAAAAAAAATCTGTCTACCTGAAATGCATTAATATTACAATTCACCTGTTACTTTTCAGAGAGATAGATAGATGGACTGACCTTAACTATTGTCTTATAGACCATATCTAGCATCTACCAAAACACCAGACAGCCAAAAATATGAACCCTCAAAACATAATTTAATATTGGATATTTAATACTGATATCATTTGGTATATATATATATATATATATATATATATATATATATATATATACATTACACAAACATTATTCTATTAATAATGCAACAACAGCCGTGCAGTATGCTACCAAGAGTCCAAAATATGTAATAGCTTTGTAATATCAACCATGAATTTAGGGAATTGAAAATAAAACTGCACACACATAATGTGTAATTTCAATATTTTCAGAAAATAAATTGAAACAGACTAAAGGCAAAAAGTACTCTTTACCAAAGGTCAAAGTAAAAAATGTCCTTACCAAGTACCCCAAGGCGATAGTTGACGGTGATGACTATAACATTTCCATAACTTGCTAGGACACTTCCATCAAACAAATTACCAGTGCCTTCCATATAGGAACCTCCATGAATATATACCATCACAGGCTTGGGACCTCCACTATCTCTGATGTCTGGAAAAGAAAATATGTTTTAATACATTTATATAAAGTGATCATAGAAGTACGTGTTTCCCTAATTTTTTAATGTTTCTTAAGTTACAAGTATGGCTATGATTATTTTATAATCATTCTTATAATATTCTTCATGGTTATTTATAAGTGCATGCTTTTTATTTGTTGTATTATATTTTTTGTTATTGCAAACAAGCAACATTAATTAATGTCCTGTTATGTAATATTATTTTCTCCACTTGTATGTTTTACTCCAGGGAACAAAATATTAATACTGAACACACAATAGAGAAAGAAGCATTGCATTTTGTTTGCTACCTTACATTCTGAGGCTTGTCAGAATATTTGCACATTATAGACATGGTTACAATACATATATAATGCCTTTGTCCTTGTTTTCCCAAGACAGTCCTGTCTTTTGCCTTTCTCATAATCTTAAATTGAAATCCTTATATTACCTGTATTTATAGATGTTACATGAATGGAGTAACGCTTGTGTTAATAGATAATGATAACTGTTTTACAGATAATGATGTTTAGAAAATAAGCATTGGGGGTTATGTTAGCTTAGAGGATACATTTAAAAGCAGTCCTGGCTCTCAGTTAAAGAAATATGAGCTGTATGCTTAAATGTCTGAAATAAACTTGATGTTTATTCATGAACCTAAAAAACCCTAATAGAGTATATCTGGATTTTCCCATTATACACTGTACAAACAGAAATACATATCACATCTCTCGAAATGGCTTTGTATTTGTTAGTGTTTATATTGTAGAAAATATTATTGTTTTTAACTTTTTATTATTTATTGGCTAATATTGGATCATTTATGTGCTCTTTATGTGCAGAGTATATGGTTATCGCATACCATAAATCTATGTAGCTCCAATTTTTTCCCCTTTAGTTAAGAGTTCCCTAAGGATTCGAGAATAACAATGTCTTCTGAGGAATTGGCAATGGCTTTAACCATGTCAGAATCCTATTTCATTCAGAAACTTATCAGAAATTACAATAAAGATTTACTGTACACAATAGAAACAATTATTTTGGCTACCCAGAATGTGGCATAGAGTAACAATTTTACTTGACTCTCTTTGGCAATGTACTAAGATAGAGGTTTCATAATTGGTTTTTATATATTCCAAGGACAAATACTTAATCTGATTTGATGTAAAAAAAATGGAGACCACTTTGACACAAAAGGCATACTGTATGCTTTTTTGAAGCTAAGAGAGATATAAAATATTAAATTGTTTTGTTTTATGTTCAGAATATTCATTCAACAAGAATCAGTGGGGCTAAAATCCAACCAGGGTGCTATCTAGCTGAGTTTGTATGTTATCCTTAAATGCTAGTAGGTTCGTTCTGGTATATATGTGTTTATTCCTTTAGTTAAAAAAAAAAAAAACATACCGGCAGGTTATTGCCTTTTAACTGAATTAGGGTAGGGTATGTTTGTATATTGTACCTATAGTAGGGGCAGAAACTTTGCATTGTTTAATGTAAATGAAAAAACACATCCTCTCTACATTGCTGTTTAATGTTCAGGCACCACATACAGAGTAATAATAAAATTATTATTACAGGTTGAGTCTCCCATATCCAAAATGCTTGGGACCAGGGATATTTTGGATATTGGAATATTCCGTATTTTGGAATAATTGCATACCATAATGAAATATATTGGGAATAGGACCCAAATATACACACTAAATGCATTTATGTTTTATATACACCTTACACACAGCCTGCAGGTAATTTTATACAATATATTCAATAATATTGTGGTTCAAACAAAGTTTGTGTACAGAAATGAAATTAATTTATGTTTCATATAAACCTTATACACACAGCCTGAAGGTAATTTTATACAATGTTTTTTTTTATAATATGTGCCTTAGACAAAGTTTGAGTACATTGAACCATCAAAAATCAAAGGTTTCATTATCTCAGTCATGCCAAAAAAAATCTGTATTTCAGGATATTTGGATATGGGAGACTCAAGCTGTATTATTATTATTATTATTATTATTATTATTATTATTATTATTATTATATTAGCAGTGTGCTGGAAAGGCAGTAGGTTTTAAATATTTAATCAATTAAAAAAATAACAATACATCAAGGTGGACGGAAAGTAGAGATATATTTAGGCAGCGATTGCGCTTCACTACGTAAAGCTCTGTTAGGTATGAGAAGCACAAATATTTTTTGTATTTACTAGCATAACATTTTGAGCACATTAGCTTTTTTCTTACTGTTAATGAATGTTAAATATTTAAAGTTTAACCATTTAGAAAATGCATTATTGTTAAACAAAATGTGTGGCCTTTATAATACTAATAATAATAATTATATACTGTATACCCTATAAATATGTATATGCACATATACATTCTTTATATTAAGTTGATGTATCTTTGCTTCCTTTGTTGCAGTTATGATTTAAAGGGTGTGAACTATATCAGCCTAATTTGTATTCTTTTAAGGTGATCACATTAAGGTATGTCTAAATTAATCAATTTTGCATTGCCATAAACATTTTTTTGCTTTTCCTTTTTACATTACAAGTTACATTAGCAGTCCTGACTACAGTATATTCCATTGGCGCACAGTTAGTAGTTCTTTTCATACTAATCCTAACAAATACACTGTATGTTTTTACATGTATTTGACATAACAATGTTTAACACTAAGTAAACAATTGGCTTCATTTATTTTCATACTGATTAATTTATTTGTATTTTATTTTTCATTTTATTTCTCATTTTGGGGTCTATTCATTATGTTAATTATTTAACCCCGATAATTAACATACCAACTCATTCATCATTGATCTGAAAATCAGCTTTCTCCATGAAGTCGACTCAATTTAATTTTATATTTTATGTTAAAATATATACAAATACACAAATATTTCTGAGAAAAAAAAAACTATCATATATGCTTTTCGATAGTTAGCAACTTAAGAATGCTGCATTGCAAAAATATTATTTGTAAGTGTATGGTATAAAATTTAAAATAGCTAAATTAGCTGTATATACACATCAAATTCTGCAATGTTTTTGGTGTTGAGAAATTTTATTTTCCTATTAATCTTTTTTTTTCTTAATGGTGAAGAAAAGGGCCTGATTCAGAGGTGCACGCAATTGGAATGCAATGCTGATGTTCACGTAGTTGAGTGATTGTTTGCTACTGCACATGTGTGAAAAGTTCAGAAAATCCCAGCTGGTATCAGAAATCAATTGATGGGCGTTCCTGGGCGGTGATTGGGAGGTGGTCTGAAGTGAACACAAAAAGTATGTAATGGGGGCATGTTATGGTAGTGTTGTGTGCGTGTCAGTGAAAGTGGCTGTGTTCTCAGGCGCAGAGCTGCTTCCAAAGCAAATGTTGAGACATTGAGATATTACCCCTGCCATAGGGCTAATGCAAGTGTCGATGGTACATGCGATAGTGCGCTGATGGAGGCATGAGGGGACTCTCCATCAGTGATCAAGCATGCAGAGATGCTGAAAGAGGGCGTTTTGCTTATTCAGACGCAGGATACTACACAAGGGGAGGGGTGAAACTAGCATTTGCATATTATTGCTCCCCTGACTCTGCCAAGAGATGCAAGTGCAGATGCAGCAGCGTCCACCTCTAAATCTAGCTCAAGGTCTTTTTTTGACCCTATTACAGCTGCTGTCTGCACAACTTCAGTAACACCTACAGCCTGTATAATAAATAAGAAATACATAATTTTACTGTTTTAATGATGACAAATATGTTTCATACAAAAAAAATGTTCAATTAGTAATAAATGCATACACATTTTTTGCAGCCGATAAGATTATGGAGTGACTAGCTGTAACTGAATGCAACTTTTTCTATAATAATGTTGCTAATGTAGATTTGCAGGCTATGTGTATGCACCTTAGTGATGTTGGAAAGCTAAATACTGCAAGAAAAAAAATATCAGCAATTACCAAACATCACCTGTTGATATTTTGTCTTCATGATTGTGACATTAATATGATTAAGGTAAGAAAGATAAATTATTAATCTGAAATCATTAGCTGTGTATTCACAGCAGAATTGTACATTGCTAATTGTATGCTTGGAGGTAACACAGAGGGAGATTGTTTCAGAACTCTTCCTTAATTAAAATTACATAGAATTAGAGAGTACCCACTGAGAACAGTAATGAAATGTTAGTACTACTGTTAAACCAGTTAGGAATACTTGCAAAGCGGATGTTTATTCCAAATCTGGGGCAATTTTTACAGTTCTTTTAACAATGCTTGTTGTTTCTCTGCATGATGATGTGTAAATCAGTGGAAACGACCATGTAATTAGATTCTTACAGGTACACTCTTCAACCTGTCACTAAAGACAATCAAGAAAACCATTTTGGTTCTTCTCCCATGTCAATTATATCCAATATAATTGATTGTTTCCTGATAGCTATCACTTTAACAAATGTCCCAGTTTATTGTGGCCACTGGTAATATGGGGCCTAATCTCTTTCAATACTCTGAAAGGGATTATTTACTCATGTTGTTCAGAACAGTAGTGTTAAGTGGCGGAAGCCAACAGCCGGCTTATCACTATTAGTAACATTAATCAAGCGTTAATCAAGCTTGTTAACAGTATTATATGGAAAGTCAAAAACATAGTGTGTGTGTGTGTGCGCGTGTTTTGTTCTAAAGTTCAAAAAAGCATCTATAAATATCACATTTGTGTTTTCTTCATTTAGAGTAAGGGGGATTATTTCAAAAAATATTCTATAGACATTTTACAGGATTAACAAATATAACATACAAATGAGTTTATGCATATTCTCAGTTAAGCCAAGAGAAACATGAAGAATATGCAAGACAAAAGCAATATAACAATCTTGAGGAGCGACTATTTATTGATGGGATGGAGTCAGGAAGTGACAGTGACCCTGTTGATATTCATAAAATCAACACCAGAAATTCAACATTCCTGATGTTAACATGGTCAAGCTATCGACATGGAAAATGTCAATATTGGTAAAATGTCGACATGTGAAATGTCAACATTATCAAAATGTCAGCATTTGTATTAGGCTTAGGGTTATCATTAGGGTTTCCACTAGAGTTTGCATTAGGGTTACCATTAGCGAAAGGGATAGATTGATGAGAAAGATACAGATGTGTCCTTTTTTACTGTGGCTTCAGTCACGCCTGATTGCCACTCTCAGAGCACCAGGTCAGAGGCGACTTATAAGGTGCATATTATTCACACTAATAAAACTACTGGAAGTGACAGAGCTGCATTGTTAGCGAACACAGGCCCTGATTCAGAGCCGGACGCTCTGAAAGAGCGCTCGCTCTGAATCAGGGCGTTTTTGTTTTTTTTAAGCGGCCTCCTGGCTGCTCCCATAGCTGTGGGTGACCACCCACAGCTATTGCGAGCGGCCAGGATGATAGTCGCGATGGTCAAGACCATCGCGAACATCGGGCTTGCGACGAGACCCTTGTGGTAGGGTCTCGTGGCCGCAAGCCCCAGAGAGCTTCTGGCTCTAATAGAGCCGGAAGCTCTCTCACTGACATCACTGGTGATGTCGGTGGGGCCACCCACAAATGGCAGGCGTTCGCATGGGAACGCCTCCATTTGTGAAGCCATCCCCCATGCCACGCCTCCAAATTGGTGCGAGCTATCGATCAAAATCGACAGCCGCCCCCTTTTGGTGCGAGACCCATTAGGATAGCCATAGTTTTTGTCTGTGATTTTCAACACATGCCTCAGTACACACGTGTATATTAGTATCATATTACCAGCCTTAAGTATTTCAGTAACAAGTGAAAACTCTGACAAATTAAACAAATTCAGATTGAATCCACTTTGAATTCAGATACAGTCATATCAGCTCATGGACCTGTACTTACTCATTACAATATTTTAGTATTCATGGGTAGTGGAAAAAATAATTTTGTAGAAAGTGTCGGTGAGTGGTAACAACCCCCTGTATGTGTCCATGTATATATGTAGATTTGTTTTCTTTAATTAAACTTCGTGAATTCTAAAGCTTAAAATACCCCATCTTTGCAAGTCAATGCTCCTATATATGTTTGTTGCTTCTGCCTCTATTGTAGTACTGGTAATTTACACTTCCATTGGGCATTTTGACATTTTTAAGACTTACTGAACATTGGAGTTTTTATTTAATAGATTAAATTAGTATAGCACTGTAAAATAGTAGATTCATACACTATGCTATACAGATGATTTACAACAATATAAACAATTCTTTAAGTTAATATCATGTACTTAATAATACAAATACAAGTAAGGCTGTAGAGATAAATACCTATTTAGCTAAAATATATGTAATACCCATATATGTTAATAATAATATTTTTAACGGCAGATTAAAATAGTTTTGTTTTGTATACTAACATTTAAAAGATGGATTCAAGATGGCAATGCTTCTTAATCTAATATGTTCATTTATCAATATGTTTTAAAAGATAGAAAATATATGTCTTAAGAAACATCAAAATTTTGGATAATTAAATATATTGATTTCCATCATTTGTTTTAAAATAAAATACAGCAACGCATATTTTCATTAGCAATATTCAAATTAATATATTCAGGGAATGTTAGAAGACATGCAAAAAAAGGGTATGTTGAGAGACTTTAACAGTGTTAGTTCAAAGATTTCACAAAATATATTCAAGAAGTGGGATGTAAGTTATCAAAAATTCTTGTCAAGAAAACAAGAAGATCTTTGGTGTACACACTTACTGTTTGCATAAAAATGTAAAACGCAACAACATTCAGTCGAGAAAAATGAAGAAAAAAATATAAAACAAGCAAGAAGACAAAACACATCAATCAAAAATGGGATAAAAAGAAAAAAACTCTTCAAAATAGAGACAAGAAGTCAAGAAAAAGTAAAGGAGATATGTTTTCAGGGATTCCTTGTCATGCAAATCAGTTTGGTGGCAAAAAATACCTTCATCTTCAGCACCTTCATTATCACCTAAATCATCTGTCTGTTTCTTTGTAAGGGGACCTAGGATTGAGAATGAAAACATGGAGCAAAACAGTTCAAGAATATAGCATACAAAAAATGAAGAAGAATAGCAAAATGTACACATCCCCAACATATTAAAAAAGAAAAAAAAACGTATGCTTTTTAAACTGTCAAATGCTAAAATATCAAAATTAGGGACTTTTAAACTAGAGCACAGTAAATATAATACAGATACTGATGAAAATCATACACCTCATAATATATTTAACAATATTCCTCATAGTAGAAAAAGACATACATATTTAACAAAAACATGTTGTGACTCATTTTAATTAAATAAAAAAAAATCAGTTTGTTAAAAGCAAATAATTGCATGAATTTTTATGGTTATACTAAAATAGCAAAACATATAGCAATATCATCAAAAAAATGTACACAAGAACACACATACAAAAAAAAAAACATTTTAGAATCTGTTTCAGGGCCACACATGTGTAAGCAGCAGCACGTTGTAGTTCTGTGAAAATATTTGGCATGCACAAAACACTATCACCAACAAAGATACTGAAGTTACTAGCTTCAGGAGAAAATAAAACAGGACCATCTCATGCATAAAAAATAGCACTACAAAGCAAGTGGAAGATGAAAAGGTGGATGTCAATAGCTTTTCATCAAGAAGCATGCATTGCGTCAACACAGTCCACAAGGAAAAACTGGCAACACTCTGTAAATATACTTTCTAACTGTCAGGATGATGTATCTTAGAAAAATGTTAAAACTCCTCAGGACAATGGAAGCGTAATATATCACCAAGCTCTTTCAAATTGCGTCTCTGAAAGACTCCATCTTAGACAAAAACTATGGACTACGTTTTAAAATGTGCCTTCGGCAAGTACTGTAAAAGGTATCTGAGATATATATATTTTTTAAATCAAACGTTATGTAAACATTAATATTCCATCCAACCAAAAGGTTAACATCACAGTCTACAACATGGCTTTGTAGTATTACTGTTTGTTCTTGAAATTAAGAATTTAATTATTTAAAGAAATTTGTATAGGTATTGCAAGTGGTTTTTTTTCTGAAAATATCTTTCACTGTATATCACTGAAAAAGAAATAAAGAAAAATATGATTAGACCACACAATAAAAATAGAACCATAGGCTATTTCCTATATACGTATATATATCATAGGTAAACTTCTGTTTGGTGAATGTACCCATAGTAAACACATATTCCTACTGGCACTTTTAGAAATATTTTGGCTGTCAATCTTGTGACAATAATCATTAATTATTTAGGTCCAACTAGTTTTAAAACTCACATTATATTGTATAAAGATAAGAGGACGTTTAAAACTTCAAAAAATAAATGATCATCACGAATTAAAATTTAAAGGTAAAGGAGCCTTAAACACTTATTGATATTGTACATTTAAGAAGTTCAAATTGTTACATTCGGATTGTAGTTATAATCCCGACAATGGGGATGCCAGCGCTTAGAATGCTTTTGCCAGAATACCAATCCCGACCGCTGTCAGAATCCTGGTGCCGGCATCCCGTACTGGGGTTAGGGAGAGGGTTAGGCACTAGGGGGAGGGTTAGGGTTAGGCACTAGGGGGAGGTTAGGTTTAGGCACTAGGGGGGAGGGTTAGGTTTAGGCAACAGGGGAGGGAGGGATAGGGGTAGGAAGAGGGGGAGGGTTAGGATGCTGACCGACAGGTGTCTGTATCCTAACCCTGTCAGGACACCAATATCGGGATTCTGACTGCTGGGATCTCGAGTGCCGCCATCCCGTACCCAACCCGTTACATTCATAGTACCCAACATGTTGCATAAAAATAACAGAACCATTACTTGGAACAGAATAGCTCACATATAACATTAAAAATTTATGATATGAACTAAGTTACCTGTGGAGCCTTAGACTACAATTGTAATCTTTTACTCACATGTTCTTTAAACCTTCTTGATTTTCTCTAACCGCCACTTCCTGTATAGGCCATTTCCTGTATAGGCCACTTCCTCAGAGACTTTCTCATTCTACTGTCTTCACACTTTCCTGAGTTTCCCCCACTCCTTCCTTTATTTCGCCTATCATTGTCCCTATACTCCACCTCATTTTATCCACCTCACACATTTAATAATAATTGTTTTATTCTTAGTTTAGTAAATAGAATAGTTTTAGGCCATGATGTTTGTACATTTCATGATTATGATGTTACTAAAACTCCAGGTGAAAAATGTATAATAGTTATTTTTGTTTCAATCATCCTTCTGATGAAACTGCTAGTGTGGTGGAGACAGATAACTACATTAAGGTGATTAATGCCTGTGAACCTTTCACCCACCAGCATTATATAATACAGCAACTTGTACCCTGCTAACAGCCCACACTCCATACCAGTGTGTCTGTGGCAGAACTGTTAGAGAGCCCTGAGCCTGTAACAGTTCACAAGTAATACTACACAGATGATTAAAAGGCCGTCTGCTTACAACTCCCAGCACAATAAAGAGACCTCACTGATTGAGAAACCACACACAGTGTACAACTACTGGCTCCAACTTTAAAGCTCAGAAATGGAGAAAGGGGATACCGCACCACTAATTTATCAGTGCTTCTTATTGAAAGATTTTATACTTTTTGAAACCTTGATACACCGGTACATACTTGTCAAACCTTTTATAATTATATCGGCAGAAGTGTCCTTTATAGTTTGGCTATTTGTTAACTCTATACCTGCAGATGGACCAAAACTGATCCTTTGGAAAAAAACCTCCTAAATGTGAGAAATAAGATAAAGAACGGATGTCTTGGTTTGAACTCTCTCTATCAAAGTGCTAATAATATACAGAGAATTGTAACATTATGTAATATGTGCAACTATATTTCTACAGAGTTTTCCATTGTATTCATTGCTTATGTTTTCTGTGCAACATGCCTCAACTGTTAAATGATTATAAAACTATATTAAAATTGTTTTATAGTACATAGAATTATGGGCTTACATATTTATACCACAAACATAACATCCACAGTGCTACCTATATGTAGCTTCCTTATCTGCCTACACATCTCTCCTATAAGTTGGCTGCTATCGGGTGCTTTATTTACTATTAACTATTAGTATATCTTTTTGTTTGGAATCTATCCATAAAGACCACTAGTCCACTCTTTATTAACCTATTGAGCGCCTAGATTCTGTGTGTATACACACCTTTCTTTTGTATAAAAATAATATATTCATTAGACAATTGCTCCTATACCTTATCTCAACATTGTCACATAGGTATTTGGGATAACTTAAATGGTGGCACGCACACATAATGGGACCATCAAACTACATTGTCACTCCATGATGGCAGCACGGCACATTCCTGAAGGATTAACTATCACTTCCAAATTTCTATGCTGGCCCCAGCTCCCCTCTGCTAAAATTATTGGACTTCCCAAAGCTTTTTCAATTAGGAATGAGGACATAGCACTCAACTGCCCAGGAGCCGACACCAACTCGCCTAAATTGGGGCAGTTGGAAGTTATGAACAAAATGAATGGGGGAACTGTGACTGAGTTTTGCTTTTTCCTTGGTGCTCATTGGCTGTATCCTGATTGAATTTTATATTACACTTAGTGCTCACATGAATGTTGGTAAATTGTGCCAACAGATATTCTATATCAAATATATTTAATTTTAATAACTTTAATTTCAACAACTGAGAAAACTAAAAATTGCTGGAACTACTGATGCTCATTAAAGGAAGAGACTATTTTGTCTTGCAGCAGACAACAATAAAAGTTAATCATTATTTTCTTCTCTGATAATATAGCCTGATGACACAGTCATTTATTATAGCAATTATTTTCCCGTATAAAACGAACACCCTTGACATCTACAGACAAGAAAAAGTGATGCTCTTAATGCTTTATTTTGAAAAAGCTGCCACTAAATATTAAGCCATTGCAATTAAGCGCATCAAAAAGAATGATGTGTTGAGCAGTTACCGTATTATTGAATCTGTTACTATATGCTATTTCTCTTCATTGCTATACCAATGCCAATGCATTCTTTATCTCTCAGACCTCTACTACAGCTGCACAATACCACAGTGTTTTATTTCTGTGTTTCAAAACAGCACAATTTGCAGACCGACAATGCTTCAGTAAGTGCCCAGTTGTGCCTTCTTGTCCGTCTAGCAGTATTCATGGCGTATGCTCATTACACTTGTTTATTAACCCATGTATAGCTCTTCACTACATTTTGCCATTCCAACTATTTCTTGATATATACTGTATACCAGTTGATACATCACATCTCACATGTAAAGTTTCCATTCAACTTAGATTTTTTTATTTATAAATAGCAAGTCAAGTACTTTTTAAGCACACATCCAAAATATGGTTGCCAGTTACACCATATGATTGGGTGGGGAGGGGTGGTTGGAGGATTTTACATTACACAGAACAGACAGAGCTCAGATGGGTGTTTCATAACCTCTCTGCTAAATGTGAGGGAGATGCATCAAGCCTTAGAGAGAGATAAAGTGGATAAATTGCCCAAAGAAACCAATCAGCTTCTAACTGTCATTTATCTAGCACAATCTTTGAAATGACAGAAGCTGATTTGTTGCTTTGGGCAATTTCTCCACTTTATTTTTCTCCAAGGCTTGATACATCTCCCCGTATATCATTTGCCATGTGACTGTTGTCCCAGGGTGCAGTAGGAAATGTCCAGCCCCAGTACTTAGAAGGACCATAGATAGCCACAGTGTATGCGCATAGCCCTGCCACATTGAGACTTTCTGTGCCCATCCACAGATGCTGTTGGAAATGCTATAGGGGCATGGCTGTGTCTCTTTGGCAGGCCTGTACCCCAAGGCAGATCCAGGACTCAGCTTTTGTACCCACCCCACCTATCCATGTCTTGAGTGGTTGCCAGGGTAGCAAAAATCAGTAATACCAGTTTGAAGAAAGAGAAACCAGGAAAATACAAATTACTTACAGCCTGCTGCAGTGATTTATGCGTACAAAACACTCCTCATTTTGTCATGAGAGTCCTGCTTTAAACCAGAATTTATATTGATACCTCACTCACTAATCTCGCTAGGCTGAGTACTATAGAAATACAATAATTAAGAGGTGAAAGAGCATATAAAGCCACAATTTGACATTAACATATATACAAGGTTTTGTATTACTGAGCTTAACTCAAGGTCTTATATGTAACTATATAATTCCACCATGTTCTCTTTCATTCCTCTGCATGAGGGTGCCATGTTAAAGGGGCAGTGCATATTTAACTATACTGAGAAACAGTGACTGACTCACACATATTGGAAAAGGCCAGAGATGTTGTTCGGGTTGCAACAAATCCAGAGTACTCTGCACAGTCTGGAAATGAGGTCCTTTGTTCGGAGTCCATAGCATAGGTTATCCTGGACAGGTAGCGTCTGGGGATCTGCCCCAGTGGAGCTTACAATCTATATTCCCTATCACATGCTCACACACACGAAACCACTCGGGGTTAATTTTGTTGGGAGCCAATTAGCCTACCTGTATATTTTTGGAGTGTGGGAGGAAACCGGAGTACCTGGAGGAAACCCACACAAGCACAGGGAGAATATACAAACTCCACACAGTTAGGGCCGTGGTGGGAATCGAACCCACGACCTTAGTGCTGTGAGGCAGTAAGTAATGCTAACTATTACACCGTCTGTGCTGCCCTGATTGCCCGTTCTGCCAACTCCGATCTGTTCCGCTGACATTGACGATCAGTGATTTATTGGCGGATTGGGGGGGAAAAGAATGTAAAAAATCAATGGCTCGTCGATTACAACCATTGTCAGGTTGGAATTGGGAAATCGAGATTGTCCAACATGATGGATTTACCCGATTCCCTGACCCTGCAACCATCAGAACAGGGAATTGGGGCTATCCATCAAAGATGTATGGGCCCTATAAGACTGCTGCAATACGGGAGCAGCTAAACACACATCTCAATTTTAGTATTGACTTTGCTCACTTTGGGGTCTATTTATCATGCAGTGAAAAGTGTGGAGAAGTGGACCAGTGGAGAAGTTGCCCATAGCAACCAATCAGCTTTGAAGTAGCATTTATCAAGTACAGTCTACACTGTACAGGAGCTGATTGGTTGTTAAGGGCAACTTCTCCACTGGTCCACTTCACACTTTTCACTGCTTGATAAATAGACCGCTTAATCTCTGCTACCACCTTCTGACCGTTCATAAACCTGCAGCTTCCACTGTTTATCTGTAGCAGGCTACCCTAGTATTTTTTCCAATGAATGATAGTGTTGGGAAAATACTGAGCTGGTAAGATTATTTTATTTCACTCAACTAGACTGTCACAATCATTTATCAAAAAAAGCCAAGGTCAGTCTTATGGCAAACGGAACAGCCATATATAGAAAGGGGCATATGGAAGGGTCTGATGGCATATAAGGTGCATGAGGGGGCTCTGACAAAGTGGTTGTAACCATATGGTAGTGTTGGTCAAGCCCCCTGTCCACATCCCTGTCCAGGAATTTAAAAATAAAACAGTGGTAACCCTAGATGTCACAGCAGGTGAAATAACCACAGTCTCTGCTCTTTGACCTTCAGAGAGAGCCCATCGAGACACTGGGGGTCATTCAGACCCGGTCATTAGCGCCGATGCGCTCGGACCGGGTCGATGGCCCCCCACAGAGCATGCGCACGATGGCGCCGTCGTCGACAGCGCCGGTCGTAGCCGGTCTCGATCCAAAGGGGGTGAGCTGTCGATGTTGATTGACAGCTCGCCCCGTTTGGAAGGCGGGCCGGGGGGGTGGCAGCCCAAACGGGGGCGTTCCCATGGGAATGCCTACCATTTGGGGGCGGCCCCACTGACATCACTAGTGATGTCAGTGGAGAGCTTCCGGCTCAGACAGAGCCGAAAGCTCTCCGGGGCTTACGACAAGGGAGATCCTACCCTAGGGTCTCGTCGTAAGCCCCGATGGTCACGATGGTCTTGACCATTATACCTTCATGATTCATGTAGTTGTATGCAGTCGTCAAAGTAGGCCAATATGCTATACTATCAAAGTCCACTCACATTTTCTATACCACCCCTTCTAAATTTCCACTTCAGTAATGGATTCCATGTAAAGGTTTTATATATAGTACCCCTGTTCATATTGCATGTTTCATTGATAACTACAGTAAATGAAAAAAAGCTGCCATAAGTTATGTAGAGCATAGGTTATGGCAGCATGACATATTTCTGCACATTGTATTCCATCGTTCCATTCTGATGTTGAATTTAACAGATTTAAAGAAAATTAAAACAATGAGTATAACAAGTGCAAACGCTTGCCCCCCGTTCCATTGCATTACCCTAAACAATATTTTATTTTAGGTGTCAAAGTTAAGGCCCCCAAAGACCTACAACGGATTCGGGCAATTCCCTTCTGCCAAAGATCGGAGTATTAGAAATACACGTTGACTCTCCGATATCCAAAATACTTGGGACAAGGGCTATTTTGGATAACGGAATATTCTGTATTTTGGAATAATTGCATACCATAATGAAATATCTTGGAAATGGGACCCAAATATACACACAGAATGCATTTATGTTTTATATACACCTTATACACACTGGGCCTGATTCAGAGCCGCTCGTAAGCGGCCGCTCGTTCGCTCTGAGCGATGTTCGCACAACTGCACATGCGTATGGGTCGTAATACGCATGCGCAAACCAGTCATTGTGGTCGGAAATCGAGCGCTCGCAAAACAGCGAGGGGCTGCTAATTTGATTGACAGAATGTACCGGTTGTGGGTGGTAACAGGGGAAGGTGCTTGAAAACGGGGGAGAGGAGATCCGTACGCAGGCGTGCCTAACGGTAAAAAGGGCATTTAATGGGAGTGCATAATTAGTAAAGGAGCGTCATTGGCCACGTCACTTGGTTGTCTTTTAGCCTGAACTGCTCGTAGTGATTGCGGTAGGAAAAACCTACCACAAGCACTGCGAGCAGTTCAGATTCTTTTCGATGTACCCGATTAATCAAATAAATACCGGAGATGACATGTGTTGCGAATGGCAAAGGGGCATCTTTACAAAATAGCGAGCGCATTTTTTGTTCGCTCGCTCGCTCAGACATAGAGGCGTCAACAAACCCCAATGAGCGAGCGCACAATTTAAATAGCCGGCCCCTTTTTTTGAACGACCGTCCGCATATAGCGTCCGGGTCTGAATCAGGCTAACAGCCTGCAGGTAATTTTATACAATATTTTCAATAATTTTGTGGCTCAAGCAAAGTTTGTGTACATACATAAATTTCAGTTATGTTTCATATACACCTTATACACACAGCCTGAAGGTAATTTTATACAATATTTTTAATCAATTGTGCCTTAGACAAAGTTTGTGTACATTGAACTATCAAAAATCAAAGGTTTCATTATCTCAGTCAAGCAAAAAAACGTCCGTATTTCGGAATATTCCGTATTTCGGAATATTTGGATATGGGAGACTCAACCTGTATTTAACATTTTGAAAGATATCAATTCCCCGATTCAAACCTGTAAATGGTTGGAATGGGCAAATCCGGGATTTTTAACATTGAGAATTTGCCTGATTTCCCGACAGATCACAGATGGCTGCTGATCTAACAGCAGATTGGCGGAATGGATGGGGGAATCGGGGAAATGCTTCTCGGGTGGATATGCCCCTTAAGAATTGTCTTGTTAGACTTTAAACTATGCCAGGTTAAGACAATGGCAGAGCTTAATACATATTTTGATCCCCCCCCAATCTCCCAAGAAGTTGTGCTCTCAATAACCATAGTATTCTCTAAGCAGCGTACTGAGGACTTCAACTACATAAGCAGAAATAAAAATGAATAAATCGAAGATGCCTAAATGTCACAAAGCAGGGTAAGGCTATAAAAAGATATCAAAACATTCTCAGCTCAAAGCCACAATTTGTGGTATTTTATGGTGGGGGGAAGACAACAATGATGCAATTCAAAACAAATCTTGTCACCCGACCTCCGGGCTGCCTGTCACTCGGACAGTCAGCTGGCTGCAAGATGGGTTTGGAAGCTGTGATTACTGTACAGTACCGATTAACAGGGTGCCCGAACAATGCACATGCCTCATTCATTGTGTTATTTTTTCAATCTGTTGAATTCTGCAAGTTCATAGTTTTTGTGCCATAAAGTGTGCAGAAACCTGACATGTTTCCATTTGTGCTTTGAAGAGATGGTGGGATTCATTAGAATTGGCGACATTTACGCCGCAAGCTCGGGCATATTTTTATCTGGCTGCGTATCAAAGATGCCATTCATCACAATTATCAAAAGTGCTCCCAGAACTAACAGTTATAGCCTAGGTTGGCAGCAGAATTTCAGGGGGTTTAAACCCTGTCATGTAGATCATTCTGTTTTATATATATATATATATATATATATATTTATATTTATCTTTTCTTCTTTTACTGAAAAAGGTTGATGCTGATCATCCTCATCAGCATAGACATTTGTCCTTAGACAAAGTGTATCTGCAAAACTAACACTTTGTGGTAGTGGTACTAGCACCTATCTCAGCTTCTAAGTAGACTACAGATATAGGCCATAAGTGTACTAGGCCTAAGTTAATTTTTTCCCTAACCTGTAATCTACTTAGAGGATGAGATTACAAAGAAAATGGATCTCAGACTGCACACTCTGGACATATATATATATATATATATATATATATATATATATAATTAGAGGTGCTACCTGTGGAGACCATTGATATATACACAAAGAAGAAATACAGGTGCACAACTCCAAATTAACTGATTATATAGATAAATAAATAAATTTTGCAATAAATACAATAGAGGTTTTTGGCATATAATCAGTTAATTTGGAGTTGTGTGCACCTGTATTTCCTCTTAGAGGATGAGATAGCTCTTCCATTTCTACAAATAAGGAAGGATATGCAAGTCAGAGATATGCAGTTTAATATGGAAATAGTTCAAAAAGCATATTTACACCCATGAAATGTGTTCTACTCTAAATGAGCCCCATGTTAACTTCTTTTTTACTTAAAGCATTTTTGCCAGGGTTTCCAAAGCTTTTGAATATGAGTATCTTGAATAATAACATAGGAAGTATGTTATTTGGATTCAAAGATAGTTGAATGGATAAGATCATAAGATCATGGCTGCAGGATAGGAAACAGAGAGTTGTAGTAAACGGAGTGCAGTCTCTAAGGGAAATGTTACCAATGGAGCACCTCAGGGATCTGTACTTGAACCAGTGCTTTTTAATATCTTTATTTGTGACATTGTAAATGGTATTGAAGGGAAACTATGCCTTTTGTAGATGACACAAAGGTATGCAACAGGGTAGACACACCAGGAGGGGTAAAACAAATGATTGATGATCTAGGTAGACTAGAGGAATGGTCAAGAACGTGGCAACTACAGTTTAATGCCAAAAAATGCAAGATCATGCACTTGGGTCTCAAAAATCCAAAGGCTAAATATAGTATTAATGGCACTATACTGGAAACTACTGAAGAGGAAAGGGATCTAGGGATCTTGGGGTTAGAGATAAAAAAGGAAATATTAATCTAAAAATAAACTCAGTCTGATTGGTGTATATTGTTAATTATAGATCTGCTTTACTCCCCAAGTACGCTTTAATTATTAATAAAGATGCAAAAGAAGGCTTTCGGTTTCCAGTCGAATGGCGTGAGGTCCTGTAACTGTGAGCTCCACTACACGTGTGCCCTGTACACCCTTCTCTCGGCTCTCAGACACCTCGTTTGATGACCCCCACTACCCGCTCCCATCCCTCACCTACTTGTCCAGCAATGGACAAATATTTCCCCACGCAGCAACCAACCAAGTCTCCTCAGGGGCGCCAGGAGAACTGCCTGCGGAATCCAATATGGCGGCAACTGGGATGCTCCGTCTCCAGCGTCGAAGAAAGCAGCGGCTGAGGTGATCCAATCTGGCTCCCAGGTAGGATGACCCCTTGAGTCTCCCGCAACATACGGAGACATTGTGGATGCCATAAAATCCACTATGGCACCTCTTCTCTCCCAGTAGTTGGAGTTCATAGTGAATATTGATTATTAATTTAGTTAATTTCTAATGTTTCGTTATGGCATTTCCCGGATTCTACATCCGAATGCCCAAACAAAATGTTTGATTCTATGTCCATATTGTTTTTTTATATGCTTTTCTGAAGCTAAACTTCGGTCTTTGCCTTTTCTTGTGTATGTGGTTATTCTCACTAATTTACCTTCTGTATTCATGTATTGTCTCCACATTTTTTAATGCCTCACTGGCTTGAGGCAATGTCCAACTCTCATTTAAGTTCTTGTCTGTCTTTCCTTGTTGTGTCTCTAACCTCATGTTTCTCCCTGCCTCCTCCCCCCCTTGTATAGATAGAAATTTCATGGTGACAGCATATGCGACAGGTTATTCTGTATTTAACTGCTTTGTTAGAGTAAAATGTATAATATAAGGATTGGTACACTAATGTTGGTGGATTTCATTCAGGAAAGGTTCTATTATACTTGAATAAACTGAAATTAGATCTTGTTTTCCTTCAGGAATCACACTTGTTACCTAAGGAAATTCTCAAACTCCAAATGTTGGGTTGGGTAGCGGTGGCAGCTTCTACATATAACTCCAAGTCCAAGGGTGTTGTAATTTTGGCACAAAAACAGATGAAAATTGACATTCAGTCTGTGTCTACGGATCCTGAGGGGCGCTATGTCACCGCACATATGTCTATACATGGAGTTAAATTTGTGTTATGTAATGTATATGCCCCCAACATTTACTCTAAATCATTTTTCCAACACCTTATAGCGCAACTGAGCAACCATACTAATGAGACGCTCATAGTATGTGGAGATTTTAACCTGGTCTCCTTTCATATATTGGACAAATCTAATACTTCTTCTTCTTCCCCTCCTCTCCCTAAGTTAGGTATCCCAGCATTTACGAAGTCTCTCTTGCTTGTTGATGTATGGCGAGCTTTGAACCCTCTGGAAAAAGACTATACTCGCCTTTCAGCGGCACACCACACATTTTCAAGGATTGAATACTTACTAACCTCAATCAGTCTGCTACCCAATATTTCGGGAGCTAATACAGAGCCAATCTCGATCGCTGATCATGCCCTTGTTTGGTTCTCCTTGCGACTATCAACGGAGAGGTTCGGGCCTAGACAATGGCGACTTCAAACACATCTCACAAATTCTACTTGCCTGGGAGGAGTATAAGGCTGATAATCTTACGCATCTCACAACTGACCCAGCTTTATTTTGGCAAACAGCGAAGGTTGTTCTAAGAGGAGCCATCATATCCTATGTCTCTGCCCAAAACAAAAACTAGCAAACTCCTATGCAGATGCCCAGTCTTCCTTAACTAACGCTTATCAAAAATGTAAGGAAAATCCTAACTCCCTTACGAAACAGGATTATATCAGAAAACTCATTTTGATGAATTCCTTCAAAATATGGGAGATAGATATTCCTTTGCTATTAATTTCCACTTCCATAAATTTGGAAATAAGACTGGTCGTTTGCTTACTAATCTTTTACAGGGCACCCGCAAACCCATGCTGGTCCACCTGTTGATCACAAAAGATGGCACCTTAACAACTTCTAATGTTCAAATCGCTGAGATTATGTGTGATTTTTATAAAAGACTCTATGCCCATTCAGATTCAACTCCTTCTGTCCCATCTATCCCTTCTTCTTTTCCTCCCACGCCTTCTATGAATCTCTTAGACCAACATTCCTCCCAACTTTCTGGCTCTGCTTCTCATAAGTGGAGCTCTGTCCCCTTTCCATCTTTGCCACCCGAGTTGGCTTTGACCTTACATGCCCCTGTGACTTCACAGGAAGTCATGGAAGTCATTAAACGTCTAAACTTGCTAAGGCCCCAGGCCCGGATGGTCTGAGTGGAGACTTTTAGAAAATCCTCCATTCTCGTATAGGGGAAATATTAGCTGTTTTCTATAATCACATTATATCTACCAACACCATACCCTTATATTTTAATGCTGCAATCATCAAAGTATTACCCAAACTAGGGAGAGATCTATCTAAACCCGAGTCTTATAGGCCTATCTCTCTTCTTAATCTCGATTATAAAATACTTACAAAAATTCTAGCAGAAAGAATGAAACATGTTCTGCCACATATTATCCACTCAGACCAATTGGGCTTTATAAAAGGTAGACACTCGGTGGTGAATGTCCGGAGAGTCCTCTCAGCTATTCAACATGTAAAGGACTCTGGATCGACTGACACAAATATGATCCTTTCGTTGGATGCTGAGAAGGCATTCTATCTTATTTTATGGCAACACCTTTATGACTCTTTGATTCGTTTTGGTTTCTCAAAACCTTTTGTAACCCTATACCAGCAACCTACAACCCAAATTTCCTGTAATGGGATTTTATCGTCTCCCTTTCCCATTCAAAGAGGAACTAAGGATGTCCATTGTCCCCGCTTCTTTTTGCAGTAGCTGTTGAACCCTTGGCCATTGCTCTAAGTTCTTCTAATAATGTTACAGGTATAAAAATCGACAAAGTTCAGCATAAAATTGCATTATTTGCAGACGATATGTTATTATTTCTCACTAAACCACATTCTTCACTACCAGAAATATTCCGCATCATTAATGACTTTGGTTTATTTTCTGGATATAAGATTAATTTTGATAAGTCCGAATTTTTACTTTTGAATAAGGTTGCTTCAAGCCATGCCCCCTCCTCTTTTTCTATTCCTCTCACATGGGCCCCCACCCATGTTAAATATTTAGGAGTACATATTCCCTCTGATCTTTCACAGCTTTATAACCTGAACTTCACCCCTGTACTTAATAAGATTAAGTCATTGCTATAAAATTGGATGCAATCATACCTTTCATTGCTAGGCAGATATGCAGTTATTAAAAGTATAGTATTCCCAAAGATTTTTTACCTCATTCAAATGCTCCCTATCTGATATTCAGTGGTTCAAAAAAGTTATCATCTAAGTTTTTATGGCAAAACAAAAAAACTAAAATTACCTTTTCTAAATTATTAGCTTCTCGCAAGGGAGGGGGAATAGTAGTCCCAGATTTATCTTCTTTTTCTTTATCTGTCTGTTTTCGATACATCAAAGATTGGCTGTTAGAGACAAGCACCTATACAGATTGGAATCTTGATTGTGCTCTGTTTGCTCGTTTTTCTCCTGGGGCATTATTACAATCTAAGGCCTCTGACATTCCGTCACATCTGTCTAATAATCATGTTATGTTCAAAGACACATATCTTTCTTGGATCATACTCAATAAACACTTCTCAAGATCCTTTACTAGTACTTTATATATACCTCTGTGGGGAAACCCTTCCTTTCCTCCTACACTGGACAATGCCACAATTCATACATGGAAAGAAAAGGGACTAAACTTAACCTCCAAAGTCTTTGATCCAGGTGGATCACTAATCTCCTTTTCTTCTTTGCAACAAAAATATCAGCTCCCCCATAAGGAATTTTATATGTACTTACAAACCAGACACTTCATTAATTCTACTTCCAAACCTCTTGTGGATGCTGCCTCCATAGACCTTATTGGCTCTTTACTAAAACTATCTCCTTCCATTTCCTACAAGACTAGATTTATATATATGGACCCTATAAAAATTAGAACATCCTCGGCTTTAGACACTATTCTGATTTCATGGCAGAAAGATATTCCTTCTATACAGGACATCTCATCTCTATTAGGACATTCTGACTCCACCCTTAAGATAGTACAGTCTTCATATTTACAAGAAGTCCACATCAGGACAGTACATAGAGCATATATATAACCCCCATACAACGTAAACATATTGTTATGGGTGACCCAGGAAACTGCTTTAAATGTAAGACCTCTAATGCAAATTTTTTTCATTGCTTTTGGGATTGTTGGAAAATTAGAAGATTTTGGTACAAATTGGTCAACTTTCTTAATCAAATCTTATCTCTACAACTTAGTCCAGATGCTCTGGCCTGTCTATGCGCTAATTATTCTAATTGGTTTTTGGGAACAGATAAAAAACCTATAATCCCATTATTAACTACAATAGTAATGGTGGCTAAGAAGATAATCCTTTGTAACTGGGTCTCCAAATCCTCTCCAATTTTAGGTGAAGTAAAAGTAAAATTGTTGCAGATCCTATACTTTGAACGGAGAGCTACCATACCTGACCTAGATGCAGGTGCGGTTAAATTTTATAACAAATGGGGTTTATATATTAAAACACTGCCCACTGCTGAGCAAAACCAAATCCTTCAGATGTTTAACTCCACCACATGGTTCCTCATAGGCAAGTTTAACTGGTAACTAGCATTATACTTGTTACAATCCTCTTCTTCTCACATGGTAAATTATACTTTGATCTCCTCACTCACTACCTCCCCCACCTCCAATCCTTATTTCCCCTCTATGTATGTATGTTTGTCTGTCTACTCTTATTTGTTATGCCTACATAGCTATTTTTGTACTTACCTATGGTACAACTATATATGGTGTGCCTGGTGGTACTATCTCAGATTGAATAGATTACTTAAGAGTATTAGCTATTATTTTATATATAAATAGAGAAATACTGTGCTGGTGTGTCCCTGTCAGAAACAACAATCAATTGTATCAATGGTAAAAATCACACGTTTCAATAAAAATAAATTAGATACAAATACATACATAAAACATTAGACAATAACCAGGGGCACCGAGAGGGGGGGGAGCGGGTACAGATTACCGGGGCCCGGGCTTCCTGAGGGGCCCGGCGGGGGCCCGGTTCTGGCACCGCTCCCCCTCCCTCCCTCACAGCAGCCCAGTACACAGCGTGTGCTGAGCTGCAGTGGAGACTGCTCGTGGCAGCCACAGCAGTCTCCTATGCCTGTGACACTGATCGCACCCCCCCTGGCTTTGAGCATGGCTGAGGGGGCCCAGAGTGCCCCCCTCACCAGCGCACTTTGCAGCGCTGGAAATCTTTTTTTTTTTTCGGGAAGGGGGCATGGCCACGCCTCCCACAATTAGGCCATGCCCCCTATTACCCAGGCCCACCGCGGCTCTCAGCGGGCCTTACAATAACAATGAAATTAGCCTCAAAGAGCTTATAGTGTATGATGGCTAATTTTATTAACACATTATCATTGGTAATTGTGTGCTAATAAAATTAGCCATCATACACTATAAGCTCTTTGAGGCTAATTTCATTGTTATTGTCTAGTGTTTTATGTATGTATTTGTATATAATTTATTTTTATTAAAACGTGTGATTTTTACCATTGATACAATTGATTGTTGTTTCTGACAGTGACACACCAGCGCAGTATTTCTCTATTTCATTGTGTTTTTTGAGGTTTGGCATACCTCTTTTTACTGCTGCAGGGTGCCTCCAATTTAACTGATCCACACGGGTCCAGTAATCTTTGTATTATTTTATATAGTTAAGAAGGTTCATCACAAATCTGCATTTTTATTATACATGATATGAACTGCTGATTGTCTTTGGTCCTGCTTCTATATAATACATGTATGCCTGTTTACTATGCTTCGCTTAATGTTCTACATGGAGTTAGGTTACATCATCCCACTGTTTTCTATGCATAGAAGGTCTTTTCGTATATATATTGAGATTTTGGTTGCTTTCTTACAATTTTGTAATTGTATAGTACCCAACCACTTATGTTTATCTCTCTTTCTGCTCTGCATTATTTATATCTGTATCTAGAAAAATCTAAATAAAACAGATTTAAAACAAAAATGGAAAAAAAATCAATGTACCGACACTAATGTACAGTACCTATGCAACTGTCCAATCTCAACTCTAAAGCTGGCCACACATCTCAAGATTATCTGTCCAACCTGCCAACTAGTTGATTGGTTGGAATGAAAATTGGGTAAGGTATGAAAGCAAATGACAATCAGCAATTTGTTCCCAAACGCCGGAAAATGGACAAAAACTGTTGTTTAAACAAATTGTTTAGATCAAACATTTAACAAACTTGTCTGAACGACCATTTTCATCTGTTTTCTGGCATTTAGTAGTAAATTCCTGATCATCATTTACTCCCATACATTACCTGATTTTCATTCCAACCAATCAACTAGTTGGCTGGTTGGACAGATAATCTTTAGATGTGTGGCCAGCTTTAGGCACACTCTTTCCTTTTGATTCAGCTGTGCCCTCTGCTATATACGAACAGAGCTCTCTATCCTCTAGTTTTCATGTCTGCCCCCAACCTGTCCATCTGAGCACCCTTGCCCCTTATTTTCTGTCTGGTCTCTGCTACTGTACTTCATCTTTTATGCAACGTACATTGCGCTTATGATCCCATGCACGGGTTAGTCTCAAGCTGGCTTGCTAACAACTCGTCCTTTCCATCATGTTGTCTTATGCCAATGGTCTACAACCTTAATTGAGGTGTGAGCTACTTTAGAAAAATGAAACCTCCTGAAGAGCTACTAAAATTGTAGAAAAAAAAAGGTGGCTAACTGAACAATTGAATGTCATTAAATGAAAATGAAAAAAAAAATGTTTCATAAAAAATAAAAATTATTAGTGATATTGTTGTAGTTTGTAAATAAAATTTAAGCACAGGCACATTTCACTGTAATTACCGGCTCCAAGGACGTACGTGCAGTAGAGGAGCAAAAGATATAGGCAGGGCTGCTGTGTGATTTTCCGCCAGGGCTGTGTGGGAGTTACTCTCTCCACCGTAGTGTAGACGCCATGGGTGGAACCATGGGGAAGCACATCAGGTGATTGCTGTAGAGGCTGCGGAAATCATTTGACGTGCTTCCCTGTGGCTCCACCCATGGCATCGATGCCATGGGGGAGCACACGTCAGAGGTAACTTATTCCTAGTTGACTCAGCAGGACTGCAGCTAGGTGAGCTACCAAAATTAAGATCGCAAGCTACCGGTAGCTCACGAGCTACAGGTTGGAGATCACTGTCTTATGCTATCATTGCTGTTTTGTTTTATGAAATTGTTGCTTTTTTGTTTCTACTTAACTTTGTTCGGCACTGTAGACCTTTGTAAATGAAAATGACAAAATAATGTAAAATCTCTCGTGAGCAGATCCCTTCCTGTTCCTGTCTGTATATTTTTTTGTTTTCCTTGTAACCAACTGGATTGTGTATCAGTTTTTGTAAAGAAATTAATAAAATGCACATATAACTAGAGTAAATTGGAAAGTGATCGACGATCTGTACAACATGCAGCAGCATAAGTAAATAAAAAGCTTCCTTAGAGATTTAGCAGTTAATTAAACTTTACCTTCAACATTAAAATTTGCATATTGCTTTATTAGTTCTAAACGGCATTTGAATGTACTGTACGTGGAAAATAATAAAATAACACATAACATTTAAGGCTTGTTAGCTTTAATACTCTCTCATAAATGCTGAACATGTGAGTGTTCATAGGAAAATTAATAATAAGAGCAAATGATTATGATTAGAACTTTAGTGTCATGCATACGGCTTTATGTAAAGGGACAAACACATACAAATAAGGGGTATTATGTGAGTCTTCAGGAAAAACACAGTAAGTTTTGTTTAATTAAAAAACCTATCACAATTCAAGTCTCTGCTACAATTAAAATTAGGAAAATGCATAGGCTCTGCATAATGTATGAGGATAAAGTGCATTCTTTGTATATTCTATTTAAGTGTAACTACAGTAATACCCACATTGCAGACAGGGGATGCAGCGACGACTGGGCGCAAAAGGTAAGAGGTGTCCGGAAATTTACCCGTGTCCTTTTCTATTATTATTAATTAGATTATTTACATGCATTTTTATTTATTTTTCTGCTGTTCTATGGTTTAGACACATAATTTAACAATATCTGCCACAATAACTGGTGTCTTAGTCATAATGTGATATCAAACTTTTTACCTTCAAATGTATCTTATTCGCAAAGCGATGCGAATAGGACGCACAACCAGCTTCTGTTGATTGCAATGATCTGTGTGCAACTGTGGCTGTATCTGCATATGAAATGCTACAATACTGTGTCAGCCGGCTGTGACACTGTAACGTAGCATTTCGCATGCAGATACAGCTGCAGAATATAGGCATGCTGCATATGGTTTTAATCAACAGAAACTGCTGCATAATCAAATTTAATAACAAAGTCATGATTTAATATCAAGATAAAACAAGTGACCTTCATTGCTCAGGGCCTAGCTGCACGTCTCTGTTGCTCAAGGGCCTGTAGCTGACCATGTATAACACATATCCCTGCGTAAGCACATTTGTTTCAATTCAAATTCATTGCCAGTTTGATTGACACACTTGTGCTTAAGGGATGTTATCCTCCATTTGCCTACGGCCTTTCCTTAGAATTGAATAGCCTTTCAGCCCTTTAGTTAAAATTAAGGTTCACACTGCATCAGCAATAACACACACAAGTCTTATTGGAAAGCAGCAAAAATTTGAAATCTCTTTAAATAATGAAAAATTAACCAACTGCAGCAGATGCAGAAGAAAAGGTTCCAGCAGAGCAGACACTGGATTAATTGAATCGTTTTATTGATAGACACTTTGACATTTGAAAAGTCATATAAGACATTGGACAACCACATTTTAATTCAAGGGGGATTACTGGTTCAGTGACATAAACTGGTCAGTGATGGTCTTGTATGGAGCAGCTCTGCCAGAGTCAGGTATGCTGGCTTTATTCTTACTTCCCACTGGATTCCACACTGAGCCTGATAATCCCACAGGATTTCTATACAAGATTGTGCTGTGTTTTAAGACTTTTCTAAAGTCAAAGTCTCTATCAAGAAAATGATTCAATCAGTCTGCAGTCTTGTGCCCAAGACATCGCCTTCCCTATAGCTGCTCTCTTGAGGATTTGTTAGCTACAGTAGATACTGACTTCTGAGAGAATACTATCTTCTATGTGCGTATGGGTGCTGGCTTGTTCCAGCATCAATTTTACAGAAATTAATAATATTCTATAGTTAATAAAATAAAAATGAGGCTAATATCAAAATGATCCCCAGTGTAACAGGATTATGGGCCTGATTCAGATCTGTACGGTGCTGCACAAAGTCGCAGGGAAGCGGCTGTGCAATACCGTACAGCTAATATGCTAATGCAGCAGGAGGTGTGTGATGGAAAAAGACACAACCTGCAGGCATCGCAGATCCAAGTGCTGTGTTCTAAGGTGCAGCATTGGATCATCTGCGAGACCATCAGTCATCTAAGTAACCCTTGCAGCACCATAGCCTGGAAGTCTGTGATAGAAGAGGTAGACCCTGGCCTCAGCACTTCCAGAACAGAGGCCGACACGACCCCCAAAGGGCACTCCATGCAAGGATGCAGGACCTGTCCTGCACATGCACCACATCATCGGAGTTGTATGTATTGGATTTGTGTACAACTCTGTATAGGAAGGGAAAAGGGAAAGGGAAAGGGAAAAGAAAAAAGAGAAAAGAAAGAATCATGACTTATTTATATGGTAGAGTAGACTATGAAACTGGTTAAAACAACTTGATTAGATTTTAGGAACCGATCTGACCATTGGGGGTAATAATGAGCTGGATGCAATTTGCATGAAAGCGACAAAGGTAAATTGCATCAAAAGAAAGTTTTCTGAGCTGTCAAAATCACGAGATGCAGCCGGCTCGTCTTGGGTAGCAACAGCATCATCATCTTGTCACTTTTACCAGGGATGAGCACTCACAAGTTTCTCTTGTCCTGATAGGTGCATATGCATCTGTATCCCTGTCCTAATGAATGGCATTTTTGCAAACACACTGTCATTGTAGTTTGGACATGCTCCCTTCTTCCCCTTTTCTGTGTTTTGATCTGGATCCTGCCTCAACCAAGCTTCTCATAGGGTGTATAGACATTATTGGCCCTGTAATTGCAAAAATAGTTCAATGCTCTTTGCAATCAGCCATTTTTCCAGAAACACTAAAGGAAGCAATTGTTAGACCACTTCTTAAAAAACCTAATTTAGACCCCAACTGCATGACCAACTACAGACCAGTATCAAACATTCCTTTTCTAGGAAAGGTCATTGAGAAAGTGGTGGCAATGCAACTGGAAACCCACCGATTATATTTATGTTCCATTCCAGTCAGGATTCAGGAGAAGACATACAGTAGTACTGAAACAGCCCTGGTATGTGTGCTTAATGATCTTCTGATGGCAAGAGACATAGGTGATTGTTCAATCTTAATCCTTCTGGATCTCTCAGCAGCATATGATACTGTGGACAACGGGATTCTAATTGAGCGCCTGAAAAATTTCTGTGGACTGGATGGCACAGTCCTTAGCTGGTTCAAATAATTTCTGACTGGCAGGTCACAGAGAGTTTCTTCTGGAGTAAACTCTTCATCACCAGTATCACTTCCATGTGGTGTCCCACAGGGTTCTATACTATCTCCCATGCTTTTTGCAGTATACATGCTACCATTGCGTGAAATAATAAGACGTCATGGCCTGGTCTACCACTGCTATGCAGATGATACACAACTGTACCTGTTCTTTACTCCAGGTACAAAAGACCCCATAACAACCCTAAATGGCTGCCTAGCTGAGCTTCAGGAGTGGATGAGTGCCAGTTGGCTGTGACTGAACCCTGATAAAACAGAGATCCTTATGATAGGTAACAGGACAGGGCTACAGTATAGCCAACCAACAGGACTTACGCTTGGGGGATCAGAATTACAAAACACTGAACATGTGCGGAATCTTGGTGTTGTCCTGGATAGTGGCTTGACACTTAAACATCAGGTATCCACCACAATCAAATTCTCATTCTTTCATCTGAGGAACATAGCCAGAATCAAGCACTTAATTCCCTCAGAAGATCTGCCTACAGTCATACATGCATTTATATCATCATGCCTAGACTACTGCAACGCCCTCTACCTTGGTCTCCCAGCAAAATAATTTGACCACTTGCAGATGGTACAAAACGCAGCTGCCAGGCTATTAACCAACCAGCCACGTTCTAGCCACATAACACCCATTCTCTACTCCCTTCACTGGCTGTCTGTCAGATGGCGAATTGTTTTCAAGATTGGCTTACTGACTTACAAAGCCCTACATGACCAGGGCCCAAGGTACCTGAAGCAGCTTCTGATTCCTTACTGTCTCACTCGATTACTGCGATCCGTTGACGAAGGACTATTAACAGTACCTAGAATCTCCCGCAATTTGTCTGGGGGTCGAGCTTTCTGTTTTGTGGCTCCAACCTTATGGAACTCACTTCCCCGCACAGTTCAAGAGGCCTCCACTCTAGAATCCTTCAAATAAATACTCAAGACTTACCTCTTCACCCAAGCATTTCACTAATGTCCCTTATTTACGCTTATTTTGGATTTTGTACTGTAAATGTAAAGCACTTTGAGTCCTTTAGGAGAAAAGCGCTATATGAATGCAATTATTATTATTATTAATCATAAGGCTTAGCAAGCGGTAATAAGTGCAACATTCAACTGAGGGCCTGCTTCAGTAAGGATCGCAGTTGCTAATATGCATGCAATCGGCCAATTGTTGCGATCTGCGCATGTGTATGCATCACAGTGTGCAAACTAGCCATTGCGATCGGGACTACGATCACTGTCTCTACGCAGACCCATCGCTGAGTGATTGACAAGAAGCACCATTTGTGGGTGTTGACAGGAAGTACTGTTTGTGGGTGGTGACAGGGGGGTGGTCGGGGAAATGCAGACATGCCAGTGTGTTCGCACGCCATTGCAGAGGCGTGCATAAATTAGGCACTGAGATGCCATACACAGTGTGAGGTCTCATAGCGGGCTTGATTGTTAGCAATTCCTGAGTAAGGTCAGGGCTTTTGCAAGTGTGCGTGAGGCTGCGATGGTACTCGATTGTACCTATGGTTTCACTATTCTGATAAACATCACAGTTGTGTGTAAGGTAAAGTGGGCGCCCTTATGTTGTGCTGAGTTTGCATTGCGATCACAATGGATTAGCTTGCTATCACAGTTGAACTGCGTGCATACGCAGTATTGTGATCCGTAGTGAATCAAACCCTGAGTCTTTAAATGGTCGCAAACTAAGTAGTGCTTTGTATGCATGTACAGAAATAAAATGTGCATTTTTCACAACCAATCACATGCAACTCAACTAGACCCCAATTGGAAATAAATATTAATACTCTTATGTTGCCAAGATCTTAATGTAAGATCTGACACATGAATAAACACATAATTCCCTTAATGTTCAGTACAAAGCAATCTTACTTCAATTGCATTTCTACTAGAAATCACAGCACCTATTTCATGGAAAATATATTACACTATATAGCAACAACCATGTCCAAATGTTAACAAAATAGAACTAACATGGTAAATAATGGCAAATTAACATAATTGGAATGACTTCCCAAAGGAGGTAATTTTATAAAAACTTAATGGATCTGTGTTTAGTTTGAAAGCCCAATCGGCAAGGAAAGAATAGAAATAATTAGTTCATTAAATGACTAGTACAAAATAGTAAGCGGGTCTCAATATATAAAATATAACAGACTAACGCATCACAGTACCAGTTAAAAAGATAACAATTTCAAAGCTAGAATAAAGTGTATCACAATTATCTTTAATATATATTAAGTTTGTGCTTTATAAATACTGTATACCATGCAATTAAGACTAATGATAGGGAAACTATGGATTTCCTCAATGGTTAAGCAGCCCTTACAGTCAATCAATAAATAAAAAGTTCACTATAATTAAACCAATCCAGAAAAGATCCCTGAAGTGTAATAGATAAATAAGTATAATGGAAAAAAATACTTCATATGATCTAATAAAAGTCATTGGAAATCATACCTTCTACTTACATGCACAATACATGGCTTACTTAAGATTAATTTTTGAAGACATACTTATAGTGCTGGGTTTGGACTGGAAATCTGGACCGTCCTATTAGCCCACCAGAAATTACCATTTTGTAGAAGTTTTTTTTCTATGGACCAAACAATTTTGGCATTGCTTAAATCTGTAGCTGGGCCTGCACCCCAAATTTTTGGTTGAAGAAATTAGCAAGAGGAAAGTTTTGCACCCTACAACTATACTCTCATATTGGATGCACACACAGTAATGTCTGCGAGACTGCCAGAAAATGTCCACTATCAGCTAATGTGTGTTCCCAAAATTATCTGAATGATAATGGCAAAATAGTTCAAATTATTTTCTGAAAATTTGGATGGAAAATATGAATTGCTGGCCTGTGTGTGCTCATCTAGCACATGCTAAAACAGAACCCCATGGGATCCAGGTGCTCTGTCAATGTTTGGGGCCACTTTGTAAATACTGTAGGTCCTGTCTACTGGGCTGACTGACAGGAATGGCCTTTTCGTGGCCAGCATTAGGCACGCTGGTAGATCGTTCTGAAGAATAGATTCCGTATTCTCTCTGGTAAGCGAACACTTTCATGAAGTGCAAAACTTTAATTAGAAAATGTCACAGCAAACGGCATCTCTGCTTTCACAATGCTAATTAAGCTGGGAGTTAACAGTGTTAAGATGATTAGACATTTCTACTTGTTGAGCTTCAGACAATGCCAAATTAGATGCACAGATAGAGCTAATAAAAAAAAGCCATTTGCCTTCCTCATAACTATTGCCGCATGCTCCAGGCAATGTGTGTTAAGGTTATAAAAGGTGAGTTTGTAAGATAAGTTCTTGATTATAAAGCCAGAGATATCACTTTAGATGCAGAGATTTGAGGTTAGCACCAGAATGAGCCTTGGGTTATTTATTTCCCTATGACTACATTGGTGTCTCTTCATTTTATCAGGAAGGACTGAGTGTACCTGTATGTCTTGCCACCATGAGAAGATTACAGGAGGTTAAGCTGGTTACACAGTAGACAATGTGTACCCAGCGATGGCAGACGCGACTGGACGATATATTGGGTGGTCCATATACACTGCAGCATCTGGTGTACGACCGCCTGATATGTTGTTCCCCCGCTGCATCCAGAAGCATGGTGTCAGCTGGCAGATCTTCAGACTGGACTACAGGCCTGTCTGAAGATGCAATGAATGGCGCACAGGAGCCTGCAATTGTGCGTACACAATGGACAATGAGGACGTTCCGATTCAATGGAAATTGGCAAATCATCCAATATATTGTCTAATATGTAACCAGCTTAAGAAAGAGCTACAGTGGTATTAAAGATTCATTTACCATACAATTACAGGTTGAGTCTCCCATATCCAAATATTCCGAAATATGGAATTTTTTTGGCTTGACTGAGATAATGAAACCTTTGATTTTTGATGGTTAAATGTACACAAACTTTGTCTAAGGCAAAAATTATTAAAAATATTGTATAAAATTACCTTCTGGGTGTGTGTATAAGGTGTATATGAAACATAAATGAATTTCATGTATGTACACAAACTTTGTTTGAGCCACAAAATTATTGAAAATATTGAATAAACTGACCTGCAGGCTGTGTGTATAATAAGGTGTATATAACACATAAATGCATTCTGTGTGTATATTTAGGTCCCATTCCCAAGATATTTCATTATGATATGCAAATATTCCAAAATACAGAATATTCCATTATCCAAAATACCCCTGGTCCCAAGCATTTTGGATATCGGAGACTCAACCTGTACTAGCAACCACACACACACATCATATACCTAGTAAAATCAAGTTTCATAGGAAACTCTAATTCTGTGCTACATTTTCAAAACATTTATTCATATGAAATATTTGGAACCTGCAAGGGTGGAGGCAGGTTTCAGTGTAAGGTGAGAAGGATGGGAGCGAGAGGCAGGGTCAACTTTGGTGTGTGTGAGATATGTGGTTGTGTGTTGTACTTATACTAGGGATATGCAGGCTCGGATAGGTTCGAGTTTGCACATGGAGTTCGGATTTTTCCCTCAAAAAAAACGGAACTCAGAAAGAGGCAAAACGTCATCTTACATGGACGAACATCATCATTCCTGGACAAAAGTCCAGGAATGATGATGTTCGTCCATGTAAGATGACGTTTTGCCTCTTTCTGAGTTCCGTTTTCTTTGAGGGAAAAATCCGAACTCCATGTGCAAACTCGAACCTATCCGAGCCTGCACATCCCTAACTTATACTGTATCTACAGTAATGCATTTTAAGCTCAAGTTGTGCAGCAACACAATAGAAGAACATCTCTGTTTGCCTGCTCATCCTGCCTTTAGCCCAGGTAAGAAACAAGCACATCCAAAATACAGGTTTTATGAGACTGCACAGAGAAAACACAAAGATATTCATGATTAGCCACGTCAGTGACCATAACAATGGCAGACTTCTGCCATACATTGCAGAACACTCTATGTAGTTTTAATCTTGGCTGTCAGAATCCTGGTGCCAGCATCCCGATGGTAAGTAGTGGGGTTAGAGGGAGGGTTAAGAACTAGTGGGAGGATTAGGCAATAGGGGGTGGGTTAGGTTTAGGCTGTGGGGGGGAGGGTTAGGTTTAGGCTGCGGGGAGAGTTAGATTTAGGGGTAGGATACTCACAGACAGGTGTCAGTATCCTAACCCTGTCGGGATGCCAGCATCGGGATTCTGAACGCCAGATCACGAGCGCCGGGATCCCGTACCCAACCCGCAGACACACCTACTGTAAATATAGATGCAGCATATTGTTAGTTTTTGATAAATGGCATAATCATGTGTTTGCCACATGGTGTATCATTCACACTCTCACCGGTACCCATGCCACAATGCAATATGTTTTGTACTAAGGGCTTCATGCTAAATTGGGCATATGCCAGTTTCCTAAGTGTAAAATAAGCAACTCTGTACTGTGCATGCAGAAAAAATTGTACACTAACACTCATATGCAGATTTGAGAACTAATGCTCATATGCAGATTTAATATTTGCGCCTCCTTGTGTTTGGAGAGGCGGGACGGAAGAGAAAATGGCATGCAAATGCAGATCGAGAGCAATAAGGGTGTGTTTGCCTAATTGAAACCTGAGGGAGACCCACACAGAGACACATGTTCACCTGTCAGAAATGATATCAATTGCAGGTGGCTGAGCGTTGGTGTAATGACAGGCTGATGATTATAAAGACCATCAACACTAGTTAACCACTACTAATTGGCTTCTCTCTTCATGGACCGTGTCTAGATTATATTAGACACATTCACCTGTCAGAAGCTATTGTGGCAAAGAGGGTACTTTGACACGTTCTGATGTCCAGAACAGAACTCATTCCTCAGGAAAAGTGGCAGATAGGGTTAAAACTCCTGCTGCTTACTACAACAAAGGTTTTACATACAGCTGCACTACCTGGGTGTGACTGATTTGGTGTGTGAAGGGTTGTGGGGTCCAGTGGACGTGGCTTCCGACACTGACTAATGGACGGACGATAGAGAAGGGCTGGTGGGACATAGCTATTGTCAAGAAACCATCTCATATGTACAAAAGTGCTGTGATAACATCTTTGAAGAGTAAAAAGCCATCTGACTGTGAAATCTGGTGTCAAGAGTCATTCCTTTGTAAGCAGATTTCTAAACTATATTAATAGCAGGTGGCTGAGGGCTGGTGTAAACATATATATATATATATATATATATATATATATATATGATTATTATATGCTGCATTATAGATGCTTTATTATTTTTAGCCAAACCTATAGCAAATTAATTTCTTGTGTATATGACCTGGTTGGCTGTAAGTGCATCTGGGTATAAGTAAGTCTAAACTTGAGTATCCAGTCAGAAGGTCGATAGTAACCATGTAGAATGTCAACATGGTTCATACTGTCGACAATCACCATGTCGACATCATCATGGTGTTGATATGTTCACAATGTCTACATCTGAACCATCGCCATGTGAAATGTTGACAGTCTTAGTATTCCAGTGGTTAGGGTTAGGCGCCAAAGGGAGGGATAGAGTTAGGCTGCAGGGAGCTGGGAGGTTAGGGTTAGGCACTAGGGGGAGAGTTAGTGATTAGGATTAGGGCTAGTGGGGAAGACATTCACCGGAACGGCGCTGCCAAGAAATCGCCACTGGAACTGATCCCTATGTGACCGCTGGGAGCCGGAAGAAGATGCTGGTGACAATGCTAGATCACCAGGGACCATTTGTCCAAAGTTCATCATGTCTACACATCATCTATGTAGACATGATGAATGTCGACAATCTGAGTATGTTGACAGTTCAAACATGTCTAAATTCTCATGTTGACATAATGAATATCGACATAATAACTTTTGCCCAAACACACCCAACCCGTAAACCTAGCAGTTATGCAACTGGTACAGAGCTGTACACACCTTCTGATGCCTACACATATGAGTGTGAATACACTATTTATATATTTCGATTTTTAAAGCATATTATCTTAATTCACAGCAGCCCCAAAGTGAGAAATGTTGGATGAAGCTATCAAAGTGGTTGCCCTCTGTTCAGGAGGTACTAGCTTTCCCCATTCGTCCAAGAAAAACACACTCCTGTAGGCTCAGTGACATAGAGAATTGCAATTGCATACCGATTTGCTTGTGCTGCGTTTAATAATGATTTTAGTCACTTAGCATACCTGCCACCAATTTCAATTAAAAATACTGACAAATTATGCCACTCTATCTTCCAGTGCCGTATGGTGAGATCAATGGCTGGGGAGGCACACATGTTTAAAAACACAGTTTTAAATCAAAACTCTGGAGCATTACAGGCAGGGATTTAGAGAGCGCCACAGGGCCCCGGTAAAGAGGGGTGTGGCCTAATTGCGGGAGGCGTGCCACGCCCCCTTGAAATAAAAACTTACTTTTGCAGGGAGGGGCGCTATGAGCCCCTCAGCGCGCCGCAAAGCCAGGGGGGGACGTGATCAGTGTGATCGCTCACCCCCTCAGGCATAGGAGATTACTGTGGCTGCTGCTTAGCAGCCATGAGCAATCTCCCACTGCATCCCAGCACACGCTGTGCGCTGGGCTGCTGCAGAGGGAGGGAGAAGGGAGGAAGTGAGGGGGGACGGCGCCGGACCCGGGCCCCCGCCGGGCCCCTCTGGAAGCCCGGACAAATTGTACCCACTCCCCCCCCCCCTCAGCGCCCCTGATTACAGGGAGTGCTTCCCCTGCCTGCACGTTCCTGCTGTCTTCTTAGACAATGCTCCAGTTTCACTCAGCAACATACACAACCTCCATTGGTCAAGCAGTACTGGTCACAAAAGTCAGCGCTGTTACGTAACTTAGGTCCAGCCTAAATCCTCATTCAGTTGTGAATAGTGAAAGGAAAGAATCCAAAAATGTAAACCTTGGCAAGCATTTATGGGAGACACACAGACACAGCATTGAAGCTGTAGTTCCATGTTTAGCACTACCACCCAGAGTACTTCCTACCTGGTGCTGAGATAAGGGTTCCCCCACCTATGTGAAGCCATCTTTATAGTGATATTCAGAAAGATAGCACATGTGCACTAGATAGCAAAGGCACTGGCACACTTTTACTGTGCAGTGCCATCTTTCAGAGAATGTCACTGGGAAGATGGTGCTGCACAGGAGGGGGAACCTACTCTCTGGCACCATGTAGGTATGCTCTGGGTGCAGGGTGTGCGGTGCGTCTCTCCCCTGAACCTAGAGGCCTCTGTGCACTGCACAACCTCCTGCCATTATAAATAAAGCTATGCTACCGCACATGGAAAAAGACTCCATAAAATGGCAAATTTTGCAGCAGAACATTTTTTTGTGCTCTGGAATGTCAAAAGCATATAGTAAAAGTTCTAATGCATAAAAAAATAGTCCTAATTATGTCTTACACCTAAATGGCTAAAATAAATCCTTGTTACTTTATGTGCATAAGAATTTTATTTCTAAAACAGAGGAGGTGTTGCCCACAACACCAAATCAGATTATGTCTACATTTTCTAGGTAGCAATAGAGAAATGATAACTAGAAGCTGATTGGTTGCTATGGGAAACACCACAGACATTTAGAAGCTTTAATAAATTTAACCCCTCTTTCTTTAAATAGTTACAGTATAGCTGAGGATCAAACAGGCAGACAATTTGAAGATACAGTACCAGGAAAAAATGAAAACAGTACAAGGGTGAAAGGCTGGCCCCATTGTAGTCTGTTTTTTTTTTTTTTTTTATACTTTGCAGTATCAGAGGAAATACCCACAATTTGGAACGGATTAGCCAAACCATGTGAGTAACTAGCAAAATGTAATGCCCATTAGGCCATGACCAAAGACATTCGGTTGTGCAAAATTAGGTGCAATGTTCTGAAATGAAGTAGAAATCTCTGCAATACCCAACCATCTAATGGTTTAACTAGAATTCTGTTTACCGAACAGTAAGAAGATGCCACCTTGTAGGCTGGTTGTCATTGGCCTTTACATTAAATCCTGTGTATAATCTGTAAGAATTTGCTATGCATCCCATTAAATGACAACACAATGAACACAGTTTACTTCTGCTTTTGCAAAAATAATCTGTTTACATCGTCTTTTGCTGCTACAATAAAATATAAGGCAATTTGCAGGAACATACATAAAAGGTTAACATGCTAATTAGCATGAGATATACTATGTATTGATAATTGTTTTTCTACTCCAAAAAAACACTGCAGTAGCCTGGTGATAGCATTTTATGTCTGCCAGCTGTAATACCATTATATTTTCTCATTCAAAGATTACTTTGCCAATTTAACATCTGCTCCATATCTGCCTATTACATTATATCACAGCAAGGTAAAGCTAGGATTTCCAGCAATAATAACAAGCACTGGTAAAGCTAAATGTAACCTTAAGCTGGAATATATTTCCAGTCTCAGACAAAAAAAAACTGTTTTGAAATTTTCAGGAGCTTATGTGTTAAAAACGGATGGGAAAAATAAAGCACTTCTATTATAAAGACATTGTATGCAGCATTTTCACAGCAGAAACACTCTTATGTGATCAGGAAACATCATTCCGACTTATGTCACCCACATAACATTCATTTGTGGCTGGGCAAATGCAGCGGAGCTCAGGGCCGGACTGGGACTAAAAATAGGCCCTGGCATTTAAAGAACACACAGGCCCACCTTGCGTCAGCATCTGGCTCCTGGCATAGACTCCTCCCCTAACTATTCCTGACCCCTCCCACTTCTTAGTCTATGCTCTTACAAATATAATTAATATTCGAACAACAGACAAGTACACATCATTCTCTATTAAAATACATACAATAGAGCACATCCTGCTGGGAGTCAAACATTTGGTATTGTGTTGGTTCTGTTAAGTTGTGTAGACACCTATAGATACATCTGTCCAATTCATGTGGTGGGACAGAAAATCTGTAAATGTATGGGAGCAAGTAGCAATAGCAATATGCTCCCAGATGCTAGAAAATGGAACGGATTTTCTTTCCCACCAGACAGATTGGACAGATATCTATAGGTAAAGCTGGCACTTCACTGGTGTAGGTCATACACAAAGAAAGGGGAAGACATTTTCCCAAGCCCTAGTTTAGCAGTTGTAGAAGATTAGATAGTGGTCACTATAGGACTTTTTTAGGACAGGGGTGCTAAACGCAGAGGACACATCTGTGCACACCAAAGCAGAGCTGTAACTACACATTTTAAGAAGAGCGTTTCTGCCGCCATCTATAAGTGAAGCAGGGAGAGTGCGTGCCGCAGGGAGAGCACATGCCGCAGGCATGTGCAAAACAAATTCAGGTGTGGTTTTCGCTGGGAAGGGGCGTAGCCACCTAATTTTTCACAGTACGTCACACAGTAGTGTCTCTTTTTCACATTACGTCACACAGTAGTGTCCATTTTTCACATTACGTCACACAGTAGTGTCCCTTTTTCACATTACGTCACACAGTAGTGTCTCTTTTTCACATTACGTCACACGGTAGTGCCCCATAGTCACACTAGAAAACAGAGTAGTGTCCCTTAGTCACACTACACTACTGCACAGTAGTGTCCCTTAATCATGTTACATCACACAGTAGTGCCCTTTTTCACCTTTCGTCAGACAATAGTGTCCCTTTTTCATGTTATGACACACAGTAGTGTCTCTTTTTCACATTACGTCACACAGTAGTGTTTCTTTTTCACATTATATCACACAGTAGTGCCCCATACTCACGTTACCTCACACAGTAGTGTCCCTTTTTCACATTATGTCACACAGTAGTGTTTCTTTTTCACATTACGTCACGCGGTAGTGCCCCATACTCACGTTACGTCACACAGTAGTGTCCCTTTTCACATTAGGTCACACAGTAGTGTTTCTTTTTCACATTACCTCACACGGTAGTGCCCCATACTCACGTTACATCACACACAGTGGCGTAACTACTACCCCCGCAGCCCCCGCGGTGGCTTGGAGGCGCTGGGTAGCTTGGGGGCAGTAGCAGTAACTACGGAGGGTGCAGGGGGTGCGGTCTCACCCCCTGCACCCTCCATCTGCCGGGCACCCGCTGAGTGTGTTACCAGCGGGCGCCCGGCTCCTATTCAAACCCCCGGCGGCAGCCGGAGGACGGAGCTCCCTCCGTCTTCCGGGTCCCGCAGGGCACTATGGGAGTGACGTCATTACGGAGCACTATTACGTCACACGGTAGTGCTCCATAGTCACACTACACTACTGCACAGTAGTGTCCCTTATTCATGTTACATCACACAGTAGTGCCCTTTTTCACCTTTTCGTCAGGCAGTAGTGTCCCTTTTTCATGTTATGACACACAGTAGTGTCTCTTTTTCACATTACGTCACACAGTAGTGTTTCTTTTTCACATTACGTCACACGGTAGTGCCCCATACTCACGTTACCTCACACAGTAGTGTCCCTTTTTCACATTATGTCAAACAATAGTGTCCCTTAGTCATTATAAAATAGAAATATAATAAAAAATATATTGTATACAATTAATATTAATACTACATGGATCTGAAGGTTTGAAATAGCAACATACTAATAGAAATAGAGGGAGACAGGAAAAAGAGAGGAGGAAAGGGGGGAGCCAGGAGAAAAAGAGAGGAGGAATTTGGGCAGCTGGGGAGAGAGAAGGAAAGAGGGGACCCAACATAAGAGAATTAGGGAGAGCCAGGAGAGAGAGAGGAGGAATAGGAGGAACTGTGGTAGAGAGCGAGAGAATATGGGGAGCCAGGAGAGACATAGGAGAAATATGGGAAGTGGGAAGAGAGAGAGAAGAAATAGGGACAGCCAGGAGAGAGAGAAGGTATAGGTTGAACCGGGAGAGAGCAGAAAAAGGGAGAGCCACGAGCGAGTGAAGGAACAGGTTGAGCTGAAAGAAAGGGAGGAGAAACTGGGGAAGCTAGAGAGACATAGGAGATATAGGGTAAGCTGGGAGATAAAGAAGGAATAGGGGAAGTCAGGAGAGAAGAAATTGGGGAGGTTGGGAAAGACATAGGAGAAGAGAGCTGGCAGAGAGTAGGAAGGAATAGGGAAAGACGAGAGAGCGAGGAGGAATAGGGGAAGCCGGGAGAGACATAGGAGAAAGAGAGGAAGCTGGGAGAGAGAAGAGGAATAGGGGGAGACGGGAGACATAGGAGAAGAGGGGAAGCTGGGAGAGAGAAGAAGAATAGGGGGAGACGGGAGAGACAGGAGAAAGAGGGGAAGCTGGGAGAGAGAAGAGTAATAGGTGGAGATGGGAGAGACATAGGACAGAGAGGGAAAGCAGAGAGAGAGAGAAGGAATGAGGGAAGCCGGGAGAGACATAGGAGAAAGAGGGGAAGCTGGGAGAGAGAAGAGGAATAGGGAGAGACAGGGGAAAGAGAGGAAGCCAGGAGAGACATAGGAGAAATAGGGGAACCTGGGAAAGAGAGAAGAGGAATAGGGGGAGATGGGAGAGACATAGGACAGAGAGGGAAAGGAGAGAGAGAGAATGGGGGAAGCTGGGAGAGACATAGGAGAAATAGGGGAATCTGGGAAAGCCGGGAGAGACATAGGAGAAATAGGGGGACCTGGGAAAGAGAGAAGAAGAATAGGGGGAGACGGGAGAGACATAGGACAGAGAGAGAAAGGAGAGAGAGAGAGAGAGAGAATGGGGGAAGCCGGGAGAGACATAGGAGAAATAGGGGAACCTGGGAAAAAGAAAAGGAATAGGGGGAGACGGGAGAGAGACGAGGAATAAGGGAAGCTGGGAGAGAGAGAGAAGGAGTAGGGGAAGCCAGGAGAGACATAGGAGAAAGAGGGTAAGCTGAAAAAGACATTGGGCTCGATTCAATTCAATGTGCATTCAATAGCGCCGGAAATGAGCTCCCGGAGCTATTCAAATCAGCGCGCTGCTAAGCCGACTAAGGATTTCTTCTCGCATCCTTCCTCCTTGGATGCAAGCAAAAATCTGACAAAAGTCCAGGCGCAATGCTGTTTTCTGCCCTTAGCGCGGCAGAAACAGCATTGTGCCGGGAAGTTTAGTCAGAGAATGCCTGTTCTCGCGAATAAACACCTTGTTTAAGGCGCAAGGGGCGGGAGAAGGACATTCTCCGACCTAACAACGCGCAGATTTGAATAGCTCCGGGAGCTCATTCCCGGTGCTATTCAATTTGCGTTGAATTGAATCAAGCCCATAGGAGAAAGAGGGGGAGCTGGGAGAGAGAAGAGGAATAGGGGGAAATGGGAGATAGAGGGTAGGAATAAGGGGAGAATGGAGACAGGAGGAACAAGGGCAGGCAGCAGAGTTTAGGAATAGGGGGAGATGAGAGGGGAATAGGGCTAAACAGAAAAAAGAGAGAAGAAATCAGGGGAGATGGAAGAGAGAGTAAGGAGGAGGAATAAGGTGAGATGGCAGAGAGAGATACCGCATGTACAGTAGTTTTGGAGTGTGCAGAGGTTTTACCTAGTGTCACCATATGCAGGTTCCTCTGAATGGCGTGTACTCCTTATGTGGCTCCGCCTCCTGGGCAGCAGACAGTCTGCATAGCGCTCCCCCGCCCCAGATTCCATCCCATTGCCATCGGGCTTGGTTGCAGTACAGCCTCCCAGGCGGCTCCTTGCTCAGCAGTCAGATTTCAGAAATGCGCGGGCGCGTCATGACGCTACTGCGTCATGACGTCATTACGCAATGACGCGGCCGCGCATTCGTGAAATCTGCTTGCTGAGCAAGGTGCCACCCGGGAGGCTGTACTGCCGGGTAAGCCTGTGCTCAGCCAAAGCGGTCCATTTGGCCATCGGCCCTTCTGGCATTTGCCAGAAGTGCCCGATGGTCAGTCCGGCCCTGGCGGAGCTGAAGTCAGTTAGGCACAGATTGCCCCAAAGACCCTAGTCATTATCACCAATGTGCACTTGCACCTACATGTACTATACTAGCACAAAAATACACATCAAAATAAATGTGTTTTTGCTAATGTCTAGGGGTGTAACTACCATAGGTGCAAGGGGTAGCTGCTATGGGGCACGGAGCTTAGGGTGCCCATCTTCCATGTTAAAGTTACATGTGCTACATATGTTTTTCACAATTGGGTGGTACATAGAGGCCCTTACAAACTTCTGCTAATGTCCTACTCTGTATAGCCAGTAGTTGCATTAACATACAGTACCCTCACTGACCTGGCCTATGTGAGAATGTCTTACAACCTTTTTTTTTATCTCTTTGCAAGTGGAGATGTGATCGACATGCATACGACTGTACATCACCTATACTTATGTGCACTCAATTCCAGAGCATGTGCAGTGAGAAAACACGCAGGATATGCACAGAAAAACCTGTACGTTCAACTCAGCATCAGCCAGAGTATTTTCATGTGCCTTTGTGACCTACCCTTACTATGTGACTGTAGCACCTAACCTGACCAGACTTTAAAAGCAAGTGTCAGCTGCATGTTGACATTTCATTTTTTTTGCAAAGTACAGCTGTATCAAGTCTTCTTCATTCAATCACCTAAATCACTGAAGATCTGTATTAACAGAAGGAGGATTTGCCAATCAGTTCAACTTTGTCTTAAATGTGAAGCATGCAGAATCAGGCCAATTACAGTGGATAGAACATATAGGAGCCAATCAACAAGGCACACCAACTGTCATATGTCTAAATCAGTGATTCTCAAACTCGGTCCTCAGAACCCCAAACAGTTCGCGTTTTGCAGGTCTCCTGGCAGGTGCACAGGTGTATTCATTACTTACTGACACATTTTAAAAGATTCACAGGTGTAAATAATTATTTTACTTGTGATTCTGTGAGGAACAGGCCCACGCCGAACCCGGGTAAAGGGGGCGTGGCTCAATTGCAGGAGGTGTGGCCACGTCCCCTTAGGAGACAAAATAAATACATTTTGCATGCTTGGGAGGGGGGCGCTGTGAGCCCTTCAGCCCGGTGCATAGCCAGTGGGGGGCGCGATCAGAGTGATCACTCCTCCCACAGGCATAGGAGACTGCTGTGGCTGCTCCCAGGGCTGCTGTGATGTAAGAGGGGGGGCGGAGCCGAGTCCAGGCCACCACCAGGCCTCCCCATAAAGCCCGGGCCCAGGTAATTAGTACCCGCTCCCCCCCAATCTCTGCACCCCTGGTGAGGAGACCTGGAAAACATGCACTGTTTGGGGTCTTGAGGACTCTGTTTGTGAACCTGTGGTCTATATCCTTATATCCTCTGAAACTAATTGTTCCTGGACTGCTCTAAGGCAGGGATATTCAACATGCGGCCATCCAGCTGCTGTGGAACTACCCAGCATGCCCTGTCTCAGTATTAGCATGCCCTAATAGCAAAACTGTAGCAGGGCATGCTGGGATGTGTAGTTTCAGAGCAGCTGGAGGGCTGAATGTTGTATACCCCTGCTCTAGGGTCAACATCAGTGAATGATGGCAATATATAGCTTACTATATAAAGCAGGGTTGCCGACAATCTGGCTGCCTCTTCTAGGAGGAGGCAGCCAGATTGTCAGAGCAGGGGGGGCGTGATGTGAATTTGGGGGTGGGACTGAGTGATCGCGTTACCGCCATCACGCCCCCACTACAAAATGCAGAGATTACAGGCATTCTGGGTCCGAGCCACAATGACGTGATTCAGCGCGAATAGCGTCATCGGCTCCCCTGGAAGGCCAATCACAGGGCAGAGCAAACGGTGAGTGAACAGCAAGGGGTGCGGGTGACTTGGCCACTCTTCCGGGGGGCCGGGATCACCATCTGATTTTCAGGAGGCTCCCGACCATCCCGGGAGAGTAGGAAAATATGATATAAAGTTATGTATCTTTTAGAATGTAGTCTAGCACAAAATAAACTGTTTTTCCCCACTCATTATTAGCACCATAACTTATTTACATTTGCAAATACAAGATAATACTTTTGCACAACAGGTGTATTTATTACAAAAAAAAGACTGGTGCCAAAATGCCTATTGTTTTCAGCACTGGTCACTATCACTAATCAGTTTGCCTAGAAAAGTAGATACCCCTATTTATTCTAACTTTAGAAACTTTACTAAAGCAGAGAATGTACATATGAGACAAGTCATGGGGGTCAATTCAGTTCAATGCAATACTCCACGCAATGTTTGCTGCTATGCTTAGCTATGCACATATTAGCCATTTATGGTAGGCTATACATAGCATGTTTTCAAGTGCACCTCTTTCCATGTTAAGGCCGTGCTGTGCTATCACACTGCACTGAATCTCATTTATATAGACCAGTGTTTCCGAACCTCGGTCCTCAAGGCACACCAACAGTCCAGGTTTTAGTGATATCCATGTTTGAGCACAGATGGTTAAATCAAAATTACTAATTAAGACACCTGTGCTCAAGTATGGCTAGCCTTGAAACCTGGACTGTTAGTGAGCCTTGAGGATGGTAGATTGGGACCCCTGATCTAGACTATGGTGTCAAAGACACCCTCTTAAATGTGTCCACTTACCGTTAGTGCAGGTTTCTTATATAAAAGACAAAATCAAATAGGATTAAAGTATGACAATAAAGTGTCATACAGATTCATTTATAGAGCTATAATTTCTCATTTGGGTACCATATATGTGAGAATCCTCCTATGTGTTATTTTTTATACCGCCCCTTGTGCCTGAGACAATGCTCACTCCCAATTCTCTTGCTCTCTCATTCTGACCATGATTACTATAATCATAGTGGGCTTGAGTTTACATGTCATCAGGCCGTTAATCCAATTCAGGACAAATATCATTACATTTAAAAGCAGAGTTTAAAAAAAAAAAAAAACAACTACAGTTCCTTTATAGAACAGGTTCTAGAACTCAGAGAAGGAAAGGCGGACAGGAATAGTCTTAGTATTATGCATTTACACATTGAACATAGGGCCTGATTCATTACGTATCACAGCTGCGATTGCAATAGAGATTACGCACGCAGTCTCACTGCGATAGTATGCTAATCCACTGCGATTGTTATCCCATCGCAGCACAACAGAAGGACGCCAACTTTACCTTACACACATCCGTAATCCTTGGCAAGACTGAGAAACCATCGGTAACATCGAGTACCATCGCAGCCTCACGCACACTTGCACAAGCTCTGACCTTACTCAGGAATTGTTAACCTCGTCGCATGCTATGAGTACTCAAGCTGCGTATGGCATCGCAGTGGCTCATTTTTGCACACCCATGCACCGGTGTTCAAACAAACTAGCAAGCCTGCGTTTTGCTGACCACCCCTCCCGTCACCTCCCACAAAAGGTACTTCCTGTCAATCACTCAGCGATGGGTCTGCGTAACCACTGCAATCGCAGTGGCTGGTTCGTGCACGAGCACTGTGATGCATACGCATGCGCAGTATGCAACAATCGGCTGATTGCATGCGTATTAGCAGTTGCGATCCTTGCTGAATCAGGCCCATAGTTAACTCTGTGCTGGATTTATTAATGGGCAATAAGAGAAACAAAGTTGACAAAAAAAAAGGCAAAAAAAAAATCCCCTAATTATTTACAAAGTAATGGCCCCTACACACTACACAATACTAATAATGATTTGGCCGATTCCGACGCATCGGAACGACAAATCGTAAATATTGTGCAGTGTGTATGCACAACATCGTGTAGTGCACGCTCCCGCATCGATTGATCTTTTGTACTATGCGGCAGGGGCCGGAATATCAGGCGGTCGGACACCGGATCGCCCAGTGTGTATGGACCACCCGAAGTGTTGGCCCATCGACGCTGGGATCATGGGTCGCATCGCTGGATACACAATCGTTTAGTGTGTACGCAGCTTAACCAGTGTCGGACTGGAGCATGAAGGGCCCACCAGGGGAATGCAGTGGAAGGGGCCCATGGTTAAGGGGTGTGGCCAGCCACCACAAATGCTTGGTTAACCAATAAGCAAATCTGGTGTAGTATCTATACAAAGGAACCAATCACCCATGATCAGTTGTACTACTCAAACAGGTAACTGACCATCTAATAGAGTAACAATGTATGGTTTGAGGTCTGGAACCTGGCACCTAGAGGAGTGGGTGGGCCCTCAGGTAGTGGGGCCCACCGGGGATTTCCCCTGTTCCCCTGTGGGCCAGTCCAACCCTGAGCTTAACATTTATCCATCCATATACAGTACAGTGGAACAAACCCAAAAATTCTAATTCCCCCAGAAATCTATCTTAAATTATTTACTTTATTTTATCAAATCTTTAGCTATAGAATATTTCACCAACTTAATTATTTCTAGGCCGGCCCTGTCTGTTACACATATTATTTACATTAGAAATACATTTTAGGAGACATTAATGGTGAACAAACTTCTTTGTACAAAATAAACTCTTCTCCTAAATTGTACATTGAGTGGCTAGGTTATATAAGCAAGCATTTGAAAAAAAAATCTTGGTTTAATGTTTCCAGAGCAAGTAAATTAGTCAAAACGTTAATTAGTATCCACGTAACAGGAACTGGAGATAAGCCAGTGCCATTTGAAATCTGTTCGTTTCTACTTTTAATGATTGAATACCACATTAAGGTGCCTAATAAAAATGTGCTATAGATTTTGTTTCCTTACCAGTCAATACGAATGATTGATGTATTCATCAAAGTAAAGTACAGAATTTTTATGAGTTACGCTGGCCTGCTCACTGGCCACATTCAAAAAACAAGTGTGACAGGCAGTTATTAATTCAGGCCATAATGAAATACTGTACACCCTCTAAACAACGTAAAGGTCTTCCAGATGTACAGTACATTATATATTATCTGAAAGAACATTAACCGAAACATTTAAATATTTCAAGGGATATCTATTTCTAATACAGTATGTTATAGCGTAACAAGGTTCATCAGCAGCTATACTTTGGCAGCGAATTAACTTATGTTCCAAAGTAATTGAATGTACGAATATCTTATATAATCTTTACAATATTTGTGTAAGGTTAATGTATGCTAAGCACAATTTAGCAGTTGCCTTTATTTACTTATTATTAATCTGCATTTGAATAGAATTCAAATGCATTAATATTATGACCTTGCAAGGTGTTATGTATATGATTTATAATTCAAATATTGTTTTCTCCTTTTATAAGTGAATATTTTCTTCAGTCGGAACGTTGGCAACTCATGGCCATTAACGCTAGTTGAAAACACTCAGTTATTATTTGACTTAAGATTGGTTGTGCAGGCTGCCTGATTTTTAAATTATATGTGTATATATATATATATATATATATACACAAACACATACATACATGTTTTTGATAATAAACTTAATGATTTACTTGCAACAAAGTGTCCATCTAGTTCACATACAGTACCTCCTGATTCTACAAATGGTAAACAAATGACAGTTTTTATTAAAAAATTCATGCATTTAAATCCATGCACATGTGCCTTGGCCGACATTACGATATTAACCATCATAAATCACAATTTATTATTGAAAACTACAAACACCATAAAGCACTAAAGAACCTGACGGGTGATGCTTTTAAAGTGTTTATAGTAAACAGACACTTTTGCTAGTCAATGAAGTAATTTAACAAAGCAGAACAATACAATACATGGGACAATAGAGGGTCTGTCCTGATTGCTGGGAGATACTGTATGTTGTTAGCTTGGGATGTGTAAGTGGCACCACATGTACTAAAGTAGTGTTGATAAAATCAAAGCCTTTTGTGTGGTGAAAAAGATCTGTGCACACACGCCTTGCAACGCATTAAGGGCTCAATTAGAACAAGCACTTGTTATATCATTATCTGGGAGCCTACAAATCACTATACGCAACACGCACAAGCTGTTATCTGTCTTAAAAAATTGTGGAAATTTGTTTGTTCAAAAATCATAAAATAAAAGAATAAAAATAGCTTTAAAAGAGTATAAGAATATATATTTCAGACATGCAAAGAGTAGATGCCTCTGTTATCCATAGTATATTCACATACAACATTTACTTTTCAGAACAGCTCTTAAAACCTTCATGACCTGAACTTAAAACACATGCTTTAACCTGAAAATAAATATAATTTAATGGTCACTTTATCTTGCTATTAAAATGTCTTTCATGTCTGATATTGGTTCTGTATCCCTTATTGCGTAATGTATAATATATATGCCCTGAAGCTTATCCACTGCTAAAGGGGTGTACGATCAGACATCAATTTTTGTGTTTACTCCATTTAACCCAAATTATGATTATCAGCTATCAATACTATTCCCTCCACAAATGCAAAAGCCATGTAATTGCTATTCTTAGAAATAAAAGAGGTTGCATTACAGTAAAAGTTAACAATTCAATATTAACAGTTGGTTATTAATCCCTTAATTCTTTCAATGCAATTAACTTTGTTTAATCCACAGCAGCATAATTTCAGCTAATTAGACTGTAAGGTACGAACAATTCCGTAACTAAGGGTGTCAAAGCAGTGCCACGCACAGGAAGCTGCCCCATAGCATCTACATTTAACTTGCAAAGCTACCGAAGAGACACTCAGCTTCATCCTGGTCCCGGCAGCCATGTTCCCTTGTCCTGACAAGTTCAGGGAGCAAAGGTGACACAGGGCAAATTTTCGCCCTGCTCCAACCATATTTACAAACAGTAACATAGGCAGAGCTGCCTCAGAAAAATTGATTATTTTGCATCCAGTGGCTCCTACAACAGAAGTGACTGTCCAGATCTGTTAACATTCACCAGCCGCTAATTAATACACTGGGAGCAGCTGTATGATGCTATCAGCTTAAGCAGGTGCCGAGCACACGAACCAAGTGTGTCAGTCCAGACGCACTGCGCGACACTGTCCTGGCTCCTGCTACCTATATCTACACCTCAGTGATGGTGTAATTACCGGCCGTTATAAGTAGTGAAGTGGCTGGGATCAGTATGAGAGGCCTGCGGCGGTGGTACAGTGAAAGCCGCAAATGACAGGTAAATGATGGGGACTTGTGAGAGGGGTCCCAAGTCAGCGACTGGCCTTTTAGTATATTCTCTCCCTGCGGAGATTGCACAAATATACATATCAATCATATATTGCACTTTAATACTGGACTGTGGGAAACCCTTTATGACTGTTGGTGTAGGAAATTGTTACATCTGGCTGAGGGAGCTACAGCTACTTGTTTCTTATCACAGCTAGGTGTTGGAAGATTCTATTTCATCATAAGCAGGTGCTGGCCGGCATTTACAATTTGGGTCCCAGCCGTCTGCACACCAAATATCAGGATTCAATAATTACTCTAGGGAGCAAAATTGTTACTGGAGAATACTCCTAAAGGTGAATGATTTCCCCATCTCCTGAGGAATCCAATCGTGGACATTGGACAGTAATTCACTGTAACGTCAAACGGAATCTTCTATTGAGGGATTAATATAAGCAGTTTTTTATTGTAATGATTGTATTTTAGCATATTATACTGACATAAGTATATGTATAAATGTAATCATTATTTTATTGTTTATGTTTGTCATATATGACTATTTAGAATAAATGATGAATAATACATGCCAGACTAGCAGTATATTGTAGGCACAGGTCAGCGCTATCTACTTTTTTTTTCCTTTAGGGCTCATTCAGAACTGCGTTTACTTTCTACATGCACAAATGTGGGTATTTGTCCACCCAGCTCACTGCAAAGGGCACATTCATTCCATTCCCAGTCCCTGGAACTGCCCTCGTAGAAGAGGGATGTAGCCACTTTTATGGCCCTAATGTACAAGGTGGAAAAGGGGCAAAGTCCCACCTACAGCTACATTCTGACCACTTGTTTTCATTCATTTCAACTATTGCTCAGATTAGGACAATACAAATGTCTAATGTGAGTGAGGGGACATCAGGACTGAATGTTTTTATTGCATTGCTTGTCTGCTTTTAAATAAGTGATTGCATATAAGTGTATAGGAAAATGCTTCCTACTTATACTTGGCGACTTTGCAGGACTCCTACCCGGGAGCAGCCCTGAGAGGAGATTCTGCAAACATCTTCAGGAGGGAGGGGACCCGGACTGTAGACATCATTAGGCCCCGCCCCAGCACAGGAAAAAACTACAATCAGCAGGTACGTGAGAAGGGGACGGGGCTAAATGTCAGATTCTCTTCATTTTAGCCCCGCCCCCTGTCGACTGACATGTGAATTCCTAGGAAAATCTCACCATCCTACCCACTTCACTGGGAAGTGAGGGGGATGCGGGAGATCTGCCTATACTTTCGGGGGTGCATGGTCTACCCGAAAAATCAGGAGCCACCTGCGACTTCTGGGAGTGTAGGCATGTATGTTCCTACTGAAACTAGATAAGGCCTCAGAGCTCTACAAACTCTTAGAGGACATGGAAAAAGCAAATCCTTTTCCAGGGGAGAAAACACTGTGCGCCCTCCTGGGGAACCTATAATCACCTCATAATTACTCTTTCTCCTACTTTTTTATCCTTTTTTCCATCAGGAGGTGCAATCTTTCACCCACACAGATGCTGTGATATTGATCCACCACTTCATGCTTTTCCCTTATTGACATGTGCACTGGCCTAGATGATATCTGAAATACTCACCAGGGGGAGAGGGGGGGGGACACCATTTGTTGATGGAGCAGAATTGCTGAGCTACCCACTTCCATCTGGCAACAGTTTCACCACTGCACATAGTGGATGCTGAAGCACCCATTTGGTGGGCTAAACTGATGCTCATGGGCATACAAGCCTATCAATTCACTAATAAGCATAGATATTGCTGAGGCACAATGTTCATTGTTTCTAGTGAAAAGTACTTTAAAAAAACATGATCCTTTTGAGAGATGAAGCTCATTTATTTCAGGTAGAGATATTACCAGATCTGGGGCCAGATTGCAGGGGCTAAATGACTAGAACTGAGGACTGATTTTGAAGATCTTGTTTTTTCAACGATTGGGCCACAAGACCAGAAAATAATGGGGCACATGTACTGTGGTAAAATGATGACCACATACTTAAGCCGATAAGGTCATCTGCTTATGAGATTTTCCATCCATTCAAAAGCTAATTGATCAGATCTAGGTACTGATCAGACAGGACGGTTGTAGCTACAGAATGATGTTTAGGCAACATGTGTTGAAATTTTCAAAATAGTCTACTCAGACCGAAATCCGTGTACCAAGCTTACAAGTGCACTGAGATAGAAAAACAATACTTTTAAATGAACTTTAAAATAGAAGAGTTATGCCATCTAGTGGTCTTAAATTACTTTGAAAGTGATTTATCACTAGTTGGCAGTAGTGCTGTGTGTCACACATAAATCACTCTAATTGTATTATTCATTTACAAAATTGCATCCTATTCTGTAGTTCTGTAGGATGGAATTACACACACAGTGCATAGGATCTGCACAAGATATATATTAAAAGCACTTCTGCTGAGACTTAAACAGTGCTGATATTATAATCATCATGAGTGATTAGAGCACTGCATTATATGTGATAAATAAAAATATAATAATAATAATAACAACAGTTGTGAAAAATGATATTTTGAAATGTAAATTTACTGACTATAAAACCTATACAGTTACAGTTTTGGAGAGTCATTACAAAACCACATAGAGGGGCTGATTCGGACGCAAAGTAGCTGTGTTTACATGATGCCACAGAAGCCAGACTTACTACCTTATGCTAATGCGAGTTTCCGTAGGGCTGATGTGAGGATCTATGTGGCTTCAAGCGGGAATTTGCACTGCCCACTGTTTTTCCGTCCACAGCCACAACCATCATCATTAATATGGGCACTGGCACCAGACCCATGCTGGGTGCAAGATATCCATTTACATCGTCCCTTCTCTGTATTCATGACTCAGGATCAGCTATATACGCGACAATGTATAAATCTGCGCATGCACTGTAAGATAACAGTCACTTTTTGCGTGTGAGAAAAGAGATGCACTCCAGAGTACGGTACCTGCTTTTAGAGGGAAAATTGACTCCTATTCTTCATTATACACAAAGAGTGTTTCTCCTCTGATGTTTTTCATTATCAGATTTTTTCAGAATGAGCTTCTGGCAATGGAAAGCAATCATTCCATCATTGTTACAATAATATGGCAACAAGGTGACAATATTCCATTGCTGTGTATGGAAGGCATTGTAGAAATATCTGTAAATATGCAGGCCAAGCACATCAGTAAGATACAAGCAATAAAACCATACACAATGTTTATCTCCTTCATGTACTCCTCTGACTCAATAAACGTCAATGAAAAACCAAGACATTATTATAAAATACCTTCTTAGTTTTTTGCTGAACTTTTACTGCATGTAAAACGCTGCTTATAATAGGGCATATTTTCTGTCTAGTTGGGAGATCTAGGATTTGATTTAAGTGCTTCTGGACTTAAAAGAAGATACTTATTAAAACCGATTTTTTTTTAATATAGTAGATTGATTTAGACTTGTGTATTGGGAATTTATGCATAAACTGTGATAATATTTGCATATTTATGGCGTGAATAACATACCTGCCCATGCTTGTATAGTATTTTGCTGTAAATCTTTGGGGCAATTAGTGGAAACCCCCTCCCTAGAGAAGCAGTGATTGAGAGTGCCCCATCCATGCACAGAGCAATGTATGGCAGCACATTTTTTGTAATGGATGCCAGCAATAAACTCTACATCACTGCTAATACATCCCAAATTCTGAGAATATTATCCTAATATACTGTATGGCTGGGTCCTATGTTCAAAGAATCCCTTATTTTATGTTATTGCCTATTATTATTATTATTATTAGCCTTTATTTCTAAGACACTGCAAAGTACCCTCAATGCAGAGCAGATATGCAGACAGGGTAGTAACAAAATGACAGGGAAATCAGCAAATACAACTGTAGATAATGACAAATGTATACATGAATATGTGTGCTCTGTACTTATTCCCATAGTCATGAGAAATATAGTGGTAGGGATGAAACAAGAGGAGGAAGGGCTCTTCTCGTGAAAGCTTACATTCTAAAGGGAGCGGTCGGACTGGTGGTAGTGGAGAGACACAAGTATGGCAGCAGGAGGTGGGTAGGGATTACGTGGTCAGCTAGAAGACTTGAGTGAATAAGTGAGTTTTAATTGTGCATTTGAAGGAATTGCGGCTGGAAGGGGGAGTCTGATAGAGACAGGGAAAGTGTTTTATAGATTGGGAGCAGTGAGTGAGAGGGGATTATCAGTGGGGAGAAAGGGGTCATGGGTGACCAGTGTGAGCAGGTGGGAGTGTGAAGGGAGAGAAGTTTGAGATAATGAGTAGTTTATATTGAATTTGCAAGGGGACAGGAAGGCAGTTGCGAAATTGGCAGTGTGGGGAGGCAGAAGCAGAGTGGAGAGTAAGAAAGATCAGTCGAGCAGCATTACTATGGAGAAGTGGTTCGGGTGAGATCAGAGATAAGAAACTTGCAATAGTCGAGGCAAGAGATATGAAAGTGTTCCAGTGTTTTGGGAGCATGAAGGGAGAGGAAAGATCTAATCCCGGTGATGTTCCTGATATGGAATGGAAGTGGGTCTGAATGGGAAGAGAATGAGAGGGAGGTGTCAAGGATGTTCCCCTGACAGCAGACTTGAGGAACTGAAGAGATGGTGGTGTTGTTAATAGTGAGTGAGAGGAGGTAAGCTATGTTGATGTTGGAATGGTGGAAAAGAATGAGTTCAGTCTTTGACATATTAAACTTGAGAAAGCATTTAGACATCCAAAACATAAAAATAAGAGAGGATTGGGAGAGGTCAGTGGATTACATACAAAGTTGGGTATTATCAGCATAAATATTGTACTGCAGACTGAAGGAGCTGATAAGTTCTCCAAGTGCTGAGGTGTGGAGTGAGAAAAATATGGGGTAAAGAACAGAGCTCTGAGGTACCACAACAAGAAGTGTCTTTGCTGAGCAGAGTGGGAGGATAACTAGGTGAAAGAAGAGACAGAGGAGGAACAGTTGTAAAGATGTGAGGAGGATTATGTCCCGGTGAAGAAAGCAAAGAAGAAGAGGGTAGTCAACAGTGTCAAAGGCTGCTGAAAGGTCAAGAAGGACGAGGACCGAGAAATAACCTTTGGATTTAATGGAGAGGAAGACATTGGTGACTTTGGTCAGGGCAGTTTCTGTTTAGAGAAGGGGGAGAAAGCCTGATTGGAGAGGTTCAAAGAGTAGGTGTTAAGAGAGGAAATTAGTAAAATGGGTGCAGATTAGAGGCGAACTGGAGGTGAACGGAAAGAGAAATTGGTTGGTAGTTTGACAGAAAGGTGAGGTCAAGATAGACTGAAAGAAAAATAATTCAATGTATAATTTAACTTTTTACTGAATGTATGTAAATATGATGTTTCATAGATTGGAGAATATATGAAACATATTATATGCATTCATATAATTTATTATAATAATGCTTTTTAAAAATAAAAAAAATTCTAAATAGTTACTCTGCTATACAAATATATCATACATTACAGGAACCAAAGGAAAAAGCAAACACAAAGTGTGAAATATTGTAAAATTTTACCAAGATCTGCCACTTGACCTGTAATTTCAGCCGGAAGACCACACTCCAGACTCCCCAGTCTTTATTTATGTGCTTCTCCAGTAAATGCATCAGCTAATGAAAATACATTTTGCCTAGAGTAGTGTCTGTATCAGAAAGTAATAATGACTTTGATTTCTTACCTACAGAACTATTATCTCAGCAAACACATTGCACATAGAAAATATGTGTAGTTTTCACCATTAGGCACACTGACATTGCAATCTATATAAAGTAAACATCTGAATGTACAAGTACCTTGAACAACAACTACACTAACAGCAAAGGACTTTTCCAATAGCGAGTGATGAAATATATTAGTAAAAGAGATTTTCAAGATTTTCAAGTTCTCAACCCTAAGCTTTTTAGAGATCATACACACTGTCTAATCAATTTGTTTGATCTGTAGGGTTAAATGCAGCATTCTCTGAAGTCAAGTGGGAGAAGGTGTTTGTAATGTAAAACTAACACCCAGAAAAGTGGTATAAAGGAGAATATTAGTAAAAACAGAGATAACATTAGGCAACCAGCTTCTACTAAAATGTTTTAACTTGCTGGGCAGGATGTACTAAGCATCGCATCCACGGTGACGTACATACCGCCCATTATCAGGTACATATCGACGGTAGCTACATAAAATCGCAAAGGACAGCTCTCCCGGTAAAAGCTGTGATAGAAGGACTTCCAGGGTTTATGACTCAGAAGTCCCTATGGCGTCCTTCTGCACATGCGCAGAACGACACGCATGCCACGGGGGGAGCTGGGAGGTATTCCAGTGCTTAGTACATATGAGAAATACGGTAAAACCCCTGAAAACTGCAATTCTGAGAGAATGATGTACATGCACATATTATGACAGTATTTTCATAGCAAGAGTAAGACCAATGCTAGATTTGGGAGTGCCTGTTCCCATCTCAGAAGCAGCTCCTCTGTATACCTGGCAGTTGGCTGTCATCATTGAACAGCATAACTCTCACAGACTCTCACATATGTGTAGGAGCAGCGGCTGGAAGCTTCATATGTAAAAAGCTGCTGACAACTTCTCCTATGTATGGGTGCTGTGGGTGTCTTAAAAACACTGGTTGAATGACCTTATGTGACCTCTGAAACTTCATAGGTTTACCTTCTGGTAGCATTGGTCCTGATGGAGAGTACAAGCATATCAACATATGATCAACCTCTATAGTTAACAAGCTGTATGAACCAAAATCAGACAGCCACAGTTGATATTATATATAAATCCAGCAAGTATGATCTAGGCAACATATGGCCAGCATTCACTTTCCCCTTACATTTTGTAAGTTAGCTTTTTGACAATTATTACATAGTGTAATCAATCTGATTAATCTCTGGGTTGAATCAAGCATTCATGATGTCAGCTAATCTGGAGAAGCACCTTTCCTGAGTCTGTAAGTACAACTACTTAGCTTGAATATTAGCATTAGGTCACACACATTGACAATTTCTGCCAGACTGAAGAAGAAACATGATTGAGGCTGCAGGAAAAGCACTATTTCAATGGAATGAAGTGCTTAGCAGCCTAATTATGCAGCAAGATAGTAAGCTATTTTATGGGGTCAAAGTATCATGGAATCAAATTGCAATTTGAGATGATGCAGTAAAATGCAGTTAATTTAAAATACATTTGCAAAAGTGTTTTATTTACTAAATCTGGCAGTTGCCATAAATCCAGTATTGTGACACATAATTTATAATATATAAAAATATTGTAAGTCCAGGTTATAAAAGATAATGTATACAGTCATCATCCCAAACAAATATTTTCAATGTTGTTAAAGTGACAGACATATGAAGGCATATCCAAATGGCTGTGAGGTTTTGCGCACAAACATTTTGGCCGGCATTGCAACCAATTTTTTATTACCATGGGCATGTGCACTCACGATCGCAAATAGTATAGAAAAAGTCAATTGAGACATTTTTCCGTGAAAAACCAAGCGGGAACTCAGAAAATATAAAAACATTGGGTTACAATGATTATTACTGTTCCTACCAAAAATAAATTGTTCTTTAAAAATTAAAAAAATGGATGATTTATGTTAAAAAGATACAAAGCAAACTTTTCTTTTGTTTTGTTACTAACGAATAACACGAGTAATGCAAAACAAAAGTAGAAGAAAAAGGTTATTTGAGGACTATTTTAGGCCAATAAAAAGAAATGTAAAAAATAAAATATAAAGGATTTCTTTTTCATTTAAACAATTGCTTTAATTAAATTTGGAGTGCATAAATTAACGCAAAAGTTAATTTTGAGGTAATTTGAAGTTCTTATTGGTTTGAAAAATCAATAACACAGGTTTGCGATAAAAAAGCCTTTTTAACGAATTTCTGTGACACTTATAGATTTTTGGCTTCTGAACACGAAAATGACTGCCGATATTGCATATTTTCTGCAAAACGTGTATTTATGAATAAGTCATTTTTTTCATATTCTTTAAAGTAATAAATGTATTCTGCCTACATTTATTATAAAACATTGGCCCTCATTCAGAGCCGTACGCTCTGAGCAGAGCACACGCTCTGAATGAGGGCCGCCCTCCATGAAAATGGAGCGTCCTCCTGGACGCTCGTATAGCTGTGGGTCACCACCCACAGCCTATACGAGCGTGCAGTTTGATGGCCGCGATGGTCTTGACCATCGCGACCATCGAAACTGCGAGCCGGAGCCTGCGGTTGAGATTTTCAACCGCAAGCTCCGGAGTGATTTTGGCTCTATCAGAGCCAAAATCACTCCCACTGACATCACTAGTGATGTCAGTGGGCCGGCTTCTGACGGGAGGCGTTCCCGTGGGAACGCCCCTGTCAGGGAGGCACGCCCCCGGCACGCCTACCAAAGGGGGCATGCTGTCAATCAACATCGACAGCACGCCCCCTTTGATCAGACACAACGAGCGAAGGACTTTCCTTCGCTCGTCGCGTCTGGCGCATGCGCACGACGGAGCTCCCTCCGTCGTGCGCATGCTCAGTCCAGAACATCGACCCACTTGCGAGCGGACAGCCGCTCGCGAGTGGGTCTGAATCAGGCCCATTGTCTTAAATGAATTCAGTCGGTAGTATAGAACGTTGCAATTCAGTTCTCGTCATAAAACTTCCCCCCGCCCACTGCAAGATTAAGGTCCACATGGGCCTGGAGCTGAAATTTACAAAGGGCCTAAACTCCACACTGTCTAAAGGAACATACAACAGATGCAACACAGTTTTGCTCTGTGCCGGCTCATTTTAACCCCTGCCTACCACCACATACACACACGCAGGGCCTGATTCAGAGCCGGACGCTGTTTGCGCTCGCTCGTTCAGAAAAAGGGGCCAGCTAAATTGAGCGCTCGCTCTTTGCAGTCTGTTGACGCCTCTATGACTGAGCGAGCGAACGAAACATGCGCTTGCTATTTTGTAAAGACGCCCCCTGGCCGCTCTCATCCTACGTCATCTCCGCTATTTATTTGATTAATCGAGTACATCGAAAGGCATCTGAACTGCTCGCAGTGCTTGTGGTTGGATTTTCCTACCGCAATCATGCGAACAGTTCAGGCTAAGAAACAACCAAGTGACGTGGTCGATGACGCTGCTTTGTTAATTATGCACACCCTTAAAGCGCCCGTTTTGACAGTTAGGCATGCCTGCGTTCGGATCTCCACTCCCCGTTTTCAAGCACCTTCCCCTGTTACCACCCACAAACGCCTCATCCTGTCACTGAAATTAGCAGGCACTCGCTATTTTGCGAGCGCTAGATTTCCGACCGCAATGACTGGTTGGCGCATGCGCATTACGACCCATACGCATGCGCAGATGTGCGAACATCGCTCGGAGCGAAAGAGCGGCCGCTTACGAGCGGCTCTGAATCAGGCCCATAGTACACACAACACATACACAGTACACACCACAATTTGTAAAAGCACTGCCTAAAGATGGAGAAACTTTCAAATATATTAGCACCAAATTCACTAACCTATCCAATGCTAAACTGAAGGAAGGCATTTTTACAGGCCCTGACACGTTAATAAAATATGAACATTTCGGGCATGTAATGAATACTGTGGAACTTTCGAGGTGGACTTCGTTGAAACAAGCGATTTAAAAATGTATAGGCAATGTCAAGGGTCCAAACTTCAAAGTAATTGTCAGGGAAATTCTTAATAGTTACAAAACCTTGGCTGCACATTTTTTGAATTCCCATATTGAGCATTTCCCGAATAATCTCGGAGACTACAGTGAAGAACAGGGTGAACGGTTCCACCAAGACATAAAAGATGTAGAAAGAAGATACCAGGATCGTTGGGACATCAGTATGATGGCTGACTACTGCTGGATGATACACAGACGACACAGAAAAAGCTTATAAGCAAAAAAACGAAGTTTGAAGACAAAAAATACAAAATATTAACGATTTTTTCAATAATTATTATTTTGTTTCTATTATTGTTTGATTTATTGTTATTTTATTATTTAATTAAGACAAAACACCGTAATATAATCTATACTTCTTCATATTTTACAATAAATATGTCAAAAACAATTAAACTTCTTGTTTTTTCTTAAAAATGTATGCAACCCCCTTATAGGTAAATGTGATGTGGTGATGTTTTTTAATATACTATTTCTTGATGTACACAGGAGTATAATTAAAAATATAAAAGTATTATTAAAAAAGCTTTCAATACCTTAAATTTCTCAGACCTGTGTAATAACATGAAATTAATGGACCAATAATTGAAAACTTCAATTTGCCTAATTAGTCATGGACCAATAATTGAAAACTAACAATTGCCTACAGTATATGTCATTAGGGGATCAATTACGTTTATTAGGGGGGTGTCCTAGAAGTTCTGAAGGGATCCCTGACATTTAAAGCTTATATACAGGGAAAATAGCCAAGGTAATTCCTTTATAACTGGCTGTGCCACAGCCAATGGGCGTTAACACAGTCAAACCCAGCCAGAAGAAGAAACATTTACTGTAAGTTAAAAGAGAAGATGGTAAACCCAGATTATCCGCACGAGGTCTCCTCTTTTCATATTAAGCTCTGGTTGCTTGTGGGGATACACTTGATCTATGACCTTAAAATCTGCAATACTTCGGCCTCTATGGCTGATAGCCAGCAAAATTTCCCGCTCCTTTCATCCTTTTTTTTCATTTTTTCAGATCGTCACTTCTTCTTGTCCCTACACCTGGAGGACACTTTATGATCTCTTCCATTTATAACTTACTGATTGACGCTACCTGTGAATCTCAGGGCCAAAATGAACGGGACTGGGAGAGGGATCTGGGGTCACCCCCAGATGAGTCCTGTTGGGAAGAGGTGTGAGAGGGAGTTGCCACAAGCTCCATTTCCACACAAATCTAGGAAACTGCATATAAAAATGTATTATCGGTGATATTATACACCAGATATACTTTCCAAAATATTCCCTACTTCTACTCATAGTTACTAGGGGAACTGTGGTCAAAGAGGCACTCTTTATCATATCTGGTGGACTTGTACTTATATTGCCCCATTTTGGACTAGGGCTCGTTCTATTCTTAACTCCAATCAACCTTGAACCCCTTGTCTTTCCTTCTCTCTCGCCCCTTCCCAGATGTGAGCTCACACTCCAACAAATTGTATTCCCATATCCTTGCGGCAGCAAAATCGCCAATCGCTTGGAATTGGAAAACCCCTGCCCCCCCTACAATTTCGGCCCCAAAAAATGATATCTGATACATTGCAAGCCTGGAAAGTATTACCCACTATTTACATGACATACCTCTCAAGTTTGATCTCATCTGGGCTCCTTGGTTTCGATGAGATAGACAATCTTGTCCTCACCTCTCTGGGTCAGTTCTCACCCTATGACTATGGATACCTCGTCCTGGTCCTCACAATAGCTGTCTCCAGGTCCTGCTTTTGTAAGCATTTCCCAGCTTTCCATGTTTCTTCAGCTCTTAGCTTCTTTCCTACCTTTGTATTTTGCTTTCTCTCAACTACTACTCTAGGACTGCTATGTACATGTCTTTCCCCCACACAAACTTCTTTCCTTCTCCCTACCCTATTGCCTTCAAATTGATAAAATACAAAGGAAACAATTGTATTTCTTATTGGATGTTATCTGCATCTGCTGTTTGTTTCTTCTTCTAAATATTTTTTTTTTAAAAAGAGAGGGTTGCATAAATATATTATAAAAGGGTTAGGGTGTTGTGATGGGCACAAAATATATAAGGAGAGTGATGGGCATACACTTTATAAGGAGATGATGGGCATAACATATATAGGGGGCTAATGGGCATACATGTATAAGGGAGGTGATGGTATAACATATATAAGGGGGCAATGGGCATACATATATAAGGTGGGTGATTGGCATAAAATATATAAGGGGGGCGTTGGGCATAAATTATATAAGGGGAATGATGGTAATAAAATATATAAGGGAGGTGATGGGCATAATATATGCCACTATTATGCTATCACACCCCTCCACATGTTCTTTATGTCTCTTCCAGATGACCCTTATGTGCCACTATATGTGCAGTCACGCTTCTACATGTGGCCTTTATGTTACCATCAGACCCCTCTAGATGCACCTTATGTGCTATCAGACACCCTCCCCATACTGTTTATGTGCCATCAGTCCCCTCCACATTCCCTTTTTTAAGCAGCTTCCCTTGAATAAAATCTCCTGGCATGTACTATTGTCTTAGTGTGTGTTACAGCCTGAGCATTAACATTGAATTTAAGTGTCAAGTCCAGAGTGGGAAGTGGACCCGGACTGGGTGCAGGTAAGTCCTTGCTAGCAGTTTCCTCATATTGTAAAGAGGCTGGACGAACGAGGTACTCGTTCATGAATGTCTCTGCCTTAGCAGGATGATGCGGAGGACGGGGACCCAAGCAAACGGAAAGCTTAACCGTATTGTGGTATTGTATTGCGGTATTCAGAGCACAACTCCAGAGACGCTGAGGTATGGGCACCTGTTACCAGTTTTGACTGGGATTGCAGGTGGAGGAGGCTCTGTAAGGTAGCGTAAGTGGTGTTAGATTACCAGAACTGAGACAGGTAGAGCACTGGCAGTGGCACTATGAATGGAGCAGGCAGCAATCGAATTTTTCAACTGAACACTGCAACTGGAACACTGGAGGCAAAACGAGACAAAGGAGCACAGAGAAAAAAGCACACAGACTAGCTGTGTAAAACATTGCATTGGCAACCTGAGAACTCCCTGGAAGCCCATACGTACCCAAGACTGGAGCTGGATTGACTGTCAGAGCCCATGTGAATCATTAGACTGGATTGGCTCCTTCCTGACATGTGACCAAATCCAAGATGGCGACACCCAGCACCTGGCAGTGCTTGCACAGAGGCCCTGATTCAGACCCGCTCGGGTCGATGGTGGCCCAGTGCGCATGCGCACGACGGAGCCGGCTCCATCGTGCGCATGCATGAGACCCGGATAGCGACGGGCAAACTGTCACTCCGGGTCTCGTACCAAAGGGGGCGTGCTGTCGATGTTGAGTGACAGCATGCCCCCTTTGGTGGGCGGGCCGGGGGAGTGGCTGCCCAAACAGAGGCATTCCCATGTGAACGCCTCCGTTTGGGGGCGGCCCCACTGACATCACGAGTGATGTCAGTGGGAGAGATTTCGGCTCTGTTTGTGCCGAAATCTCTCTTGGGTTTGCGGCAACGAGACCCTACCACAAGGGTTTCGTCGCAAGCCCGATGGTCACGATGGTCTTGACCATCGTGACCATCTTCATGGGCGCTCTCTATAGCTGTGGGTGGTCACCCACAGCTATGCGAGCGGCCAGGAGGCCGCTCTAAAAAAAACAGAAGGCCGGCCCTGATTCAGAGCGAGCGCTCTGTCAGAGCCAGCCACAGCAGCTCCATCATGCCAGAGACCCAGCACTACCTCTCAGTGACCTGCCCACACACCGCTTTAACTGCCAGCAGCCTGCACCCCACCAGACGGACCCCGCCAGAGCGCCCGGAAAGGTAGGTCCCGTACCTCCCGCTGACCTCCAGAGCGGCCCGTGACAATAACAATTTGTTTTTAAAATATTATTTTTAACAAATAATATTTTCAAATTGGTGACAAATTTATAGTTTATGTCCCAGGCTTGGAGATATGAGTAGGAAGGGGAGTAGGAGTGATCGCCGTTGCCCTCTCTCGCCCAGGGTGCTGAAAAGTGTAGCTATGGCTCTAATCAAGAAACTGATTACTATAATGATCTTCTCAATAGCCTTTCTTTCATGTAGTTGTTATTTTTTTTACTCTACTGTACTTGCCTTGTTGGAAGAAACTGGGGTACTTATTTTCCATTTGATACTTTATTCCTCAGGAAAGGTCCACAAGATATTTATTATGACCAACAACACACTAAAGTGGACAAGTAACCTTCATATTCTTTCATTGGGCCCATGTAAGTGAAAATCACAGAGTTTCCAATATATTATAAAGGTCCTTAAGGGTTCCAACATAATTTACCTCTTTACTCTGCTACAATCCACCCCCATAACTCTTTCCTCTTTTTCTGTCTTCCCAATTCAATTAAATTACCTTGTTCCCTTCTTTATTTTCCGGAGGTTGCAGTCCAAGACTACGGCAATATCATCATCATTGAGTATCACAGCTCTAGGCTCATCTGCATCAAACGCAAACTGATTAAAATCCATACAGTGTTTGTAGACTACTCGAGAGCCGTACGATCACGGTTATGCCTGTTATATTTTGTTAATACTCAATAAAACAGAATGTACAAAAAAGAAAAGAAAATTGTTATAGCCACTGTCATTATACACACAGTGGCGTCACAAGGGCGGTGCGGGCCGAGTGCTGCACTGTAGCATTATGTACAGCACTCTGCTCCTGACACAGTGAGGGAGCCGGCACTGCACACAGGCATCTCTGGACCCCCGGGTTGACAAAAATACGGGTTCGGACAGTTAGGCCATGCCCCCAATCCTCAAGGCACGACCACTTTTTAGCATCGTGCAGCGACTACTATCCTCTCTGGGTACCTTAACGGGTGTCACCAGAGTGAGTGATGCCACAGTATATACAAACAACATGCGCATATATAAATTCAATTAATTTAAGTTAGTTTAGCACACAGGGCCTGATTCAGACCCACTCGCGAGCGGCTGTCCGCTCGCAAGTGGGTCGATGGTATGCACTGAGCATGCGCACGACGGAGGGAGCTCCGTCGTGCGCATGCGTGAGACGCGACGAGCGAAGGACTTTCCTTTGCTCGTTGTGTCTGATCAAAGGGGGCGTGCTGTCGATGTTGATTGACAGCACGCCCCCTTTGGTGGGCGTGCCGGGGGCGTGCCTCCCAGACGGGGGCGTTCCCAAGGGAACACCTACCGTCAGAAGCCGGCCCACTGACATCACTAGTGATGTCAGTGGGAGTGATTTTGGCTCTGATAGAGCCAAAATCACTCCAGGGCTTGTGGTCGAAAAACCCGACCACAGGCTTCTGGTCGCACTGGCGATGGTCACGATGGTCAAGACCATCGCGACCATCATCCTGCATGCTCGTATGTGCTGTGGGTGGTGACCCACAGCTATACGAGCGTCCAGGAGGACGCTCCATTTTTATGGAGGACGGCCCTCATTCAGAGCGAGCGCTCTGCTCAGAGCGTCCGGCTCTGAATGAGGGCCACTGTTGGGAAGAGTTAAAATAGGATAATGAAAAAATAAAATATTTTGTTTCATTTCTTATTTTTCTGATTAAAAAAAATAAATTTAAGATCACTCAGGCATGTGTAGATTTAAACATATCAGTGTTAATCTTGTAGGTACAGTACTAGAACATTAGAGGTAGCATCTTAAGTCTGCAATGACTGTGTATGTAAGACAACTAAGCAACTGTTTTAGCACCACAGTGTTTGTTTATGACGTGATAGAATGTTGCAGAATTTAATGGCGAGATTAAAGGGGGGGGCGACAGGGGCGGTCTTCCCAGGGCTCCCACACCTAGGGGGCCCCCACACAGCAGCACCAGAGCATGCAACCATTGTATTAAGCCGCGTCCACCTTGCGGAATTTTGTTGCGATTTGCAGGTCAATCGGTTGGAGGCAGAGCCAATATGATGCAATTCCATTAATATTGTGCCATTTGTCCCCGCCCTTTTCCAATTGACCCGCAGAAATGTTCCAGCGAAGGGGGCGGAGCTTAATAACATGGTGCCAACCTGCCAGGTCTTATCCCCATCCCATCCACAACCTGCAGATGCTGCAAGGTAAGTGTGTATGTGACTTGTATGTGTGAGGTATATTTACTATATTATGTATATTTGCTGGTTTTTAAAAGTAGAAATGTTGTTCATCGTAACCAATCATTTATCTAGCACCTTCTAGATGATAATAGCTAGAATCTGATTGGTTACTATGGGCAACATCTCCACTTTCCCCACTCTTTAGTAAATATACCCCTGTATATATGTATGCATATGTGTGTGTAATGTATGTGTGACGAATGCATGTGTGGTATATATATATATATATATATATATATATATATATGTGTGTGTTTTTCTGTGTGAATATATGTATGTATGTTTGTGTCTGTGTGTGTGTGTATATCTATATGGGTATGTGTGTAAGTATATAAATATATGCATGTGTGGTGTGTGTGTGTGTATATATAATTATATATGTGTATATATATATATATATATATATATATGTATATATATATATATACACAACCCCACATGTAACATTCCTGTGTTTGCCCCTGCTGACTGAATCCGTGCTCAGTGCTACCTCGTATCCCGGCAGAGTCTGTGCACCTGCCCAAGCACACCCACTCCCTGTCCTGCCTGCCCGTCTGCCCATGCAGCTCCTCTGCACAAACATACGTATGTATATACTTCTAATACAATTATATTGATAGGGGCCCCAACAAGGTTGTTTCCTCAGGGCCCCCACAAACCTTAATCAGGCCTTGCAAAAACTAGAACTCTATGGAAATTATTTATACATGTAATTGTTTCACAAAGAAAAAAAAAGAATGCTGAATGCAGACAGTGGTGTAAGAAACAATTTCCCTATTACCAGTATTTATGCATTAATCTAGAACTTCCCAATTGCACATTTTTATATTCCATGTTTGGAATATATCACCCGATATTGATGTGAGGCTCTGTGAATTGCATTATAAAGAACAGATAATATAAACCACTATTGTTTCAAATGCAAAACTAATTTGTCATACAAATTTTTAGTGTTATCCCTCAAAACATTAGCAAAGTACACTGTCAAAATGTGGGAGCAATTGCTATTTGTTTTGCAGTACTTAATAAAACAAAGAAATCTATGCTGAACTGCAGCACTCAAAGCTCTAAGTACATTCTGATACACACTGCCTGTTAAAAATAAAAAAAGTAGATACATTTTTAAAAAAGTATAAATAGTTTTATGTTTCTGTTTTTAAATAGTGTTTATTCACTTTAATATTCAATGAATTGTCAGAGAAATATTTGGGCATAATATATTTGTGAGTTGGATTTAGAATATTGTATGTTTTGAAAATCTATACTGAAACCTCTACCCTAAATACCAATGATACCAGAGAGGAGGGGGCCCGTGTGCAGTCTCCTCTCTCCGGTGGGCGACTGAGCGCAGCACTGCACCAGTAGACTCTGGGTACTAAAGTGTTCCCAGAGTCTACAGCTAATGCGCAGGTCACCGGGAAAATGGCGCCGCAGCCATTATTCCAGTGTTTTTCCTACTGCGTATGTGCAAAACACCAGGAATATGGCCGCGGCGGCCAGTTTCCAGGCGATTTTGACAATGCTGATACCAGCGCCAATGTGGGGCTCTGGCAGCGGAGTAGTAAGTATTAAAAATACGGGTGCAGGGTGTGCAGTGTGCCCCCCCCCTGGACCAAGGAGCCTGTGTGCCCAGCACACCCTGCACCCATTATAGAAATGCCCCTGAATGAAACAATGGTCCTCGTGGTTAGAGAATATAATCATGAGAAATGACATAATAAGAATTTCTAAGTAATAGTTTTTGTATTAAGCAACTGTACGAAATGAAGCACCATTATTTACCGTACTACAGTATATAAACTCCAACACACAAATGGGAAGGGGAGAATTAATAGACTCCAAATTAGCAAATCCAGTTAATTTCTGCTGAATATCAAGTCGAAAGAAACTAAATGTTGTGCATTGATACATTCTTCTGAAATGCAAGTCTACATATTTGAAAATAGACATGCTTATGACAGGGGCTGATCTAGACTCTTGCTGTAGGGGGGGCGGAGTGTATATGTATATATATATATATATATATACACATACACATGTATGTATGTATATATATATATATATACACACACACATGTAAATATATATATATATATATATACACACACACTTGGGCCATCTAAATCTATCTCAGCCCCTCCTCTCACACATACCCCAGCAACTTACTTGTTCCTGATACCAGGGCCGTGGAAAGCAGGCTCGGGACAAGGAGAAGGGGGAATGGCCTAATCATGGAAGGTCTGACCACGCCCCCTTAGAAAAAAAAAACCCTCTTTGCAGCATGATGCAGCATGTTCCCGGGCGGCGGGCTCCGATCTGCGTGCATTTAGATAACCTGTCCTGAGCTGTCTTGTCACTCAATACAAAATTGTAGGAGGCTACCAGTAGTGTGTTACGGTGATCGCCCCCCCTCCCTGGATCCGCCACTGCTTTATGATGAACTGAACAAAAAGGATAAAACTTGTATAAAACTTTGCATAAAGAGAGGAATAAGTTTGTGTAAAATTACTTTGTATAAAATAATGCAATAAGAATGAACTATTCAATATTCCATTATAGGGCTACAACTTTATTAAGTAATGTTTTGAGTCATCTAAAGATAAAAAATCCAGAATAATAAAATAAACAAATTTAGGATATTTTAATGCAATTCAAACAAAAAGTATTTTCTTTAGTATTTGTCTTTTGATAGTTATTTCATTTCAGCAGTAAGCCTAAAATTCTCATGTCTGTGTCTGCTCTGGTAATCTGAAATCATTCCAATAGCCAAAAGCTTATTCTCTGTGCCAGTTCCCATAATATTCAACCAGGCAAGCAATAGCAGTCCCAACTTTCCACATCACAATGGGTGAACATCACAGCATGTAGTTAATACAAAGGAAAATAGTTTATATAAACAGTATCCCGGTTCCTCAATTACATTACACAACATATTGTGCAGCTACTATAAAAAATAAATAAATGTATAAATTGCAAGTTTATTATGGAATATGTGACTCACAACATAGCAGTTATTTTGAGATAATAACTTGTTATAAAAACATTAATTAAACATTTCTGTAGAGAAGCAATTTTTTTTCAATGGCAAGTTTGAAAAGAGAGTGTTTTAAAATAGAGAGCGCTACATAGGTCTTGTTGGGGTAGATGTGTGCCCGTGGAGAAGCTATACATGGCAACCAATCAGCTTCTGCCTATCAGTTTATAGAATGTACTTGATAAATGCTACCTGAAAGCTTATTGGTTGCCATAGGCAACTTCTCCACTGACACACTTCTCCACTGTTTTCACTTCTTCATACATCTACCCGGTTGTGAGCAGCTCACAAGCAATAATAGGCCACCTTCTATGTCAGGGGTATTCAACATGCAGCCCTCAAGCTGCTGTGGAACTACACATCTCAACATGCCCTGCTACAATTTTAGCATGCCCTAATAGCAAAACTGTGGCAGGGCATGCTGGGTTGTGTAGTTCCACAGCAGCTGAAGGGCTGCATGTTTAATACCCCTATTATATGGCAATAAACACCCTGCCACCACACTCTCCAGAACTCTACTATCAGTAGCAGCAGCAAATTATGGCGACAACCCATTTGAGAAATAAGAACTTACACTGAGCTTCTGACCAATAAAACATTGGCATGTAATGACAGTTGGTATGAACGTTGACCCCTCCCACCAGGGCAGTAATGTTGCTTCCAGAGAGTTGTGGCATGACACAAGTACAGTCTCCAAACACCTCTGTCGTTTCCCATATTTACTCATCACATACCACCTCAGATGTAAACAAAGACACTTCAGAAAATCAACCAATAAAAACATTACCACATTATCCACAGCCAAAACTGTATAACAGTATAGAAGAAAGGGAAAAGGCATACAGGGATGCACAGGCCACATACAGAAAGAAAAAACACTATGTAGAGAGGAAAACACCAGGACATCCAAAAAAGTACAATAATATAGTTAAAAAGAAGAAAAGGGTAATGCTAAGGATAAGCTAGACAAAGAAATGAAGTTCTGATAAGAGAAATAGACAGTTGGGGGCGAGGAGAGAGATAAGGTAGAGAGGGAGAAACAGGAGGAGAAAAAGAGAGGGGGAGCCAGGACTGGATTAAGGGGGGGCAGTCGTCCCTGGGCCCCCACACACGAAGGGGCCCCCACTAGCAGCGGTGCACCCATCGCTAGTGTAGTGTAGACCGCAGTGAGCGCAGAGGGAGCTCACTCATGAGCTCCGCCATCCGGCTCCCCTAGCAGCGGGTGTCGATGGGAGAGACGTCATAACGCTGACGTCTCTCCCATAGTGCAGTGGAAGAGCAGGGACTCGGAGCAGACAGTGGCGGTCGTGTCAGGAGCGGGGATTCAGGTAAGGTGTGATTTTTTTTTTGTGTGTGTGTGTGTGTGTGTAAGGGGCACTACATAGGGAGGGGCCGCTACAGGGGGCACCGCATAGAGGTGGCCGCTACAACGGGCACTGCATAGGGGGGCCGCCACAGGGGGCACTGTATAGGGGGGCCGCTTCATGGGGGCACTGGGGGGGCGCTACTAGGGTCAATGCATAGGGGGGAAAACTACTGGCCCCACTGTATAGGGGGGACTACTACTGGGGACAATGCATAGGGGGGACTACTACTGGGGGCACTGCATAGGGGGGACCTCTACTGGGTCTGGGGGCACTATATAAGGGGCACTGTAGAGGGGGACCACTACTTTGGGTATTATATAAGGGGCACTGCAGGGGAACCACTACTGGGGGCACTGCATAAGGGGGACCATTACTGGGGGCACTCCTACTGGGCACATTGCATAAGGGGCCCCCACAAGTTTGTTGCCCAGGGGCCCCCACAGACCTTAATTCAGCCTTGGGGGGAGCGTTGAAGAGAGAGAGAGGAGGAAAAAAACAGAGCAGGGAAGATATGAGGAAACAGACAGTCCAGGGGAAATAGAGAAAAAAAAAACCAGGTGGCGCCTGGGACAACATAAGTTTATGTTTTATCATTCATGATTGCATTCAGAACATTCTCACATCAAATTTTGTCAAGAATGCAATAAATAGGATATTCAATAAAAGCATGGACTGTCATATGGTGTATTAATTCTAATAATACAATATACTGAATGTTGTAACAACCATATAAAAAAGAGCAGTTATATCATCATACATTATGTATGGGTTATATATCCAGGCTATTTGCTTTCAAGATCCTGAGTACCAATGACCAGGCCTTCTAGGGAGGAACAACCACAACCCCATGTTGGTGTGACCCAATATTTCATGGCACAGCTGCCTAAATGCAGCTATCTATATTATCTACCATTTTGTACATGCAAATTTAGATTCATCATGTAAAATAGTAATCTTACATATCTTAAAATGTAATATAAAACTCACTGAAGATGATGACTTATTTTGAGCATAATAGTTGTTAAACATTTTCTGTTGTAATTTTCCAGATAAACAAAATAACTTGACAAGTAAAAAGGTGAATTTAGGGCTGCAGACATAACTTTTCACACATAACATAAATATTGCATTTGCAAATAACATGAACTGAGCAATGGTGACATGCGTAATAAAAGTAGCAACTATGAGTCACTAACTTATAGCTATATTACATAAGAAGAGAATTGCTTAAAGGTTTGTATGAATACTAATATCTCACAGATTCACAAAAGCACTGAATTTGTGTTAACCAATATTACAGTTTATATAAAATTGAGCATCAGAATGTGTAGTACAAGGAAATCACGCGTGTGCAACTGCATACATATTATACATGCATGCTCAGGTGTCTGTCTACAAGACACTTGCTGCATAATTAAAAGCCTCAAATGTGTCATATATTAAAATTGAGCATGACTTTATGGGGTCCATTCAATTAGCTGCAATATGCCGAATATCGCGCTTTGGAATGGCATATAATGGAATCCTACATCGCCGATTTTGTCTCACATGTATAGAGGTGCGTAGAAAAATAGACTAGAATAACTAGCCTAGATTAATTGACCAATATTAATTTTTGTGGATATCTTTTCTATTTCTGACCCATGTAGTAAAATTAGGAGCTCCCTTCTTCCCGTACCAGAGCCATAACTGGACTTTTTGGTGTTCTGTGCCAGAGAGAGCACTGGCGGCCCCCCCCCCCCTCATTTTTTAAATAGGCACCTGAAAAAGCGCCATGGCCTCCTGGGGAAGGGCCAAGGAAGAGATAGGGGAGGCCATGAGATGCTGGGGATAAAAGAAGAGGAGGCTACAAGTGAGAATGATAATAAACAGGATAATGGACAGGCCCAAACAGCACCCCCTGCCCTGTGGTCGCACCACCCTAGTTACGGCCCTGTCCCATACATGCCTACCCTCCCGGAATTTGCGAAAGGCTCACGATTTTTCGGGTAACCCCTCGCACCCCTGGAAGGGTAGGCACTTCTCCTGCAGTCTGCCCACTTCCTAGTGAAATGGGCAGAATGGGGAGAATATTAGCGGGGATCGGCGGGTTGTTTATATGATGAGTAGTTAAATGTTGGGACTCTGGACCTCATTCAGAGTCGGTCGAAGCGGCCGCATGGTCGTACACCACCGATGTTCGCTATACTGCGCATGCGTAAAGTTCGCAATGCGCGTGCGCAAACTAGCCGCCACGATCAGAAATATCTCTCTCCTTGAACACAGCCAGGTCGGTAGTTTGAGTAACAGAATGAGGCGTTTGTGGGTGGTAACAGGGGAAGGTGCTTGAAAATGGGGGAGTGGAGATCCGAACGCAGGCGTGCCTAATTATGCCAACGGCGTTTGGTGGGAGTGCATACGGTTTATGGGAGTGCATAATTAACAAAGTAGCGTCATGGCACATGTGATATGGGAGATTTTTACACTGACATGATCGTAGAGCTTAAGAGAGGGTATGGTCAACCTTAAGCTCTACGACCAGTTTCGATGGTTGCCGATGGTCTCGATTAATCCATATATGCCCGCAGATGACGTGCAATGCGTACGATAAGTGTGCGTATTTTTTTGTCTTCCGACCGCTTCCTCCCCTTGGTCGGCCAGCTGCCGATCCGAACTTAGGGACGCAACTTGCGAGGGAATCATTTGCATATCCGGCCCCTTTTCCCGTACGACCGTGCGGCCGCTTCGACCGACTCTGAATGAGGTCCTCTATCTCTATGGTTTTACTAAACTACATTTTTGTTACTAATGCATGTTTTAATCTCAACATTTACTTTAAGTCACCTTCACTTTCTTAAATGATTGCGCTGATTTCTTCCTGTTTCTAAAAGTAGTTACAAGTATTAAAAATGATACCAAAAATAGAGGTGCCGGTACTGTGTACTATTGAGTACCATCAGGGAAAAAAAATAGATGTGTTTGCAAGAGTAATAATAACACGTGGATTTAAAATTGAAATATTTTATTAAAATAAATATTATTTTCCAATTTGGAGTTATTTGGATAGCCAAAGACATACTGAATCGCTCCTAGACTTGCTGGAGACCATAAGCCTAATTCTGGGTCGCATGTACTGTAAGCACGAATGTGGCTACATCTAGCGCTTGTGCTAATGATAATGGTTTTTGCTCTTGTGTATGATATGCATTAACCTACCTATAATCATTATAAGCATTCCATTTTAAATCCATTAGCATTCAGTATGCAGCTGTATTTGGAACTTTGCGCGACTCCGGTCACCTTATCTACAGATGTATCCTCATACACAAGGCCTGCGAGATGCACCAGGACACACCAGTAGACTACACTGATTCATTTGATATGCAACACTTTTGTTTGTGGGATGCCCGGAGCAGTGCCTGGATGCCCAGTATCCTGCTCCTGATCCACTCATCTTTCAGACGCACTTGATATTGTGACTATTTATTTCTTACCAGTTATTTATATAGCGCACACATATTCCACAGCACTATTTGGCCATTCACATCAGTCCTTGCCCCAGTGGAGCTTACAGTCTATGTTCCCTATGACATGCACATACACATTAGGGTTCATTTTTGCTGGGAGCCAATTAACCTACCAGTATATTTTGAAGTGTGGGAGGAAACCGGAGTACCCGGAGGAAACCCGCGCAAACACAGGGAGAATATACAAACTCCACACAGTTAGGGCCGTGGTGGGATACAAGACTAAATGTCATGTGCGCTGGGGTATACTTGCCGACATTCAGCTCCCTCCTTCCGGGAGGGAGCTGAATGTCTGCGCACAACAGGGGGCGTGGCTGGGTAATGATGCTGCATTGGGGGTGGGGCCGCGCAATTGAGTCATCGTGGCCCCACCCCCTCTTCACAATGCCGAAAATAACTGTATTGTGAAGCAGGGGGCGGTGCCACGATGACGTGATTCTGCATCACCGTCCTTCCCCCACTGCGGGGAGGTTTATATTAGTAGCAGGGGGCAGGTGGCAGCCGGGAGGCTTGCCTGCCTTTCCGGGGGGGTCGGGAGTGGCACCCGATATTCGAGAGGCTCCTGACCAAATCGGGAAGGTAGGTGAGCCTGCGCTGGGGAGAGTGTTGGTGGCCTGCCCAGGAGTCTGAAGTACCCTGGTAAGGCACTGGAAGGAACTTGTTGGCAAGATATTATACAGTACAATATACAATAAAAAGATATTCTCTCAAATGTCTAAAAGCTATATACGTATAATTTCAAATAACATTTAAAAGTATACTGTTAATAGTTCTCCATTAAATAGATATAGACCTTTACAGACCAGTGAAAAATAAGTGTTTACTGTAGGTTGATATTTTCAAATACCAATTCACAGACACCCACATTAAAGACATTTTTTTGTGAGAAATAAAGTTCGGCTCCAATGTGTTTCCAAATTGCAGAAACACAGTTTGGAAAAAAATAAAATAAAAATACATCTAGAATGAAGAACATTTATGCAGAATAATTTCATTTTTGTTAGGTTGCAATAAATCTTCAATTACAAAGCGCCTTGAGTGAATTCTGTTCATTAGTAGAACTTGATGTGATGGTGGTAGAAATACTAATTTCATAGCTGTATGCAGACGCATAAAAATGTACATTATGACAAAAATATCCCAAAAAAAAGAACCCTCATGATATGATCGGTTTTAGCACTGCTTGTTGGTGGATTGACATTAGCAGAAGCAATAATATAATACATGTTTCCTTTAAGCAGAGAATACAAAAATGACCACATTAATTATTCTTTTTTTGCAATGTAGACATACATGGTGTTCCTGAAAGATGAGTGGGCCGGGAGCAGAGGCCTGGTTGCCAGGCTAGTCCCTAAACCACTCTAGGCTTCCCACAAACTGGGCACAGGTGCCGCTGGAACAGCGACCCTGCCACCCCCTTGGCATTGTGCCCTGCATCGGTAGCACAATGCTCTGTACAACCCTGGTTCCTCCTATTTAATATTTTGGTTAGTTTGTGTGTTTAGGCCTGTGCTTAATATAAACACTTGTTTTAAGGAGTCTTGTAAATGGTGATTTACTATAATAACCTTACATTTTAGAGTAAACAATTAATAATGATTTCTTTAGGGTATAGGCAGGGGAAGAGAAGAACTTTTAAAATACTTAATGCAGCTACCAGTTAGGCCATGTCTTGCATATTTAATGCAATATTTACTTACCTTGAATACATCAGTCCTGGGCAGTTAGCGAAACAACCTCCCTCCTTAGCAAATAGGGTTAATAATTATTGTTTTATATATGACCATGTTTTCTATTAACAATAAATAATATAAAATTGATCATAATTTTCCTTAATTTAGTACTCTCCATCATTACTGCTGTCAGGCTATTGTACTACTTTGTTACCCTTTAAGTCATTTAATATTTCTAGATATAATCCCAAGAAAGCCACCAACCAGTCAGATTACGGATTTGTGTACTAGTGCTCCTCTGTTCATGACATTTACTTCCCTCTTGTCTTCTGCTGCATTCCTTAATTAGAATGGAAGCTATCCCAGCCCTTTTTCTCATCAAAGCCCTGTATATTATTATTCCACTATGGCTGCTCGATTTAGCCATACCTGTGAGATAATAAAATTGAAACTGGGTTAAAAGTATTTTAAGAGTGCATCCATTTCAGCGAGCAGATTAATCTTCAAAAGCCAGCTTGAGTTTCCTAATTTCCCCATGTCCCGTTATAGTGGAAAATTGAATGTGCCAAATGGAAAAAGATTTCTATGTAAAAAAAAAAATATCCTTTTTGTTACATAAAAGCTTTGATTGCTGGCTCCTGCCATCTAGTATGGACAGTGTATAAAAATACATAAGCATCTTTTTGGGATTTATGCTGTCTTAAGGAATTTCTGATGAAAGGAGAGCAAAGCAATCTAAATGCATCTAATGTATAATGAATATTATCGGAAAAACACCAATGGACCAGTTGGGTAGAAATAGTGCTGAGCAGAGCATATGAAAAAGAATGATATTTTTTAATACTGTGTGGGCTCTAAGACAGCACAGGAAACAAGAATTATCTGCAAGAAAAACATTGTGATTCACATTTAAATGTGCTTTTGGAAAAGTGTTCCAGCCTATACATGGGGGTAGGATTTTTCACTCTAATTTCCCTCATACACAATTTGCATAAGCATTTAATGGTGCAGGTGATGCATAGAGTATAGTTCACTGTATCTAAGCAAAGAAACAGGTACTTCACTAATCAGCTGATTCTCTCTCTCTCTCTATATACACTATGTAGACGTAAGTGATTGTACACCGACAGCAAATAGATCAACAAGATTTTATTGTCATCAGTACTTTGTAGGTCCACCACGTGCAGTGATTACTGCAGACACCCAGGGCCGGATTATAGGGGGGGCGACAGAGCTAGACACCCCTGGGCCCCCGCACAGGAGAGCAGAGCAGCATAGTGCTGCCTGTGCTCCGGTTCTCTTCGGCGGTGGCTCAGCTGTTCCATATACAGGGGCCGCCGTGGAGCTCACAACCCTGTTTTGCTCTCGCAATGTCTGTGTCAGAGGCTGTCACAGTACTTGAGACCGGACAGTCCCATAGAGCTGCTGATCAGTCCCTCAGCAGCATATAGTACATAGACGGCTCACACCTTCATCCTCCCCATCTCTTCCTCCCTCCAACCCCGTGGGCCTATCTGTGCCACTGCCTTTGTGTCTCACTGCTGAGGAGCAGAGTAGCCCATGTGCTGTGTCGTCTGCTCATCCACCTTAATCCGGCCCTGCAGACACCTTTCTTGGCAAACTGTCCTGGACAACAGCAGGCGGTATGTTTTGCTATTCCACCTTAAGTACAGTGACCAACTGTGTCAAAGAGGATTGAGTCGGCCTAGAATGCACCGGTCGCTCCAATTCGTCCCAGAAGTTCTCAATGGGGTTAAGATCTGGACTCCGAGCTGGCCAGTTCATCTGGGTTACCAAATTTTCTCTATACCAGTCCAGCTTCGCCCTGGAAAAATGACAGGTAGCACTGCCGTCCTGATAAAAAACATTTGTTGTTTCCGTAGAACTGCCACAATGTAGGGAGCACAGAGTTATCAAGAACATCTCTATACTTCTTGATTTATACCTTCACAAACAAAGAACAAGTGTCTGCTGCAGGAGCACAACATTTTGCGTGCATAGGGGGTGTCCAATCACTTTTTTCTACACAGTATATATATATATATATATATATATATCCACTTGAAGAACGAAGTGGGACACCAAACCATCCTGGTTCCAAAACAATGGGGCTGATAAGCACTATTTTTTATTTTTACAGCTGATTTTATATATATATATATATATATATATATATCCACTTGAAAAGGCGCTGGGACACCAAACCATTCTGGTTCCAAAACAATGGATTATGTCAAAACAATAAGCACTGTTTTTTCTTTCACATTGTACATGAGATACCTACCATAGTTTCCTGAAACTGGATATTTTATATATACTACTTGTGCCTCTATATGTTTTAATACATTTTGTCTGTCTTTAAATGTATTATTGAGTATCTGTTTTTATGTGAGTCGCTATCCTTACTAAATACCCAGGACATAGCTTATATATTCTAGAGACATTGAAGCTTTTACAGTACACACTATAGGGTATATTTACTGAATTGCAGGTTTTTTAGACTTGGAGCTGTTGCCCATAGCAACCAATCAGGTTCTACTTAACATTTATCTAGCACCTTCTAGAAGATAATAGCTAGAATCTGATTGGTTGCTATGGGCAACAACTCCACTTCTAAAAACCTGCACTTTAGTAAATATACCCCTTAAGGTTGACCACAAAACTCTGCAATCTGTTCATGTGGTCTCATTGACGGCAACCAAATTGGTAATCAATTTTCCCACACATGGCGGGCAAGATTGGTAAATAACTGAACACTCAGACCTGTCCAATCAAAAGCAGATTTGTTTATAGCAATCGTTGTCTATTAATTAGTACAATGAAAACAAATGCATGATTAGTTGCCATCAGTCATGTGTTTTCATTAAGCAAGACTACGTTTTCATTAAGTATATAAAAAGATGCTATTGCTCCCTCCTTTTTATTTGACATTGCTACTATAATAAAGCAGGAAAAAAAAGTTGTAAAAAAAGTTTATGTAACTTGATGGGTGCCAATGTCGTAAAATACATTAACTTAAGCACTTAAGTATATAGACCCCTATGTCTTTATTTCTTGCTTTTATATTTTCACATGTATAACTACTTATAGACTTTCTGATAAGTCTGAATATTGGAAGAACTTTAAGTTTATTCATACTAATTTATTGCACTGAGCACATTATTGTTTGGCACTAGTAGGTGCTGGTTTTCATCTCCTACTTCTATTTTTTGTCACTGTGGCTCACCACCACAATTTTCTTGTCCACAGCAGCGACCGATTTGGAGTAGGGATGCACAATATGTATTTTTTCTTTAAACAACAAAGGTGAGAATGCCAAATCTGGCGCCAGGTAAAACACATTATTAATAAATTATATATATATATATATATAGCTATATATTCAGCTGATTTTCATTACAGTTTTTTGTTTGTGTAGGTCCTGTTTCTTTGCTTGGATACAGTATGTACATACACACACATATATAGTAACATATTAATTTAATTACAATAATGTGCAATCATTAGAGTGCTGCAAAAATGTGTAGTTTCTTACTAATACATACTGATATAGAAAAAGGGTTCACCAATTCCCAAATGAACACAAATGCAGTTCAAATGCAATACACCACAAGGTAACAATAAAACCTCAAATCTAATATACCGTAGAAGGAAAAAATGGGTATTAACTTTTCAAGTGTTGTGTGGTTCCCAGTTCATAAAAGGAGTCCAATCTCCACAGTCCTTATTGCACATAAGCGATTGAAATCCATTTGAAAGGTGATCCAGAATCAAAAGCTTATGTTGCTTTAGGATAGATGTTCACAAGTGGGATTCCGGAATTCACAGCAGGTCCCGGAATCCCATTTGTGAACATCTATCCTAAGGGCTATTTCTCTATTGGAACTAGTAGGAGTATTTAGGACATATGGTGTAACTTGATCAATACTTCTAAATGTTCTTGTTATTGTAAGTGTGTTTCATGCCCGGAGCTATTTAATAAAACTGTATTTTTCCTGCGTGGCAGATCCTGGGTTAATGTACGCTAGCGCACTGACTCTGTGTAAACTGCCGAATCAATGGGTTTCCCCACGTGTTAAACCCCATCAGGATGCCTCTGATCATGGATGTTTACTTGCAGCTCCTGAGGAAAAGTCCATCGCTGGGTCTTAACGCATGGAACATACCACGCTAATTGAATCAGCAGATAAGGTTAATTAGCCACAGGGTTTATTGAATCTCTCCTTTAGTGTCTTAAACTTGTGTATTTGGACATAATACAGGATGTTATTTTCTTGATTTTTATTAGTTTCTGGTGGAGAGTGAGAAAATCCTCTTTGGAGATTTGTGGATGGGAATATCATATTGGGAAAATTGTAAAAGGCTCATCTACTTATTTTGTCCAGTAAGAGTTATTGAATCCTGTAAGGGCAACATACACTAACAGCTTTAAAGGTGACGACTATCTTTAATTCTGGATTACATTTCATTTGGATTTCAATCACTTATGGTGCAATAAAGACTGTTTTTATAGATGACACTATGTTATTTCTCTCTGGTGTTTTATATGGTCCTAATACATGGAAATTGGACTTCTTTTATGAACTGGGAACCAACCACACAGTGATTGAAAACGTAAAATCCATTTTTTTTACTAATACATACTGTCAGGTCACTGGGTTTTTGTTGATTCGGATCAGGTACTCTAAGGTTTGCGTCAGCTTCAGGAAAAAAATTGAAGCTAGGTGGTTTAAAGAAGCTCCTTCTCATGCAGGTTACAGTGATGAGGGATGTAGTCAGCATGCCTCCACGTGGCATGCCGACGGACTATAGCCCGGTGCCGGATTCCCGGCAGCAGTGGGGATCCCGGCTCCAGAAATCGACTGCCTGCATGCCGAACGTAAGTATCAGGGGGTTATGGGGGGGTTAGGTTTAGGGTTATGGGTTAGGCACTAGGGGGAGGGTTAGGCACTAAGGGAGGAGGGTTAGGGTTAGGCACCGGGGTGGGGGAGGTTAGTTTCAGGCACTAAGGGGGGAGGTTAGAGTTAGGCACCAAAGAGGGAGGGTTAGGGTAGGGAGTGGGTTAGCATACCGACCAACAGGCTTCGGTATGTTAATCCTGTTGGGATTCTGAACGCTGGGATCCCGTCTGTCGGCATTACATACAGGGCCTGTGCAAGGTTTTAAGGCGCCCTAGGCAAAGGCTCACTATGCCGTTCCTGCTACCCCCAAACCCTCTGCCCAGCCCCTCACATACATATCTACTCCAGCTCTCTAATAGTACAGACTGCATCTGTGAAAAATTGCAGCCAAATTGCAAAGTCAATGTAAAAATAAATAGATAGATAGTTGAGTCTGCATTGCCTTTATAAGATATTTAATGTTTTTCACTACTGAAAAGCAAAATGCAAGTCTAACTGACAGAAGCCTTCTAAGTAGCGATGAGCATATTTGCTGCAAAGTCATGTGCAAATCAAACTTCGTAGTGTAAGAGCCATTTTGCAAAGTGTCAGCACTGTATTTGCAAGTTCTGGGAATTTATGATAGGATAGGAATCTGGTAGTATAGGATATGCAGTATGATAGATTAAGAATGATACTCTGCATGAAAGCGTTGCAACGTACACAATATCTCTGCTGTCCATGTGCACAGACCTCTTTGCTGAGCAATTCCCAGAAGTTTTCTATTTGTACACAATGTCACTGGTAAGTATGAGCCCTTAAAAAAGTACTGTTCCTGGAACATGATGATAATTACACTGTAATGGGAATAAAAGGGCATGAGTGGAGTGATAACTTTAATAATTTAATAATATAAATAAATAACTTTATGCACATGTGAAGCAAGTCACTTGAAGAGAAGAGACATCGGAAGACTGAGATAGTCTCTTGGTGTTTTCTTAATGACTAACTTGAAAATGAGCAGTACAGTGTGTGAACATGAGAGCGGAAATTCATCAGTGCATACAGGTGAGTACAGATTTTCCTTGTGTGATTCTGGCTTTATCATGTCTTATTGTATAAAATGTAAGGGTCAGTACTAAACCTACAATTTTCAAGTTTGTACGTCTCAAAACCTAAAAGTAAATCAGAGGCTACAAATATTTAACTACAAATAATGGTCCAACCCCAATGGTAAAAGCTTTAGTTACACAGTGCACAGAACTGTTAGAGAACTGCCCCATTCTCTCTGTACTCTCTTGATAAAATGGATGTGAAGAAGGGTATTATTGACTTTCAGTTGGACAATTTACTGATTTTGCTGACAGTAAATAAGATATTAATATATGCATATTAATTTTTTTTCATCAATTTAGATAAAAACCTAACATATATATTTTTTTTTTGCTCAGCGGAAGCTATCCTGTGTCACTGATCATGAAAGAATCTATTCGGAAGCAGAGCTGTCAACAGTTGTTCTGCTTCACAAAGTCAAACTCCACAAATTGGCTTAGCAAGTGGACAACTTGCAACTTTTGTATCTTGACATAGAAGGGAAAGGCTACAGAACTACAGCATAAGGAAGATTAATTAGCTCTCTGGTGAGTCTTTCAGTGTAAGCCTGATGAAAACATTAAGGCACCTCACAATGTTAATAAACATTTTTATTGTGATACAATTCAAACACACTAGGGGAACACATTACATATATGGAAACATGTTAACGATGTAATGATGGATGTTTGATATTGACTAAAACTAAGTATTTATAACTGTATAAGCCAAATATTGTTCTTCCTTCATATCAAAATAGCATCAAACAAACAAAAAAACAGCAATATGACCATATATCTCATTACAGGATAAAAATTTAAAAGTAACACCGGATGGAGCAAATTGGCACTTGTAAAACACAATGCAATTTTTCATGGTATTCTGTATAATAATTTGAGCTATACCTATAAAATATGTTTGGCAATACACATAAGCCTCTCTCGGGCACCATGAATCTCTGTATAATCAATATGGTTTCTTGCCTTCACCATGCAGCAGTTGATAAATGGGATTATCCTGACACTTAACCTTTAATCTAATCTATAGGAAACTAAAGGTAATCTATTTTTTTCGAAAAGCACATTTACTATCCCACAAATAGGACTATATGTGTGAAGGTATTTTTGCATTATATGGGAGACATGATGAGACGATTCTAAATTCGGAATGTTAATCGAGGCAAGTAAGGTGGTATGCTGCTGTTTATGAATTACATTGCGCACTCATTTTGATTTGTTTGATTTATTAGTCATTTCTATATCATGATGGATATATTTTAGTACACCCTACATTTAAATTCATAAGCTAATATTCAGGCTGCCAAAAATGTCATTTATCAGGTTGCTTTTTACAAACTGATTCTGAAAGCAAGAAGTCTTATCTGTCATTGTTAATTAAACCTCCACTTTGTCAATACATGATAATCCTTTTGTTTGAGCTAAAAACATTATTTTCTCAACCCTACAGAAAATATGCAATTGCAAAGCTTGTCTGATTTCAGAAGGAAAACGGTGAAATCATTTTAGAAAGCTGCAATCCATTCAGCGACACTAAGAACAATATAACCGCACTATGCCAACGTTCATTGTTTTAAAATGAAATAATGGAGGTGGCCCTAATCTTCACATATCATGCACTGATAAAAAAAAATGCAATTTACATAAAAATCTAAAGTGCTTATTGCTGGCCTTGCTATTCATTCAGTAGGCACAAATGTTTACAGTGAGAAAAGTGGTACGAGATAACCAATTATCAAGAAAGAGACATTATTCCCATCTTCATGCTATCACTAACAGAAACAGAGGGGTACATTTACTAAAGTGAGAGTTTTTAGAAATGGAGATGTTGCCCATAGCTACCAATCAGATTCTACTTAACATGTAACTAGCACCTTCTAGAAGATAATAGTTAGAATTTGATTGGTTGCTATGGGCAGCATCTCCACTTCTAAAAACTCTCACTTTAGTAAATTTACCCCAGAGAATAGGATGGCAGAAAAGAACCAACGGTTCCATCTATTATAGTGGCTATTGTTTTTACAGCATTGTTTTTATTTTATTTTTTTACTATGATCACTAAGCCAGGATAATAGGAGAGCAGCAGAGAGACATTGCTTTCACAAAATACAGAATAATAAAAAATTATTAAAAATATGTTTTCTTTCTTTTTCAAGTGCAATCATTTTGCATATGTAGAAAACTTTCAGCAATGCACAATTAAGCCAATGTCGCTCTGAATTTGAGGCTTGCACTGTAACAAATAGGCAGCTTGTACATTCATCCATATGCTGCATCATTGACAGCTTTGTGGATAAATCTGCTGTGATCAGCTTCAGGAAGAAGTGTTATGGGGAGGTTTATAAAGAGCAAGGTTTTGCACTGGTGCCCACATGACACTAGAGGGCATCTTAGTAGCCCAGTGCTTCCGGATATTTGTATTTCCTGTGCACTTTGGTAGAACTGACATATTTTATGTGAATACATGTATAAGCCTACATGTGCTATCACAGAACTGTACACTGTATAATAAAATGGACAGTATGGATGAAAGATTATACCAAGGTGTCTATTAATGAATTTATGTTTATTTCATCTCTAGGCTTGTTGTTATTGAGGAAAATAAAAGGAATTTTAGTTGAGCGTCTCCTTCAGAAACTCTGAATACTGTAGATTACAAAACGTGTGCATAATAGCTGATTAAGACATCAAAACAGAGTGCTACAATATGGTTCATGTTTATTGTGCTATTGGTGTTCACGAAAAGAAAACATCGGATGCTATTTTAGGTGAAAACATATGGCTTTCTCAATACTGAAATGTACATGCACTTTCATAAAAACAAGGAGTACCAACACTATAATCACCAAGTCCTTCAACCAAGGTCACTGTTTAATGTATACCATTGGCTTAATATCAACAGAGTACCCTTGTGTTTATGTATTTGCAAGCATCTGAAAATCCTCCCTAGTGCACCAGTTTCTTGCAAATGTGTCCATGTAAGTGGCATTTTATTAACTCTGAATAAATATTTGAAAACAAGTCAAACTGTGGAATCTGGCATATTGTCCAGTTTCCCAGCTGTCACCTCAGCTTTTACAAGGATATTGAAATTCATGCCAAGTGCAGGTCCCTGTACACGTTCCGAAACTGAACTCATGTCAGTAAGGCAGATCAAAGCATTATTAATTTATGATATTCGGTTAAGATGTTGCACTTTTGTACACTTGCCTAATGCACGTACAGTACAGTAAACGTCAGATAACAGACACACTATAGTACTGGCTTTTGCAGCTATTGGTTATGCAACAATAAAACCTGAATGTAAATAAACATATTTAAAATATACATTTTGAAAGAAACATTATTCATCATTTACATTTTCCTGCATCCAGAAGATGAAAAATTTAAACTAATGAAAAAAAGAAACATTATATTAAATCTTGATTTTAAAGTTTCCGTTGGTGGTATTGTATATTATTTTTTTAGTTTCTACCAACTTCATTTAAACAAAAAGAAAACTGACAAGTTTGACTATCTTTTATATTATATTTTTGTAACAACTTTGTCATGTAGTTTCTAAAATAATGACCAAATTGAAAGCTATACACTTAGAATATTTCATTATTAAGTTAATTCAGTAAGCTTGTGATCGACCCAGGAGAATTATGACCGAGTCCCTAAACATTACCTGCATTGGTACTTTTAAAAAAAGAAAGTGAAGCTTCGTTATTTTAGCATTAGATTGAAAAAAACAGTTAAAGTATGACATAAATAGCTTTTAAAAGTTTTACAATACATGATGTATTTTTTGGTTAAATTAAATGGCTGTAGAATTCTTGTTATAGTCAGGTCTATATTAATTGTTGCTTTATAATAAAAATAGTAGTAATAATAATAACTAACTAAAGGAATATTTATTAAACATGACCTAAACAAGGGTGTACATTGCTTTCATTCTGTTTTATCTCTGCTGTGGAGCATCTTTTATTACAAGAGCAGGGAAAACACTGCATAGTCTCATCTGCAATGCAATGAATGACCATCTTTAATGATGCATCGAAGGTACACACTGTACAATGTGTACAACATATAGTTCCAATCATCGTCAGAACAATATATCATGTATAGTGTGTGTCCAGCTTGATTATGAACAGTGATTTGACACGTGTCCAAATACCTACTGTATAATAATGAAAGTGTATAATTAAATTAATATTTAAGCAGGATAAAAAAAAATAAAATAATGTGAAGTCTTAAAAATCTCACTGTGGAGGTAAACATTTTGATAATAAAGATGGTTTTACTATGATACATGCGGGGTTACTTTTCCCTCATTCTAAATTATATCAAGTTGAGAAAACTGACACATGAATTTACTGTATGTGCACAGATAAATTTAATATTGGCAAACATGTACCTAACATTTTAATGTTCCTTTGTGTAATTTATGTGTGCTTGTGTTTTAGGGTTCTAGGGATTTTTTTTTTAAGATAAACAAATATGGTTTTTAAAAAACTGGTTTAACATTTTCTTTAATTCTCCAGAATCATCCACTCTGTTATGAAATTTTATAGAAAACTGAACAAAATGTAAAGCCAGACATCATAGGATATCAGAGGAAAGTGATCACACTCAGACAGACATTCATACAGCACTTCAGACTCCAAGGGCGGAATTCAATTCTTTATAGCCGCTATCGTGCCCGACGGAGCTATTCAATTCTTGCTCCTGTCGGGCACGATGAGCTGCCAGCGCTACATTTCAGCTCGCAGCCCCTGGGGGATGAGAGCTGAAATGTGCGAAAAGTGACATTATTGGGCGTCCAAACATCACTTTTCGCGATCGCGCCCAGCACTTTGGTCGGGTTTAGCTGCTTTACGCGGCTAAACCTGACCTCTATGGGCGCGATCAGCGCGAACATCTTGGACAATTGTATAGCGGCCCGCGATCTCCTGTCACTTTAGACGGGAGATGCGGGCCGCGAATACAATTGAATTCCGCCCCAAGACTCTCAGGCATGGTCAAATTTGGTGTGGTGAAATATGTTTGGGAGGTTCCTGCTGAATATAGACAAGGACTTTGCCTATGTAATTAACCACCAGTGACTACTACAAGAGAGTACCGGTTTAGACAAGGTCTGGTGACAAAGTGCTGTAGAGATACAGATGTTTCAACTGCCATCTTTTCCGCTTTGATGGCAAACGTGCTCACGCCTCACGCCATGAGACTTACCATGCATGCGTTCGCTATGGCACGACAGGCCGCGGAAGTATTTGTGCCATGCATACCTATGGATCGCGGGTGTGAACAAAGTGCACATACGCGGATGCGCAACTTGCACCATATATGGCGCGATTTTATGTATTATCGGCAAAGATACCCGAGGACACATCTGTACTTGCCATTTGCAGGAGACATTTTTACATTATTTTGTAATGGTCCATAACTGTATGCACATGAGGTTTTGAGGTAAGCAGGCCCTAAAATGTAATTTTATTCATAATTATTAACAATTTTATTTTATTAATGTATTTTACCTGTTTTTATGATGACATTCTCATGTTATTATTATTATTATTTTTATTATGTGTATTATTATTTTATTGAAACCTTATTATTAATGTATAATCTAGAGTGTATCCAAAAATGTGTTAAAATTTAAAAAAACCTGAGAGAAAAAAAAAAAAACTACTGATGCTCAGTGATCCTGTCTGTATATCCCAGGGTGGACTGTCTTACATTCATTATGGTGAGCATTAGTAAACTCTTTAAATGGGAGAGCAAAGCCAAGAGCAGTAATGGTGAAAATAATTTTTTAATGTAGTATGCTAAATTACAGTAATTGTGGAATTAAATATTTCAACCACACACATACATATGTACGTGTGTAGGAAATAACATTACTATTGAATATTTTCACATTATCTTGATATTCTGGTAACCATAGAATAATGACTAATGTTTTTTTCTACTTTAGCATCCAAACCTGGAGCCTATGCAATAGCCTTTGATACATTTTTATTATCCCATTTGTGAGCTTAGTTATATAAACAGTGCTTTGAATTTCCCTATTAAACTCCTGGGTGTATTTGACTAATTGTTGGTCACTTCAATAATCAACAGAGGATGACTTTATGTTCAGCAATTTTCTCTTCGTACAGCTCACTTAATAGCTGCAAAGGATCATTTGTCTACAGCCAAGTGATAAAAATGTACCTGAACAGAACATTCCGGGCTGCACCTTTCCAACTTAAATGTTTTGCAAGAATTAGCAATTACTGTTATGTTAACATGGCAACAGAGACAGAAGGGAATCAGGGTCCATCAATATTGAAATATTAAGAGCTGTACTTTCCACAGCAGCTGTTGCAATGACAAGTTAAAATGCAATAGGACAATATGTATGTGATTTAGGGAACAATACCTTAGCTGCTTCTAATTGCTCTCAGGATTTGAATTGGTAAAACCATAAGATGTTCAACAAAAGGCTCAGCGCAGGTAGGACTATAAAACTTAATTATTTCTTACAAAGCAAGCCATTCTTTTTGAAATAAAAGAAAGCTATGAGCAATAAAGACAATGCCATAATCAATTAGTCTTCTGCACACATAATTAGACTCACAGAGATAAGGAAGCCTGTAAATTTAATGACGAATCCCATATTTTTGTCCAAGTTTAATGTTCTGTACAGATTACACAGGATAGATCTCTTCAGTATCAGCACCAAGTATTCAGGGCCTGTCTTCTATGCCATAGGCTATTTCCTGTGGCTTATTTATATGAAGACACAATGTGCACTTGGCAATAAAAGAATATGGGCCAGAAAGAAGGATCCCATACTTTACATATATAAACAGGGACTCATCTTGCCATTAGAAGCTAGCAAAATAATAACCCAAAGCTTATTACACAATACTACAAACAACACTGTAATAAACAAATCATTTAACTATATATTAGACCAAAAAAGCACACATTTTAAAGCAAAAAACAAACAAGGAGATGTGGGGTTAAAATAGTTACTATCTTTTTAACAAGCACACTTCGGAAAAATGGGACAGTCCCTAGAAAACTTGGAAATACTGTATACTGTACAAGCCTAATCTTGAAAAATTGTATAGCAGTGCCTACAATGCAACACAAAATTATATCATCACCAAATTATTTGTATTTGTGAAAAAAATATTGCTCGCTAACCCATACGGCACATCAGTGCAATGTCATCTCTTAAACGAATGGAGTTCCAAACCCTAACTGGGAGACACTGGAGAATCAATATTGGTCCTGACAGGATGTAGTCAGGAAGTCGGCGGTCGAAATGCAGACCGCCGGCTTCCCGATAGTGAACTCCCAGCATGGGACTAATGATAGGCATCTAAATCCCGATGCCTATCATTAGCCTCATGCCAAAATCCCGACATCCGGCATATCGAGCGTAGGTAATCAGGTGTCGAGAGGTGATAGCCACGCGGAGGGGGGGTTGGTTTAGGGACTCTGCGGGGTCTTAGGGTTAAGTCCCCCTCATGGGAGGGTTAGGTTTAGGGTGCGAGGAGGAGGGGTTAGGTATAGGCCCCCCCCGGGGGGAGGTTAGGGGGGAGAGGAGAGGATTAGGTCTTACCTCTGTCGGGATCTTCATGTGCCGGCCTTCCAGCATCAGTATTTCATCCACCGGGCTTAGGTCTGGCGGTAATTCATACCGATTCCGGTCCTTACTGTTGCATCAATTTGTACTATATACAGTATGGAGGAAGATCTGTACAGTTTTTGCCCATTTTACATCAGGTCCTCTGTTTTATTGTCTAGTGTACTATGGGCAAACTGCAAAGATGTACCTGCATGTACAACATCCTCCCAGCTTACAAGCATGCACTTAAAACTATATTCTTTGTTGTAGCTTACCACCCCACTCTACTTGACTCTGCAGGCTCTGCATTCCTCTGCTCTCTTCTCCCATCTGAGAGCTGGCCTACTTTCCTGGGAGTCCTGGAGGACTCTGTGAAGTTCAGAAGTCTCCCAGACCTTATGGGAGAGTAATACAAAATAGTGGTTGCTCAGATCAACATAATAGTTTTTCACAGGTGCTTGTAAAGAGAGGGGTTTACTCTAGACTACAAAAAAACAAAGTTCCCTCCAGCACACTGCAAAAAAACCCAGCAAACAGAATTGAATACTACATGATATTAGAAATTCAGAGATTTTTTTGCATATATTTGCAAATACATCGTTAAGCACCAGGCTGCGTCAAGGTTTCTCTGTAATGGCGTACATGATAACAGCACCCACTCTTGGTCATATAATTGCATACTGTTGTGCTACATGATAACAGCACAAACATATTTATATCTAAGTTGAGAGCCAACTCACCTGTAGGTACCCCAGAGACCTCCAAATAGCATTACAGGAACCAGCACATCCTCCCAATGCTGATCCCATCCATGCCTCTCAGAAAAGCAATACAAAATACTGGTTGCTCAAATCAACTTAATAATTATGGGAGATTAGACAAGTATGCACAAAACAGATTATCTGGCTGCCTATTCTCCTGTTATACATAACATTATATATCTTGTATTGTTAAGGTTGCTGTATATTTTGTCTCACTTTCCACAGTTTGCTGGAACAGTAGTATCTTCCTGACATACCAGGAGGGGCCTCTGCTAACGCTTGTCGCTGCATCACTCACATGTTCTGAGCTCCACCAGCTGAGCTTAACACCATCCCACTGACTGACTTCCCCCAACAGTGAAACTATTCAGTTCCCCACTGAATTTACTAACTAGTCAATGAGGGAGAGAGAAATGCTGTAATGTTGAGCGGTCATTATTCTGTGATACAATGGTATACCACTCATCTAACTCAAGTGCACACAGGGAGGTATCCAGTTGCCTAGAAACCTCCTCTAAGTGCACGCTTGAAATTAATGTAATAATATGCTGCACTGAGTCACTGGCTCCCATAAATGCTTGAGTTTTACTTCTTAATACAATATGATCATTTCTATCCAGTTATACAGTAGTATTATAGTGTTTTTTGCCTATTGGCTATCAAGTTAGCCATGTATGGTGTTAGTTAGTCAGGCAATTTTTAAAGACCAATTTATAAGGGAAATAGAGTATCCATTTTGGCCAACTGAAATTATTTAGAGGTTCAGATGTGTCCACATACATCTTTCCTCCGTGCGCTACAAGTCTCGCCACACATAACGTGGGAGCTCCTTGTGACTTGGAAGCGCCAAGCGACTTTTTTGTGACTTTTTACCTTCAAATGCATCTGAATCACATAGCAATGTGAACAAATAGCACAATCAGCTTCTGCTGATTAAAATGATATGCAGCATTCCTGTTCTGTGTGCGTCTGCGGGTGTATCTGCATGCTAAACACTATGTTACAGTGTTACAGCCGCTGATACTGTAACATAGAGTTTTGCAAGCAGATACAACCACACTTGCTCACAGAATAAAGGCATGCTGCCTATCATTTTGCCCAGCAGAAGCTGCTTGTGCTATATATTTGCATTGCTGTGTAATTCAGGCGCATTTGAAGGTAAAACGTTGCACAAAAGACGCTCAGTGCTACCGAGTCACGCCACGACATGGCATGACTAGAAGGGCTGTTTAACGCGCAAAGAGGCTAGATGTATGAAGGAAGACCCATCTGTAAGCATGACAAGTAAATGAAAGCTGTAGAAATTTACATCTTGCTTAGGAAACAGTATATGCCATTGTCCTGCCTTAGATACTTTTTATGTCAATTAGGTTTAAGTTAAGAACAACAACAGAGAATGTTTTATTATGTACCATTATGTCCCAGGAACACTGACTTATCTTTACTGGGCTAATCATTTTTCACAAGCACCTATGATGATTAAGAATGTTCTGTCTATATTAAAGCAGAGGGAGGCTAGTAAAGGAGTTAAAATTTAAGATTATAATAAAATATTTAATATTATAAAGACATTCTCTCAGAAATAAATGCATTATTGAAGACAGCTGTAAATGTGTCTATAATTTAATATCTGGAACTGAGTGCAATTTTCCCCTCTTCTAAAGGTCATTGGTTTAGTTAAATGTGGTCCCAGCTTAATCTATAGTAATAGGTGACCCATATTAAGGTTCATTTTCCATACTATACATTTTCTGGGAAAAAGAAGTCAATGTCTTCATGTTATCTGTGTAAAACTCACACATCACACTCCCAACCAATTAAAGTCTTTCTGGAAGAACAGTTATACTCACCCGGGTTCATAGAGCACTAAAATGTACCACAAAGTCTAGTCATGGGTGACACATATACTGAGACCAATACTGATTATGCCGATAATAGAAAATAAAACTTGCAGCTTTCTTGCTTCTTTCCTGGTAAATGACTATAAGTCTGATACAGAGAAGCCGCACACAATCAGCTGTGCAAATCTGTCCATCAGACAACTCATTGCTGCATTTGCAATCCCAGCACTGCGACCGACATCGCAGGCTGGGATCACCATCACGTCCATCGCGACCGATGGTCACGATGGTTGCTCCTTTGGTAAGGCTGCAGGAGCTGTAGCTTCCTGCAGTCTGGCCAGTGCCTAGTGTAACCAGAGGGTTAAATAGTTAATTTCTACATAATATACAAGTATTAGAACCTGTGCTGAGCCCCATTGGGGTTTGAAAAGGAGATATAATTCATGCAGTTCTAGTCTATGCATACTTCCACAGAATGATCAGCTTCACCTTTAGGGTCAGACAAGACATATATGGAGAGGCCTTCTTGTACCTGACACTAGCAGAGTTGTATAATGGGCCCTTAAGACCTTATATGGTGTTAGCAGTAGACAGTGAGCCACATTCCAATATAATGAGTATTGTAAGATGTGTAGAGAGGCTAAGTATTATGGATTACTGATAGCAAAGCCCATATTCTCTGTAGACAGAGGGGCTTTGGAAGATAGTGTAACTCTAGTCATTCTAGGACACATCATTACTGTATTTCTTTGGGTATATTTTAGTGCTTACTGCACATGTGCAAGAGATAAGAATGGTCCATGCTATGTTGTACCAACCAGTGTTTGGTACCCAGTACGCAACTAATATGGGCTTAATATCCAAAAGCCAACACCCAGACTATGATATATAATGCAAACCCAGACAAAAGCCCTTCAACTCGTGTATGGACCTGAGACTGCAGTAAGGTGCCTACAATGTAAATTGAAAGACCTGGGGATTGTGAAACGAGGGCCCCCCAGATGAACTACATCTCATGAAGTAGATGAATCACCAGTGTTGTCAAAAGTTGAGTACATACTCTGTATGTTGTTTGTTTGTTAATTGTAATAAAGTGTGTTAATTTGTACTCACTCAATTGGTTATGTGTATACCTATCCACTTGGATCAGAACGAAACCAGCCATTATACACTTGGTCAAGCAGGATGCCAAGAATCTGCATCTGCCAATGCAGACCCTGGCCTCATCCCTCCTGGAAAACGGGGGTGACACGACCCCTGTTTCCAGGAACGGCATCCAGGCACGGGGCCCTGCTCTGCCTCCCAAATGGCGCAGCATGTCAAATATGCTGTGGCTTGGGGGGGTCTACGAGCAAGATCCCTAAAAATCTACTCTTTCAGATGTGGATGGCCTGTCTTTAGTCTCTGATATTACTCAGCAAGAGGTAGCAGAGGTCCTTTCAAACCTGAAAAAAGGAAAAGCTCCTGGCCCTGACAGGTTTACATCAGATTATTATAAAATGATGGCCCCACATATTACACCTATACTAACCAGCGTTTATAACATGATTCATTCCTCAGGGGAAACCCCTAAATACTTTAATAGCGCAACACTTAGAGTACTCCCAAAACCGGGTAGAGACCTGTCTGATCCCGGATTGTACAGACCAATATCATTGTTGAACATTGATTATAAGATTTGAACCAAAATATTATAGTGTTCACTGTAGCTCTGGTGGCAGGCAAGGCGCCGGAGCTAGAGAGGGCACTTCCGTGCGCGTCCGACAAGAGGGCATGGCCACTGAAAAGGGGGCGTGTCTATAAGACACGTCCCCTTTTCGTCACTCTTGGGGGCGTGCCCGGCACTTACCGACACACCGGGCAGCCCCAAGCGCTGCCGACAGGGAGAATAGATGCCGGGCGCATGCGTCTATTCTCCGGCGGTGACAGGGTCACCGCACATTTCCCCACCGGCGGGACACTGCGACCCGCGGGTGAAGACGGTACCCGCAGGCTGTGAGGGCAGGGTGCTTTTTGACCTCCTTCTGGAGGGCAGGGTGCTTTTTGCCCTCCAGAAGGAGGGCAGGGCACCGTGCCCCGCTAAAACAGCCAAGCAGGAATGCTATATTAGCAGATCATCTAAAACTGCTACTACCTACATTAATACACTGGGATCAGACGGGCTTCATAAAAGGTAGGAACCCAGTTACTAACATAAGGAGAGTGTTAGCGGAGGTCCAGGACTCCCAGGGCACCAGATCGACAGCCGACCGTGCCATACTATCACTTGATGCCGAAAAGGCCTTCGACATGGTGCACTGGGATCACTTATTCCACACCTTGCAAAACTTCTCCTTCCCCATCAAATTTATTAATATTCTCAAAACTCTATACTCAGATTCTGCCTCTAGAATCATATGTAATGGATCTTTATCCGACCCTTTCCCTGTTCAAAAACGTACGAGACAGGGATGCCCCCTGTCCCCATTACTTTTTGCCCTGGAACTAGAACCCCTGGCGACAGCTCTACGCACTTCCCCATTATACCATTGGCAAATCAGACCTTCGCGTATCACTGTTTGCAGATGATATGTTATTGCTATTGTCTCACCCAGAACATTCTATACCCACAGCCCTAGATATTATATCCCAGTTTGGTACCTTCTCGGGATACAAAATTAATGTAAACAAATCGGATTTCCTAATTTTGCGTGGAAGCCCCCCAAAATTGCCCCAGGAGAAAAATATGTCTTCTATAAAAATTGCCAATAATCAAATAAAATACCTGGGGATTCATATCCCCAATAGAATTGAGAATCTCTATAGATATAATTATACTCCTGCAATATCTAAATTAGAGAAATCTCTGGAAAAATGGCAGGATTTGCCACTGTCGTTGTTAGGGAGAGTGGAGGTCATTAAATCGGTTTTACTTTCGAGACTGACATATAATGCAGCTTCTTCCCATAAAAATCTCTAATAAAGACATTACGCATATAAATACACTTTGCTCCAAATTTATCTGGAAATCCAAGAAACCAAGAATTGGACACACCAAATTGAAACTACCCAGAAGAGATGGTGGCCTAGGATTCCCAGACTTATCCTTATATTCTAAGGCGATTCTATTTCGATACTCAATGGACTGGCTGTTAGAACAAGACACATATTGTAATTACGATTTAGAAACGGCAATTTTCTCACCCTTTTCCTTAGGAGCCCTACTACAAACTCCCAGAACTTTAATAGATACAATTTTCATAATGTCTTTTTTAAGGACACCTACGAATCATGGCACTTTGTGAATAAAAAACTAGGCCACGACCCTTTTAGATCTGATTGGCTACCAATCTGGGGAAACCCAATGTTCTTACCAAGGCATTGGGAGTCCTGGATTTTTGCACTTTAAATTAAAAGGGCTCTCAAAAATGTCTCAGGTTTTTGATCCTGGGGGAAAAATACTCCCATTTTTGGTTTTACAATCTCCGTATGGGCTCTCCAATGCAAGTTTTTTCCCCTATTTACAACTACGACACTATGCTTTATCTATCCCACCCCAAAAACACCATGATCCCACCTCAGATGTGCTATCATCTATAATTAATAAATTATTAATCACAAATATAAACCCAAACTTACACATTTAGCGCTTTTAAAATTATCTAAAGAGAAAATACAAAACCAAACCACAGACTTATGGAAGAAAGACATTCCTTTAATAACACAGGACAATTCATTATTCCAACATTTCCATTCAACCCTGAAATTACTGCACTCTTCTATATTACAAGAGGTTCATGTCAAAACCCTATACAGGGCATATGTGTCTCAGGGTCAACGTAGCCATTTTGTCTCTGATGAAGATGGGTGGTGCCTCAAATGTAAATCTACCTCGGCAACATTCTTCCATAACTTCTGGGCCTGTGGACGTATCCAAAAGTTTTGGTTTAAGGTGGTATACTTCATTAATCACACATTCTCCCTGAACGTACACCTACATCCTATAACGTTATTGTTTGCAAATTTTGAAGCCTGGCTTCTTAACACACAAGAAAAATTCCTATTACCCATGTTAACCATGATAGTAACAGTAACAAAGAAATCGATCCTTAACACTTGGATGAGCTCCAAATCCCCTTCATTTAGCGATATGGAAGCACTACTGCTGAGATACATGTGCTTTGATAATTATGACATCTTTTCAACTGTTGAGTCGAGCCCCCACACTTTTATATGCAAGTGGGGCTCCTACTTGACATCAACAAATTTAGACCTACAAACCAATCTAAGAGATTATTATTATTATTATTATTATCCTTTATTTATATGGCGCCACAAAGGTTCCGCAGCGCCTTACACAGTACATAAATGAGCACACAAGAAAACAGTTAATAGTAATACAAAACAATGTAGGACAAGGACATGGTTTATAAATATAGCTGCATAACAAGCAGCAGGACATGAGCAACCAGGTGTTAGGTGTCATTGTGGGGAGTTAGGAGTAAATTATACTATAACTAGGGGGAGATCTTTTGGAAATTAAGGACGGCTGATCTATTATATTCCAGAAGTACGTTCTAGTCAATTATTTAGACCTTACCTCATCCTGATGCAGCACACCTTCAACAAATTCCTGTATCCCTTTCATAGATAGCAAAAACCCGAAGTATTCTACTAAGTATAACTGCAAGTCTCAGATTTACTTAAGAAAGTTTATGTGTATTTTGGATATCAGTTTTCCTCCCCCCTCTTTACCTTTACTTTATTTTACTTTGTGATCGATGGTTAAGTTACAGTGAGACCTTATCTACAAACTAATGGAAAATATGTGGTTTAACATACATACGTTCGTTCATTTACTAGTTCATTTACTAGTGAAACATATTGCCAATTGGTTATCCTATATTCCTTATTAATGATATTGGACCCCCTGATGTTTTGATTTTCATTGTCCCTCTGCGGTTTGCATGATCACTTTTATGTTGATTTTCTTTGTTTTTTGTATTATTTGAAAATTTTCAATAAATAAATTTGACAGAAAAAAAATATATATATCGGAGATGTACATTCATCCTCTTTAAGGAAAAGACATCACCCGACAAGGAGATGTTTAAATGAAAAATGCATCACTCAGGTCAAACTGCAGTACTTGACAGTTCTAATGCAAGTTTAAGAAATATAATAATATGGAAAAAAAACTAATAGGGAGCGCTAGTGTAGGGCAATGAATTTTACTAAAAATAAACAAACAACAATACAAAAAGTATAATAAATACTGCCATTGCCAAAAGTTATGAGAATGACACAGGTATTGGTTTTCACAAAGTTTGCTGCTTCAGTATTTGTAGACCTTTTTGTCAGATGTTACTATGGTATACTGAAGTAAAATTACAAGCATTTCATAAGTGTCAAAGGCTTTTATTGACAATTACATTAAGTGTATGCAAAGAGTCAATATTTGCAGTGTTGACCCTTCTTTTTCAAGACCTCTGCAATTTGCCCTGGCATGCTGTCAATCAACTTCTGGGCCACATACTGACTGATGGCCACCCATTCTTGCCTAATCAATGCTTGGAGTTTGTCAGAATTTGTGGGTTTTTGATTGTCCACCCACATCTTGAGGATTGACCACAAGTTCTCAATGGGATTAAGGTCTGGGGAGTTTCCTGGCCATGGACTCAAAATTTAGATGTTTTGTTCCCTGAGCCACTTAGTTATCACTTTTGCCTTATGGCAAGGTGCTCCATCATGCTGGAAAAGGCAATGTTCGTCACCAAACTGTTCTTGGATGGTTCGGAGAAGTTGCTCTTGGAGGATGTTTTGGTACCATTCTTTATTCATGGCTGGGTTCTTAGGCAAAATTGTGAGTGATCCCACTCCCATGGCTGAGAAGCAACCCCACACATGAATGGTCTCAGGATGCTTTACTGTTGGCATGACACAGTACGAAGACTTTTGGAGGATGGCCTGGTGTCAAGAAGGGCAGCAAAGAAGCCACTTCTCGCCAGGAAAAATATCAGGGACAGACTGATATTCTGCATAAGGTACAGGGATTGGACTGCTGAGGACTGGGGTAAAGTTATTTTCTCTGATGAATCCCCTTTCAGATTGTTTGGGGCATCTAGAAAAACGTTTGTCCAGAGAAGGAAAGGTGAGCACTACCATCAGTCCTGTGTCATGCCAACAGTAAAGTATCCTAAAACCAGTGGGAAAAAATAAAATTCTACATTTTGGGTCCATGGCCAGGAAATTCCCCAAACCGTGATCCCATTGAGAACCTGTGGTCAATCCTCAAGAGGCAGGTGGACAAACAAACACCAACAAATTCTGACAAACTCCAAGCATCGATTAAGCAAGAATGGGCAGCCATCAGTCAGTATGTGGCTCAGAAGTTGATTGACAGCATGCCAAAGCGACTTGGAGAGGTCTTGAAAAAGAATGGTCAAAAAAAGCAAATATTGACTGTTTGCATTAACTTAATGAACTGAAAATCATTGAAAGATAGTGGCCAACAGGAAGGCAGGTGTTAGTACAGTCTTCTTAGGTTTATCAGTTCAAATCGAAACAGCAAACGTTAATCATCACATAACATGTAAAGCAGATGTAATCCTCTGAGTGTCAATAGTAACAGATGTGTCCTCTTGCATCTTTGCCGATCGCGTGGCAAACACGCGCACACATCTCGCCATGCAATTAGCCGCAGCCATGTGCTCCAAGGTACACCATGCCACACTCCCGTTTGCACCATGCAATCCTATGGAGTCGCAGGTGCAAACACAGTACGCATACACATTAGCAGTACTCGTGCCATGCGCGGCAAAGATGCAAGAGGACATATCTGTAGGTCACATTCATATAACGAGATCTGCAGTGAGCAATAGTAAATGTGACCTCCACTGCATGAATTGAGTCATCTCATCACCAACAGGTGTTTATTAACTACCTTAAACTCAAAAGTTCTGGAAATGTCAGGGTTGAAGGGGGGCCACCTGGACTGCCAAGGTGTCCATTGTCTTGCTTCAAGGGCCATCAACATTAGTCTGGCAACATGTAAAGCTGGTAATTGTGGGGGGTTGGTCTGTCAATTGGTAATACAATGGTGAATTCCAACCCTCAACAAGGTATCTCTGTGTATGAAACACAGGAACTGGCACCCATATGTAGTGCTTCTGGTGGCTCCCTGTGTCTGTAACAACAGCCCTCAGCATCTATGTCAGTGGTGCCTGGTATCCCAATCAGCAACTCTCAGCGCCCCAGCCAACCACTCGCAGCGGCTCTCGCTCAGTGGTTCTCAGTCAGCGCAGTGCAAGGTACTAACACACACTGCTTCTTTCTCCCTGGTCCAAGTCACCTAACCACTAACATGTATCACGACCAAGGAAAAAGCTTAGGTATCATAATATGCAATTTTTGTTAGACTGGTATATATTTCATTATCAACAATACTTGGGATTTAGAGTTTTCCAAATGACATTTTTTATGTAATTTGGATCACCATGCATAGAACATAACAAGTTAAAGATTATAACTATCTTTCAAAACTCTGCCCTTAGCCGCAAAAAACAGTAATTCTAAAAGAATAAAGAATTCTGAAGAAAGAAGTGCCCAGTGACCATATCCAGCGTATCCATTTTGTTACTTAAAAGCAGTCTAGATACAAGTTCTCAGTATATTTAAAATATACACAGAAGTAGGACATATATAAATACTGCGCTAGTATATTCTACAATTTTCTGCCTCTATATGTTCATAATTGGTACTGTACCATTGTTTTATTATTTATATATTTTTTTACTAGTTTGGACATAATTGGCTGATTTTTTGCAGACTCCTCTGTAATTTATACCTACATATTATATGCTTTGAAAAGTAATTATTGTTAAAAAAAAGTCGTAGTGCTCCTATGTCTCAGATGCAGGTAAGATTAGGTACCTTAAATTGCAACCGATAACTGATCTTACATTTTATTTTGACAAAGCAAGCCGGGATGTAAATGCCACCAACACAGTATTTATGTTATGGTATGGTCCCAGTATACAGCATATAATAAAATAATAATATATCCATAACAATGGACTTGTGCTTACACACTTTGGGCCTGATTCATCATGGATTGCAATTGCAACCGCGTATGCAGATCAACTGATGGTGAGTACTGCACATGCGTACGCACCGTAGTGTGCATGCATGAGTTAGCATTTGATTGCTCTGCTATCACCTACGCAGATACAAAGCCATCACAGAGTGAGTGACATCAGGTCAGCTGTTGGGGGTGATGACGGAGGAGTGGTTGGAGAAATGCAGGACTGCCTGTCCGTTTGAACGCTGTTACTTGGGCATGCATAAATTTGCCACTGTGACGGCATACGCAGCTTGTGTACTCACTGCATGCAATGAAGTTAGCAATTTCTGAGTAAGGTCAGACCTGTTGTAAGTGTGCATGAGGGGCCGATGTTACTCGATGTTCCCTATGTATACGCAGGATTGCAATGTATTACTGCTGTGGGCGTCTCTATACTAGCTTTTGCGATTGCAGTCTAGGCATAATATCACAGCAGACCTAAGTGCATAATCGCAATAGCAATCCGTAGTGAATGAGGCCCTTTGTTCACAGTGCTTTGCACTGAGTCAATTTTGACCTTGCCTGAAAAACAATGGATTATGAAGAGCTCAGTGAGTACATTATGCTAATGAGAAGCTTTGAGAACACGTTTTATATGTTCTATTGCAAAGCGAGGAAACAGTGTGAGTTTTTTCCAATGCTTTTAATAGATTTTATTTTTTAAAAGCACATGTGTATGAGCCCTAACAAAATACAAGTCGTACTGTGTGATTGGTCAGTATTTAAAAAAAAATGGACAGGGAGGCATCTTTGAAGGTTGAGACTGTCCCGTTAGCATAACTACAGTTTTAGTTATTTTTAGTTATGTATGCTATATATAAAAAGAATGTCACATAAAAAGTCTGAGCAATACATCCTTACTGCAGCTGAGATAGAAGTACGGAGCTGAGCATAATAAAGAGATGCTGGCATGAATCAGATACCATTGGAGTGCTTTGGAGACAAAGATAATTATATATCCCCCAGTTCTTTGTGAAAGGACTGAGTTTATGCAGTCACTGCATTTCTATTATCTCTTTGGTTTTAGGTGCAGACTTTTTTACATAAATATTCTTTTTTCCAGATACAAGATTTTCATCACTGTTTTAGAAGATTATTCCTTTTATATTTAATATGAAAATAATAAAACATTTAAGTAACAATAATTAAGTAAAAATAATTATTCTCATTGGAGGCTACTTACTAACATAATGGAAATGTGCAGTAACAACGAGCAACCCCATACTTATCTACTCTCCCTGAATAACCTGGAGAATTCCTAATTTTGAGGAGTACTCCCTTAGGCCTTGGAGAGTAGGCACCCATGCAGGATCAGCCTCTCCTTCCTGTAATCAGGGCCGCCCAGGGGGCGAGGGCAGGTACTAATTACTCGGGCCTCTTGAAGGGGCCTAGAGGGGGCCCGGGCCTGCTGCTGTGGGGGAAAAAATGGCCCCTTTGCAGTGTGTGATGCTGCTTCCCCGTGCCACTCATAGTATTTACATAATATTTCCGTGGAGGGGACGTGACCACACCTCTGAGATTTGACCACGCCCCTTCAGTAGCTGGGCACTACGGCTGTCTCAGCGGCCCTGCCTGTAATGTTGGTGGTCTAAGACCTTGACGATGCAATCATGTCATCATGGCTCCACCCCCCGCTGCATGATGACACAAATCACGTCAACTCGCCTCCAGTCCAAAAAGTAGGCATGGATGCAGTAACCAAGCATTTATTTTCATCATTTTGTTAGTTAATTACAGACCAGATGGTGCACAATAAATTATGCAGGACTAACATTACAGCATAATGAACATACAAAATAATTTTCTACACTGGGTCTGCCCATATCCTCAGTGAGTGTGGTGGGCCTGAATTGGGATAACCTGCCATGCATCACATAGCTAGCATTGTGTTGTGCTCCTTCATTTATGTTTTCTAGGTTAGAAAAAAAAAAATTCTCCCTGATTTCGACATTTTACTCTTTTAAAGACTATAATGATAAACCTATGGGAGTGGTGTTGTAGCTAATCTAATCTCTCCAGTACTGAATTAATTTTTACATTCCATGAGGTAAGGTCATGAGACGATGTTCAAAAGCATAAGATAACTCAGGATGTCTGAAAATGTGCTGGGTATACAATGGGAAAGAGGAAGGAGAATAGAACATTTCCCTCTCATTAGCTTGTCCCTTAAACATCCAGACAGCTCGCAATGCTCATTAGCCAAATGGACCGCTGGCTTTCTTTGAGAAATTGCAGAAACCTTGCTAGGCTCCCAGAGCTAATTATATCAAATTTAGATGGCTCTCTAATAAAAGGGAGATATTTTTTATGCCATCTTTTATTTAATAGCGAGATGTGGAGCTAGTAGAATCTGTAATGTCACTGCATAATCATAAAATGATTACAAGAAATACCTAAAACCTCCGGTTTGGGATTGACAAGGCATGCCAAGCAAAAGGTCAGACTGCATTCACTGACAGATTACCTGCAATGTAAAGTGATGCCAGTCCATTATAAGGTCATATTTCAAAGATGTTCAAGATCAGATATGGAAAACAAGAGACATTATGTGGGTTTGTGATACACAAGCATATCCACTAAACTATTGCACATGGAGTTGTCACAGATTCACTGCATTCTATAACAACATGCCAGATCCTATTAAAAACATAAGTGACAATTATATGAAGGATAGACGTAAAAGTCAATTTAGACATTTAAAAGTAATAAATTGATGTCACTTTCAAGATAGTTGTTTGAATATAAATAAATAAAATAATAAATAAATAACATAAAAATTAACATTAGTTTAGTAACAGATTTGGCACACATCATCAACAGCAAACTCCAATTTTTCATTTGTTGGAAAGAAGTTATCTGAATGACGGGAAAAGCAGACATTTATAATGGGTGACATAAGTGAAGAACTTTTTCTATTCAAAATGTGCCAAGTAATTATCATATAGTTGTGCCCTGCTTCAAATAGGCCCAAGATTTTAAAGAAATCCGATTATTGATGTAACTCCTATTTTGTTTCATAAAGTGTGTGTGTATATAACATACAGTATATATATATATATATATATATATATTTTTTTTTTTTTTTTTTTTCTAGGATTCTGCATTAGATATACATCATGTGCAAAACCATGCAGCTCAAAATCCTCTATGGTGACATCAATCACCTCCAATTATGCCTAAATTTCCACCATGGTGCATGACTTTACGGAAGTCAGGTTGCTGTGTTTCCAGAGGACCATACATTTGCACAGGCTGATGGAAGGGTTTGTGACCTTGCAAACTACAAAGTAGCTGCATCAGTCATGTGGAGAAGTGCTTATAGTGATATGCTTTGGTGTACCAAGTTTGCAAACGGGAGCATAGCCATCTCCACTCTGCAAAAGGACTTGAATTTGGCAATATGTCAGAGCTGACAAGAAAGGTTCTTGTCCTATAATTATAATGGGGAACTGTTTGTACCTTCATGTTGAACTTCAATGGAGAAGCACTTTTAAAACAAAGCTTCAAACATGACATATATAATAAAAGCTGTCTTGATGTTCCCTCACTCATATGATTAACGTAAATCAAAAATAAGGCTAAACCAAGCAGTATTTTAGGAGAAAATGGAAAAGCTTTATTCAAGGAAAGGAATGGCTATAAAGCTGGGGGAGGGTAGACTTTGGTTTGATGTTTACACTTTTACAATACACTTCTTGCTTGCAAATATTGGTGCACATCTAATTTGCTCAGGTATCTCTACAGACAGGATATTATCTCATTCCAATAATCTTTGTCCAAGCAATGAAATACAGGATGGCAAACTATATGCACCCAAGAGAGAGTAATCTAGACTTTGCAAAAATGTCTTCCATTGAATGGAATCAAACACCTATCTTGCCACCATATGCCACCATTTTGTTTTATTAGTTGTATTTAGCTTTATTCTTCAAAACCATGCACTAAATGGAGGCACACTTGTGCAAAGTCAGGTATGTGTCACCAAAGATCATTCATTCATTCATTCAGCAGTCCCCTTGTCATTAATTACCACCATAGATTACCCTTTTTTTTAAAATCAGGAACTATGTGACTATATTTTTCTTAAGCTAGCCATACACGGTGCGATATGCATTGTGTGACGTGACGGGGGATCCGAGGTCCGACATATTGGGTGGTCCCCACACACACTGCGATCGGGTGGCCGACCGCCCAATATGCGTGCTCTCCCTCCCCCACCCGCATAGCGCTGCATGGGATCGCACATCGCATCCCCAGATCGAATGAACCTGCAGTAAGATCTGGGGATGCGATGTACAACCCCACGGGTGCGCGCACTATCTGATATCATGCCCATAGACGGTACGATATAGCAGCCAAATCATACCAATCTTTCGGATCGGCTGCTTTATCACACCGTGTATGGGCACCTTTAGGCCCGTAATCAATTGTCCTGCTGGACTTTTCGCCTCCTTCCAGGCCGAAAAGTATCGCGCGCGTGGCTGATATTCCCCGTATTCAATTTAAAAGGACGTGAAAACGGGACCCGGCGAAACTTGGATCGGTGTAAAAAAAAAGGGAATTTTTGGGAAATCATCCTTGGACCCCCTAAAGATGTCCAGACATGGGGTATCACTATGGATACCCCCGTTTTTGCATGCAGAAAGGAAGTCAGGTTTTTAAATAGCCGTGGCAGGTGCATAAATGCGGCTTTGAAGAAGGTGATGCAGAGAAGCAATAAGCATTTTTTTGGGGGGGAAAATAACTATGCCCATCAAATTTGGGGTACATGAAAATGGGTGCAAGCATATTTTTTAGTCCCTAAAATGATTTTTAAAAATTCTTCAAAAATGCACCTGCCGCTACTCCCCGCAATGAAGAAAACACCTGCCGCATACCCTGGAACCCCTCTGAATCTATTATCGCTATTTTAAAAGTGTGTTCCCTCATTTTTTTTCTTAACCCCCAAAATGAAAGTACATTTTTTGGGGTGTCCCAATTTATTTATTTATTTATTTACATACATTACTTATAGGGGACACTCCCAGGGGTGCAGGCTAGTTTTTTTTAAGCCTGCACCCCTAAACCCCAATTCTGCACTTTTTTTCGCCAGCTAAAGGCTGGCGAAAAATTATCCCTGTTTTTTTACATTGATTTTTCGCACCGGCGAAAAGTCTTTGTAATTGAATACGGGGATAATGGCAATAGGCGAAAATGATGTAACAGGTTTTCGTCTCAAATTGAATATGGCCCTTAGTCTCAATTCTCTGTGCTTCCTTTTTGGGATATGTATGTTAATATAGATACCACAGTAGTTTGAATATTCTGAAAATAAGCATTTGAAAGGTCATTTATGGTTGGGTGGTGGGCAGATATCACATTTGGGTGTGAAATTAATTGAATACGGAGCATAGATGGTATATTTTTCAACCACAAAGACATTAAAAATGTGATATCTGCCCATTTTCTGCATCTTTTTGTGGGGTTAAAGATGCAGAAACATTGGGGATCAATGTAGTAGTGCAAGATTGACCCTAATAAAACTGTAAGGGGTACTTAACTTGGTACAAATGCCTCTAATTAGTGACTCTGCACAAGTGGTGAAGAATAGCATAAAGCAGTATTTTTTGGAGAAAAGAAGTAGTCCTGGTAAATTTGGGGTACCTGAAATGGGTGCTAGCATATATTAATGTCTCTAAAGTGCAGTTTTAATAAAAGTTAAATTCCTCTGTCATAAAAGCACCTGCAATCCCAAAAACACTTGACCCCTTCTTAGAGCACCCCCAGAACCTTATTCACTAGTTTGTAAAGTTGTCGCCCCACTTTGTGCTTTTTCGCACCCCAAATTCAAAGTACTTTTTTGGGGTGTTCTTTGCTTTTTTTTCCAGGACTGTTTTGATGCAGTTTTCCTTTGGGGGGCTGTTCCAAGGGTTCTGAGTGTTTTCCCCACCTTTGCACCACCAAATAAGCGTACGCGAAAAGTGGATGGAATTGAATATGGAGATAAGTTTCCGACAGGCGAAAAGATGCAATCGGCGATACTTTTTCGCGGATCTCTGCTTTTTACTTCTAATTGAATACGCCCCTATGTGTTGGAACAGGGACGTAGCTAGGGGGTGTGAGTGATGCCTCTAATCAGGGCACAGGGCCCTGGGGGCTGCACCGTCGCTGCCCATAGAACCTGTATTTGGCTTGCAGCGTGCCTGGAATCGCAGCCTGCATCCAGTATGCCCACCCATCACCCTGTTCTGGTGCTTTATGGGAATAGTTTGTATTTGGTGGTCACAGTAGATTTGGCTGGTAAATTATGATAGCTATGCATGTGCTATTGATCTGGTACAAATGTAAAACCTACATAATACCTGATATTGAAACAAACTTAAAGACCAAGAAAACCTAAAGATGTTTTCTTAACTTGCAAAGAAAGTAGTCTCAGAGCTTGTCAGATATATAAAACGGTTTAATTTTTATGCTGGTTTGGGTGTAATGTCATGAAGCTGGACACATGCGTTTCTGCACAATTTTAGAGATAGTACTTATTGGTGTTTTTGTTTTTGATAAGTTCTGTGGAAAGGATCTATGGCCCTCATTCAGAGCCGTACGCTCTGAGCAGAGCGCACGCTCTGAATGAGGGCCGGTCTCCATGAAAATGGAGCGTCCTCCTGGACGCTCGTATAGCTGTGGGTCACCACCCACAGGCTATACGAGCGTGCATTTTGATGGCCGCGATGGTCGTGACCATCGCGACCATCGAAACTGCGAGTCGGAGCCTGTGGTTGAGGTTTTCAACCGCAAGCTCCGGAGTGATTTTGGCTCTATCAGAGCCAAAATCACTCCCACTGACATCACTAGTGATGTCAGTGGGCCGGCTTATGACGGGAGGCGATCCCATGGGAACGCCCCCGTCAGGGAGGCACGCCCCCGGCACGCCTACCAAAGGGGGCGTGCTGTCAATCAACATCGACAGCACGCCCCCTTTGATCAGACACAACGAGCGAGGGACTTTCCTTCGCTCGTCGCATCTGGCGCATGCGCACGACGGAGCTCCCTCCGTCGTGCACATGCTCAGTCCAGAACATCGACCCACTTGCGAGCGGACAGCCGCTCGCGAGTGGGTCTGAATCAGGCCCAATGTCTTTGTTTTTTTTTTTTTTTTTTCTGGTAAGTTAAAATGATGTACAGTAATTGGAATTTTTCTTTTGGTGGATGGAACCTAATGATGAGTTGTTAGATACTTCAAACAGTGGCTATTTCCCTTTTGGGAATGGAGAAGTTATCTTACACCTGAACGGTTTTAAAAAAAAAACATGCATTTCTGCACACCTAAGCAATGATTAGACAAAAGCTTAAGTAACACATCTGACACATTAATTAAACACATTTACTTATCCCCTTGCTTCACTGAATTATTTACTACTAAAGTTGCTTAGTGCTAAGGCTATTGGTGGGTACACACTGGGCGATATTACTGAGCGACTGCACGATTATGACATCGTAATCCTGCAATCGCTCAGTAATCGTGCACAAATCGTGTCGGAAACGACCAGCGATGCGCACTCCCGCTGGTTGTTTCCGACATTGTCCATCGCCTGAACATGCAGCACAATCTGACGACCACGTCAGGTTGCTGCATGTTGGGGAATGGGGGAGAGAGCCCGGCGCTGAACGATATCGTTAATGATATCGTTCAGCGGGTGTGCTCAATGTCATGAACGACATTGAGCACAGCCTGCCGGGGACACACTACACGATATCGCTCAGGGAGCATATTGTGTAGTGTGTACGCACCTTATGACTCACTTGCTCACATTGGAGCACCTCAGACTGGACCAGAGCATACACAGAGAAAGGTATTTTGCACTGAGCCAGACCAATCTAAATGATCTCTAGTGCGTCACATATCTTAAAAATGGAGACAATCCCGAGAAAAATTTGCAGTAATGATCTCTGTGTATATTAACAATGCAATACAAATTACCTAAATGTCATACTAGTCATATTTTTCCATAAATTGGGATTTATGTACTCTGGTAACTTCAATCAGAAGCCATAGTGCTTCATATTGCTTCTGGTAACTCCAGTCCGTACCAACGACCAATCATTAAAGTGGTCCCAGATTACAGTAGGTAACACACAGGGGCGTATTAAGATAGTAGGGGACTCATGTGCATTCTCCATTTGGGGCCCCCTCCTCCTACCCCGGCGGCCGGCAACAGACTGACTGCTGACCACAGCAGCAGTAGACTCTGGGCACTAAGCCGTGCCCAGAGTATACTGCGCATGCGCAGGTCGCCGGGAAAATGGCGCGGCCACCATTTTCTCTGCGATTTCGTCACTGCGCATGGGCAAAACGTCGGGAAAATGGCTGCTACTACCATTTTCTGGCGTTTTGGGCAGGGCTGAGACACCCGACGTGGGACCTTGGAGAGTTAAGTATAAGAAAATATGGGTGCAGGGAGTGCGGTGTGGGCCCCCCTGGATCCAGGGACCCGTGTGCACCGCATACCCTGCACCCATTATATATACGCCTCTGGTAACAAACCTTCAGGTGACAAACATTTCACTAGGCTCTTACAAGCTAGTTTTGTCATATGGCGAGTGTGGTTACACAGTGTCAGTTGTTCACCATTTAACCCCTGATATCATGTGCAGTAGCGTCACTATGGGGATGCGGGGGGTGCAGGTCGCACCTGGGTGCCACTCTCGGAGGGGGTGATACCAAAATGTTGGCTCCTCCTTAGTGACAGGAGCCAGGTGCTGCAGTGTGACATTCAACGACAGCACTTGGAGCCGACAGTACAAGTACTGGGGATGCTGGGCACGCCCCCTGATTGATGCAATCAGATTTTCCTGTGAGGCCACGTCCCCTTTATGTTAGGCCATTCCCCTTTTCTGGCGCGTGCAGCTCCACCAAGTGGGGGTTTTTAGAGTGCGCCCCGGGTGTCACTAGACTCGGTGACGCCTCTGGTCATGTGAAATAAACTGGCTCAATATAAATAAATATATACCTGTCTGTATTAAAAATACATTTAGTTTAGTTAAACTATATATAACAAAAATATCAATGTACTAAGAAGCAATGCATATACAGTACTTACAAGACAATAGCTACAAAAGCAAACCATCATTATTAAAGTAATATTTTCAGCATAAGTTGAAAAGTTGAAGCAGCAGCAGCAATAATATTTTTTTTATATATAACAATGTGTCAGTATTTACATGGCTAGTGTCAAACAGGATGACTGAAGGAACTGCTGTAGGCATTTTATAACAGCCCCAAACCATAATCTCAATTAAGGACATATGCCTTGGGAGCTGATAGGTCCCCAAGCTGTAACTCAATGTACACTGCTCCACCACAGTTTGTCTAACCTCTATTATGAAACTGAGCACTGTGATAATACTTTTATGGGCAATCTGATTGGAGTCAGCAAGATAATTGCATCATGTTCTCTTTGGAGTATAAGTCTGAATCAACAAACATTTATAAAATAGCTTTTTGAATTAATAAACTCATTTTAGGGGAAAAAATAAGGAAATACAAAAATGTTGCTAGTATAATGTTCTATCACTAATGAGCTATCCTATACCTCTGCCAAGTGTATCGCTATTATATAATTTAAAAATAATTGACAGGCACATTACTTCTGCTCTGTATTTATAAAATGCCAGTGGCCTAAATCAAGGAAGGTGCGAGCAGTCTGTGAATTCTGAGCTATCACGTATCAAAGTGACTGAACCCGCAGGTCAACACGGCTTTCTAATTTACCCACATTCTGGCCTTGTTTCTCAGTGGGGTTCCTGTGACTGCAGACTGTAATTAGTAACTGTCAAGTGTTCTTCACATTGTCTATATACATTGTCACACTAACAGGAGCTCATTTAAATTGATTCTCCGCTGAGATGAACACTGGAGACCTCATAATTATCTCTTATTGTACACACAAACATTGTAAACTATTTAACGGGATCATCTAAAAAATGTAACATAATACAACAATCAGGAGGCATGAGGCTGCAGAAATAAAGAGAGCCTGTCAACAGGTTTTACACGGCCTTTGTATGCTCTATGTGATAAACAAAAAAAAGGGGTTCCTCTGTATCTCCAGGAAAGAACATTCAGTGGCTCCCAATCTCCCTTCGAATCCAGATCAAACTTAGAGCTGTGCATCTGTTATTCTTCTTTTTGTGTTTACAACAGTAGTCTCCACAGGTAGCACCTCCCATTACATATATATATATATATATATATATATATTCAGGGTGTGCAGTCTAGGGCCCCTCTGCACATGTTCTATTTAGTGTGCTCCTATGCACACCTGAAGGCATGAGACGCCTTCTACCAATCCTAGCACCCCTTCCCACTTGTCCCTTATTGGTTTTAAGCAGGGATCTGGCATTTTGACTGCACTTTAGTAAGAGGCACAATCTAGGTAAGTCCTACAAATATTTATATACTGTAGTGCAGCCATGGGTTGATTTTTGGGTCGTGGGTCCCCTGGATTGCTTTGGTTGGGCTGCCTCAGGGCATCACATTATAAACACAATTTTCCTTTCTTGCACTTTTAGCACCTCTATTGTTTGTGTAATATATATGTATTATTTTCACATCTTTGTTTTTCACCTTACTATATGCAGCAGCAACTGCTCTTATCTATCCAACACCTTTTTTTTTTTTACACTTCACCTTTCCTCATTAGAGTGATGCCCCTGGGTGGCTCATTGGGCTGATTTGGGGGTGTCCTGCACTCTGAATTTCAACCCCAGTATGTTAGGAACCTATCCTCAGAGGTTACTTGGGCGTGGCAGGTAGGCCCATAACCATGGCCATGATTATGGCAAAACCTCTATTTTATTATTTGCAAAATTCTATTGCAATATGTATTACTATTTACTATATATAATGAGTAATGTTGGAGTTGTGCATCTGTTATTAATTTTTTTGTGTTTACAAGAATGTTCATATGGACTGAATGTCGACATTCAAAATGTTGAAAATTCAACAAGATGAAATTCACAATGTCAGAACGTCAACATGACATGATGCCCAGAGACAATTTTTTTTTTAATGATTTTAGGGTTAGGCTGTGATTAGGGTTAGGGTCAAAGCTTAGGCTTTAGTTAGGGTTGGGTTTTAAGGATATCCATCTCGCCACTGCAAATCCACATGGCCGACATTCACAATGTTAATGTTGAACACCTGTACAGGTCGACATTCAAAAACTGTTGACATTCCCATGATAATCCCATTTACTGGCTGAAGCTTGCTCAAGGTGCTTCTGAGAAAGTCTTATAATGCTGTCAGACTTCAGGAAGTATTGTGAGCTTTAATTTAATCAAGAATTATGTATGTGCTAATATGGTTATAAAACAATTAGGCTTCAACTGTGCTATTGATGTCATCTTTTTAAAACTGCACGACAAGTCCACTTCAACTGCATTCTGTAACTCCAAATAATCCTGATTTTGGTGAGACGTGATTAATCAGTGGATCCTAATTTGGCTTCACTGAAATGTAAGCTTGGTTGGATTGGGGGCATAGCCTGAGTGAGTGGAGTTGGGAAACATCAAGATTGGAGCTTATTATGTTCTAATTTTGGGCCTGATTTAGCAAGGATCGCAACTGCGATTACACACACAATCGGCTGATTGCTGCATACTGCGCATGCATCTCAGTGCGCATGCGCAAACACTTCACTGCGATCGGGACTGCGATCGCAATGGCTACGCAGACCCATCGTAGAGTGATTGACAGGAAGTACCTTTTATGGGTGGTGACGGGGTGTGGTCGGCAAAATGCAGACGTGTCAGTTGTTTGAATGTCATTGCAGGGGCGTGAATAAACTAGCCACTGCGATGTCAGAGCTCTCACTGCGTACCAGAAGGTTAGCAATTTTTGAGTAAGGTCAGAGTTGTGCAAGTGTGCGTGAGGCTGCGAGTGTACTCGATGTATTCGATGGTTTTGCAGTCTTGCTAAGTATTACGGATGTGTGTAAGGTATGGTGGGCGTTCTTAAGTTATGCTGCGACGGCATAGCGATCGCAGGGGATTAGCATATGATTGCAGTGGGACTGGGTGAATAATCGCTATTGCAATCACATCTGTGATCCGTGCTGAATTAGGCCCTTTGTCTTTTTAAAAAGATTTGGCAAAGTCAATTTAGCGCTCATATTAGCCTGTCCCAGAGAAGGGTGAGCACACAACTTTAGTTACTGACAGTACTAGCAGACAAGGAGCACTGAAAGCAAGGATAGAGCTGGATAGGAACACGAGGAAGGAGAGACCTGTCTGTGACAGCTTACATGCTAAGAGGATTGAGAACAAATGGAGGGTGAGTCAGGGGGAGACGCATAGGACAGAGGAGGGTCTAATGAATAGGGGAGTTTTAAATAAATAAAAGTTTGAAGCTGGCAAGACTGACATAATACATACTTTGCTTTTAAGGTGCTGAACACAGCAATTTGTTTTTGGAAGATTTTATGATAATTCAGTGGTGTCATATTCCCTATATTTATTCTACAAAAAACTATTAACGTCAAACTCATTTTGATTTGACACAAAATGCAACACATGGAGTGTCATGACTCAGGGATTGTCTGTTCTGTGGTCGTGGCGCTGCTTGTCTCGTCTATAGCTGGGTACACACTAGAGGCTTTTTTAAATGATTTTAAGATTTTCCAACGGATCAGAACGACAAATCTTTCAAATCGTCCAGCTTGTTCGTCTGTCACATCTTCAGATCTGCGTACCTGCTGCTCAATATGAAGATCTGGCAGACGATCACATGCATTTGGATGTGGCAGGGTCACGACATATCGTGCGGTCATCCACCAGATCGTGTGTTGTGTATGGACCGCACGATATGTCATTCCATCACATCTGCTGTTGGCCGGGTACACGGGTCGTCTAGTGTGTACCCAGCTTAAGGCTGCACTGATTGCATGCACTGTGCACTAAAAACAGAGCAGCCATTGGAAGCATTTATCCCAAGGTCAGTGCCCTCTTCTAATAGACACTAGTGAGCAGTAATAATACTGCAGAAGCTGGGTATTCATGATGCATGCAAACACTACTACTGTAAACAGGCCCTTTGCCATTTGACTGACAATCATTTCACTAATCTAGAAAACTATACATTTACAATCCCTACCTAGGAGAATAAATAAAACGGTAAGAAATAAATCATATCTGATGCAACAATGCAACACAAAGAAAACCAGTAAACAAATTGAAGTCTCAATAAGAAATAATATATAATTAAACAAGCATCTAGAGACATAAATGTGAAAATAGTTTACTCTCTCTTTCAGAAATTACAAAACAATACCTGCTTCTGTTGACTAAGCAAAGTGAAAAACATGCATAAAATGATGAAGATAACCTGAATAATATATTTTTTTTATCCAGGGAATTTATCATTTAGAGTGACAGAGAAGTAATGGGATTGCAAATTTACCTAGCGTTTAGGAAATAGTTTGTTTCTCAGGAATGGAAGAAGGGTTAGAAGTCAATGATTATCTATCATGACAAAAAATCTCTCTTCACATACCAATAATAAAAGCTTTATATTGCTTATCTAAAAGCAGACTCCAAATTCGCATCTTTGAAATCAGCACTATAGAAAACGAAGGATGTACAGGCGCTCACCGTTTTACGATTTCTAGTCCTACCAAACGTAAACAATCCTTAAAAGCAATAAATAAAAACAGAGAGATGTATCAGATTTCAATAGTGTCCATGTCCAATTGATAAAACATTTACCAAATGATTAATGAGCTTATTTTTACGTTTTCTCAAGGCACATGTGTGCATTAATCTTGTGGACGCTGACATATTGCAGTCTTTCCAGTAAATATTCAGTATCGTGACACTGTGGACTCTTAGAGGTGCACGCTTAATAAAACTGCTTATGCTTCGATTTTGAAGTGATATACTCTACTCAAACCATTCATTTTCATTGTAATGTAATGAGTGATTGATTGAAACCACTTGTATCAAGTAAAGAAAGAAACACTGTATAATACAAAAGTAAATAAAAACACACAATGCTATACATTCATTAGTGTTATGTAAAAATAGCTGCACCAGGATTATAACAAGTGTTGGTTTCAGCATACAGATGTATCCACATACATCTATGCTCCGTGCGCTACAAGCTGCGTTACACATAACGCGTGAGCGGCATACAACGTGGTATCGCTGAGTGTCTTTTTGTGCAACTTTTTCCCTTAAATGCGTCTTATGCAATGCTATGTTACAGTGTTAGGGGCTGTGACACTGAAACGTAGCGTTTCACATGCAGATACTGACGCAGTCGCACACATAACATAGGCGTGCTGCGTATCACTTTAATCAGCAGAAGCTGCTTGTGCGTCCTATCTGCATCAAAGTTGCGTGAAACGATGCTCAGCGCTACCAAGTCACCCTGCAGCATGGGCGAATAGAAGGGCAGTTTAATGCGCAAGGAGGCTAGATGTATGTGGCCACATCTGTAGGATGCAGACATTTGTGTGGTTCTATCAACTCAGTGCTAAATTAGGAATACAACTCTATCATGTGAATCCATTAATATTAAAATGCATTTTGTGCTTTCCATTTGCTTTGAATGTCAGAATGTTTTTTTTGTATATATATAAAAGGATACATAATTCATCTGAATCCTAACATGTGGATTCTGCTCATACATAGTTACAAAGCTGATTTATATTTACAGTAGTATACTGATCTGCATAAATGACTATATTTTCTGAATTGCAGTGGTGGGGCAGCTACAGTTATGGTCCTAACCCTTCCCCCACTTGCGTCTCAACTAGCTTTAGACTTGGTCATCTTCCGACACAAATTCTCAAAAGGTTCAGTCTTGAAGTCTCTATTTAGATAAAGTGCTGAACAACAGAGTCTACTGTATTATCTTATTCTGTTCTGTAGCTGACGTTTAATTAATTAATTGATCATTTAATCATGAACTTAACTAACCTACTTGTTTTCATATATTTGATACAGTTGGGGCACAAAGTAGGGGTGGAACCATGAACAGCTCCAATGGTAAGTGATGGTTGGTTATGGAACACAACACAAAAAAGTGACCTGGGGGAAACCTACAAATCATGACCAGCATAGTGGAACAGTGCTTAGCATTGCTGCCTCACAGCATGAGATCATTTCCCAACCAGGGACCTATCTGTCTGGAGTTTACATATTCTACTTATGTTGTGTGAGTTTCTACCAGGTGTCTGCACAGCATTGTATAAAAGAGTGGCTCTATATAAATAAACTGTAATATTAATGTTACATGCTTTTTTAAAATTTCTACAAGTATTTAGGCTAATTCCTAAATTGTTTCTGGCCACAGAAGACAACTTACTTGGATTAAGGTGTTTAAGAGATCTGGCAAGTCCCTTAATGTCCTGTTCAGTACCCTATGTAAGTCGAAATCAGACACCCCAAATCACATGAACACCAGGTCGTAAGTTATTTACTATTGTTATGCTCTAAAGTATGGCCTCAACTATTCAAGCTGAAGGAACTAGATGCTAAAAACAGATTCATGGACATAATGCACCCATGAAATATTTTCATGGAAAATGGCAGTGGCTCAGCAAAAGCCTGTTTATTGGTGTCTCACATGTGTGCCTCAATTTACACTAAAAAGCAAGATTATTGAATTGAGGTGCATTTAGGGGCATGTCCTGTTGGGCGGAAGGGCAGACAACCTTTTCCACTCCGCAGAAGCAGGGCCGGATTTCCCGCTAGGCTTCCTACGCCCTCGCCTAGGGCCCGGCGGGACCCAAGGGGCCCGTGGACGGGCCCCTTTGCCCAAATAAATTACTTGATCACAGCGCTCCCAGAGGAGCACTGCGCGAGTACCACGTGACATCATGACGTTACGCGCGTCCCACCTCTACTCCCAGAGAGCCTCCGGGCAGACTGTATCACTGTGATACAGCTGCCTGCGCAGGCGCGCCGCAGCGTTCAGGAGGGTTCCCGCCGACGTCGCTGCGAGACCTGTCCCCTGCTGCCAGTCTTCTGCGGCCGCTGTTGGAGCCACCAGGACCAGGTAAGTCTAAGTGGGGGCTGTGATGGAGGGGGCTATGAGGAGAGGCTGTGATGATGGGGGCTATGAGGAGGGGTTGTGATGGAGGGGGCTATGAGGAGAGGCTGTGATGGAGGGGGCTATGAGTAGGGGCTGTGATGGAGGGGGCTATGAGAGGCTGTGATGGAGGGGGCTATGAGAAGCAGCTGTGATGGAGGGGGCTATGAGGAGGGGCTGTGATGGAGAGAGCTATGAGGAGGGGCTGTGATGGAGGGGGCTATGAGGAGAGGCTGTTATGGAGGGGGCTATGAGGAGGGGCTGTGATGGAAGGGGCTGTGATGGAGAGGCTGTGATGGAGGGGGCTGTGATGGAGGGGGCTATGAGGAGGGACTGTGATGGAGGGGGCTATGAGGAGAGGCTGTGATGGAGGGGGCTATATGTAGGGGCTGTGATGGAGGGGGCTATGAGGAGGGGCTGTGATGGAGGGGGCTATGCAGAGAGGCTGTGATGGAGGGGGCTATGAGGAAGGGCTGTGATGGAGGGGCTATGAGGAGGGGCTGTGATGGGACAGGGCAATGAGGAGGGGCTGTGATGGAGGGGCTGTGATGGAGGGTACTATGAGGAGGGGCTGTGATCGATGGGGCTATGAGGAGAGGCTATGAGGAGAGGGTGCTATGGGGGGGCTGTGGTGGAGGGGGCTATGGGGAGGGGCTGTGGTGGAGGGGGCTATGGGGAGGGGCTGTGATGGAGGGGGCTATGAGGAGGGGCTGTGAAGAGGGGATATGAGGAGCTGTGATGGAGGGGGCTGTGATGAGGGGCAATGAGATGTGATGGAGGGGGCTGTGATGAGGGGCAATGAGATGTGATGGAGGGATGTGATGGAGAAGCTGTGATGAGAGGGATATGGGGGCTGTGATAAGGGGAGCGAGGGGGGCTGTGATGACTGAGGCTGTGGTGAGGGGTACTGTGAGGGGCTGTGATGAGGGGTGCTGGGCTGTGAGTGGCTCCATGGGGGGGAGGGAATGAGTGAGCTAGGATGAAGATCCGCTGTGAAGAGGGGATATGTGGAGCTGTGATGGAGGTGACTGTAATGAGGGGGATTGAGAGGGGCTGTGATGGAGAGGATATGAGGGTAGTTTGAGGGAGTGGGGCCCCAAAACGGTATCCTGCCTAGGGCCCCGTGAGGTATAAATACGGCTCTGCGCAGAAGGGCTTGCCTTTTTCAGTAGCTCTAAGATGATGGAGTTTGTAGAGAAGCAAATTTCTAGGTGCACATTGTCCAATGTAAAAGAGAGCTTGAAGTGCACATGCAATAAAATTCATAATTTAAAATATAATCAGGCTAAACTGAGAGTATCTTTGAAGATAAACTGAAGTCTTACTTCCCAAGATGTTATTCTAAGGTGGGAGGAAGTTGGACTTTTTGACATGTTGACATTTACGTTTTTGCACAGTGGAACTGTGGACTTTCCCTTCCTGCCCAGACATTAAGAGCACCTCTAGATCGTGGCAATGACTCCTTAGAGCGGAGCGTAGGCCTGAACCTTGATGTGCTCAATGGTGCAAAACCAAGGTACTTTGCGGTGTACATGCAATTCATGTTATAATAACCTACAGACAGAGCCGGCCCTAGCCAATTTGGTTCCCTAGGCAAAATTTTGACTGGCGCCCCCTAGCATATAATCTCACCACCAAACGTATTATTTATACGCAGACGCCAAAAATAACACATTGGTTTATAACTTTTTATTGTTAAAGAAACATATGCTAAAGCACAAATTATAGTATAAATGCACAGGTACCAATCAGCAATAGTGTGTGTGTGTATATATATATATATATATATATATATATATACATATACACACACATCCGTTAAGGCGGCACTCTCGATGACTTAAAAGCATGACAAGAACCCCGTTGTATAGATCATACAACGGGGTTCTTGTCATGCTTTTAAGCCGTCGAGAGTGCCGCCTTCACGGATGTACATATGTCCTCACCTGCTTGGGTGAGGTAACACGGAGGGCACCGGACGCAAGTTAATATTGAGCAGCTTGGGAGTGCCGGTTATCTGCATATATATATATATATATATATACACATACATATATATACACGCAAACATATATATATATACACACACACACATATTTATATGTGTATATATATATATACACACATATATATATATATATGTGTATTAGTGTGTGTGTGTGTGTATATATATATATATATATATATTTTGTAGAAGGAGTATAGACCAGCGCACTGGTTAAAGTCTTTAGAAATGTATTGCACTGTTTGTGCAATAAACGTGTTTCAATGCAAAGTAAAATCCATATAGTGCTAACACGTGTGACACTTTGATCCCTCTGGTGGAGGTGGCAGCAGTCTTCCCGGATTCCTGAACGGCAATCAGGATAAATAGGATCTGGAGGTGGAATTGGGAAAAGGCATGCGCCTAATAGTGTAGTATTCAAATAACAATGCACGTGCTCAAAATATAATGTGCGTACCAAATAATAAAACTTCAAGGCTTATCTGTGATTCTTTCACTGGGATTCCATAGGTGGGGTGGGTATGGTCCTCCAAAAGATCAGGAAAACCTTAATAGAAGAGGCTCCAACAGAGCCAAATAGAACACAAATATAGTGTAGTATCTTGTTTATAAGCAGCGCATGTAATTCAGTGTATAATGCGTACCAGAAAGATACTTGAACAACTGCATATGGTATTGTATACCCTGGTAACTCCTCTAGGATCCCATGGTAGCCACCATAGTCCGCATACAGGTGGATAGGGTTAGCTTCAAATAAGCAGAAAATGACCCTTGTCATAGGTGTGCTTTTTCACAAAGGGGTTTTTAATCACATTTACAGGGATACAGAGTGTACAGGGGTTAACAAAACATAAAAGTTTGAGATAGTAAAAATGCTTATCTGCAATGTAGTTCCAACGCGTTTCATCTATACCCCTGAGGAAGTCTTAATAGACGAAACGCGTTGAGACCCTGCTCCAGTACACTATTAGGCGCATGCCTTTTCCCAATTCCACCTCCAGATATATATATATATATATATCTAAATATATATATATATATATATATATAGCTGTGCTTTATATTATTTGTGTTTAGTTCACTTAGTGAATCGGATCCCACCCTGAGTCTTCTTACCTGCGCAGCATTATTTTACAATGGCTGGCTGGCTGTAGGCTGTGGCTGGGAAAAGATGGAGGCGGAGGCCCATGGGAGGCCCAAAGGCCCATGGGAGGTGTGCGCAGCATGCCCTCCCACGGCCATCTTAGCTCCTCTGACCTGTACTGTCAGAATGAGCTTCTATGCAGAAGCTCATTCTGACTATGGGGCCGGGTGGATGCGGATGACGGTCACATGACCGGCCGCCGCCTGGCCATATGCTGCGCTGCCCAATCGGAGAGCTCCGATCGCGGCAGCGCTCGGGGGGGTAGCTGTGCCGGCGGGCTCTCCCGGCTCTGGGTAGGTGCCTAGGTGGGACTGGGAGGAAGCAGGGTGGGTGGGATTGGAAGGACTGTGACAGACAGGCAGAAGAGGCGGCCAAACGCAGAGCTCAGCCTCAGCCCTTGATGGAATGCCCCTAGCATGCTGAGTCGCCCCTAGGCATTTGCTTATCATGCCTATGCCTAGGGCCAGCTAAGCCTACAGATGTGTTCTTATACATCTTTACTGCAGTCGCACTAAAAAGCCCCCCTTGGCGCGCCAGGTCCTGTGAGTCTCTACTAGCGCTGGGCGTCTTTTTTGCTTATTTTTTTGCCGCAAATGCATCTAAGTTGCAATGTGATGTGTCTAGGATGCACCATCAGACTGTGCTGATTAATTTGATATGCAACACTTGTATATCTGTGTGAGACCGAGTCTCTGAATCTGTTTACGAAGTGTTACAATGTAGCAACCCCAGCCTTTTTCATTCTCTGGGGTTTATGTACTAAGCCTTGGAGATAAATAAAGTGGACGGAGATAAAGTACCAACCAATCAGCTCCTAACTGTCACTTTCCAGGCTGTCTTTGAAAAATGACAGTTAGGAGCTGATTGGTTGGTACTTTATCTCTCTACAAGGCTTAGTACATAGATCCCTCTGTTCCGTTATGGTTCATATACAGACTCAGGTGCACACAGATATAAAAGTGTCGCATATCAAATGAATCAGCAGTCTGCTGTTGCTTTCTAGTCACATCACATTGTGACTTTAGTTGGGCATCCACTATACAATTTTCTGTCAGATATCTGTCCAATCTGGCTGGTTGGAATGAAAACCTGGTAATGTATGGGAGCAAATGACAATCGTCCATTTGCTCATAAACACTGGAAAATAGCCAAAAATGGTTGTTCAGACAAACTGGTTAATACACACAAATGTAACCAATTTGAACAATTTTTTTTGTCCTTTTTTTCAGTGTTTAAAACCATATGATCGACTGTCATTTGCTCCCATACATTACCGGGTTTTCATTCCAACCAGCCAGATTGGACAGATATCTGACAGAAAATTGTATAGTGGATGCCCAGCTTTAGGCATATTTTCGGCGACAAAAGACACCCAAAGTTAACAGAGTAATACGGAACCTGGCGGCTCACTCACATCTGAGAAGTCGCGCTGCGTGGCGTACTGAGGCTAGATGTATGAGGACACATCTGTATGTCCTCTATGTTTTTAATAACACAGATTATACTCTGTTAGGCCTTATATCTCATTGGCTTCATGTACTAAGTTTTTCCCTAATTTTTCACAGAACAAATTGCCTGAATTGTCAGTTACCATATAATTTCAAGAGATTTATAAACTAACTATATATTATTCTAAGGAGCCTCATTATACTGTAAAGCAAATACTATCATTTTTTTTAATGAGTTAAGCCTTTTCAAAAGTATGTTAGTTCAATGCCTTTATATCACGTTAGTATTGGTATATTTTAATTATTCTGCTTAAGAACCCAGTGAAATGTATTCATATGGAATACAGCAGCCATATATTATTTTCTGTGCATTTCAATCTCATTACTAAAGTCTGGCTGCATTTTACTACCCAAAGCCATTGGATATGTGCTCTGGAAATAAATGAATTTGCTATACGTTTTACCACTCGGATCCCAGCAGTGCTATATGCAGAACATGACAGAAGTGTGTTCCACTATCAATAGCCTGAAAGTTTGGATAACAAAGCAATTTTCTGGCCTGACACACTTTATTCTTATAAATTAGCTTGCTAAGTTTTGCCTTGCAGGGCTCTTTAGCTTTACAAATATGTAAAGAGACATGGTTTAAACTGTTTAATTTTTTACAGTGCTAGAATATAAATTTTTCCTTACAGATATATTTAATTTTTTTTTTTTTTTACTTATAGCTACAAGCAATTCTTGGCCTATTTATTTCTTGGCACATTGCTATGTAATATGTGAGTATATCATGCTTCATTGAATTAGGTGTACAGTGGCCTAGCACATCTCTCGTGCCTTCCTAGCAGCATTATTGTGATAAAACACACTTGAAAGGACTGATTGAAAAATTAGTTATGAAGTTGCAGGAGAAATTGGAAGTAGATAAAAGTTAATGAAAATAAATAACTAGACAGAGGACTAGCTGTTAGGTGGTACAAGCGTGATTGAACCAGAAATTCATGTGGATGGCGACAATGTACAATATATATTATTCTGTGATAACACAAACTGTATTTTGGTTATATGATGCATTTACTAGTGACACGAAGATAACTGGTACAATCACCAGTTTTAGTACATTGAAACATTAGAATCCTAGCAGATAGGCCGGGGTAACAATAACTGGCCAGACGGGAATGAAAAGCAATTTTAAGAAATTTTAATAACTTTGGTCAATTTAACACTTTCTTGCTCGAGGAGTTGGTAGGTACAGTATAAACTGCTCTACACTATGATATATAAAGGTTGATGGCTGAGTTTGCTGGTGTAGCGTTGGGGCAGTCGTGGGAGTACATTTATACTTTAAACAGAATCTCTAGAAGTGCTTCTTATGCTCTTAGTAAGAGAAAATAAATAAAGGATAATTCCACATGAAACCAAAAAATATCAAACATGGTGTTCAAGGTATGGGGCACATTGACGTCTGAATAAAGGACTCTTCTTAGTCATAGCTGTCTATAAGGAAAGTAAGAGAACGGGTGACAAAAAATAAAAAAGTAAGAGCGGGCATTAAAATAATATGAAGACAGTAGTTCTGGGTAGAATTGTACACAGAAACAAGTAAAAAAGATAAAAAAATAAAGAGAAGAAAAGAAAACAAATAACAAAAAGTGAAAAATAGTCTAAGTTAAACTACAATACACCACAAATAGCCATCGATCTATAGAGGTGGTGGTGGTGGCGTTTGTGGGGAGGGGGTTTGCTTGGGGGGTGGGTTAACTATAATTCTATTAGTAAAAGGGAAAGTTTAAAATATCTTTAGAGGGAACATATTACTTTCAGATACATATAGAGAAGAAAGAAAAGTTTTGGGACACAAACTGTATTAAAACTTCTTTATCTTTCTCTCATTTCAGTGAGAAAAATGTTCTCTTGAACTTTTTTTTTTAATTCACCAGCTTTCTATTATATAGCACATTTAACTTGTTTGTATTGCTACTACAGTCTTCTTGCTGTTACAGTAGCTGGGTATATCCAAGTTTTAAATGTTAGAAAATATTATCGAGGCTGGTGAGATAGTGCAGTGTTACATTAAAGAACGGGTTTTATTTGCTGTTTTAAATCATATTCTGAGAGACTCGAGCTTTAAATTCAGTCATTTGGTATTGGATGGTGTGTAGGTTTCAATTCTCAGGATAGCAATGAATCTGTAACACATCCAAGGACTGGGATCAGTTTCAAAGTACAAGGATATCATCAAGAGAATCCCTGCTCGTGACATGATTTATCTGTTAATCAAAACAGTGCTCTAGGACAGAAGATCTGTTGCATTTTACTATCTAGCTACATGATGAAGTATGAAAATTCAGATACCACTATACAAAAATATACAGCACTTTCAAAGTTATCAGATAGTATTGGTTTCTGCTACCCCAATGAAGTAATGAATTACTGATTTGTATCCAAACAGTACATCACAGTTAAGGCTTGATTCTAACTTTTACTTTTGAACACTTTGGACAGTGGATAGTACATATATGGAGGTAATATACCATGGTAGCCATTGCTGGGCATTTAATATTATGATAATGTGGCACAATGAACTACTTCTATTGATTTTTTCAAGCACAGATTTCCCAAGCCAATCAAAATTGAAATCTAGTGCCTGGAACAAGGTGAAACAAAGTTGACCCAACTGGCTGCAAGTGCAGTTTTGGTTACAGGCGGTTATCAAACACAATCACTTTTATGACCCAATTAAGTGGTATACTAGAATATTGAAATGTTTTTTCTTTTTTGTTTAATTTACTAAGACATACAGTATTAAAAACATTCTGAACCAAGCTGCCACCCCTGGGTGTTCTAATCTAGAAGGAATATACAATCTTGTTCCCTCTGTGAGTTGGCTGGCATATAAAGAGTCTTAGGCCTAAATATAATAGCCTGCGAGTAGCGAAATTTCGGCCCTGTGGTTTTGCAGTATTTTGGCCATAGTTCTGATTTTAGACAATCGCCGGGATACAATCCCACCAGGAAGGCAAAATCCAGCTGAGATTTCAAACCCGTTGCATAGTAACTCCCTCTCCCCAATACTCAGATAAAAAATAGGTGCTTGGTTACTTTCTACATATTCTCAAAATCATATTGTTAAAATACAGTGATTTCACTATCACTTAACCACTAAAATGTATGACCTTCATTAGTCCTAGAGAGTTTTTCAAATTAAAAAAATGTTGTTTTCATTTCTGAAGGTGGAGGGTGAAGTACAAATATTGCTCCATTGGCCACAAACCTATTGGTTACAACCATCGCCTACCAAAAAAGTGTAATTAACGCAAAGCCTGGTTGTGCAATACATTGGCTTTTACCACTTCGCTGCTCAGATCATTGTCTCACATTTGCACTCAACACATTCCAACCTCAATTTCAATTACTTTTTTATGCGGTACCCGCAGAAATTATACTTTTTTTTTTTTTTCAGAAAGCCTTCGTATTTTTAGAAAATACCGCTAGTCTTTTTACTTATTCTAAAACGGCAAAAATGTTTTAACCCAAATGGCTATAAAAAGTTTTTTTAATTAAAATTAAAAAAAGAAGCAAACGCAAATGTTATTTTTTGTTGTTGTTGTTGTTGTTGTTGTTGTTGTCTTATAAACCCCAGAAAGCATTACTTTGTGTTTCTTGTTTCCCCAACAATCCACTTTTCTAAAATATTAAAAAGCAGGATTCTATGCGTAGGCTTTGAAAAAAAAAAATCTGCACGTGAAATTAAAATGTATTTTTTTTTTTAATTTTCGCTGACTTGATTTAAATGCTTCCTATGTGTGGGAAGAATTCAAGTCCAAAGAGGTCCAAAAAGGCCTACCATTTAAAAGACTAGACAACCTACCACGTTAAATGAGAGATTATTTGACATAAGATGGGGCCTGATTGAGAAGTGCATGCTATGTTGATGCAGCACGCAAGCAGTCAATGTTTATGGTGTGTGAATGCATGCGAGTCACACAGCACATGTGTCCCGATGGTTACCGCCAAAAATTGCAGATAAAAATTTGAACAGGGGGAGGGACAATTTCAAAAGGCGTATCTGGTTGCGTTCCCAACCACATATGGAAAACGTGTTTTCTGTAACGCAGGGTAACATTGTCGGGTGATCACCAGACAATAACTACTAGACGGCTACATAACATGACAGTGGGGACTTTCAAATATGAGTGCCCTCCCCACCTTATACGGAAAACATACATTCCATGGCATGGAGTAACATTGCCTGGTGTTTATAAGTGATCACTGGCAATATGTACTAAAGGGCACCAACAGTTGAAAGAGAACACCTCTCTAAAATAGGTACTTATTCATTATTTGTAGTCTGGTTGGGAACGATCTTCCACCATGCCTGGACTACATTATTTTTCTGTAGGGCAGTGGGGAAATGTCTGGTGATCAGTGTTGATCCCAGACATTACCTTTGATGTGGGCACAGCATTTGAAAGAGGGGACTCCCTTCATTCAAACAAGGGAAACCCCATTTTTTATGAGGTGGGGTTGGGGCGTTAGAGGGACTTAAAATACCTACCCATAACACTTTAATTCATTTTTAATAAGTAAGATAAGAGCGCCTGCTTCCGCCGAGGTCACTTCCCAACGCAACCAGGTGGCTGCAGGGCCCCATTGGCTGTTAGGGTCCTTGGGGCACAGGTAAGACAGGCTTTTGGTTTTATTGACCTTCGCTGCAGAGGACAAGTGGGGCTCATCCTCCACAGTCTTGCTGTATACATGGAGGACGAGCCCCACTCATCCTTCGCAGGAAAGGGGTTAATGCAATGTACAGTGTGAAAAGGGCAGTGCATCAGGGGTTTTGTGCAAAGTGCCTGACAATGTGATCTAAATAGGTACTATGCAGAGTGCAGGGTCTTTTACACTTGCTGATTTTTAGCACTACCTCACATAGATTTTCTAGAAAGGAGGTCCAAGCGGCAAATATAAAGGATGGCTGCCAAAGCCTGATGGTGCATAACCACTTAGGTTTTGAGGAAAAGATGGTAAGAAGTGGGCTTGTTAAGAGTCAATTTAAGTGGTTATTTGATTGACAGCTAATCTGATAGCTAGCTTATGGGATGTGAGTGAATAAAGTTTAGGGATAGTTAAACAGTTTGGCTGGGGAATCTATTTCCTCTTCCCATTTGGATGTTCCCCACACATGTACCCTATTTTTGAGCTTGGTTTGGTTTGTGTGGTCCCCAGTTACTTGCTATTTTTACTGATTATTGTTTGTTTTGTAATGTGCTTATTTTTTTTCTTGCAGCTAGATGGGAAATCACTGCTCCTCAGCGACCACAGGGAGGGGACACAAGTGGTACTTGTGGGACACCTCCTTACTTGTGAGGGGAAGTGGTCACCTCATACTTGCCGACTATTTTTTTCTCCTCCCCGGGAGAAGTCCGGAGAGGAGAAGCAGCTGGGTGGCAACGGGGGGCGGGACATGATGGTCCGTGTCATTACGTTTCCCCCCCTCACGGTAAATTGCCACAATTCGGGCAGATTTAAATAGGGGCGGAGCCAAGTGACGAGATTCCTGTGGAATTGCATCATTAAGCCCTGCCCCCTATACAGGGACCCGCGATCGCCGCGGAAATTCTCTCCAATCTACCCACTTCACCAGGAAGTGGGCAGGAATGCGGGAGAAATGCCTATTCTACCGGGGGTGCGGGGGCTTACCTGAAAAACTGGGAGCCTCCCGTGACTTCCGGGAGAGTAGGCATGTATGAGTAAGCTCTTTAGTGGTCAGACTTAGTAATACTATGCCAATTAAGGGGAGGTGTGGGCTTCGCAACTCAGGTTGCATTAGGTGTGTACATCTACCCTTAATTTGTTCAGTATGGCTAGAGTTGTGAGTTGCAATGCTCTCTTGGCTACCCATCATTCATCAATTGACAATGAAGCTGTAACCTTAGAATGTCACTCACTGTGTCTTATTTTAGGTTAATGGGAGTAGGATGGTCATATTGTGGCATACTTATCTTCTTTTGAAAAAGCATTTCAGGAAGATTGTAAAAGCAACACCAGTGAGCGCGCGTTAAAGTGGGCGTGTACCCTACATCTGGGGGGCATGTCATGAAAATGATTTACATATAAATGTAAAAGCAGTTAGTAAGATCTACTTGGTGATGAAAACACACTGATACTTTTCAGAAAATGTATGTAGCCATAGTGATCATTGTGCCTTATAACCAATGCAGACAAATTACTAATTATCACATTTAAATGTAAGGGATCTCTGATTTTTTTTTTACATATAACAGCTTCATAATGGGGGTAAGGTGTAATCAGAGAGATCGCTAGACTCTTCAGGGAGTCAGGGATATTGCTACTATATCAGGGAATCTCCCTGACAATTGGAGGTTGGCAAGTATGTATTGTGGTTATGTACTGTTACATTCGCAAATGCATCAAGCCCCCTGCAGCTTAATACGGGGGGCATGGTGACATGATTCACATAATCAAACCTCTTGTTTGCACACTTCACTAGAGGCATCCAAGAGGGATAACAATGTTGTCTGCTATGGTAGGTGAAATATGGAGAGACTGTACAAACGAGAGGCTGTACAACCTGGGTTGCATTTAAATTTGTGTCATGTGTATGGCAATTGGGGTCTTTGTAAAGTCTCCCTCAATGGATAAATTATGAAGAAATGGTGTCAGTATAATCATGAGGACACAGGTAATCAGGCATGAGATCCCCTAAACTTGACCTTAATCTGACTCTGACTGTAAACTGTTAATGACACATTAATTGTATTTTCATGAGGTTTTGGGAAGATATAACAGGATCATTGGCTAGTGACAAAACATTTTGTCTATATCTAGACATGGTAAATTCAGATTCACATAGTGGTACTGTTAAAGCACACATCCACTAAAAGACATCAAAACTACTGCACGATCACGACATTCTAATAGTACAGTCGTTTGTCAGTCTGTGATGTGCCTACACTGACGAGCAGTCGTTCAGTGTAGGCACAATCAATCATCTGCAAACATGCTGAACCTGACGTTATGGTCAGGTTATCCAGCATGTTTGCCCGATGATAGATGTCTAAACGACCAGCGGGAGCGCGCATTGCTGGTCGTTTTAGACATTTTTCTAAACGATTTGCGAACGATTTGCAAATGTTTCAACTATAATGATATCATTATCGTTCAATCGCTCAATTTAATCGTCTAGTGGATGTGTGCCTTTAGACTGGGTACACACTGGAGCAATATTGGGACGATTTACCGCTTGGTAATGACAAATCGTCTGCTTCACCTAGTGAGTACGCATGATTGCGCACTCCCACGGGTCGTTAGCGATTGACTTTCGCCGGCCCTGCTGCAAAGACAACCTAAAGATATCGTTAGCGATATGGTGAACATCGGCCAGTGTGTACTCCTTCCCCTATCATACTCCCTGTCATGCTCCAGAGTTTTGATATACAAACTGTGTTTTTATACATGTGTGCCTCCCCAGCCATTGACCTCACCGCAGGTCACTGGTGTTTACCCAGCTTTATAGTCTATTAGTAATATTATTAAATATACAGTAGATCTGTTAAAAATGTTTTCTACTTTAAAATCAAGACTCATACTTTCAAAATGTGTTTACATTGAGCAAAAATACATGGAAAATGAAAAATATCAAAACAGTTTGATATACCTTTAACCTGGCCACAGCCAGGGGTCCATGCCAATTCTGCACCATTTTTCCCCTTTTTTCGCAAAGCATTAGCTTTGATCAGGGGCACCGAGAGGGGGGGAGCGGGTACTAATTACCCGGGCCCGGGCTTGTTGGAGTGGCCCTGCACCGCCCCCCCTCCTCTTACATCACAGCAGTCCAGCACACACGCTGCAGTGTGCGGGACTGCACGGAGAGACTGAGCGTGGCTAAGCAGCAGCCGCAGCAGTCTACTATGTCTGTGTAGGGGGAGCAATCACACTGATCGCGCCCCCCATTGGCTATGCGCGGGCTGAGGGGCTCAAAGCTGACGATGCGCCTGGCTTTGATAGGAAAGGATACTGACAGTCAAGTAAATATATTTTTAATTTACCGGCATTATGCAGCCCAGAAAACATAATGTCAGAGCCTACCTTTAATAGTATTATGTACTCACCACTGCCCCTATTTGAGTATTACGGGGCCTATTTATGAAAATATGCATCTCATGCGGGAGGGATGTGACAAAATCACAATGTGATATTTGAATACATTGCAAGAATGTATCAAGAGAAAGCTCTGCGAGAAAGCTGTCCCTGCGAATCCTCTCCGCACAGTTCTCAGGGTATTTTTAATATCTTAATGATGAAACTTAGATGGTGCATGAGCCGCCATCTAATTTTCATCATTAAGATATGACTTTTCGAGTCTGTCAATAAAAGTGACAATATAATTTTTTTTAATCACCTTATTTGTATTATTTTATTTCCTCCTCTAGATACGCTGTAAACTGTATTGATACTTCTGCATTTCAAGTTAAAGTTTTAGGTCTTTCTTGAAGGACTTGTTCGGAATGTCTGGAGACCAAGAGCTCAGCACTGCCAAGAAAGGCAATCAGGAACTGGCGGAGCTATAGGAGAAGCTTAATGTCGACATTTTTTTTATACTGTGACATCTGTGTACTATTATTTAATGGTGGCAGAATTATAATAATGAGATTACATCCGAGCTCATTAGGAGGATGCTTTTTGATAGATGGGTCAAATCAGCTTGACAGGAAAATGCCCCCAATGCCCTGACAGTAATTCAGTTAAGCTGGTGACACAGACACCAAGAGGAATCATTCTTATATGACTTAATTGCCATCAAAACAAAATGGCTGTGATAGTATAGTACCATTGTTTTAATAGATCACTTAAAAATAATATGGGTTATTTGAAATAGAGAATACTGAAATTAAATGCGAAATCATTTTTAAAGTCTAGACCACATTGCACTATAACTATTTTATTTACATGGTGCTACATGTTCTTACGTTCTGCAGTGATATTCAGGGGGTCAAGAATTAAACTGATGTAACAAGGCCAGGTCCACGAGAACATAATTGTATTACTGTTGATATGTGTGTATACAATATATAGATGTATTTGTGATAGTGGTATTGTAAATTATATCTATATTTAATCTCTTTAAAGAAATAAATGATTTCATACAAGTTACAGTAAGCTGAGTTAACGCCATATACTGTATCAATTTACAGAAGGTAGTTTATGCATATCTACTTTTTAACTTTCCAAAGGGGAGATTCAAGTGGGAAGTGTGGAAGCTTGGCGACCGAAGTAGTGTCAGCACAACCCCATCACAATGCCACAATTCATCATGTGGAAAGGGTGACAGTGCCACGAAGAAGTGATTCGCTACCAATCACTTCATGAAGCCGGGAAAGTAGTTTACACAAGTAGGTATGCAGTAGTGCCAGGGGCAGAACTATGGGAGACAATGGAGGCGCCTGCCGCTGGGCTCCAGCTCTGAAGGGGCACCTCCTCCATTAACCACAACATATTCACCCCACTTAGGGCTATAACTATGAACCTGGAGTGTACCATCACAGCTGCCCAATACATGGCACCTCTTTCCGGCACCTGAGAAGCCACCATACACTAGTGGAGAGCTCCATGTCAGACCATCAGCTGCTGCCTTCATCTATCTATAGCCTGTCTGCATGTGAATTGCTACATTACAGTGTGACGGGGGGTGGGGGAGGGTTAACAAATTATAACTTGCCTCCAGGCGTCTGGGATGAACTTACACCACTGAGTAGTGCCTTTTTCCTTTTACCAATTAACTTTTCCTAATGAGCATTAAAACAGTCACATCAGGACTCACTGGTTAAAAGTTATGACATCAGAACTCACCATTTATACATACAACATTAACAGGAGTATAGACATATATAAACATCGTGTTTGTATTCAATAAATGTGTTGAACATTTTACCCCAGCTTCATAATTTCAGCCAAAAGATAATTGGGAAAGTTACTAAACAGTAGTAGTGCACATTAGCTCTTTAAGGGTCTTAATCATTTAAACATTTAAAAAACATTTCGGCGGCATTTATGCCTCATTAACAAAAGTATCACTTCCAAAAATCTGCTCTTTTTGTGTAGTCAGCTTTTTGGAATTGTGTCCCTAAGGATTTCCTCACACTGTGCATGTGCCTTTAATATTTATTCCGCCAGCGGCGTCTGTAACCTCCCCTGCGTGCTTACCACACCACTGTCTGTAACCAGAGACACATAAACCCCCAATCAGAATTGTAGCCCCCCCACCCACCAGTGTCTGTCCTCACACTAACCCCACCACTGTATGTAACCACCTCCTCCCCAGGCCGCCACCAGTTTCTGTCCCTGCCCCCACCCAGCACCGCCAACACCGCCACTGTCTGTAGCACAAGCTCCCCCCCACCTCCGTTTCATGAGGAGCTACATGTGTGCACAGAAGGACCTATTTGGGGAGATTGGAATAAACCCATCACAGCCCAGAGCCGCCGGAGGGAAGGAGATACAGCTCGAGGGATCTGCAAAGATTATTCTGCTGCACAAGCTGCATTGTAAGCAGCAGCTTGTGAAACTATCGGGGGCTGTACGCCATCTCAGAAGGGCATACAGTGGCACTCACAAGTTCTGAAAAATATGCTTTTCAGAACTTGATGAATTATATAATTTCTACCTCCCCATACTAAAGTATGGAGACTGTGGAAATTATCAGGGAAGAATTAAAACCAGGAGATATCAGTGATATTTCCTGCGTTACATTTTTAATGAATAGTCCTGAACCTTAATTTTTACAAAAGTAGGGAAAATTGTAATTTTCACCCACTTTTGTAGAAATTAAGGGGTGATGAATAAACCTCTAACTAAGCTAGCTTGTTAAATATCACATTTACAAATTCAGAAAGAGTTGACATAATTTAATTCATTATAGTTTTGCATATAGTGGCTTACTAAATGATAACCTTAATTTATTTATTATAAATAACAAGATAAAGAAATTATGAAAGATATTATTAATTAAATTTGTCAGTGGAATATTAGCAATATATAATTTCTTTCTTGCATTGAATAGGAATAACAGCTGATGAAGAATCACATGGGAAGACTTCAAGAAGAAAGACGTCAACAAAATTTGGAGTGGAAATTAATACGCATAGCAGTAGATTAGCTCAAGGTGGAGGGAAATAGTGTTGGAAGCATAAAATCTACTTTGGATTCATATGAAATTCGTATGGAGTGAATTACAATTGCTTGAAAGATGATGATAGTTATAGGCAGCTGCAGACACAGAACCACCAACAGGTTAGTGATCAGGCAGCAAAAGGAACCCAGCAATGAAAACCTGTGAACTAATAAACTAAAGAAGGGGCCCTGCCTAAGATAAATATAAGCACAGTAAATTAAAACATATACAAGGAAAACCCTAATCTATATGTGTATTTGTATATTTTTCATCTTTAATTACACTCTGGTTCTTTTCATACGGTGAACTGATCACATTCCTTCATGCTTCCTATAGGCAAGTGGCAGAGCTTATCTAACTAGTATACAATACAACCACTTCTAGCCAGTATACAATAAAGCCTCATAACCATCAGGGCCGGCTCAAGGCTGTTTGAGTGAAGCGGCTGCCATGGGGGAGCCATCCATAGGGGCACAGTGCCTTTCTCCCCCTGAACACATGGCATCATAAGGCTGCGTCCCAGGGAATTAGTGGGTGGGAGTGCCATAACCGGAGCAGCACACACTGGCTAAAACGTCCAAAGGATGCTCTGAAGGATGCTCTGGCTGGCAGTGAAGCAGCGATACTGGCTGACGCTCCAGGCACCCTGCTTGCCAGATGCAGGGGCCGAGTGGCTATGACCATGTTGCCCCCTGGGTGCACAGTCTTGTGCGACAGCACCAGCCACAACACTCTCTTTAAGGATCCTGCAGTGCTTCCTTCCAGAACCGCATTATCACACAGAGGGACTCCATAAACTGATGACCGTGCAGGCGGGCAGTATTTCCCTGCCTCCAGTACTTTATCACAGTGGCTCGCTGGACTGTTCAGCTTAGAGAGTGGCCTCTGCGGAGCTACAGTATGGGTCTTGTGAGATGCTGCATCAATATCTCTTGCTTTCTGTCAAGACCAAGACTCTGCAGCCCGACTTCCTCCTTCTCCCTGCAGCCCGAATCCCTCCTTCTCACTGCAACCCGAATCCCTCCTACTCCCTGCAGTGCAGCCCGAATCTTTAAGTTGACTTTAAGATAAAGGAGAAGAGGTGCCTTTCACAATGTTACAACTTCCCCAAAAGTTATGCAGTACATCCCCTTCTGGAGCCATGTCCTGATTTACATTATGTCCAATGTTGGGTGTGAATTCCAGCAGATAAATCTGCACAAGGAGTCTGGTGCTGCTTTATATGCATATTAGATGTCATTTACACTCAATAATATAATATTTACACACATATATCAAGTAAGGGTATTGCTAATGGACAGATAGATATGGAAATGTAACACTTTTTAAAGCCTAATACACAGTAAGCAAAACAATCACCTGTACGGCGTACTTGGCTTTATTGTACGGAAAGCCTGTTTCCTGCCTATTCATTGTCCTGCGTGCTTAATCAAAAGCAGACTCAATACATGTTGCATTTACCAATGGATCTATTATTTCTATAATGACAGGGATTATAGCTGCATCCACATAGCAGATAACTGCAACAGCAATAAAACCTACCACTGTTATCTTCTGTGTATGCGGCCCTAGGTGTGTACGAAAATGAGAAGACAAAAATGCATGCAAAAAAGTCAGCGATGTGCTACCTGGTATTTACAGAACAGCACACTATACAGTACTACTGAATCTATCCAGTGTCAGACTGGAGCATGAGGGGCCCACCGGGGTAATCAGTGGTAAGGGTCCATGCTTAAGGGGTGTGGTCATCCACCAGAGGGGGTGTGGCCTGCCACCACAGATGCTTGGCTAACCATTAGGCAAAACCTGGTGTAGTTCTATAGAAGTGAACAAAGCCCCCTTGTTAATCAGTGGTCCTGCTCCACCAGGTAACTGACTGTCTAATAGTGTAACAATTTATAATTTTGGGTCTGAAACCTGACACCTAGAGGAGGGGGTGGGCCCACAGGCAGTGGGGCCCACCGGGGATTTCCCCTATACCCCTGTGGGCCAGTCCAACCTTGAATCTATCCATCTATAAATGTATAGTTCATGTACTTGTGCAGTCAGCTGTAGAGAATCAGGATGTGATGTGTCTGCAGTGTCTCTATAGGCAACACTATTCTGTAGGCACCAAACTGCTGGCAGCAATCACAAAGGGCACTGAACACACAAAACTGGCATCTTAAAATAATGCAGTTTTCAGCCAAAAAATTATTTACAACCATCACCTATGTACTGTCAAGTACAAGGCTGTCACATGAACCAGATGAGGTGTATAGTTACCAACTATGGGCCTGATTCATCACAGATCACAATTGCAACATAGTGCGCAGATCGAGCGATGGTGCATACTGCGCATGCATATGCACTACAGTGCGCGTGCACAGGTCAGTATTGCGATCGCACTGCGATCATGTAGGCAGATACAAAGCCATTGCAGAGTGAGTGATGGGACGTCAGCATTTGGGGGTGGTGACGGGGAAGTGGTTGCAGAAATGCAGGCGTGCCTGTCCGTTTAAACACTGCTTCCGGAGCGTGCATAAATTAGCCATTGTGACAGCATTCGCAGCTTGAGCACTCACTGCGTGTGACGAGAATTGCAATTTCTGAGACAGGTCAGACCTGCTGTAATTCTGCATGAGGGGTCCGATGTTACTCGATGTTACAGATTTTGAGGTCTTACGGATGTGAGAAAGTGGTAGTGAGCGTCTCTATGCTGGCTGAGCAGTTGCAGACATTAGTATATTTTCGCACCAGAACTGTAATGAATCAGCCCCTATATCCATTTCCATCACAATGGACAACTTTCATACACGGATCTACAAATATATCATGACCATATTGATAACAAATAAAGTGCACATTGAATTAGTATTCATCAGGAGATAAGGTATTCATTATAAGAATATTTTATTCTATCTGGCATTTGAGTTCTGACATTAATATTAAAATCTTTTCAACTGAATGTAAAAAAGATCATCAGCTCTAGGAGAAAATTATTCTAACACTAATGTGCTCAAAAAATAAATGTTTCATCTGACTATTGGTGTTAAATATTAATAGAAAATACCCTGCATTTGGAAGATAGTATAACTACTCTAACGATTTACATAAGTGCATAAGACAAGTGCAACAAAGACTAGAACCATACACTATTATGATACTAATCTCAATAACTGAAATCGTAAAAGTCATTTTTTTCCTTCAATAAATCACGTTTGGATTACAGTTGCTATTCTATTGATGCCTGTTATGCACCTTTTCTTAAAGGCTCAATATAATTGCCTGAGACGTCATTGTTTAAAAGGCTGTCAGCCATTTTCAATTCTCACAATATGTAGAAAGGTCAATTTGTATAACCTTCATGTGTTTTGTTTGTCAAAAATACAGAGACCTTGAAGGACTGAAAAAATCCATGTGCATGTCTAAGCTTCTGTTATTTTATCTCCTGCCTCTTTCCAGATATTGCCACAGTTACATAATGAAAACAAGATTCCTCTTTCTTACTTAGGTGCATACACAAGAACGACCGGCTGTGGGATTAGATATTTGTCATGTAATCCATTTATAAATCAACTTTTTTTTTTTAAATCATTCCAAATTCTTGGCAATGTAAAATGGTGATTAAGTTGCACCTGCTCTCCCACATAAAACCAACACAAATAAATAGAGCCTGATGTTGAAATGGAGGGAAAATCAGCAGCTTGTGCTACTGAATTATGAACCCGCACGCTTGGTTTACTACTCGTCATCATCATCATTAGTACGTACTTGCACCAGCCTATTCTGTGCAAAAGTGTTGGGTATGGGATGCCGTCGCTCGGGATCCCGGTTGTAAGAATCCCGATGCCGGTATCCCAACAAGGTTAAGACAGCTGTCAGTAAGTATCGTAACTCTTTCCCTACCCCTAAACCTCCCTCCCCGCACCCTAAACCTAATCTCCCTCCCAGTGCCTAACCCTAACCCTCCCCCTAGTGCCTAACACTAACCACTAACCCTCCCCCTAACCCCACTACTTACCATTGGGATGCCAGCGCCGAGATTCTGACTGGTGTCGGGATACCAGCAAGATAAAGGCTACATCCCATGCAAAAGACATGTCCGGAAACAGGCATGTTTATACTGATATCCAACGCTGCACAGCATGCGTACGACTCTGGAACACATGTACTTGTGTAAGTTGTGTAACTCCAAAGATATCACAGGGGTAAGAATTTAAGACATTATTTGGTACGGAATGACATCACAGATCTTGGTAAAAACAAGAAAACCACATTTTTGGGTACTCCAAAATTGGGTTATTTCAAATGCTCCAACTGTACCACCTGTAGTTTTTTACAAACAGGGTCGGCATTTTTCCATCCATTTACAGGGGCTAAATACGGCATACGGTACCAACTCGCCTGCACTAGTACCTTTATTGTATATGCGATTACGTGCCCATGTTACAAAATGTATATTGGGAAAACTGAGTGCACTTTAAGAATACGCATGGCCCAACATCGGTCAGGGCGGCAATTGCTTCGGGCACAAGCGAACAGCCAGTAGCTAGGCATTTCACCAAGGGAAAACATAATATCGCTACCTTGCGATATAGAATGATCGATCATGTGCCCCCTTTGACTAGAGGTGATCGCGCCAAAAGGCTGTTACAATGTGAGACAATTGGATTATTAGACAAGACACTTTGGCCCTCATTCAGAGCCGCTCGTTAGCGGCAGTACGCTCGTTCCGAGCGATGTTTGCACATGTGCGCATGCGTACGGTTTTTAGTACGCATGCGCGAACCAGTCATTGCGGGCGAAAATCGTTTGTACGCTATATAGCGAGTGCCTATTTTGAGTGACAGAATGAGGTGTATGTGGGTGGTAACAGGGGAAGGTGCTTGAAAACGGGGGAGTGGAATTCGAACGCAGGCGTGCTTAAAGGTCAAAACGGGCGTTTTAAGGGTGTGCATAATTAATCCAGCAGCGTCATTGACCACGTCACTTGGTTTTTTTAAACTCAGAACTGCTCGCAAAATAGCGGTTGAAAAAACCAACCACAAGAATAGCGAGCAGTTCATACGCTGTACGATGTACTCGATTAATCTATTAAATAGCGGACATGACGTATGGTGCGAGCGGCCAGGGGGCGTTTTTATCAAATAAACGAGCGTATGTTTTGATCGCTCGTTCAGACTTAGAGGTGTGAACAGACTGCAATGTGCGAACGGATCATTTGAATAGCCACCCCTTGTTTTTGAACGAACGACCGCAAATAGCGAACGGCTCTGAATGAGGGCCTTTGTCTCCACGTGGTTTAAATGAGTCGTTGGGGCTACAGTGTTTTATCTAAATCACATTATGACCAGTAACATGGTTTTGGCTTACGATTTTGTATTCCTTTAAGTACAAAGCAAATGATAGTATAGACAGCGCTATAAGTGTGTACAGCCCACCAGTTGTGATTCTCGTTTGGGGCCAAGACCTGTCTTGTCTATATGTATCGGGGTGTTATAGCCATGCATCTAGTAGGAGTCTGGTAAGAATCTCCGTTACAACAAGTAGTATGACAGCATTTATGTCTGTTAGGTACTGCTGTACTTTGATTGATTGTGTTTTAAATATGTGTTTGTATTGTATTTATATGACGATCATCCTAGGGCTTGGCTATGTAGCTCTAACCGTTTGTTGTTTGTTTTTATGTACGTGTATCACTTTATCTGCATTGCTATCACTTGTAATTTTCGACCACTGTGTAATATGTTAAACATTTATGCTGACATTGATTACACTACACCCAACAGCTGGAAAGTTTGGTTTATGCATCACTATGGCAACACGTGGGGGAGAGTGACGCAGCTTCCGGTGCAACCGCCGGCTGGTGCTGCACACGAGGAAGATTGGATGTCTGGTGTAAGGGTGGTTGGTTATCTAAGGTCAGTAACTGTTACTGTTTTGTATTATTATAAGCTTGATAAAAACGCTGAATAAAGGTGCTGAAACATCGCTTCACTCAGCTATGTGATTTAAGTGTATTTCTTCCAGAGTGCCACCGTTTATATTGGTATATATGTATATATTTAAAAAATGAAAACAAACTATTTTAAAGTGAACTGCCATCCTGAGACAGAGTAAGTACTGTATGGCTGGAGTACAAGGTCCACTAGGATGTTTGTTGAATAGGCATGCAAAGTCTTACCGTCGGAATGGTTAACGATAGTAGTCATAAATATGCAACTAAATAAATTCTGTCCTGCATAGGATAATTGATAATGAACTCTTGCTAAAACATTTTATAGACATCACAGCATGCATATCCACCGGTTTGCTATTAGGGAATGCTAAAACTGTGGCAGGGCAGCTGGTATGTGTAGTTCAACAGCAGCTGGAGGCAGGGGCAGGGGCAGAAGTATGGGAGACAATGGAGGCGTCTTCCGCCGGGTGCCAGCACTGAAGGGGCACCTCCTCCATCACCCACAATATATTCACCCCATTTAGGGCTGTAAATTTGGGGGTTAGGGGGTCACTAAATGATAACTTGCCTCTCGGCATCTGGGATGAACTTATGTCACTGGCTGGAGGGCCGCATGTTGAAAACCCCTGCACTAAACTGTTGGAAAGTGCTTTAGAAATATGAGGTAACTTTTAGTATATTTAGATAACAGTGGGGTGTGATGCCTTATAATATCAATATTTCCCTCTAATAAACTAAAGTATACACAAGCTTTCCTAATGCTGGCCATACATGCTACAATTATCAGGGTGATCCGCTTGATATCGGCAGGTCGCCCCGATAATTGTAGCGTGTGGGGGGGCGACCGAGGGTTAAATATTGCTCGGTCAGGCATGCTGTATTGTCCAGCATGCCCGTCCAATGCGATATTTCCCGGTAAACTGTCGGCCGCATCGGGCAGTGTATGCCCAGCTGCGGCCGACAGACAGACATTTCCTGTGTTCCTTCCTACAGAAGGAACAGGGAAATGTCTCCTCCCCCGGGGGCGGAGCGCGGATGTCTGCCGAATACACTGCGAGAGAAATCTCACAGTGTATGCCGGCGACATCTGCGGCTGGCAGCCGGCCAAATAAAATGTCTGTCGGTCTGACAGACATTTTATCTGGCCGTGTATGCCCAGCATAATGAATACTTCAGTGATGACATCACATCTAATAAATTATGAGTAATGACATCAGAACTTACTGTTTCTATAAATATTATATATTGGAATTTATACACATCCAGTGTGTATTATAATATTTCTAAGCATACTGAGCCTTATGTAATGTAATATTCAAATAGTTTGTATAAAAGCATTACAATCATTTGATATAATTATTTTCTTTGATTGTTTGTATATGCTGGACAATAACTAAAATCTTATCATAAAAAAACGATCTTAAATGTTATTATAGTAAAGCCATCAGCCCCATAATTGCTGTTACAGAACAACTAACAATACAAGTAGTAAATTGCATAAAATTTACATATTATTAAAAATAAAGATTTGTTACTTTACCAACATAATGGTTTTAGTACATAGGAAAGTGCACATTTAAGACTACAATTTGTTTTTAAGCTCCGTGTAACTCAAAGTACACTTATCACCTGGGATTTTATGGACTTTTGAAAATGTCATCATGCAGTGTATATTGAGTTTCGTGCAAGTAGGAGCTGCAATACATCACCTTTATTTTCAGCAGTTGTCATACAAAAGTCTGCTGCCGCTGATATAGTTAGATCTGTATTGTTTAGAATCTGCAACAAGCTTCTAACATGATGGATGAAAGTCTCTTTTGTCAGTACACATACTTGGAACACTCAAAATCCCGACTTTTAAAAACAGAACCTACGGTAAGGGTAACAGAGATTCTGAAATTTTGCATATTGTATTCATTACTTGGTAATGTCTGTACAGCACTCTGTCAGAGAGGAATGGATTTCATCTGGGCTATTGTGAACTGGGGACGATTGTATGGCTTGAAGTGAGTCTATAAGGGATGAGTTCCACAGGGTGCTATTCAATTGTTTTGTGGGTAGCGATAATTAATGGGCGCCCAGTGCTGAAATGTAATTGTTCTGGGTACAGATTCATTATCCTGGTCTTCACTCCCAATTAGACTGGGTTTAGCCGTGCAAAACGGCTAAACTGGTCTAAAGTCTTGGTTAGGGCGTCCAAACTCCCGAGGGTGCGAGCAGAAATGGTGCCCGAATGGAGCAACAATTGAATTGCTCCATCAGGCTCCCAGAACAAATAGCCGCCTTAAAACAATTGAATCGCCCCCACAGGGATTTGGAAGCAAAGGTGTCTGGACTGGATACTGGTAGATATGTGGAGGGTGATTTGGCTTTAGTGGCATACTGTTTAGGCTCAGTGGGCATGATTCAGAGGCGTACGCATTGCCTTTGTTGAGCAATTATTTTGCTACTGTACATGACGATTGTGTCTGCGCAGTTCTTATTTCAGATGTAAGCATGGAGAAGAGTATTGAAAATGTAGTGGGCGTTGCTGGGCAGTGACAGGGAGGTGTCTTACGCACAGATGTATTCCGTCTTATGGGTGTGTTATTGGAGTTTCGTGTTGTATACACAGGAGCTAAATTCACATTCACAGATGGAGAAACTGCAAGTTTCTATAGTGCAACTGATGGTGCTGTCTGAGGAAACACTAATCTGTATTATTGCGTGTACGGGCGCTGACAGTGGTCGTCTCAGTCCTTGCACATTCAGATGAATGGAGGTACACAAGGGAAGGACTTTGTAGTGGCAAAGGCATAAAGACGCAGACAGGTGACTGTCAGTATAGGCATCTGCAGGAGCTTCTGTGTCCACCTCTGAATAAGCCCCAGTATCTGGGCAGTAGAAAGAGTGTGCGATCAGTGCTGCAGCCCAGGGTGCAAGGCCACGAGTGTGGCATCTTGCCCCGATGGTAACCTTTTGCAGCTTTCAGTGTCTCTGTTACAAAAGAAACAATTCTCCGGCACTGACTAGGATAAAATTTAACCCCTGGTGTAATGCAGATTCAAAAATGTAAAACTGCACCTACTGTACAATCAATGCCTAATGCCAATCTACAATAAAAGGATTGTAAAAGTCCTACTCAATAACGAGCTGTAAATCACAGAATGTCCATCTGGTAAATCAATAAAATATATCTTTAGTAATAAGGAAATGTGGGAATTAATTCCTCAAATATATATACTGTCCTGGAGATTACAATCTCACAACAATGGACAATTAAAATAATAATACATAGTATCAGATAAAAGTAGCAGGATTTAAGAATTTGCATAAAGATGTTTAAAAACAAAATAAAAGCCTCAAAAACAAAATAAATACAATTTGTAATTCTCACTCTGTCACTGCCTGTGCCTGTTATACCATGTTCCATTACGTGCCTAAGCTTGTCTCATGATCATATCTGGCTTCCTTTTATTTGTATTAAGCAAAAAATGTGAATGTTATACTCTTTATGCTTCACTATCAAATGCATATAGAATTGTGGTTGGAGATTTGACACAAGTTGTTGAATCTCAAAATCATTACTGCACAGTATGAGAAACCTATTTTCATATGTCGTCTGTGCAGGTGGAAGTGGCATTCAGGGGCATATCTTCCTATTGGCCCTAGCCAGGGGCGCTGTGCAGGTGAAAGTGACATTCAGGGGCATATCTTCCTATTGGCCCTCGCACCAATATTAATGATCTCTGGTCTCCTGTCTCCTCTTACCAGTGTCCCGCAGTCAGCTCAGCTCTGTCCTCTATTGACTACTGTGTATCAGGCTTCTTATATGTCCCTTCATATCAGAAACATTTAAAATTAGAGAGACTAATTTTTTTTTTTTTTTACCTATTACATCTCTTCCCCCACAATACCCACCATATACCAATCACCACTCACTGATTCCCATATGCCAATCATGCAGGAGAAGAGTGCCATATCTATCACAAGGCTCTATTCGCAAGGTAATTTGCATATATGCAAATTATCTTGCCCACAATGCATCTGGTTTGTTATTGATGCCCTCTTTTCCTGTGTTGTTGACATATAGAAATTAATAAACAGTGCATTGCATGTAGTGTTATAACTGAAAAATATCTAAATATATATATATATATATATACAGTATATATATATATATATATATAAAAATAGATGGGTACAGCGCCAATCTTAGCAAATTTATGAATTTATGAGACAAAGAGATGAACTATTAACTCTTTAACTGGCACCTCAGCCCGTAAATAATGTAGGCGTCAGCTCTGGGTAAATAGGACAATACTAGTGCAAGTATTAAGAAACAAATAAACATAATTGGAATTAACCCTTAAGCGACAGGTATGCTCAGTGAGATAAATATTAGCTTGTGGATAATGCAAAAAACAACAAACAAATCTGGATATAAAGTGTCTCGTGCTATCACTGTGAATTCATAACGTGCAATAAATGATTAGTCAGGTTGACCAAACAATAAATATAGAGAATAGAAAGTGCCTGCGCGTTATCAATAAATACACATAATAATAAATATATAAATCAATAAATAATAAACAGTTGACTTTCTGTGCAAAATACAGCCCTGTAAACTAATGTCACTTAAGAACAAAAGTGTCAATGCAATAAGATAAAAACAAAGAAAATTTATTTTTAAGACAAGGAGTAAAAATTGCCCATAGTTAGGCAAAATATATGAACCATCATAGAAGTAAAAAATGCAGCATAAATAATTAAAAGAGAAACAAGTTGTAAACAATAGCAGCTTATCTGAGTATGTAGAAAAGTTAATTCTCTCAAAAGTTCATGAGGCAGGTAACAGTCACCCCAACGTGTTTCGTACTATGACTTCATCAAGGGGAACCTTACGAAACGCGTTGGGAGTGACTGTTACCTGCATTTTTTACTTCTATGATGGTTCATATATTTTGCCTAACTATGGGCAATTTTTACTCCTTGTCTTAAAAATAAATTTTCTTTGTTTTTATCTTATTGCATTTGCACTTTTCTTCTTAAGTGACCTTAGTTTACAGGGCTGTATTTTGCACAGAAAGTCAACTGTTTATTATTTATTGATTTATATATTTATTATTCTGTGTATTTATTGATAACGCACAGGCACCTTCTATTCTCTATATTTATTGTTTGGTCCACCTGACTAATCATTTATTGCACGTTATGAATTCACAGTGATTGCACGAGACACTTTATATCCAGATTTGTTTGTTGTTTTTTGCATTATCCACAAGCTAATATTTATCTCACTGAGCATACCTGTCGCTTAAGGGTTAATTCCAATTCTGTTTTTATATATATATATATATATATATATATATATATATTGTCTCCCTATTTCTGCAGGTGTGTAAATTGAACTACCCCCAGTGTAAGTATAGTAAATTTATGTTTCCTCAGTTTCAGGAACTTGCCATGATACTTGTAGGTTGTGGATACTTCCATATTGGGGAATAGGACAAGATCCTTATGGATAGTTTTTATTCTTATGTGGGTTATAGGAAAGGACCATTGTGGGCTGTTATCCTAGTGAATTATAAGGTGTAGTTGTTAAAAAGCATAATGCAGTATAGACAGCCGTATTTGAATATATGTAAATTATTTTTCCCATAATGCATTTTTTGTTTTTGACGCAATGTTTTCAATCTTTTCCAGTGTGTTTTTTGCATAAATAAATTAATAAATAGTGGGTTGCAATAGAGTAAGTTCTATAAAAGATATATACTCCCTATTTCTACAGGTGTGTGAATTAAACTACCCCCAGTGTGTCTTAGTTGTTTTTGTACCAGTAGAAACAGTCATTGGAGGGGGGCACCAGTCCCTTGGTTTGCCAGGGGCACTCGGACCCCTAGGTACACCCCTGGTGGCATTGCTAGAACACATTACACACACACATCACCGGCAGGGCCATGGCTGGTTTATAAATACTGTTAGCAGTAACGTAGTTGCACCACCATTGCTATAATAACAAACATTTAGCACTGTATCATTCATAAGAAACGAGAGTTGTAGACTTTACGTAGATAGATATAGATACAATGATTACTGTGCAGCATACACTAAATGTAAATGATAACATATTATGTATAGACACAGGAACTTAATTAATCCATTCTCATTATTTTCCTTAATAAAGCAGTTGACATTTGTATTATTTAATTATTTTTTTAGTTTGAAGAAAACACCAGTGAGATGAAAATTCGATGGGTCCCAGGGACCTATCATCCCCAAAAATGTGGGTCCTACCTCAATGTTTCTGGGTCCCATTATAATGTAAGGTTTGGTGTAAATTATAAAACAGTTTGATAGAAAAGATGAATACAAACAGTAGTGTAACCAACCATTGTACCCTCCCCCACAGGCCTCTTAAATGCATCTCCACATGCCCCTAAATGGCCATCTGACCTCCGCACGTGGCATCAGATTTTACCACAGGCCCCTTAAATGCACCTCACACCTCCCCACATTAAGCTTAAACTTTAGTTATTAAAAACATTTCTGCAGTGCATAATGTATAGGCTGTATTTAATCAATGCACATCATTGTATACAAACATTTAGGAGCTTGCACTTTTATCCTTAAGAAGTTTGCAGTGAACACACACACACACATACACATACACACATACACAATGCACACGCACACACAACTAACACATACACACGTATGTATCAGATCTGTATACAGTGGAGGAGCACCACAATACTTCTCCCCTGCCCACTTCCACTGGCCATATAGCTGCAGAGCCGCACATCAGGCAGGGAGAGAGCAGAGAAATATAGACAGACAGACAGACAGATAGATAGATAGATAGATAGATAGATAGATAGATAGATAGATAGATAGATAGATAGGAGATAGATAGATAGATAGGAGATAGATAGATAGATAGATAGATAGATAGATAGATAGATAGATAGATAGATAGATAGATAGGTAATTAGGCTCTAATTACAAAAAAAACAACAGATGAATAAAATATAAGATAGGAATCTTTTACGTTACTGAATGAAGCAGGACCCTTTTAAACTGTAGCATAAGTTGGTGTTCGTGAACTGTAGTTCCAATGTGCGAAGAAATATCAGAGGTAGGGTACCATTGTGTTACTATGGGCCTGATTCAGTGCTGTACGCTAATGCTACCACTGCTATGTATATGTACGCAGCTGCAATGCCAAAATATGTCAATGTGACAGGGAGATGTAATGAGACGCTCACCTGTGGCTTTCCAAATCCAAGCATCTGCGTACAATGTTGCAGCATCTGTGTACAAAGGTGCAGCATCAGTTACAGGTCAATAAATTGTCTCAGTCCTGATTGAGTCTATGGTCCAGCAGAATAGCGCCAGAGCCAAATTGTTGATGGATGTGACACTCCCCAAATACGGTTGCGACACACCTGCATTGTTTGTTGTTCCTCCCTGTAACCTCCTTCAAACGCTCCCTTACTGTCAATCACACTGCAAATAAATTGTCGCTATGGTAATGTACCTTGACGCATGCTCCATGTGACTTAGACACGTGCAGATTGCCGATGATTGCTCAACTGAGAAAACAACGGCATAGTGTCCAACTCTGAATCAGGCCCAATGTGTCCATTGGCTGTCCCTGTGGTGCATTGAATAGTAGGCTAGAGACATTACCAGTTTGATGGCCCGGTACAGCCCTGAAGTGACAGTTGCCCAGTGCAGGTTACCAAGCAGCCCGCTGTCCTTTAATCCACCCTAAACACAGCTCAGCTGGTGGGCTTGAAAGCAAGTTTGAGGAGTGAGCCTGGAGCCTAGTGAGCTTGAATGAGTCAGCTGAGATATCACATGACACTGTCCACCTATCAGCATTAAGCAGTAGGAGAAAATCTGGCTGCTGATCGGATTCAGTTGGATCACAGAGAGAGTGAGTCTCATCCCTGGCTCAGTGGGTGATGGCTACTGCCATGTCACAGAAGGACGCCAAAGCCTATCTCCTCCTCTTCCTCCAGTACTGTACTAATCCTGATTTGATGTCTGTCCTCCATACTGGTAGCGAATGGATAGGGAGACACAGCCAGTTAAAGGCTATTGTCCTCTGTAGCATGTCCTGTGGAACCAACTCACAGGGCCATTCCTGGGGGCTGGGGCTCCCAGTGTGAACAGTCAAAATGTGCCCCCCTTCAAACAAGTATAAGATAATAAGTTTGCACGTGAGGCCCGGAAAGAGGGTATGGCCTCACTGTAAGGGACGTGGTCTCATAATAAGGGGCATGGCCTCAAATGAAAAGACTACCTTATGAATAAATGACGTTAACAAAACCATAGGATTAGGGACAGCAAAACCAACTGCTCTTTTCCTGTTTACTGCTCTAAGACACACCATCAGTCCCGTCCCCCCCTTCCACAGAAAAAAAAAACACATTGCTCCCCCACAGTGGAAATAACATTGCCCCCCCACAGAAAAAAAATAATACTACACACACTTACCTGCTGGTCGCTGGGGCTGAGCAGTCAGAGCTGCAGCATGCAGGTGGGCATGCGGGCGGAAGGACGAGAGGTAGGGCAAGCGGACAGGAAGGAAGGCGGGCACACAGGTGTGACGTGACATCATAAGTCACACACGTCGCACCTCCATGTCACAGTTGGGCTGCAAGAAGAGCCCAGCCCTGCCCAGCCCAAGGTGTAGTACTGGCTACAGTAGTACTGTGGGGTTGTAAGCATTGCAATCGCAGGGTTTGCGATGGCACTGCTCCTAGAAATGGCCCTGCCAACTCATTTTACAAAAGTGAGTCCCTCCCTGCCTATAGCATGTAAAAGACATGTTATAGCGCTTGCATGTGAACTCTGAACACTACAGCACTAGAGAGCCAAGTAGTACATTATTATTGTTATAAAAATCATCTATCATAGCTTATAACATCTTTCCAACATGTACAGTTTTAGCTCTACAATCCTGATTTTTGGTGGTCAAAAGGACTGTGGGCCTGTTTCAGAGACGCACGCTATTTGCGTGCGCTCGCCCTGAATCAGGGCGTCCCTATTTTTTTTTATTCCGGCCTCCAGGCCGCTCGCACAGCTGTGGGTGACCATCCACAGCTTGTGTGAGCGGCCTGGCGATGGTCGAGATTATCGCGACCATCGGCATTGCGAGGAGACCCTTGTGGTAGGGTCTCAGCACTCACAATGCCAAGTGGACTTCCAGCTCTAATAGAGCCGGAAGTCCACTACTGACATCACGAGTGATGTCAGTAGGGCCGCCCACAAATGGCAGGCGTTCCTTCGGGAACGCCTCCATTTGTTCAGCCACCCCACCTACCCGCCTACAAAACGGGGCGAGCTGTCGATCAACATCGACAGCCGCCCCATTTTGCTGAGAGCTCCGGAGCGAGTGAAGGTCTCACTTGCTCCGGGGCTCGCGCACGCGCGTTGTGCGCACTGGGCCATCGACCCGCTTGCGAGCGCTACGCGCTCGCGAGCGGGTCTGAATCAGGCCCTGTGTCCACTGTATTGTGTGATGAGCACCAGGTAAGCCATTGACATACATGGTCTGTTTTGTACTGAGTTTCCCTCTAGAAAGACTTTTTTAAATAAGAATTTCCTCAAGATAATCACCGCACCCCCAAATGATTTATATAAGTGTCTTAAGCAATGGGTCTCATTTATTTAGAGAAGACATAAATGTGGAAACAACCCAAAGCATCTCAGATATATTCGGATTAAGCACCTGTAAATTACAGATTTAGCACCTGTAATTTAGCAATAGTTTGAGTTGATGAAATTACATATTTCTGTCTACTATGAGTTTTACATACCTGCTCAATTGTTTCTCGGTGATGCTATATTCCACTTTTATTGTTTCATAAACAAAGTATTTGGACATCAATCAGTTTAATAGATAATAGATCTGTATTTTAAATAAAAATGAAATGTATAGAAACCAGGGTGCATGATACATACTGTGATCTAGGAAGGACATCAAACGTCCTCCATGTTTGTCCTGTTGTCACATTTCTTTTTGTACTGGGATTATAATTCAACTGGGGATGCAGCAAAACATGGCTATTGTGAGAATATTAAAAACACATCAATGGTAATTCCTACTGAGAATGTGTCATCCACCATTTCCACAAATGATGTTGTTTATATTTAGATTTAATTTATTCCAGAAAATACTCAGTAGTTCAATATAAGACCGGATACATGCTGCTATTAAAAATACCTTTGAAGAACAATTCTAGTGATCACTGATAGCAAACACTTTGTCAACTATCGTTTCTATAATGGTGAGCTTAACTTTAATCAAACTGAAAATGCAAGGAATTACAGCAACAGAAATAAGAGGTTTGACAGAAAGTTTTGCACAGATTGGATAATAATTAAAGAGGTTGTCTATTCTCAGACAACACTCCCTTATTGGTTGGTGCCTACTATGGGGGATTCAATTATTTGCTGGATTTGCCTACAGGGAAAAGCTCTGGGTTTTGTGCCCTGAGCTTTTAAATTATTGCGCATTTTCCCCGACCAGTAAACCCTGGGTTAATGTACGCTACCCCATAGATTAAGCGTAAAGTGCTGGAATCTATGTGTCTCACCGAATGTTAAATGCTGAAGTCTGCATTTCAATGCAGATTTTTCCTCGCAGCTCCTGAGGCTGTGAGGAAGAATTCACCCTCTGCGGCTTAGTACACTGGGTTACCGCGCTTAATAGAATTCCCCTCTATGTGTAGATATTTGGTTAGCACCAATGGCAGCTCCTTACCTGCCTGTCCAGGGGGTCTGTAATTGTGCTCTTGTAAAGGATCGCAATCATGAGCATAGATATAAATTAGCAAACTGGCCGGCTTCTAGGAACTGCATCGGCTAGTAAGGGCTGTCATAATAGCAGGGGAGTGGCTTTCCATGGGAACTGCTAATGCAGTCTGGACTGGCAGTCCCAGGGGGATAAAACACCATCCCCAGGGACTGTCTGTTAGGCTGTGATTAGCAGCCAATGGGAAGTCACTGCCACTGCTAGGTGTTGGATTTTACTGGGGGAAGAGGTGGAGGGGCTGCAACCCTGAAGCCCCTAGGTGAAATCTGCTACAAGTTAGGACTCCTTCACTCGGGCACCTTCTGTTACCTTGTAATCTGAACCACAGCCTGGAAGCATACCTCCCAACATTTGAGAGATCTAAATCAGAACTCAGTTCTGCAAGGAGCATGGTTACACTATGTAGGGGATGGTCAAATTATTGTGGGTGTGCCTAGTGTTCCAAAGTGCTAGGCTACCCTCAAAATTACACCCCCTCCCCTAAACCTCTAAAATCATCACTCAATAACCACAGGCACCAGAGACACCTGCCTACCCACAGTAACATCGAACTTTAAGCCCCCCAGAGTTGGGACAAATGTGCTGATAATAGAGTAGTGAGACAGTCCCCTAAATGAGACTGTGCCACTGAAATCAGTAACAGTTCATAGGTATGGAGAAGATACATTCCAGCTCTGAAGCTCTGGTCATGAAATGAAATTTTGATCAGCCATATCAGGAGTTTTATATCAATTTCAACATCTAATTGTACAGAAGCTGAGACCAATCCAACCAGGTACCATACTGACACACGCCTACCTTTCATCCATAGCACAGTGAATCACAAGCACTGTAGGAACTTCTCACTGACAACAGGGGCAGTACCAATTCCAAGGTAACTACTAGGCAGTGTTGGAGCAGGGCACTGCACCCTGTGTCATCCCTGCCCCTTGAACATGTGACTATGGTTTCTATTTACTAAGCCTTGGATGGAGTAAAATGAACAGAGATAAAGTGCCAGCCAATAAGCTCCTGTCATTTTTCAAACACAGCCTGTGACATTGCATTTAGGAGCTCATTGGTTGGGACTTTATCTCCGTTCACTTTATCTCCATTCAAGGCCTAGTAAATAGACCCCATAATGAGATCACACAGAGCCACCAGCACCGGAAAGTGCAGCACTGGCCAGAAAATACTGAGGACACTCTGGGCAGCTCTGCACCAATGATCTGGGCTGGGACGTCACCCTGTAAGCCAAATACAGAGTGCCTGGCAGTACAGCGTCCTGGGCGACAGCACCGCTCACCAATACTTACGGCCCTGCTACAAAGGTTGTCTAAAAGTGCACATAGCATTTAACAATGGACACAAATATAAATAATTAATACTCTAATAGAAAACTGCAACTTGGTAAATCATGAGAAATGGTTGATCCTTGTTATTCCCAACCAATACCAATACCAATACATTTCACATATTCAGGTATATTTCTTGTAATTGGTAAAATATGACATAATAAGCATATTATACGTAACTTTATCCTTCATACCGTGTTAATCAGGATAGAAATAACTGAAATCTTGTGTACTGCAGAAGCCGCTCATACACACTTCCAGACACTTTCCTTCAGCTGGAGGGTAATTTTGTGTATGTAAATATTTCATTTCAAATATTTAATATGTTCCATTTTAATACAACAGTGAGAGACATCAATTACTACATTGTTTGCTATTTATCAAACCTTCATTGAATTACAATGTCAAAAGAAGTTAACACATAGGAATATAAATGAATTTATGATAAATGCATATGCTCATACATTTTCATAATGTTTTGATATATATGATTCAGTTACATCATCTAGATGTCTCTCAAGTATTCATTTGATCACATTTTTCTATTGTAAGCTATATGTACTGTTACAATACACTATAAATATAAATGATTTAATTCTGTTAAATTGTATGTTTAGCCGGTCTAAAAGGGTTTTACATATTGGTTGGTATGGTGGTCTAATACAATACAGTGGCAGCAATGTTAATAGAACACCAGGATTTTTCTTTCTGCAGAGAAATTGTTAAAAAAAAGTTTTGCCAGAAAATCAGTTTCAGGTGAAAAACTAATATCTTACAGTGTGTCTCTATTATACAAGCGGCAGACATTTGTTTGGAGACCAAAATGTACTGAGACCTATGTTAATAATTCAGTCACACACAGATTTATATACGAGGGGTGATTGAAAAGTAATGAGACTGCCTCTGCTTTTCTGTCCCATAGGTAGACGTGGCAACGCTATGCTGGTTATTGTGAAGCTCATACATCGATGTGTCTGAACCTGCGGTTGAACTGCCATAGTCTTCTTTGTTTGGTCACAGCGAGTGGAAGATCTTCATACATTTCGTCATGAAGATGTGTCTGCGAGATTACATCACAGATGTGTGATTGAATTTTGTGTTAAACTTGAAAAAAGAGGAAATGAAACTCATGAAATGTTACGGCTAGCATACGGTGGATAAACAATTAGCCGTGCTGCAGTATTTTGATGGTGGAAGCACTTCAAAGGGGGTAATACTGTATGTGAGTGACTGACGAAGCGCGTTCTGGGAGACCATCCACCGCGGTTACAGATGTCAACATTGCCAAAGCTACAGAGATGTTGCAAAATTACAGAAGGTTACTTTTATGCAAACTTTCAGCTTCACTTGGCATCTCATTCGGACGGGTTCAGCATATTGTGACATAGGAACTGAAAATGTAACATGTATGTGCTAGGTGGGTACCCAGAAATCTCACAGAAGAGCAGATACGACTACAAGTGGAATCAAGCAAGAACACGTTCGAATGTCAGAGAGCATTCTCGAATTCCTGACACTGATTGTGACGTATCGTGGATTTGTCATTATGATCCGGAATCCAAACAACAGTTCAGTGTATGAAAATGCGCAAATTCGCCTCCGTCCAAAAAATTCTTGGCCTAATTCAGACCCGCTGACGAGTGCTGAGCGCTCGCAAGCGGGTCGATGTTGGCCCACTGCGCATGCGCACGACGGAGGTGGCTCCATCGTGCACATGCGCGAGACCCGGATAGCGACGGGCATGCCGTCGCTATGGGTCTTGCTACAAAAGGGGCGTGCTGTCGTTGGTGAGTGACAGCACGCCCCCTTTGGTGGGCGTGCCGGGGGTGTGGCTGGCCAGACGGAGGTGTTCCCATGGGAACGCCTACTGCCTGGACCGGCCCCACTGACATCACAAGTGATGTCAGTGGGAGTGCTTTCGGCTCTGATAGAGCCAAAAGCACTCCAGGGCTTGCGGCAACGAGACCCTACCACAAGGGTCTCGTTGCAAGCCCGATGGTCGCGATGGTCTTGACCATCGCGACCATCTTCCTGGCCGCTCGCTATAGCTGTGGGTGGTCATTTGGCAGACTAATTTACTTAGTCAGGTCATTCATTCGACTGAAAGGACCGTTATGAGATATAACCTGCTCGTGAAGGGAGGACAGCATGCCTTTGTTTGTAATGGGGTGGCACTCCGAATTTTTTTCGACCTTGAAGGTCCATGGTCTGGCTCCCGATGTGAAAAACATTGTCTACTCCTGTGCTACTGTATGGTCACAGTACTCCTGAGTGATGTTGAATGTCCATGTCATTTAATGTAGGGAGTACACTGTCCAATATATAATATATAACAATGGACCAGTTCTATTGCTATTTTTCTATATAATATTTTATTAAACAATAATGGCTCTCTTTCTATTGCATTGGACATTCTTTATTTTATACATTTTCTAAGGTCAGGGGCATTGTATGGGACCGCAGCAGCCACAAGAGACCAGACGTGCCGTGACATTAACCCCCCCCTCCACCAATGGTAGGCACCAAACACCCCACAGAGGGTTTATTAAGACATTTTTAGTGAAATTGGTGTAGGAGCTGAGTTTTACCCAGCATCTTTCTTTGGGGCAAAGCCTTTCCTTGAGACACTCGAGTCCAGAGATTGTCCTACCTCATATTCCTCCTGGTGGTCAACTGGAAAGGCAGAGGAGGATTTCTGAATGTTGAGCACTGATTAATAATCAGTGGTTTAAGAGTCATGGAAAATATTGGGAATTTTAATTGTGGTCAGAAGTTTTAGCCGGAATGCAACTGGGTCGACTATCCGGAAGAATTTGGAAGGGACTAATGTACCTAGGCGCCAGCTTCATGGTGGGAACCTTCAGCCGCTTATCCCGAGTTGACAGCTAAACCCTGTCTTTGGATTCTCAACAAGGGAGTTTTCCTCCTCTTCCTATATGAGAAAAGCTTGTAATGCACAGAAGCTTTTGCCAGATTTCTTTTTTTACCTCATTTAAAATTTTGATGAAATGCTTGACAGTGTTATAAACTGCTGGAAGTGGAAATGACTGACAAGAGGGCAGTTCTGGTAAGACAGGATAGAATATATTCTATATTTAAAATGGAGAATGAACTGAAGCCTCATAAAAAACGTTATTATGGGCAAACTCAGCCCATGACATAAAAGAGACCCAGTCATCTTGGTTGGCGGGGATGTAATGAACTTCTTCAGATCTTGATTTACTCATTCCATTTTCCCACTGCCCAGTGGATGGTAGACAGAAGAGAAATTCAAACTGATGTTAAAACACTTGCAAAGTGCTCTCCAATATTTGGAGGTTAACTACACCCCTTGGTCAGATACAATGTGCCTGGGAAAGCTTTGTATTTATTAAAGTGATCTTTAGGCTGTATCTGCCAGTTTTGGGGCTAAAGAAAATACCTTTAAAGGAACAAAATGAGCCACCTTGGGGAACCTGTCCACCACCACCAGCCGCTGTTGAATCCCTGACTTTGAAGGCAGATCCGTAAATTAGTTCATGGGGATATGGGTCCATTGGCGATCAGAAACTGGAAGAGTATGCAAGGGGGACCTGTAGGAGCTTGAGATGGAAACTGTGCTGGTTGCAGACAGAACAGGCTGCCACAAAGTTCTTAATGTCTTGATGTACAGTAACTCCTGAGGATCAAGTTCACAGTCCTTTTCACCCCTGCATGACCAGATAAGTGTAATGCATATGCCCATTGAAGCAGCTTGGAACGTAGTTCTCGAAATAAAAATGATTAACCAGGTGGAATTTTCATTCTGTGGGTTACAGAAAGAAGACAAACTTGAGTCAGAATTGGTTTGTCCTTGCAAGGTTCTTCTTTCTCTGTCTTACGGAATGCGTGTTAAGTAATGACCAGGTTAAAACAGTTGAAGAACAATGACCACGGTGGTAGTTTAGACAGTGGGCTGACTGGAGGTACAACAGATTTGTATGGTCTGTGAAGACTGTCACTGGGAACTTTGCTCCTTACAACAGGTGCCACCATTCCTAAAAGACCAGTTTGATTGCTAACCGCTCTTTGACCAAAAACTTGTAGCGACCATTATGGGTGTTAATGGCCATCTAACATTCGTCTCCTGGCCTGATTCTGATTAAGCTGTAGGCCCCGCATAAGTCTAATTGGGTGAAGACTTCAGCCTCTTGAACCCAATTAAAGAGTTCGGAGATCAAGGGTAAGGAATATCGATCTTTAATGGTTTAATGGTGATGGGATTCAGGCCCTGGAGGTCAATACAGGGTCTAAGACCCCCATCCTTCTTTTTAACAAAAAAGAGGACACCTCCCTCTGGTGACTTTTACTCCCTGATGAAACTTCGTTTAAGGTTCTCCTCTATATATTCGGACACTGCCTGAGTAACAGAAAGTGATTGGGGAAAGATACTTCCTCGAGGAGGCACTTAACCAGGTAACAGATCGATTAGACAATCCCATTCCTGGTGAACAGGCAATGTCTGTGCAGATTTTTAGCTGAGTACATCATGGAAGGACTGATAACAAACTGGCAGAAAGCCATCTTGAGAAATGGTAGTGCTTTGAATAACCCTTTATGGAGGCAAGACTGATGGCAGCGAGGTCGCCAGGACAGAATTTAGGGTTTACTCCAATCTAAGATGGGAGCATGTAAATGTAGCCAGCGAACCCCCAGAATAATTGAACTCCCTGCCGATGGAAGAACACATAAAGAGATCAGCTCCCTATGGAGGGCACTAACCTGCATGGTCATGCCCAGGGTCTGATGATGAATAGTGGCAGTGGAAATCTTATTTCCATCTACGCCGATTATACAGAGAATACACAGTAGGATTTTCGAGCTCCTTTACTGACTGCGATAAACTTCGCATTCGCACAGGAATCTAGGAAGGTCCTAAGGGACTTTTCAATACAAAATTGTGATGCGACATCCTCTTTTGGTGTGTAGTGAACTGTACATAATCTGACCACCCCTTGATCAATTAGGTTTTATCATTTCCCAGATGCTTGGGACAACTGGTGAGAATGTGTTCTGGGTACCCGCAATACAAGCAAAGCTTGTTTCTGAACCTCCTTTCAAGAGGAACTGAAAACCAAGGAGCCAACTTGAAATTGGAAGTATGAGATTCCTCCCTTTCTTGGGCTCTTTTCCTATGGCGAAGGTCTACTTTAATACAGAGGCATATTAACTCATCCAACAGCGATGGAAGCTCCCTAGATGCCAACTTGTCCTTAACTCGGTCTGACAACCCCTGCCAGAAGGTGGCAATAAGGGCTTCATTCTTCCAATTAATCTCTGAAGCGATAGTCCTAAAATGCACAGTGTTCCCATGCACCGGGTTCCCTGTTTTAAGCACAGAATGGCAGAAGCTGCAGATATTACCCACCCGGGGTTGCTGAAGGCCTTTTTAAAGGTGTCTAAGAAATCACATTATTGTGCACTAGAGATTCATTCCTCTCCCACAGAGGAGGCACACAGGCCTGTCCTAACAATAAGGAGATTATATAAGCCACCCTTCATTCTTTCAGTTGGAAAATTAGCAGCTTGAATCTCGATTTGTATCGAGCACTGGTTCAGGAAACCCTGATAACTTTTAGGCCCTTATTAAACTTTGAGGGGTTAGGCATACACAGATGAGATAAAGCTCCTGCAACTTGAACCAGCACTACAGTAGGTGGCACAGGCTCTGCTTGTAAAGTCTGATTAACATTGACCGGCTGCACAACAGTCTGCAGATACTGCATAATCTGGGTCAGGTCATGCTCTTGTTTCTCCACTCTAGTAAGCAGGAGTTCCAGGAGTTCCTTGAAGAATTACCACAGCATTCATGTTTGGGCCAGAGTATATTGTTGCAAACCTCAGGTAGATAATGTGGATACTGGCCATACACTTGGATTTGATATATATCCAGAACTGAGGTGCGGAGTCTACCATATCGTTGGCTTTCACCAGGGACCTCTGCAAGGGGATTTGGACTTCGCTGCATCCAATAAGCAGTGTGCAGCCCTCAGTCTGGGTTCGATGGTACGGACTGGTGGTTTGAAGGAACTGAGGTAGGATGAAGACAGGTCAATTTGGGGCAAACTGGAGCATAGTCATCATGAGTGGGTCAGAACCAGGCGGTCAATGCGGTACCAGGGAGCGAGCAAATCAGGTCTCAGGAATCACTATAAACATGCACTGGGGGCAAACACTAGAGGAAGGTTATGAGCATAATACTCTGGCACTGAAAAAGGTGCTCAGAGACCTCTATTTATATTATAAGCCGCACACCTATGGGACCCGCCAGCCAGCAAGTAAGATTACTGTGGCTGGTGCAGGCAGACACCTGATTGCAGTTGGACCACAGGAACCACGGGAAAACAGCACCACCAGACGAGGTAAGTGAGCTCCGGGCCTCCGCACATCTGACTTGTAAGCCTGGGACCATTTTAAACCCAGAGGTTGAGATGAGAGTTGTCTTTAAGAAATAAATGATTGAGACTTTTTGGTGTTTTTGTTTTTTCCCCCCAGTAATTACGTAGCCTATTGTGTCTGAGGGGTGGAGTTTTGTAAGTGTTATTAGGGGTTGACAGATTGCATCATTCAGCTTGTCTTCTGGAAATTCCCTCCCTCCCTATTGTAATTTTTCTTTGTGTTATTGGTTGTTCTGTCAATTGTTGGTGGCAAAAAGAAATTGGACATGCTTGGAGGGAGAGTTGAACACAAATGATTGAGATGTTTTATGCAATTTACTGTCTTGTATTCCAATATTTTTGTCCAGCACTATACTAACAATTTTAATAATTCAATTAGATATAAAAATAAATTTGATACATGTTTAAACGCCCACTCTAATTGTCATATGTCGTTATTTATTTAGTTAGGGGTTTTAATTGTTAGATATTTGTTAAAGGTGGGGGTTGCAATGTCAGTCTTCAACCATTAGGGAGTTTATTAGTCTATAATTATATGTACTATATAACCAGAGCCGGGCCGATCTTAATTTTTTTGGTAAGTGAAAAAAGATTGTGGCACCCTTTGGTGGAATAAACTTAGGCTTGGAACTGGACTCTTGCCATGCTTAACCGATGTAAATAGTTGTAGTTATGTAGTTTCTAATAAGTTAGTTCTAGTTGAAATAAGTAATATAAATTTGTGCTCCCTTTTAAAAAGTATTCTAATATGCATCAAAGCATACAGAATCATTAGTAATAAAACACAATGGACCCATACAAGTAAAAAGAATATATATATAGTGCACCCCCCACAGAAAAAAAAATTAGCCCAGGGAAGAGCAACCACATAGGCCCCAATAGGATAAAGACCAAATACATTGGTCCCCACAAGAAAATAACAAAATACATAGGCTTTGCATGAAAAAAAGTAAACACATTGGCCCTGCTAGGAAAAAACAAACACATAGGCCCCAATAGTAAAAAAAACAACCACAATGGCCCAGATAGGAAAAAATAAAACACATAGGCTCCCCCCCCCAAAAAAATCAAACACATAAGCTTTGCATGAAAAGCAAACATATTAGCTCCGTTAAGAAAAAAATAAAACACAATGGCCTTCACAGAAAAAAAAATAAAACACATAGGCTTTGCCCAGATGCAACTTTATTCTGCTTACCTGCTTCAGTAGCATCCACGGTCTGTTCAGTGTCCTATCCCTTGGTCTGTGGAGCTTTGGTTACTACATGGAATGTACTGTAGCTCTGTCCCAGCAAACACGAGACACAATTGAGACCCTGCAGCAGTGCAGCTACATCTTCAAGCCAAACTTCAGCTGCTGAGTGACTCAATGCTACAAACTAGACACCCTCCACACACAGGTACAGGTGACCAACCCACCTTTCCCTCACTGTGCTGCACACCCCCCCCCCCCCTCCCGGTAAGAAAGAAACACGGGACCAGAGGGGTTCGGGCAGCGAGGCCAGGTCCCCTGCAAACAGCGTCCCTCCCCGCAACAGGTGACACCGTGGGGAGGGACGCTACTGAGTGTGGCCACGTACCCGGTGTAATGGTTGGGCCGGCTCTGTATACAACTAATACATTTCAATTGTTAGAAATTTTATAGAAATCTTTCACATAGTCACAAGAGGTTGATGGGCACATTAACATGGCTGGAATACTGTAGCAGGGAAACAGACACAAATGAATGGCACATTTTCACCTACCTTTGGAGAAATGATGTTTTGGGGCCATTCCTCATAAAGGTAACACAGGAGATATCACTGAAATCTGCTTCCACCTGCTGTTCCCATACAGTACACTAGTTTGGGGACCTAAATTCATCAAGCTCCGAAAATACAATATTTTGTGAGCTTGACTGAGGGAACATTCGCTATCAGACCTGGCAGTCCAATAGGAGCAGTGAAAACATTCGGGAAGACAGCTGATTTTCGGATCAACTGTCTAGACGACGGAGCAATTATGAATTGCCCTGGCGCTCGCCGCGAGTTACAATGTTAAGTAGCGGGGTCCATCCGGACCCTGATAACATAATGAATAGACTCCTAAATGTCTAGCACTGAGACAAGTCATTAGTCAGTTAACAAAACAAACAAACACTTGAGTCTCTCTGATGCTGTTTACACTTGCAGAAAATTATTTAGAACTCTGTAAATAAACAAGATAACATTTATAGTAATCCTTTAAAATAAAAACGGTTAAACTAAATGTAATTGGCTCAAGATACCTGTACTCTAAGTGCAGAAATCCCTCAGTGCTTCCTCCTGCTTCCCTTCCTTTTGGCACAATTTATTATTTATGTTATCCTTTAATTATACAGCAAAAACATATGCACTGTGCTGTCAACAAATCATATACAACTGCATTAGAATTGAAAGTAAAGTTGATCCTGCTCAGTAAAAGAGCCTTGGGGCCTGATGCAGAGGAGCTGCACATGAGCCCCAATGGTTACCGCTATTGGTCGGAGAGCGAATTTGGACACAATACTTGGGGATTTCAGCGGGCGTTCCTGGGGGTAACTTGGGGGTGGCTAGCCCTTGCCCCGACCACGTCTACAGATGCAGTTGCATTGACACCAGCGGCCACTTTCAGATGAGGATTATGCGCCTCTGGTGGTGTCACTGATGGTGCATCTTAATACACATAGCAACGGATTAACGTTACAGCCGGTGGATATCTCAGTAGAAAGACCAACATCATTGGCATAAAGACGCAATAGCAGCTGCAGCTAAAGATGCAGTCTCTGCACCCACCTCTGGTATCATATTATCAATAACATGAATAAAAAGCTGTACCACCAAAGAAATACTTGTGGCAATACTATCAAATTCCTGAACCACTATCATAACCTTCATATACTGTATATGCATTTTTTACCAATGGGTACAAACGCATTAATCATACATCTCACCTTTTCACATATCCATGATGGTGACAGCAAAATCGCTGATAATATTGTACAGTGACAGAGGTGCAGAGAGGGGGCTGGTGCAGGTAAAAGTATAAAAGTACACGAGTTACAGGGGAGACGGAACCACATACCACAAGATGCTGCAGCCACAGCCCCCCACGTATGCTGTTACTAAGCAGCAGCTCATATTTCATACAATGGGTAAGGGCCACACCCCCACACAGCATCAGGTTCTGAGGACCTGTGCAATGAGGTCATGGTCATGCCACCTGGGGGCTTGCCTAGAACTTGTTAAGTACAAGACTGGCTTCCCCTCCAAACACCCAATTATACAGTAGCCGCATTCGGTTCTATTGGCTCCATGCAGAGTAGCAGTGAATAGGGCAAACCTTTAAACTTTCCTACCACAGGAAAAATTGAGAGGTATGCATTAATAACAATAATTTGCAGATTATATTATAATAGTTTTTCGCAGGGTATTCTTAAAGTGCGGTGCATATCAGCCATTGGCACCATATGGAGATAAGGAGCTAGCATCTGTGCAGACGATAACAAAGGTCTGGCACACTTGAACCACATTTCTGAAGCTCTCTTACTGTGGTAAGGGGACCAACTGCCGTGGCTGCCTCCACAAGGAGCACCAAAATATGGCATTGGTGCCTGCGCAGAAGATAGCAAAGACACTGGCACTGTGCAGAACATTTTTTATCTTCTGCACAAGTGTCAGCACCATATTTCTGGGGAGGAGGGGGCCCATGCAAATATCTTGCACATCAACAGAAATCTGGAGTCCAGTACACTCATGTTTTTGCCTGCCCATTCCTCCCTGGAAGATACAGGCTGGTAGCCCATTGGCATCCCCCCTGTGTCTGTCCAGATCCATCCCAGTCTGGAGAAACCCATCCTAGTCTGTAGAAACATCTCCATGTGTCTCTCCAGCCTCATAATCCTTTCTGTCTCACCAGCCTTATTCTTCTCTCTCTTTCCATCTCCAGCCACACTTACCTTGTCTATTTTCTGGTGCGTGACATCATGTCCTCAAGTGCGCTGCAATGCAGTAAAGCAACAGCTTTATTGTACTGACCACTGGGCTCTCTCTTCATGTGGTCAGGTACCTGGCTGGTCTCGGGGACAGCTACAGCTATCCCTTTAGTACCCCCCTGTTGTCGGGTCTGATCCTAAATAAAAGCAACTAATAAATAATCAGGGGAAATCTCTTAAAGGTCCATTTTGCAACCTTTTTTACGAAAAAAAAAAGCTAAAAATCTGCAAAAAATGGAAAACCTGTGTCCAAACTCTCAAAACCATGAAGCAGCTATTTAAACAGAGTGTTTCCAGTTATTTCTTTCTTCTATTTGACTACTCCCAATGACAAAACTCCTGGATGCAATGAAGTCATTGGTCTCCGGGTGCCAGCTGCGGGACACCGAGGACAGGCATGGTGACAGTAGGGGTACAATGGGCACAGTTAAATCCATCTGTAACAACTGCCAGTGCTTGTGCATTGCTGATTACTGCAACAGCGCAAGGCAGCAGTTATAGATGGATCTATTTGTTGGGTCAAGGGAGTCTCTGCCTCTTGACATTCAAGCAACGTCACCAGCGCCTGGGGCAATAAAGCTTTTTTTCTCTTATACCGGCGTGCGCGACATCATGCTGTAAGGCAGAGGAGCCACAGTGTGAAGAGGAGCAGCCAAAAGACTCAAAAGCATCTGTGGGCTGGAGCCGGAGGGATGCAAGGGTTGGAACTGAAGAGACAGAATGGGGCTGGCTGGAGAGACAATGAGGGCCTGGGGAGATAGAGGGGGATGGATGGAGCTGGATAGATAGAGGGGGCTGGCAGAAGCACCACCTGGGGGCTGGAGACACAGAAGTGGGCTGGCTGGAGCTGAAGAGACACTGGGGGTGGCTGGAGAAACAGAATGGGGTTGGCTGGAGCTAGAGAGACATGGGTTGGAGAGACAGAAGGGGGCTGGCTGGAGTGACATCGGGGAGCTGGAGAGGCACTGGGTGGTTGGAGTGGTAACAAGGTGCTAGACAGACACTGCAGGGCTGGAACTGCAGATATATGGGGGAATGAGGCTGGAGAGATGCAAGGGAAGATGAAGCTGAAAAGAACTGGGGGGGAAGTGGCTGGAGATTATACACAACTAGCAGGATTACTGGGACATTACTTCCTCCTTTGTCCCCTAAAATGTGCTACTGTGAATACACAAGTCATAGCCACCAGGGGGGGCGGACCACAGTCTATTTCACCTCCGGGTCCCTGGAATGGACTTACATCCCTGGCTACTACAAATATAAGGTGTCGAAGCTGGATAATTAGCTGAGACAAGATCAGTTTAAAATTGGATCGCAGCGACGCCATCTTGCGACTGGTCGCAAGACGCCATTTTGCGAATGGCCGCCTAAGCGCCATTTTAGATAAACTCACACTTTAGTACATGTGGCGATATTACTATTAGCATCATGCGATTGCATCTGTGACCATCGCCATAAGTTATGGCGATTCATCAAAAGCCCATTTCATGACTTTACGTAGTTTGGGTGCTCTGGATAAAGTGTGTGTATTATTATAATTCCCCTAAAGGATATATTTCAGAAATGGCTGTACAGTATGTCAAAATTGGATTGCATTAGCTAAACAGAGCAAATGGCCACATGACAACTAGCCTGTGAAGACAAGCTTCATGGATATAACGTCTGCTCTCACTCCAGGTGGCCCTGCTCAAATACAGCAAGAGGGTCGTTTGTAGCACCCTACATTAGCAGGCTTCCTACAATAAAATACCTTCAAAGCCAAGAGTGTTATCTGAGGTTTGGGTCTTGTAGCTATGCTAATTTGGATCTACACAGGCCCTGGGAGAACAAAGACCAGTATTTTGGAGCCTGAAAAGGGTGGGGGCTGCTGGGGCATGAGCAAGTCATGGAACTATAATGCTCAGCATTCCACACTGCTAGGTGTTCACTTCTAGGGATAGCTGAGAGCGAAGAAGTGCTCCCCATGTGTGTCTATGGTGGTCTCCCTCCACACATATTCTCTAAGACTTCAGATCAGCGTTATCTCTGTGCTCTAATGAATTCACGTGCCTGTAGAGGCTCATGCTATAATTGTGTAATCACTGTGAGTTTAAGTGAGATTTAAGTGCACCATTTCTCATACACACATTAATAAGCACAATTGCGCTGTTAACTAGTCGCATATTAGCGAATGCATAAGACCCTGTATGAAAACACTGAATATTAGCTCCATGCACACGCATCTGCCCCAAGTTAACTAGCATCTTTACATCAAACCCCACATACTTACACATTACATATTCGCATACAAGGTTCCATAAGCTTTAAGGTATAAGATTCGAGTATGCACATTTATTATCATTGCTAGGAAATAAAGGTTATTTTATAACTAAGGTTTTATACGTGATAAGTAAGCTATGTTTGGTATTGTACTGATGCGTACTCTCACAACAGTATTCCGGTAATATCGATGGAGAGATCGCAACATGCATTCTCAACTTATGGACCGCAGAGACTTCAAGCAACAAAATGTACATTATATGAACAACTGTTAGGATTTGCATGAGGCGGGAAACCAGAGACCACCAGTTGTTAGAGGCTGGATTGTGTCTATTTGAACCAACCTGTTAAATGCCTTGTAACATATGCCCTCTCCTTTAGGACCAATGATATTAGCAACAAACTTCTCTATTGTGTTGTTTATTCCTGGGGGATATAAATATGTGTGCTCTGACCCTGGGTTCCTAGTCTTCATGCTGAATGCTGATTGACGAGGGGTTTCTTGCTGATGCCTACTTCTGCACCAGGGAGCGCTGCATATGTATAATTGTACTTGGGTCTGTATAATCTCTTTGCACTGAGGATCATAGCGTGTAACTGCTGTACTTTTACTTGAATAATACTTTGTGCTTTGGAACCACAGGTTCTAGGTCTGGAGTCTTTATTTACTGTATGACTGCGTACGCAAAATACCGTCATCCTTAGAGGTTTATAGGCAGGATATTAGAAGGTATAGGCAGGGGTATATAGAGGTTCAAAGGCAGTATCGTTAAATGTTGCCTGTATTGTATCTTTTAAGGCAGTTAATATTGCTAATACATTATAACAAAGGCTGCAAATTAGGAATTTGACAATACAAATGAGGCATTATTAAGCGTGACGCATCTGTAATTGAGTTTTAAAAAAGTTAATGTGGTTTGAAAAAAATATTATATTAGTGATTCAGTTGTGGACGGTATCACACAGCCACAAGGAAGTGTCTGTACAATACCATCCAACTAAAATACAAATGCAGCAATGTACCTCTTGCACGCACCTGCGATCCGAGAGCAGCATCCGTAGATGCTGCTTCGGATTACCATCACAACTATCGTGACCAATGCTGCTTTGGCCAGGCTGCGTACGCCGAAGCTCACGCATTTTGGCCGGCTCCTGGCCACTCACAAAGCCAGGAAATTTGCATCTTATGACAGAGACCCTTGCCTTGGCACCCCTTGGAAAAAGGAGCAACACTTCTCGGTTTCTAAGAACGCAGCCCGTTGCCACCCCCTCTCTGCCCCTACACGGCCGCAGCTTGGGGGCACTGAGTGCTAACAAGCAGGAGTTATTCTGCACATGAGCAGAATGGTTCCTGCGCTTGCTCAGGCCCACAAACATCGGACATGTATATAAACCTTTGGGTTTACGTTCATATCTGAATTAGGCCCTTTATTTGGTATTTTACTTTATGTCCCAGTTTCATCTTCAGCCTGAGCGTTTGTGCAAAAATTAGATACAATTAGCCAACTTGGCTTATTTTGTACTGACCACTGCAATCCCAAAAATGTAGTGAAGTTTTCAGATCATTTTCTGGATCACACAGAATACAGTCCTTAGTGCCAGGAGAGTAAAAAAGTAGCTGCCAAGCTGTCATATTTTCAAATACTTCATTACAAGTTGTCACAAAGAGATAATTTTATCTAATTGTCCTTGTAGACTGGCTTTCTAAATAATATGCTTTGGCAGCAACAGTGAGATGAAAACAAACTAAAGTTATTAACTGTATGATACATAAGGTGGGAGTTCTGGCTACTTTATCGGGAATTTTCTGACTGGATTAAAGCCAGTTGGTATTGAAAATGTGTTACTATTACCCAGAACCCTACCCCCTAACTAGAATTGCGCTCTGGCATAAACAGCGGTGCATCTAATATGAAGCCTTCTTTCCCAGAATTACCCCTACACACAGTTGGATCCCAAGTCCGGAATGTAATCAAAAGGTTGAAGATGAAATGTAAACGTTCATAATGTCAACTGTTAGATCATGATGACATTGTTAAAATGTCGACATTAGGGCTAGGCTGCGGGCAGGAGGGTTAGGGTTAGGCACTAGAGGGAGTTTAGGGGTAGGGATTAGGGATTAGGGGAGAAATACTCACCCAATCACCGTAGGATCAGAGATCTGACCCATATGAAACAGTAATATAAACTGTGAAGCCGTCATTTGAGCCATTGGTAGCAGGTAACTCACCACTGGGCAACTAGGGATGATATTTTCAATTTATCATTCCCAACCACTGAGTCCAATCTAGCTACATCACTGGAGCTTTTCTCCTCTGACCTCTGTCTGTGATGCTTTAATCAAACTGACACACAAGAATGCATTGCAATGAGCTGACATTCTAGAGAAAAAACTGTAATGATACCAAGAGATTAAGGGGTCTATTTACTAAGCTTTGTTAGGAGATAAAGTGAACGGAGATATGATACCAGCCAATCATATTTCAAACACAGTCTGTGACATGACAGTTAGGAGCTGATTGGCTGGTACCTTACCTCCGTTCACTTTATCTCCTAACAAAGCTTAGTAAATAGACCCCAAAGTGTGTAACTTTCTCTTTGAGCTTAGTGACAGGAGTGTGTTATGCACCACAGCAGCAGATGCAGACAGCACATATCAGAACTGCATTATGGTAAATTCTTGCAAGAGGTGTGGGTGGACATAGGCAGGACAGATTGAGGATTACAATGGGGGAGGGAGCTGGCCATGAAGCAGTGTCCTTCCCAGAAAATGTTGCCAGTCGGGTCATAGGCAAACGCAGGGGGGGTTTCCATCTACCTGGAAGCCCCCCTCCCCAGCCCACACCATGACCACAATAGAAATAGTAATATAATGGAATTTTACTAGCGCTGCATGTTCTTCTCAGTATCATAAATTAAATAAATAGCACCCCCTATGGATCTTTAAACATGTATCAGCCAGTAACAAATAACTTGTGCACCAATTAGAGGATTTGGAAAACATGCACTGTTAGGGATGCACTGCTACAGAGCCCAATATATACATATATGTCCAGGGCAGTGCTAAGTTCTTCTGCTGCTCCCCCAGACTCCTGGACTTGCTCCTATGCCCTGGAATGATTCCCACATCTAAAATAAAAACATTCAGCTCAGGCAGGATGGCCCTACTGCCGCATTTAATGGCTTACTGTGATCGCTGGTCCTGTATATGCTAGAATTATGACACACAATACACTTTGTATGACGCATATTAAAGCTGGATAAGTGGTAACTATGCCCTCTTCATGGACTGGCCACACTCGCTCTAAAATCAAGCATTTGGAAACCCCCCTCTAGAAATCCTGCATTTGCCATTGAGCCGGGTGGTATTAAGAAGTAGCCAAGTGGGGACAGTGTAATCTGGCTGGACACAGATATCATTTGTAAGGACTCTTGCAGATATTGCCCACTTTCTGGTTGTACACAGATATAATTGTGTCCTGCAATGCATGCTGAGGTGCACTACTGCATGCTGAGACACACAGTGCTTGTCTGCACTCTCCATCTACCCTCTCAGCAATGTTGCCACAGTCTAAACCACACTCTGCCTCTTAAAGACAGGGAAAGGATCTCTGTAGCTGTGCCTGTCACAGTAACCATAGTACCCCATGGTATATAAAAAGAGTGGAGCGTCCGTGAAATTGATCCCGGGGAGAACACTGAGATAGGAGTGTGTGTAAATATGATGGAAACATGGCCAGGTACAAAGGTTTTAATTGAGAAATGTGAAAGAGGGCAATGGCAGATATGAAATTGGGCAATCTGTGTTAATGTGACATAGGGGAGTCTGGCTGTAATATATGGATATTATATTGGAGAGAAATGTAATAATAAGGCAAAGACCATTATTAAGATTTGCTTGTTGTGCTGCTCAGCAAGGGAAAGAAGCACACAGTATACAGCTTTGCCCAAGGCATTACAAACGAAGATGTAAGAAGCTGAAGGAAGACTAAAACATTTTAAGTGCTAAGCACGATGTTCAATGGCCCTCCCTTATCAAACTCATGGAAGCCAACCTTTCCCCTTTCCTCTAAAAACCCTGCTTATACCCTGACAAGGTGTAGGCTCACTTTCATCTTTTTGGAAGCTTCTCCATGTAAATACTTTGAGCACCTGTTTGTGAGTTCTGCATACTCTCATACTCTCACTTTTAGACTGTGGGAACTTTGACCATATTCAGAGTTATACATAAGGGTATAACTACCATCCCTAGTTATACCCATATATGCAGGCCACACTGCACCATCCATCCACTTAGTTGTCACTACTATCAGCGCACATTTGCACCAACCCTACACCTGATGCAGAAGATGCATCCAAAATCAAATGGATCTCTTTGTGCACACAACTCTATACAGCCCAAAATTCAGACAATGCGTCAGTGCCGTAACAGGGCTTCCGAGAGCCCTGTGCCGGCCCTTCCACCTGACCATATGATGTCGTGCAGAGGGGGTGGATATGCCAGCACCAGGAAGTGTTGCACTGCCCGGATGCTCTGAGCGGCTGTACTTACAGGCGGCAGGATGCATTGCATGCTCGGAATGTCCAAAGGCCGTCCCGGGCAGTACTGCAGCAGCGATACGGGCTTCAGGGTGCATAAGCTTATCCACACAGAGCCCTGCTTTCTGTGTGGAGGCACCGGTCACATACCGTTGGTTACGGCCCTGCTACACGCTACATTTAGCTTAGATGTGAATGTGGAGATGCGGCTGAGGTGTATGCCACTCTGAATGGCCCATAGTATGATTGGCACGGGCACAAGCAGAGCCATCTGCAAACTGGACCTTGTGTGTAACTCTGAAACAGGCCCCAAGTATTTGATCTATTAGAACTTTCTAAATTATATTATTATTTCTAAATTATCTTCTATAATCCTGCTTCTTGTAGGCTAAATTATGTCACATGCATTTCCCTTTACTTCGTGCATCACATTTATACACTTTACTTTTTTATTTTACTTTCTTTTTAGTGTGCATAAAAATGCTTTCCATATAAACTGCTGCAAAGACATCCAATAATCAAAGCCACATCAGAGGACACATACAATTCCTGTTGTTTGGATGTGGGATATAAGGATATTATTATTATGCAGCATCAAAAAAACTGTGAATCACCCCCAAAATATATATTTTAAGTATTATTAATAAATAGCGGCATTTTAATTTTTCTGCTGCTGTGTAAAGGACCCTTATTTTACTTTTGCAGTTAAACTCCCTATTTAATAATCCCAGGATCAATCAATAATTATAGTTAGGTTGCAGCATCACTGTCCTTGGTGGTTTGATGTAACAGTTTATCTCTTGTAAGTGTAAAGAACCAGTACCAGTAAAATAAGTCTGCTGACTGCATATAGAAAAATAAGTGCCTCATTTAGTTAGGAACTAGTTAAAGGGGTTAAAAATCCCTCATTTCCTTATAAAAGCAAATCTTTTGTCTGGGATTACAAGTAAACCTTACAAAATGGGATGGGTGGTTAACTGGCATAGAATAAATGGATCATATGCATTACAAGAGATATCTGGCATACAGGCCCTTTAATCACTTGGTAAGCATTATTTAGCAAACAATAGGTTCCAGATATCTGTGACTGTGTACCAGGGACCATGCTACCCAGAATAGAGATTAAACAGTGTGAGGTCTACTATTTGCTGAAAAATAAGTATATACTTTGTAATTACAAATCTGATCAAACCCGGTACACGATATTCCAGGGTTAGCAAAGAAACGTCCAATCAAAGGGCCTGATTCAGAGCCGCTCGTAAGCGGCCGCTCGTTCGCTCCGAGCGATGTTCGCACAACTGCGCATGCGTATGGGTTGTAATACGCCTGCGCGAACCAGTCATTGCGGTCGGAAATTGCGTGCTCGCAAAATAGCGAATGCCTGCTAATTTGAGTGACAGAATGAGGCGTTTGTGGGTGGTAACAGGGGAAGGTGCTTGAAAACGGGGAGTGGTGATCCGAACGCAGGCGTGCCAAACGGTCAAAACGGGCGTTTTAAGGGTGTGCATAATTAACAAAGCAGCGTCATCGACCACGTCACTTGGTTCTCTTTTAGCCTGAACTGCTCGCATGATTCCGGTAGGAAAATCCAACCACAAGCACTGCGAGCAGTTCATACGCCTTTCGATGTACTCGATTAATCTAATAAATAGCGTAGATGACGTAGGATGCGAGCGGCCAGGGGGCGTTTTTTACAAAATAGCGAGAGCATGTTTCGTTCGCTCGTTCAGACATAGAGGCGTCAACAGACCGCAAAGAGCGAGCGCTCTATTTAAATATCCGGCCCCTTTTTCTGAACGAGCGAGCGCAAATAGCGTCCGGCTCTGAATCAGGCCCAATGTCCCAAGTGTACTTAAGATTAGAGATGTTCACATTACTTGAACCACTTCAAAATTTAATCAAACCTGGCTTGATATTCTCAATTTTTGATCACACTAATCTTAAAAATATTGAAATTTGGTTTTGGTTCAATGGCCATGATGTGTACTTTATAACTGCTACAATGCTAACTCTTATTTGAAGTTCTGCATTTGAAGTTCACAGTTAAAGGACATCATTTAGCTGTAGAATACTGCTGTTAGGCCAGTACAAGCTTAAACAGATACATTTAATAGTATTTGGAAAACTTTTTAATTTGGAACAGCACACATTACTGTGTTCGAATTCAAGGCTATAATTTGCTATTTGTATAGAGAAAAATGTTAAAAAAAAGTATCCAATGTAGCAACTTAATATCAACCATGCTTGAAGATGTTCAGCATGGTTCAGCTTGTTTACTTAGTTAATGGTGAAATTATGAAAAGCGGTGTTGAAAAAATGACTGTACTGTACATAAACTCCATGCCACTATTTAAATAAACTATTTAGATTTAAAACAGTGTGTTGGATTATTTTCCTAATACAAATTATCTGTAATTAGTCTGGACAGCCACATAAGGAGGATGTTTAGTTTTCAATGTATGGAGGAAAAAGAAATAAAGTTTAAAGTAAAACGTGTGAATAGGGGTATTAATAATCATATTTCATCTATATGTGCACACATATGTGTATACCCCAAGAATACACTTAATTAAAATTATAATCGCTTTAAATATCTATTGTAAAACAAACTTTACAGAATAAATGCAATTGCCCTAATTTGGGACAGAACTGAATTGAGAGGACTGTCCTTCAGTTCCATGATTGGCGCTTCCCATCCCATTTGGGATCTATTTGCCTGATGCCAGCGAAAGCATTGCCTCCAGTACCTGCAAGGATAACATTGTGTTTTTGTAAGAGGGGAAGGCAGCTTAGCATGTCACATCTACTATGATGATGTCATGCCCATACATGCCACAGCAATGCCCTGAGTACCGATTCTGACTTAGGCCCTCATTCAGAGCCGCTCGTTAGCGGCAGTACGCTCGTTCCGAGCGATGTTCGCACATCTGCGCATGCGTACGGTTTTTAGTACGCATGCGCGAACCAGTCAGTGCGGCTGAAAATCGTTTGTACGCTATATAGCGAGTGCCTGCTATTTTGAGTGACAGAATGAGGCGTATGTGGGTGGTAACAGGGGAAGGTGCTTGAAAACGGGGGAGTGGAATTCGAACGCAGGCGTGCTTAAAGGTCAAAACGGGCGTTTTAAGGGTGTGCATAATTAATCCAGCAGCGTCATTGACCACGTCACTTGGTTTTTTTAAACTCAGAACTGCTCGCAAAATAGCGGTTGAAAAAACCAACCACAAGAATAGCGAGCAGTTCATACGCTGTACAATGTACTCGATCAATCTAATAAATAGCGGACATGACGTATGGTGCGAGCGGCCAGGGGGCGTTTTTATCAAATAAACGAGCGTATGTTTTGCTCGCTCGTTCAGACTTAGAGGTGTGAACAGATTGCAATGTTCGAACGGATCATTTGAATAGCCACCCCTTGTTTTTGAACGAACGACCGCAAATAGCGAACAGCTCTGAATGAGGGCCTTTATTCATTTTATATAGTAAGGGCTTTGCACATGCATGTTACAGTGTACTTTACTACAAGCTTTCCATCATATGCCAACTTGACTCTGCTGCTAAATATCCCAGATAGTAATGCCAGAAGTTAGTAAGTTAGTGAGACCATATAAGCGCATGGTGATCTACAATTACCAGATGTTGATCTAATGACATATGTAACCAGATATTAATTTTAGTTTGTTTGCATTAATTTATACATATCCCCGCTGTGCTATGAAAAGTTAGTAGATCATGAAACTTTGACTGACTGTACAGCATTTCCAAAATGTAAGGCTTTTGGACAAACATTGGCCCTGATTCAGAGCCGGACGCAAGTGGCTGCTCGTTCGCTCCGAGCGATGTTTGCCCAACTGCGCATGCGTACGGATCGAAATACGCATGCGCGAACCACTCAGTGCGGCCGAAAATCGTGTGCTCGCAAAATAGCGAATGCCTGCTATTTTGAGTGACAGAATGAGGCGTATGTGGGTGGTAACAGGGGAAGGTGCTTGAAAACGGGGAGTGGAGATCCGATCGCAGGCGTGCTTAAAGGTCAAAACGGGCGTTTTATGGGTGTGCATATTTAAAACAGCAGCGTCATTGACCACGTCACTGGGTTATTTTATAGCCAGAACTGCTCGCAAAATTGTGGTAGCAAAAACCAACCACAAGAATAGCGAGCAACTCTTACCCTGTTCGATGGACTCGATTAATCTAATAAATAGCGGACATGACGTAGGATGCGAGCGGCCAGGGGGCGTATTTTTCAAAAAAACGAACGCAAGTTTTGTTCGCTCGTTCAGACCTAGAGGCGTGAACAGACCGCAAACAGCGAACGGTTCATTTGAATAGCCACCCCTTGTTTTAGAACGAACGACCGCAAATAGCGAGTGGCTCTGAATGAGGGCCATTGTCTTTTAGTGAATTCATTAATAAACATTACACCTTATGCAACATTATTATTATGCCTTTCTCCTATTAATCAGTGGCAAACAATTTATTGAACAGATGTAAAATTTAGTTTTAAATATTCTATATTTTAAAGCACTGTGAAGCACAGGAAGTGTCAATGCTTATTGCAGCAACAGGAACTGTAAATGTGATAAGTGAGCAGAAAATAAATGAGCTCTTTCTTGCTGCCTTAGGATGAGGTCACACTGGCACTTGGCATGATAGCAGGGCTCCATCTAGCGAGATTCGGGTTGAGGTAAAATTCAAGTCCAAAGTGATTTCCAGTCTGGAATTTTGGGGTGCATGTTGAAGCTTTGGTTTATAGAATGTTCTACACATACTTGCTGACTTTTTTTTTCCCGGAGAAGAGACATAAATGGCAAGTGCAGGGAACATGGCAAACACAAATTAGTTCATCACGAGCCCACCCCTATCTGCTTAGCGTTACATCAGAGTTGGCAACTATGGCTTATGTGCTTGGTATTCAGGGACATAACTAGGGATGTGCAAGCCGTGCCGGTTTCCAGGGCGCCGGGCCCTTTGTTTGGCAACACCGCTGCCCCACAGCACTTACATTTGGCTTGCAGGGTGCCTGGAGCATAGTAAGGCCACTCTGGATAGCGCTGTACTTACTGGTGCCGGCAGCACCGCTCGCTCTGCCTCACATGCTCGGGGCAGGCAGAGGGCACAAAATCACTTTGCTACAGCACTGTTGCTATTTATAGGATACATATATATATGAATGTATAATATATGCAAATCTGATTTCAAGGGGTTTGGAGCAGGGTTGTCCACCTTACTACGGTGTGCAAAATAAGCCCAAGACAACATTTATATTCTAGTTTTAAATATAATTATTTATGAATATTTATTTATGAAATGTAACATGAATTATATGACATATACATGCCATCTGTATCTCTCAAAGCATATACTTTATTAACATGAACACCTTTGTCACTTTATATTAGTGTTGGGTGAGGAGTAATGTTACTTTTTCCCTCAGGCAGCTGACTAGTTATATCAACAACTGGGGAGAACTGGCCACTGTCACTGCAATGCAGGGAGAAATGTACAAGTTATCAACTATTGCACATGAATCAAGCCTCATTTCACAATTCCTAGAAAATCGGGTGCTCACTTGCGTCACTTGCTATTCTGTCAGGATGTATTGGACCAGAAAATCTATTGTTGGGCTCTGTATTACAGCCATAATACAGCATTGTATGTGAAATTGTAAAAATAAGCAGGTTATTTATCAGGAAAAGTAATCAGCACATAAACTACTTAAAAAACTCCTATTACCATGTGTTTGTACATATGTATCTATATCTGTGTTTAAGTGTATGCATGTGTATATGTGTTCTTTGTATGTTCCTGAAGACGGGGCTCCAGTGGCCCCGAAACGTTGAAAGTAAATTAATCTTTTTGTCTAAGTCCTGGAGTGCAGTGTTGTGCGTTGCTGTGCCATATAGCCTTACAGGCACGGACTGGGCCGCCGGGGAGTCGGGTAATTCCTCGGTGGGCCCCACTGATTTCAGGCCATGCCCCTTTCCGGGAGGCATGGGGCTTAGCTTTCCGTGTTCAAAAGGAGGGGAGGGGTGGCTGCCCAGCCTATGACTGTGTCCCATGCCCTCCCAAACGACCAGTACTAGGTATGCCATTGCTTCCCAACACCTGCACCTTGTCCTAAGGTCCCAACAGCATGCTGTTCTGGAGCAACTCAGTAACGAGGGTGGAGCCTAATGCAGGGGTGGAGCCTAACACTGAGCAGTTCTGTGAGGTTTGGGGATCCCTGCAGTTTGCCTAATTATGGGGTTAAATTGCCCCTAGCCCCCTTTCATGGCACCTCCAAGCCAGGTTTGTATGCCAGCCCCTGCCTATTGTCCCCAGACTCCTATCACATGCTGCTCTGCTCTCTAAAGTGAGAGAGCTCTATAGTTGATGGATGCAGGGGCAGAACTATGGGAGACAATGGAGGCGCCTGCCGCCGGGCTCCAGCTATGAAGGGGGCACCTCCTCCATTGTCCACAACATATTCACCCCACTTAGGACTGTAACTATGTACCCGGAATGTACCGTCATGGCCCTTCACGGCACCTGAGAAGCCACCATACACTAGTGGAGAGCTCCATGTCAGACCATCAGCAGCTGCCTTCATCTATCTATAGTCTGTCTGCATGAGAATTGCTACATTACAGTGTCAGCGGCTGTGATGGGGGGGCAACAAATTATAACTTGCCTCCGGGCATCTGGGATGAACTTACGCCACTGGATGGATGTGTCAGCAGCAGTGGGAAATCTGACCAAACGTCTGAAGGAGAGCCGTGTCTATGAAGGAGAGCTGTGTCTATGAAGGAGAGCTGTGTCTATGAAGGAGAGCTGTAAGAAGGAGAGCCATGTCTAAGGAGAGCACAGCTGACCAGGCACAATAATGGTGAGTAAATTCACTATAACAAAGGACTTGAGACTTCTGCTACCAGGGATGAGTATGAGGTGTGAGGACACAGCTTCTGGTGCAGACTCTGAGCATGCCATTAGTAAAATATTGATACAGATATCTTAGTGGCCATTTAAAAGAAATAGTATAAAATAGGGATATTACTTAAGATGAGACTAAGGGGCTGATTCTGAGCTGGATGCAGCATCATTTGCCAGTTGCACGTCTGTGACTTTATGCTAATGCTGCTACAAGCCCTTCCTCAGGTATACACAGGTGTGTACAAGGACTGAGACCCCAAGTTAGAGCATCTCCAGAAAGTGCAGTAATGCTTGGAGAGTCTTGGTGCATAGGAACTTGCAGCAGCCCCATGCTAGGCACAGAATCTCTGTCTAAGGATGGGCTCCAGTGTGAGCAACTGTCTGTGTACAGAACCATTTCGGCAACACGCTGGGACACACCCATAACACGCCCATAAGATGGACCATATCCATGTGTCTGACCAGCCACCTCCCTGTCACCACCAAGCAGCGCCCAATCTATTTTCAATGCACTTCTGCATCCGTGCATCACTACTGTGACTCTGTATTGGAATGTGTACACTCAACTGTGTCCGGCATCGGCATAGTGTCCAAGTCAGACTCAGGCCCTAAAAGCTCTCCCACTAACAGAACAGAGGGAGTTCTCCAGTAAAGGACTGTAGAATGGCAGCACAGGTATGATAGTGCATAGCCCTGACAGCCATGCATCTGCTCCATTCTTCTGTTTATGTCCCTTCACTTTGCATTGCTCCAAATTGCTTCCTCTGCACCATTCCTCCTCCTCCACCTCCTCCTAACCAGCTCATCCTTCACCTCACCCTCCTGCCTCCACCTTACTCCTCTCTGGTACAAATTTCTTATGATATATTTTGCCACCCTTAGTTACATCCCCTCACCTACTTACTCTTGCCATCTATAAATCTTCCTTCTACATCCTATTTCTTCTAACCCCACTCCTTCTCCTGGTTGCTGCATCTCCCCACTTCCGTCTCCAACATTCACTGTCTGCAATAAAGTGGCCCCCAATCATAATATTTGTATCTCTAATTTCCTAAAACTCTTTGGTCACACCCCTCCAGTTAATGACAGCACCTGCAATTGGCTGGTCACGGCCCTTCAGCGGACCCCTTCCGTTATATTTTCCAGGTGGGCCCTTTATGCCCCAGTCTGACACTGCAGCCTTACACCTGTGGATTATGTGTTATTTTAACACGGGTACGCAGGCAGCTGCACTAATAGCAATAGTAGAGTGCCGAACCTATGCTACTTATATGCATATATACAGTATATATATATATATATATATATATATATATATATATATATATATACAGTATATATATATATACAGGATAGATAGATAGATAGATATTCTTTAATAGGAACGTTCAGTGTTATGATTATGTTCAGTCAGAATGTGAAATTGAATAAGGATAATCCTTCAAATCTTTAAAAAATGAAGTCATACATTATTTTTATTATTACTATGTCTAGGCCAAAGTTTATGTATGCCCTATGTATTTGTAGAGTGTAGTAAAATGTAATATGATCATATCCAGTGTTTATGCCATTTTCGGTGCTGTGATGTCCTAGGTCAGTATGCGTCTAGAGTTTGAACTTGTCTACTAATAGGTTTGAGCTTGTCTATAAATAGGTAAAATTTCTTTTAATAAAGAGCTATTCAATGGTGCCCCCTCCAGTTACAACAGCAAAAGGTCATCATCAAGATAAGTACATATATCCATACTTATCTACTTTTAATTTTTCCCTTTCGAGAGAGAGGGGGATATACAGTAGAAGTGGGGGAAGCAAGAGTGTGGTGCTGCAAATAACCACTTCCCCACCCTGCTGTGCAATGCCCGTGATTTGTGGGATCAGGCAGCAGGCCATGATGATGTCATTTTTATCTGGGAGACTGGTGTAGTAACGCGGACATCCCGGGGCAGTAGGCAAGTATGTATATACCCACTTAACAATAAAACATACTTTGGCTGATATGCCTCATAAACAACCTATTACTTTAACTACCTTCCTTAACGGAAAATCTGAAAATGAAACGAGGCTTCGGCTTCTGATAAAATTTCCTATTTCTTATACTAATGCTGTCTGAATCTGCAGACAGTGGGCTCTACAAACATAATGTTACGTGATATCTTTTCCAAATGACAATTATGCAGTGAAATGAGTTAGTTGATTGACTGTCTTGTTAACATCTGCAAAAGGTTGCTCAGGTGCCATGACGTGTTACTGGCATTATCTAGAAGAGACTCTGAGGAGTTAGAAGCCACCTGGCACAATGAGTGTAAAGAGAAAATACTGCAACAAACTAAAAGGGGAAATCATATATTAAAGCATTCTTTAAAGATGCTCTTTTTTTGTGCTCATACTCTATTAATTCACGTGTTGAACCAATATTAAGTTTTGTTTTAGTATATTATAGAGATATTATGGGATATTATTAGCCCATTATCTAATGTGTCTATTTACCAGGCACCACAACTGTACATTTACCACTGCAATACTTGGGGCAGTATTCAATTAGCGGCGATAATATCGGCGGCGATAATATTGGCCGATTTTATCGCACCCGCAAAATTTATCGCACTTTTATAGTGAGAACAGGAGAAAAGTTTTCTCCATCTCAGACCTAAAGAAAAAAAATGCAAAATCCCTATTTTTGCCTAAAAATGTGGGGATTTTTTCAGAACCCTTTGAACACCCACCCAAATGATAAGTTACCTCAAAATTTTTTCGTAGGTTGCGTACTTTGTCGAAAAAACTACCCTTTTGGGGGTGTCCAAAGGGTTCTGAAAGGAATCACCACATTTTTAGGCAAAAATAGGGATTTTGCTTTTTTTTTTCTCCAGGTCTGAGATGGAGAAAACTTTTCTCCTGTTTCTCACTATAAAAGTGCGATAAATTATCGCGGGTGTGATAAACTCGTCCGATAGTCGGCGATATTATCGCCAGTGATAATATCGCCGCTAATTGAATATGGCCAATGATCTGTTATCAGAATGGTGATAGATGAAAATTAAAGCATTTTTTTCACAGCTTAATAGTTTTAAAAATATGTTTTGTTTTATATTTTAATCTATTGAGCATTTTTTTTTTCACTTACTGAATGCACTCCGTCTCCCACATATACTAAACTGAAGAAAGAATTAGGGGAGGGTTATTATTGGAGCAGGGTCATCTTTACCATCTGTGTCATGTGACGGTAGGTAATTAGGTAAGGATTTGCATTGGCAAGAGGACTTGGAGATAAAGGGATCACAGCATAGAGATATGGGCAGTGTAACTGCAGTCTAGTAGTTATAGTAGGTATACTCTTGTAGGAAAAATTATAATTAAAACTATCATTGTAAAGGGGCCTATTCATCAACACTAAAATAACGTTTTTAAGGACATTTTCCTTAAATAACATTATTTTTGTATTCATGTAGCCACTTAGCACAGGAGATATCACAGATATCTCCTTGCTAAGTTCCCCTGTGTTAATTTCCACACTCCCAATACATTAGTATGGGGATGTGGAATTATCAATTTTCGGAATTTGATGCAGTTACTATTCGCCACTGTGAGGTGGCGAATAGCAGGTGAAACTTACCTGTATCCGCGTGTGCAGGTCCCCCGACGAGCCCCTCCGGCGCTCTGCTCCGTCCTCAGGCTCCGGAGGCTGGTCGGACATGTGTGCTCCCCAGCAGAGCACAAGAAAGTTTAGACAAAAAAAAAAAAGTTTTTTCTTTTTTTCTAATCTGTCATGTGGTCTGCTGGGAATCCACATGACAGACCAGCAGGACGGAGCCGGAGGCTGCTGCGCGGACAGGTAAGTCGGGGGGGGGAAGGTGAGCGGAGGGGGGTGGTACGAAACTTAACACATCTGTAGGCAGTGCTGCGCATGCGCTGGTTTTACAGATGTAACAGCGCATGCGCAGCACTGTTTCCAGATGCGATAAGGTAGTGTAGGCAGGGAAAAGTATCTATTTCCCGAAAAGCTGTCATCGCAAAAATGACAGCTGTTCGGAATAGATACTTATGGAGAGGTGGAATGATGAATTCCACCTATAATTAGCTAGAACTCCATGAGAGTTCTAAAGATAATTATCTCCAGAGAATTTGTATGTTTAATGAATAGGCCCCATAGTCTTACACAATCCAATTCCATATAGAATTAAAGATTAAATAATAGTTAACCTGACATTAAGCGTTATTTAGATATACAATGTTTAAAGTGTATCTGGTTGCCCAACTTACCTCTCCCTTTAAAAATGGCTTATCCATTTATATGGTGAGAGAACAGATATACAGGATGTAATTTTTCAGATATCACTGGGGCCTTCAAATAGCTAGTACCAACGGCTTTCAGAGCTGGGTGTTAGAATCAAGAGTGATAATGGCGATATTACACAGCTGGCAGAAAATGCCATAGCTGATGTTAGTAGTCACTGAAGATAATGCTCCAAGCAGCCTATAAAGAGGATGCACTGATTTTATTTTATTCTGCTTCGCTCTTTAGTCATTGTTTCCTTATATATTAATTTTTATGTAATCAAAATTAAAGTGATACAATAATTGATGGTTCAACATTTGCTTTGCCTATCTGTGATCTCTATGTGATAAGTGAAAGAACCACTATATTGAATCAAAGCAACTCAGATGCACATAGATTGTCGCCTGTAAACTGTTTTGATGCTCATATACTGTACTATACAAAGTGGCCTAAAGACCCAAATGCTACACTGCAGTAATCCCATAATAAAGGCACCAGACTGAACGAAGGATGGCCGTGGAACGTTGCCCACTGGCTCATGGCCATACGCATGCCAGTGGGGCTCATCAGCAATTTTGGGGCTGATTCTGAGTCGGAAGCAAAAATGCACTTTGTTAAAAATATATTGCACTGCAGGAGGGGCATATATAAAATGTACAGAGCAAGGGCGTATTTATAATGGGTGCAGGGTGCACACTGGCCCCTGGGTCCAGGGAGGGCCAGTAAAACTGCTTTGCTCCAAACTCTGAATTGGTCCCTCTCTCCTTCTGTACAGCCAGATCAATTCCAGTCTCATTGTCTTTAAGTCAAAACCATGCTAAGGCCACCCTCACTGTACACTGCATTTAGACAAGGTACATTAACTTTTATACAACCATGCTATAATTGAAGTTTCCCTATTCAGAACTGTCTGTAGAATTAATAGGCAGAATGCCACCAAGTTTAGGCATGGGGAGAAGGATTCTGTGGGTAGGAAAGGGGGGATGTAATTCTAAAATCAGCCATTAGGGAAAAATATGGCGCCATACAAGGTAACGTGCATGAAAAAGTACCAACATATAAATAAGAGAACCCTTAGTTTTATTTTTCCTATTTGTAAAAACTGAAAAACAAACTAAAATAACATGCCAGGGGAATTGTTTCTCTTAGTTATTCATTTGGTGCCATATTTTCCCCTATCGGCACATTTTTTCATTGTTTTTTTTTATAGTTGAATTTTTCCACAGAATCCTTCTCCCCGTGCCTTAAACAGTATACTTACTCAGGGGCCTATTCATTAAACCTAAAAATTATCTGGAGATAATTAGCTTTAGAACTCGCATGGAGTTCTACCTAATTATAGGTGGGATTCATCATTCCACCTCTCCATAAGTATCTATTCCGAAAAGCTGTCATTTTTGCGATGACAGCTCTTCGGGAAATAGATACTTTTCCCTGCCTACACTACCTTATCGCATCTGGAAACAGTGCTGCGCATGCGCTGTTACATCTGTAAAACCAGCGCATGCGCAGCACTGCCTACAGATGCGTTAAGTTTGTGTACCCCCCCAATGTCCTTAAAAACGTTATTTTAGTGTTGATGAATAGGCCCCTCAATATGATGACATTCCGTACTCTAATTGTGACCATGTTGTATATATAGTACAGTTCAGTTGAAACAGGTTGTTATTTTCATATTGGATCATTTGGCATACTGTATGTAGTTTTGTGCCCCTCCCTCCACCCCTGGTTGAACACTTCTCTACGCTATATGCCAATTGGTTATTTTCAGTCTTCAACCATGAGATGTTTTTAATGGGAGTTGGGGCATACCCAGTGCTGTAGACAGCAGCACCTGTTTAACTACAAATAACACAGAAAACCCTCCAGGACTCATGTTGAGAATTTAAATTTTTCTTCTAATGTGTCATGTTAATTTACCTCTTATTTTGTATAAAGTTTAAAAAGAAATGCAATTTAGAGAATGCTATAGTAAGACAATTAGCATCTAACTATTTACAATGTCATCACTGTTCAGTATTATCTCCATATTCCTTGACATCAAAGACAAGCAGCCGGGTGTGAAGTAACAAATCCTTCCCTAGCTGACAATCTGTTTCCAGCACAGGAGCCTTCATTGACCATTTTGTACAGTAGATGAAAGCAGAAAACACGTAAAATGATCGTTCTTTACACCAATTTCTTATTCCATTAACCTCAGTTTACTCCGAAGGACCACAAACAATTATTGTCTGATTTGTGAAGGAAACCACATAAACCTCTGCTCACTATTCAACTGTCTATTTAATGCGTCATCTCAAACAGCTGCATAAAAACCTCAATCATTATCTATTATTCTATGGATTTGTGCATGTTAGGTGGGATAGTATTATATTCATTTTATTAAAGTAACAAAATTGCAGTTATCAAGCCTTTAACATGCACATACTATAATGTGATAAACTACACATTATAGTTATAGTTGAAAAAGTCCTTATTACCTGACATTCAGCAATTAAACTTGTCCTTTCTTGGTTAAGATCTGTTTCTCTATTAGGAAATGGCACAAACATGTTTATTTGAGATGGATCTATTTTTTCAGATTGATTCCTAATTTGTATGACCCACTAGTGTTGAACCTGATATACAGTATCAGTATGCAAGTGCGACCACTGAAGTGTGAAAACACCTTTTTCAAGGAAACATAGGTAAGTCTTTGTTTAGGGAAACAACTTGGCATGGTTCAGCATTATATTATTTAAAACTAATAATTTACTGGTTCAATATAACACATTCTCTTGCAAAATAAAGCATGGGAGATTCAATATTGTCTAATCTCCACCCTATGACTTGCTGTAATGCACTAACAACCCTCTGGCAATCAGAACTAAAGGTGCATATACTGTACACAGGCAGATATTGAACCGGCAAAAGGGGTAGGGGGAGGCAGGAGCAGCTGCAGACAGAGTGCAAAGTGATGTTGATGTAAGGTAAAAGGGAGGTGTGGGGACACTAACTATACGTATACAAGTGTGTAACTGTATGTATGTGTTTGCCAATATATGTATATATGTGTGTGACTGTATATAGGAATGTATACCTCCCAACTTTGTAAAGATGAGGATAGGGACTCTCGTGCAAGCCCCAACCTTGCGGTGTACATCCCGCCAGTCACTGCAAAAATACTAATCGCTTTGTACTAACATATGAGATTAGTATCGCAGAGGATAGTTCTTGCGATAAGAGCTGCCCTTTGCGATCTGCTGCCGCCAGGTGAGGGGGTCTCCTCCCCCTTCTAGCCCTGGGAACTTCCTGCTGGTGACCTCTACAGGAAGTCCCGGGCTCCTTCTCCCTGCACCTGGAAGAATAGGAGGAGAAGGAGGCGGGGGACCCAGGAGGAGCCGCAGGATGCTGAGGGGAGTGGGGCCGGCAGTGAGAGGTGCTGGGCGACTGTGGGGCGGCGAGACGGTGACGAAGCGGTGGGGAGGGGGATGCGTAAGAAGCCCGTTGGCTTCTATAGTGTAACGCTAGAAAAACCTGGAGTTACCCACAGGCCTGCTGAGAGCCGCGGCGGGCCCGGGTAATAGGGGCGTGGCCTAATCGCGGGAGGCGTGGCTACGCCCCCTTCCCGGAAAAAAAACCAAAAATATTTGTAGCGCCGTGAAGCGGCGCTGCGTGCTGGGGAGGGGGTGCTCTGGGCCCCCTCAGCCCTGCTCAAAGCCAGGGGGGGCGCAATCAGTGTGATCGCTCCCCCCCCACAGGCATAGGAGACTGCTGTGGCTGCTGCTCAGCAGCCACGAGCAGTCTCCACTGCAGCTCGGCACGCGCTGTGTGCTGGGCTGCTGTGAGGGAAGGGGTGCAGCATCGGGCCTGGGCCCCCGCCGGGCCCCTCAGGAAGCCCGGGCCCAGTAATCTGTACCCGCTCCCCCCCCTCTCGACGCCCCTGGTTACCCTACGCATCGAAAATCGGGTGGCCGGGGGCTGAGTATATATGAAAATGCAATAAGAACCCCAAAAACTGCGTTTTTACTGCATTTTTCCTTTAGTACATCCAGGCCTCTGTGGGAAACAGTATGTATAAATGTGTATAAGTGTGTGACTGTTGATATGTATATGTGGGACAATATGTATGTTGTATATGTGTGGGACTATGTATTTATGCACAGCTCTCTTCATACTGTTGGGTTGATGTATACAGCAGTGACAAGAGTGGAGAAGTGAAGCCGTGGAGAATTTGCACATAGCAACCAATCAGCTTTGAAGTAGCGTTTATCAAATACAGTTTATAAAATAATAGGTAGGAGCTGATTGGCTGCTATGGGCAACTTCACCACTGGTCCACATCTCCACACATTTCACTGCTTGATATATAACCCCTCGAGTCTTGAAACCCCAGGCAACTTGCACAAGACACTAGTGTTAGAGATAGACCTTCTGACTGATGTGAGACCCATTATTAAATCGGGTTGGGTATGATATCCCGGCTGTCGGGATGCCGCTGTTCAGAATACCGACAGCAGCATCCCGACAGACAGAATCCCGACACCCATTGGAATGCAAGGTAAGCTTTTTCCCTACCCCTACCCTAACCCTCCCTCCCCAGTGCATAAACCTAACCCCCCTTCCTAGTGCCTAAACCTAACCTCCCCCTCCCCGCACCCTAAACCTAAGATCCCCTCCCCGGTGCCTAAACCTAACCTCCCCCCATAGTGCCCAAACCTAACCTCCCTCTCCTCGCACCCTAATCCTAACCCTCCCCATAGTGCCTAAAGCTAACCCCGCTACCTAACGCTACCCTACCCGTGCACCCCGATACTTACCATTCGGGATGCCGACAGTCTGGATTTCAGCGCCGGTATTTAGACCGTCGGCATCCTGCACACCAGGATGTCGACTACATCCCATTAAATCCTCCATGAGCAAAATGTTACCCCAAACTATCACCAGCCACATCTAGTGCTGTGACTTATGACTGCTGCAATCACTTAGCCAATAAACTCAGATATTACAGATATGCCTAGTCAGCTTAACTTTATCTACATGATGTCAACACCACCCATATACACTACAGAAATGTTTCATTCAGAATGGCCAGACTGATCGGTGATATTGGTGACACCAGAAACTCTTCTTACTGTTTTATTGTTGCTATGACTTTTTTCATTTTCCTTTAAATATAACTGAAAGTAATTATAAACTATATGTCTAGCAATGTCAGTGTGGAAAACACAGATATAAATATAAAGTCCATGCTTCTTTTCAAAGCACAATATAAATCATCAGAACAACGAGAGTGTCAAAGAGTGACACACATTTAACTTTTATTTGCAAATAAGAACATTTAATCAATTGCCACACTCCAAACCCAATTTACTTGGCCAGCGTTTGTTAACAAGAAGAGATTTTATAATGATGAATAGCAATAAAAGTTTGTACAGGGTACGTAGGAGTCATGCATCTTTATTCACGCCTCTCTGAACCTAAGTCAGTGTAATAGGTTGTGCTGCTAATTACATATGCCTGATGTGCTGCATAATAAGAAGAAGCACTGCTGCATTGCACAGTAGCAAATGACATGTAAATTACTGCAGCCTTGTCTCAGACTACAGAGCACTTTGTACAATTGCCCACTGTACCCCCATTTACAATCATGACACACTGGCACAGACTCACATTGTACTGTGTTTACTGAGTACCTTGCACAATACTGAGCCAGGATGAAACAGCTTTCACTGAGAATATAAATTCTCTTATACAAGGCTAACAATATTCAAAATTGCCGATAGATAGATACAGATAGATAGATAGATAGATAGATAGATAGATAGATAGATAGATAGATAGAGCATTTATATATATCTATAAACTGACGCCCAGATTGTGATGAGTGTTGAGTGTCTCTCTGTACATAGCTCTTATTTCACAAAATAAGGTTCCTGCCTGTGAGGAGCACAATACATTAACGTCTCTGTATCAAAGTACAATTTCAGTATTAGGAGTATCATCATTTTACCTAATGCTTACTTTTAAAAAGAAAATGGTATTTGGCATATATTATTTTACATTATATTTCTCATTTCTGTGGAATTCGGGTCCCATCTTTTATTATTTTTTTTTACGTTTCTCTGCATGAAGGAATAAATGCAAACACATTACTTGTAGCTCATAAGCATTTCCTCAGCAATTACTTGCGATTGTGTTTGGCCAGTCATTACTTACAGCCTGACACTCTCTGCATGACCATTAATAAAGGTTTTGACAACTTCTTGATTGTATGTAGGAATTCATTTAAAGTTCTTTTTTTGCAAACCCCTCCTGATAACCCGCCGTCATGATGCCACCTTGTGTATCTACTGCAACGCCATAGTGTCATTTGTGTGGCTTCAGACTGACAGACACAAACTGGTTGTGTTTGATGTTCAAAAAATAGAATTGCTTTAAAATTATCTTTATTTTTACTGTTTTCATTGACTGGGTAAAGATTAGTGCGTGTGTATTACTATGGCGAGTGTGTACATGACTATGGCAAGTGTGTACATAAGTGCAGTATGGCAAGTCTGTACATCACTACAGTATGGCAAGTGTGTACATACTATTACAAGTGTGTACATAACAATGGCAAGTGTGTACATACTATTACAAGTGTGAACATAACAATGGCAAGTGTGTACCTAACTGCAGTATGGCAAGTGTGGACATAATTATGGCAAGTGTGCACATGAGTACAGTATGGCAAGTGTCTGCATAACTTTGGCAAGCATGTACACATCTATAGCAAGTGTGTACATAACTATGGCAAATGTGTACATTACTACAGTATGGCAAGTGTGTGCATAACTATGGCAGGTAAGTACATAACTATGGCAAGCATGTACTTTGACCATTAATAATACTGTATTTGCTTTGGCATGTAGTCAACAGATTGACACCACAATGTCGACATTTATAATGTCGACGCCACAATGTCGACAGTAATGATTACATTATCAACAGGCAGAATGTCAACAGGTCAAATGTCGACATTGTTAGAATGTCGACATTGGGGTTAAGCTGTGGGCGGGAGTGTTAGAGTTATGCTGGGTACATACTGGCAGACATATTGGCCGATCAATTGATCCGCTCCTGAAGAAGGACTAATCCGAAACGCGTTGTGCGGACGACCTCTGCTACCAGGACTACTTTGGATACACCATCATTCCCATCTGGACTCCCCCCTGTTTTGCTTGCTGCAGTGGTGCCGTGCGTCAAGCCCGGGACCTACAGCTAAGGAAGCTAGCCCACCGCAACCACCATCAAGGGTGAGAAGATTGTTTTTCATTGCTCCATGTGAGCGAGGACTTTTGCCCAGTGATCACCAGGGAGTGTATAGGTGGTCCCTATCCAGTCCATTTGTGTATTGCTTCTGTTATTCTATTTTGTATGTCTGTTTTAAATTTTCATTAAATTTATATCTTTTCTGTGATCATCACAGATATCAGTATTTCATTTATTAGAATGCATTCATAGCCCTAACCCAGCGCTCATATAGCTTCACCTATTTTTTGTGTTGATCGGCCAATATTTATCGGGTACCGGTCGGGTACCGCCAGTGTGCACCAGCGATATATCTGTGAACAACGTCATTCACAGACATATTGCGTAGGCCATGCTGCACAGTCGATGCCCGATATATCTGCAAATATATTGGGGCATCTCGCTGTAGACCGCCCGTACACTTGCAGTGGAGGCCGCGGGGAGGGGGGCGCAAGACGCCCCTGGCCAGCGGGAACCATGGCCAGATGACATATGATAGTTGTTCCATCATCTGCAGATATATGTCAGGTGTGTACCCAGCATTAGGCTGCAGAGGGAGGTTAAACTTAGGCTGCTGGGGGGGTTAAGGATAGGCACTAGAGCAGGGGTGGGCAATAAGCGGCCCTTGTTGAAGTACAAGTCCCAGCATGACTTGCAACCGTTTTAGCATGGCCAAATAGTACAACTGTGGCAGGGCATGCTGGGGTGTGTAGTTTTACAACATCTGGGAGGCCACTTATTGCCCATCCCTACACTAGGGGAGGGTTAGGGGTAGGGATTAGGGATAGAGGGAATATACTCACCCAATTGCCTGAGGATCGGTGTTCTGACCCATTGCCTACATGATGTTTGCCGACATGGTCAATGTCTATATTATGACAATGTTGACATGATAAATATATATATATATATATATATATTATAATTTTCTGAGCGCTCGCAAGCGGGTCGATGGTACCCTAGTGCGCATGTGCACGACGGAGGGAGTCGTGCGCATGCACGAGACCCGGATAGCGACAGCCAAGCTGACGCTCCGGTTCTCGCACCAAAGGGGGCGTGCTGTCGATGGTGAGTGACAGCACACCCCCTTTGGTGGGCGTGCCGGGGGCGTGGCTGCCAGACGGAGGCATTCCCATGGGAACTCCTACCGTCTGGGTCCGGCCCCACTGACATCACAAGTGATGTCAGTGGGAGTGATTTTGGCTCTGATAGAGCCAAAATCACTCCAGGGCTTGCGGTCACCGAGACCCTACCGCAGAGTCTCGTCGCAAACCCGATGGTCGCGATGGTCTTGACCATTGCGACCATCATCATGGACGCTTGCATAAGCTGTGGGTTGTAACCCACAGCTATACGAGCATCCAGGAGGACGCACCAAAAAAAATAAATAAAATGCCCTGATTCAGAGCGGGCGCTCGTTCAGAGCGTCCGGCTCTGAATCAGGCCCACTGTCTGTTGTGTCTTTAGACGCCACCATCGGACGCATCATCAAGACTTGCACCTGCCCTATAGCAGATGCCAATCTTCCGTCTGAGTATGGCCTCCTATGTGAATGGTTGAGCGGTTGTGTACACACACACCACAGCGACACTCCCATAACACGCCATAAGACAGACCATCTCTTTAGCCAACGCCCAGCACTTCTCCAAGACATTTCTAACTTTGTGCATTTCAATTGCAACAGTTTGTCTGTATAACGCACTTCAGTACAAACAATCGCTCATCTCTGCGAGCATCAGCATTGCGTGCATCTCTGAATGAGGCCCTATATGGCAGCACTATGCATTTCTATATGGGAAACATTATACAAATATAGCTGAGAAAAAAAAACACAACATTTCAATCCCTACGTATCTGTGTACGGTAAACCTAATAAGCTTAAAACATTGAAAAGAGAAAATTCAACAAAATTTTGCAAAAAAAACTTTATCGAAACTATTGTATATAAATTATATAAACACAATATTATATAAATTATATAAACACAATATTTCATAAAACAGAAGAGCAAGACAAAGTGCTTAGTTTATGTTTACTAAATCAGAACTTATTTTTCTATACTGGATATGGACAACAGTAATTTAGATTGGCTGGTTCAGATGTCTGCAAATCATGACTAGCTACCTCTTGGTAAGTCACCAAATACCCTCCATGAAAGATGAGAGTTGCAATATGTAAGTAAATAACTAAGGATTACATTATTTACCATTCCCTATTTAGCACAAGTTAGTACATATGGTCTTAAATAAAATTAATTATAGAATACATTGAATGATATATGAGCAAAGAAGGTTGACTGTATATATTGAATGTACAATAGCGAAAATTAAATATAAATCTGTGAATTACACGTTATTATTAATATTATTGTTATTATTATTATTCATTTTTAATCTTAAAGTATTGCATGTAGTAGTTATTTTGTCCTCCTTACTCCTATTCTTCTTAGCACGTTAGCCATTTTTTGTTTTTGTTCTGTAACTTTAATACATACCTCCTTTTCTACATATTTTCTTGCCGGGTTTCCGGACACATTCCTTGGATATTCTTTTTACTGAAAAATGAATAAAAGACTAAAAAATAACATGGAGCTCCGTCACAGAAAGTAGGAGCATGCAACACTGTTTACCTAGCTCTGCCTTTGGCTACGTTTCCAACGCTGTGGTGCGCCTGCACATGCAAATGGTGTAGGATGTATCATCAATGGGTAGGTAGGAGCAAGGAATTACCTTCCATTGTAATACCCGTGCCTTGGGAGGACATGAGTGTAGACATGAGTACAGAAACAGGAACAATCACGGTAGAGCGTCATGCACATCGAAAGCCAGCATGCTGTCAACTAACCAAGCATGCAACCTATACACAGGATTAATGTGGTTAGAATTGAAGAAGGCAAAAGAATAAAACAAAAATCAAGTTCCCTTGTTTTGATACCCGCATGTAACTCACCATCCTCAGTTGGAACATATATGTTTAAATACAAGCAGTCTTCATTCTGGTCTTGCACATAGGAAGAAACTACATCCAGGTTGTTGGTGAACCATACAGGAAGCATGACTTCGGGAAGTCTGCCTCCCACAATGTTTTGTGGACAAACCGGGGCAAACTGAGTGGCGTTTTTTATATCTCCCCAAGTTGTCGGAGGCTCTGGTGGCTGGAAACGATGTTCCCCTACTGGGGGAGCAGCATAAGGAACACCAAGGAACTGGATCACAGGACCAAGTATTTCATTGTTGAGTTCCTTCTTAACTCCTCGTACTTTGCCATAAGTTGTTGAGACCATGGGGTCCACATCATCCAGTTTTTGGGAGCACACGGGAGCCATGTGAAACAAGAATCCAAATATACAGAATGAAAGCATGACATCCAGTCCCACAGGCTGTAGGTGCAACCTTGCTGCTCTCCATAAACTGTTCAGTCTCATGGACCTTGGAAACTCCATTGTCCCACATTAGTTGCAGAGGAAAGCAATATTGTTTGTATCCACTTGTGTAAAACAGGGCAATCGAATGAAATGTATCAGGTTTGTTAAATGTGATCCTGCCAGGAAAATCTCAGAAGGGTTTTCATGCAGTAAGAATCTTCCATTGATTTCGCACTCACTGAAGCAGCATCTTCACTAAGTACTATTTATCAGGCTACATCCTATTGACAATACTGTTTTCCATAGTAGCAATATCAGAAGGGCTGCCATTTACTGCACACTGCTTTCTTATAAATCAATCCAGTTAGCCGCAGGTCTATATCCTGGAGAAAATGAGAATAAGTCATTAATAGGAAAAAATATATAACACAGACAGTAATAATTACATGCTGTGCAAGTAACCATGCATTTGTTGATATTTTCTATTCTCTAATTATAGGAAAGAAAGACAGCTCTAATTAATTTCACGATTCATTGGATAGACATTTGGTAAAAACAAATTTACTGAGCATTTTTTTTTATCCTAAAAAAAAAGTTTTTTTATAAAAGTAGAAACTATCCCTGAGAAATCCTGAAAGTCAAATTACAATTACTAATGAGCAAGTTTCATAAAATACATTAGAAACAGAAAAGGAATATATTTATGTCTAGTTAATATTTTTAGAATTTTTCTCAAACCTTGAAATAAAAAATATCATTGTTATATATATTTCAAATTTATAAACGTGGAAGGCAGCCTTCACAATTAAAGCCCAGAGTTTGGGAACATGTCATCATTCAACTCTTGTTGAGCTACAAGTCCCAGCATGGAGCAATATTGCTGACATATAGCACATGTTAAATCAAGAAAATCTCTAGCTTGGCAAGGCAGTTGAATGTTCAATGCTGCAAAGTTCCTGCAGATTTATATTTATATTCTTTCATATATTTATACTTGAATGTGATGTGAATCTTTAACACACTGTGAGCTGGAATGTTAGACAGTATTGATAATAGTTACTATCTTGTTATGTTGTAGCTAAACAATAAAGTACAGACACCAAAGGAATACAGATATTTCAAAAGTAACATATCACTCTCCATAGAACAAAACAGACAAATAAGTGATAATCTTTTCAATGATTCTCCTAGTCTACATTTGTCCCTTTGTATATGAATGAAATAAGAGAAGATAAACATATTCTTATTTTCCGTTCCACATAGCTCTCCACCGAAATCTCAAAAGGTAACAGACACACATGGACTCATTTACTAAAAGTTGTGCTATGGCTGCTTTTCTATCATCACGTGCACAGTAAGAGAAAACCTATTATTGCCATGATTAATTTTAAAAATATTGCCAGAGCAGATTCGGCGATACTGACTGCCTGTAGCAAGAGCAGGTTTACTGCTTTGCCGGGTTAGTCTTGGTGCATATGGGCATGCGTAACCCACCTAACCAGATCACATGTGAGGAGGGGTACCGGTCTTTCAGTTCCACTTGCAAATAAATAAAGTATTAAATACCATTTAAAAAAAAAATATATATATATATATATGTATGTACTAGCAGATGAACCCAGTTTTCCCAAGGTAGACCTTAGATATTTACTGTTTCCATTTCCATCTCACCTAATCCTTCATCTCTATAGTAATGCATCACTAATATTACCCTCGCCCAAACAGGTCACTTTTTGCCCATTTCAGTTTGCACCCCCCAGGGGCTGCGAGCTGAAATGGAGCGCTGGCAGCTGATCGCGCCCGACAGGAGCAACAATTGAACAGCTCCGTCGGGCACGAAGGGTGCTGAAAACAAATGAATTCTGCCCTTGGTGTTTGAATATGAACTGTGCTACAGCCACGATGAATCAGTCAGTAAGGAAACTGCACAGGTGGAGGAAACATTTTAGCCCTTTTTAACCCCCTTAGGAGTCAAATTTAGAATAATCCCTTCTTAGTGGGCACCTACAGCATGGAATTAATATACTCCCCGATTTTCATGTTTCTAGGTCCACTGATGAGTCAGTTGGGAATATTTACTATGTGCAGATTTTTGGAAGTTGAGATGTTGCCCATAGCAGGGCCGTAACTAGGGAAGTGCGGATTGTGCCATGGCACAGGGCATCACAGGGCATGGGGCGCTGTTCAGGCCTGTAAATTTTCTGTTTATTATCATTCTCACTTGTAGCTTCCTCTTATTATATCCCCAGCATCTACTGGCCTCCCCTATCTCTTCACTGGCCCTTCCCCATGAGGCCATTCCCCTATTTTGGGTGCGTTATGTCCCTATTTGAAAAATGGGGGGGGGCACCAATGCTCTCTCTGGCACAGGGCATCAAAAAGTCTAGTTAAAACTCTGGCAGATTCTAATTAACATTTATCTAGCACTTTCTAGAAGATAATAGCTAGAATGTGATAGGTGCTATGAGCAACAACTCCACTTCTAAACACCCGCAGTATAGTAAATATACCCCCAGTGTGTGTGAATATATATATAAACTCTGATTTGAAACATTGCTTTATTTCAATAAAGCGTTTTTCATTGAATATTTCTTGCTGCCGACATCCTTAGATGGTGATAGCAAAAGGACTGCGGTGGTTTCCTCACAGACGGAGCATTTTTAGATAACAAGATATCATATCTTTGGAGATAGAGCTCTTTTCTGAACAATAAATAGAGCCCATAAGCTTACAGAACAGAATTATTTGGATGCAGGTCAACATCTTATTGTCAAACAGTTTTAAACTAGAGATACGCGCCTGACCAATTTAGCTGGTTTTGGTTCTAATTCGTTGTCCGGTTTTGGATTTTTTTCAAAGATTGACGAAAAAAGCTAAAATCACATATTTTGGGCCTTTTTTTGTTCCTAGAATATCATTAACCCCAATAACATTAATTTCCAGTCATTTACACTCAATTTTGACCACTTCACAATATTGTTCACCAATATAAGCCAAAGGCTGGCTGGCTAAACTAACAGAGCAGTGGCACAAATACACGGCAGTTATTTCTGTTTAAAAATGTTTTGCAAATCAGTAATGAATTAGAAATAACCAATCAAACTAACTCGCAAGTACCTTCAATAGAAAACAATCCAACACAGAATTTAACTAAGAATCATGCATGGAATATCATTGCTCTAAAGTAGTAGTTGTAACAAGCAGCAAGGAAAAAACACCTAAACCATATGTAAAGTAGCAACAGCAGACAAAGATGCCCCCTACTCAAGTGCGCATGCTCCCAGAACACGAATATTCCGAGTGCCCTCCTGGGGCCTTGGGACACTGATGATTGGCACTTTGTGCCCATGGAAAGCCCCAATCAATCAGCTTTTGTTGTTGAGCAGTTTCCCAAAATCTCCACAACCCATACTTGCCAACTCTACCTTACTGTCAAGGAGACTCCCTGAAATAGTAGCTCCCAGTCTCCCTGAAGAATCTAGCAATCTCCCTCATTGCACCTTACCCCCAATATTTAGCTGTTGTATAAAAAAGAATACAAAGATATATACCATCAAATGCAACCATTAGTATAAAATCCCTGCATTGGTTATAAGGCACAATGATCCCTATGGCTACATGCATTTTCTGAAAAGTTTCAGTGTGTTTTCATCAACAAGTAGATCTTACTAACTGCTTTGGGGCTCATTAACATTTGGATGTAGATCAATTTTATGACATGCTTCTCAGATGTAGGAGTGCACGCCCACTTTAACACCTCGGTCATAGGTGTTGCTTCCACAATCTCCCTGAAATGCTTTTTCAAAAGTAGGCAAGCATGCACCAACCATAAAAACAATGTTCCGTACCTGCGGGCCGGATACAGTACAGGTTACAGTGTGGGTCGTATACAGTGCTGGATACAGTGTGGGTTGGATACAGTGCGGGTTGGATATAGTGTGGGTTGCATACAGTGCGGGATACAGTGTGGGTTGGATACAGTGCAGGTCAGATACAGAGCAGGGTTAGATACTGTGCGGGATACAGTGTGGGTTGGATACAGTGCGGGTCAGATAAAGCACAGGTTGGATACACCAATGGTGCTGACATTGTCCTCAGAGCAGGGGGTGCTGGCTGTGTTGGCAGTGCCAATGGTGTCGGCCGTGCAGGTGTGTCCTCAGTGCGGGAGTGCTGGTAGTGTTCTCAATACGGGAGTGCCAGCAGTGTTGGCAGTGGAGGAGTGACGGCAGCGTCCTCAAGGCCTGATTCAGACCTGGTCGCGAGCGCTGAGCACTCGCAACCGGGTCGGTTTGCCCACTGGGCATGCGCACGACGGAGCTGGCTCTTTCGTGTGCATGCACAAGACCCGGCTAGCGACGGGTGCTCCGTCGCTCCGGGTCTCGCACCAAAGGGGGCGAGCTGTCGATGGTGATTGACAGCTCGCCCCATTTGGTAGGCATGGCTGGGGGGTGGCTTCACAAATGGAGGCGTTCCCAAGCGAACGCCTGCCATTTGTGGGTGGCCCCACTGACATCACAAGTGATGTCAGTGGGAGAGCTTCCGGCTCTATTAGAGCCAGAAGCTCTCTGGGGCTTGCGGCCACGAGACCCTACCACAAGGGTCTCATCGCAAGCCCGAAGGTCGCGATGGTCTTGACCATCGCGACCATCATCCTGGCCGCTCGCAATAGCTGTGGATGGTCAGCCACAGCTATTCGAGCGGCCAGAAGGCCGCACAAAAAAAAAATGCCCAGATTCAGAGCGTCCGGCTCTGAATCAGGGCCTCAGTGTGGGGTTGCCGGCAGTGCGGGGGTGCCGGGGATATTGGCAGAGCAGGCAGCGGTGTCCTCGGTGCACTGGGGGCCGCAATCTTGTGTCTGTCTGCCCTTTTCAAGTCTATGGGGAAGCGCTGATTGGTTGAGAACCGTGACAGATCAGCAGTCAGCAGTCAGCCCATTGACTTCAATGGGATTTTGAAATTGGCATCTGAGCCAATACCGCGATTTCCACCAGCTCGGATCACCTCGGATCCCTGAAGTTCAGATTGAATCGCTCATCTCTATTTTAAACAGAACTAAAAGACTGAAACTGGCTTCAAATAAGAATGCTGATCTGTACTGCGCAATTTTTCGGACGATATGCCGAATTGGACCGACATATAGTTCCGTTGGCTGTGCATGCACGGCAGATGGAGCTACCTAGCTGCCGACGCAAGGAAGGTGAATGGTGCAGGTGAACGATATATCGGGCATTCGTTCACCGGATCGTGCAGTGTGTACCGACCACCCGATATATTGTGCTGTCGTACTATCGGGCTTCGCATTGGCAGGTCGTCAGGCTAGGAGCTGATAACTGGTGTCTCATTTTAGCTCAGTAAATGTAAACAATATATGGAATACTGTAATTTAGATGGATATTAGAAGTCACTGAGAATAACTGTGACTAATTAAAAAAAATGTCCCATGTCAAATGCTTTTATACAAGTCAAAAAAATCTGAAATGACTTCTAGAATCTGTAAGAATCTACAGTAGGAGGCACAATGTTCCTTATAATACACACTGTCCTAAGTCATGGGTCCAATCCGGGAAGCATCCGGGAAGCCGACGGACGAAATCCCAACCGCCGGCTTCCCGACTGTCTAATCCCGGCAAGGTACTAATGACAGGCGTCGAAATCCCGACGCCTGTCATTAGACCTACGCCGGGAGCCCTGACACCCGGCATACTGATCGAAGGTAGGCTGGTTGCCGGGCGCGGACAGCCGCGGAGGGGGGTTAGGTTAGGGGCTCCCCAGCCATGCCTACCAAATGGGGGATTTAGGCTTAGGCACCCCCCGGGTGGGTTAGGCTAGGGAAGGGGGGACTAGGTTTAGGCACTTAGAGGGGGGTTAGGGTTAGGCACCCCAAGGGAGGGTTAGGGTTAGGGGGGTAATTAGGTAGTGATACTTACCAAAAAGGACGATCAGGATTTTCACCTCTGCCGAGATGCCGCTGTCTAAATTACAGTATTTCATATATTGTTTACATTTACTGAGACACCAGTTATCAGCTCTTAGCCTGGGTAAAATACTAGGCGACCTGCTGCTGTCAGGCTGATTCCGTCCTAATCCAGACAAACATATTCTCTGTATGGTCTCCCTCTATTTGCGCAAGATTTGGTTGTTGGAGAAAAGTGCACAATTTTTCTCCACAAACCAAAAACATACTGGAATACTAATTGGCTTCTGACAAATTGGACCCATATATTGTGTGTGTTAGGGATTGTAGATGATTTTAAGCTCCAATGGAACACCAATTAATGTGAATAATTGCATTTTCTCTGTATAATGCTGCATAACATGATTGGTGCTATATCAGGGGTTCCCAAACTCGGTCCTCAAGGAACCCTAATGCTGGGTACACATTTAACGATGTGTACCCAGCACAATCTCGTTAGCGACGGGACCAACAGGGTCCCAGCATTGGCAAGTGCATACACACTTGCCGATGTCGGGAGCAACATTAAGACGGCGGGGGCCATGCTACATTTGGCAACATGGCCCCCGCTACAGATGTTGCCCGTCGGACCTCCATGCAGGTGCGACGGGTGATGTTGTCGACGTTGTGAGGGAGAGCGCATCATCATTGACATCAACCGTACACACTAGACGTTGTGCCCGATATGTCGTTCAATTTGGCCGGATCGACCATAACAGTCCAGGTTTTAATGATATCCATGCTTGTGCATAGATGGTATAATCAAACTGACTTAGGTACTATTTAAGTCACTTAGGTTACATAAGTTTTGGACTAGATGCAGTCCATACTGATTAGCACTGTCTATATCTAAAAAACGTTCAGAAACGAACGGATACTACCCACAGTGACTCAGGATACATATTTTAACATTTGGTTTTTATCTTTTATATATAACTCGCTGCATGTGGATCATCTTTTCACTATTCTGTCAATATTTTTTTTTAAATTTTATCACTTGTGCTTAAGTATGGACTATTAGGGTGCCCTGAGGACCGAGTTTTGGAACCACAGTGCTATGTAAAATGTAAATAAATACTACAAATAATAATTGTATGCAATGCCACCAGAACCCACTGTTTGTATATATATATATATATATATATATATATATATATATAAATAAAACATCTCTTATGTATAATAGTTTCACTTTACATTTAAACTACTTTTCCTTAGTGTCCAGTAAGCAACAATAGTGCCTTATTTGTGTCACCACTGTTTTGCCCAAAATACAAATAAGTGTCAGAAACTGCCCTATATATATTTAATTTAGTTGTATGCCAGGTGTACTTGTATGTAATGTTGTCATAAGTGTATAATATCCCTAAAAGTTCCATTAACAGAAATACTCCCACTACGCAACATATTTGCACAGTGAGCAGCATTACTCGCAAAATTCTACACTGAATGAAAATAAAATGCAGAGTCAATTATAATAATATATTAGTGCCTACAGCATTGAAAATTTAAAGTAGTTTGAAATGATATAATATGAACACCACAAGCAATAGCTTCAGTTGGTATACCTGCCGTGAATATATAATTGTAATAAAATGAACAAACGAATAAAGTGAGAATGGATTACAGGGTTCCAAAGCTTAGAATGTTTACATTTCAGATCATGTTGTAAGCAACAAATGCAATTAACAGCAGTATAGTAATATTTACACAATGTAATTTCACAATAACTAGTTTGTGTATCTGTTATCTTCAATACAGTCATTAAATAGATAAGAAAATGGACATCAGCCTGAACTAATTTCATATATGCATATTACTTTCTTGATGGTTTAGGAGTACTTTGGTTGCAATTTAATGCATGTATAATTATTTTGCATGTGCTTATGAAAGGTACAATTACAAATATATCTTGCCAGTCAGGTATTTTCCTTAAGTACAAAACCAAAGTGTCTCAGAATAGTAATGTTATAACCTTTACATGTTGTTGCTATAGTGAACCAATGCAGAAAACAATATGTGCTAATGGACCTGATTTAGAGGTGTATGCAGTTCATGTGCGTCTGAGATTTCTCACAGATTTATGTGAAGTAAAAAGGTAGAATATATTAAGAAGATGTTTTCTGTTGCCTGATAAAAGAGGTAGTTTAAGGTGGGAAGGGATAGTACAACTTGTAACCAGTTATAATTCACAGTTACAGTGTCCTATACACTTGTGTTATGTTAGAGATGACAAGGTTGCAACCCCCTATGCCTCTGTTATGGGCGGTGCCATGATATGAAGAGGAATACAGGCAAGCGGAAAGCCACAGACTCATTTTTGGAATGGTGAATGCGCATGGTATCCCAACAGTACAGAGCATGGAAGTGAGACTCCTGTCATACTGTTATACTCATGCAGGCAGATTGTGGTGTTAGACACACCTCCACGTGAAAGTAACTTTATGCAACAATGTGATGGACTAAATCAACAACTAATAAGTAATGGTTTACAATAATTAATTTATTTCCCAACTTGATAACTTTATTACCATGTCTTACATGGATAGTGTGCTCTGAATGCTTTAAGCCTGCACGGTACATTGTATACCTGTCCAAAGTCTCAGTCCTCGCACAGCTGCCCCAGTTTTTGATAACACAAAGAAGTGAGCCCGTCAAAATGGGTATAGTTTGGGGCAGATTGAGTTGCATTTTGGAACAGTCTGGAATTATCTAAATTGTCCCATTTTAATTTGGGAATATTGATAGTTATGGTATTATAACCTATCCATTCCATCCATGGTTTTAATACCGTAGTAACAGAATACTTGTGGTCAGGCAATGTGTCCCATGACTAGGCATCTCTCAGGAGACAGATTAAAAAAACTAGTGGATATATTTACTAATTACTTTTAAATGATTTTGTTCAATATAAAATTAATCAAAATCGATCAACATTGATATTGTGTTTCTGGAAATAAATCACACATTTACTAATACTTAAAAAAAAAATTATTGTCTGTTAGTAAATGTGTGATTTAGCCCCAGAAACACAACATTGATGTTGATCGATTTTTAACGATATTAAATCAATCAAAATCAATTAAAATCGCCATTAGTAGATATACTAATACCTAGGAGTGTACTTAGGTGTGTTCCAAAGTGGAAAAGTCCAAAGAGTCACAGAGTGCTAAAGTGAAAATATCTCATGTCACTGTGGAACAACCCCTTTCATAAAATAAAATTATTTCAGTGTTACTGCTAAAATCCTGGAAGGTTTACCATTTATGGACTGAATAAATCATGTGGGCGAGGGAACTTGTCACTGTAATAATCCTGTAAAACAAAGCACAGTGGTTCTCCTACCAAGTAGTTGGTGCAAAATGTTGCTCCTCTGCATAAGCAGCATGCTGCGTGACCTTATGTGATTTGATGGAAAGCCAGATACACATGTACAAATCAAGACACGCTACACTGTCACAGAGGGATTTCCTCTTTTGCACTTCGTAAATTACTGTATTGACTTATTTTCCTTAATGTTTTACTCATAGTTATATAATAAACTGGCAAAATGAACTTTTCCCGTAAGAAACGCTAAATTGTACTGTCAAAATATTACGTATCAAAAACTAATCCTAAGAAGACTGAATATTCACTCTAACATGCGCTGTTTTTAATTGCTATTTTCAAATCAAATATACAAAAAGTATTTTGCACTATTTCACTGTAGAAGATAAAGCTATAACCTGTGCTGTATATATCCCAAAATGGACGTCATGCTTAAATTTAGATATCCCTAATTAAAAATACTTTATTTTGTAGTCTCAGAAATAAATACCATTATAGTCCAGTTCCATATGTGCTATGCATTCAATGAGGACTCTCCGATTCTTATTCATAGAAAAAAACCTTAAATAATAAATGTTGAGCCTTGAACATTTTATGAGTGTCCTTAGACGAAACAGGCGCCAAAGACTGTAAGAATCAGAAAAATATGATTAAAAAAATGCCTTACTGGAAATTCTTCTCATTATAGTAATCAGAGACTACAAATTACCCCTCTGTAAGTGAAATTCAGTCTTACATTTGAAAACATTTGCAAAATGTGAACTATATTTGTCAGAGTTGTAGTTTTGAAAGGGTTACCGATATTCTATTTGCAACTGCTGTGTGATATGTTTTGGACTCCAAACAGTTAATAAAACTAAATGTTCCATAATGCCTAGTCAAGGGACACATTGCCTGACTACAAACATTCTCAGCTGTGCTTTATACAAAAGCTCAATAATAAAGATCAAAATGAGAAAATAATAGAGGGTGAGAGAGAAGTGTGTTTGGTTGGCCTGACAGGTACATAAAGCTATCCAGCCAGAAAATTAGAGCTAAAGGAAAGGACCGAGGTTGTAAGGTTCTAGAGTTCCATCAAAACCATAATACAAAAAATAAACGTATAATGGCAAGGGGTTCTGTCTAGTGTCCACAGTTAATTAAAAAACAAATGCAGAGGGCGGTAAATAGTCATGTATAGCGTTAACCCCAAGTAGACAACACCCCTTCTCTACTTTTCTGTTACAGATTATTATCTGCAGCAAGTAAACCATGATCCTCCAGTTCTTATTTAACAACTTCCAGCAAATGCCAGATATAAACTAAGCAGAAACAGAACACAGTACAGTGTTATATAATGCGGGTTAAATACGATTGTAATGATGTGGGTTTTTACAGTAGTGCAGTTTTATAGCACATAGCACACATGACAATTTGTTCCACCACAAGATAGTATGCAATGTGCACAGTTTGCATTTAAAAATGGCAGCATCTGTCATGGTGATAAACATTGCACATCCTTATGGGAGAACCTATTCAGCTTGGGGCAATGAAACAGTCTTCCCTCCTTTCACCTCATTACACGCTTACATGAAATAACAGGATGTAATTTTGTGAGAAAAGATCTTTATGTGAGATTGAATAAGGTGTAAAGAGCGCATGTATGGGGAGGTTCCCTAATGTGTATGTGGCCACACAGCCTTCCCTCCTTTCTGCAAACAAGTCCTGTGGTTTCAATGTCCTTTCATGTGGTTCATGGGTGCAAGAAGTGCGGCTGCTATGGGGCCCAGAGCTGAGGGGGGCCTGTATTCCTTGGCAAAGTGACATCTGTTATATACACTTTACGCCCCTGATGTGGTCTCTGTGCTTGTGTGGGTTTCCTCCAGGTACTCCGGTTTCCTCCCACACTCCAAAAATATACTGGTGGGTTAACTGGCTCCCAACACAAAAAATAACCCTAGTGTGTATATGTGTGTACATGTGATAGAGAACAGAGGGGTCTATTTACTAAGCAGTGATAGGAGAAGTGAAAAGTGAAGAGTGAAAAGTGATAAGGTGCCAGCCAATCAGCTCCCAACAGACACAGCCTGTGAGATGGCAGTTAGGAGCTGATTGGCTGGCACCTTATTACTTTTCACTCTTCACTTTTCACTTCTCCTAACACTGCTTAGTAAATAGACCCCATAGACTGTAAGCTCCACTGAGGCAGGGACTAATGTGAATGGCCAAATATTCTCTGTAAAGCGCTGAAGAATATGTGTGCGCTACAGATAAATAACTGGTAATAAATAAATAATAAAAATAAATAAATTTCTCCCATTGTGTGTGATGAGCAATTTCGGGTGGTGCAGAAGTATTTACGTAGGTAGTTATCTACTTTAAAATGAAACTTGGGGAATTACATAGGTTATCTGTTTCATAAATGGAGAATCCATGAATATATTAATTTGAAGCTGAAGACTAACGGTTTAAGGAGTAGAATTTAAATTCTGTTGACTTAAATCGCCCCCCCCCACCCTCACCACTCTTTCTGCAATGAACAGCGTAATAAATTATATACTCTTGAGAACAGCTAGGGTTAAGAAAGTTAATTGTAAAGATAGAAGAGAATTCCTTAGCTGTGCAAAATGAAACATGATCATGGATTAAATACTCGATACTACGCAGAGCCGCTACAGAAATTTGTTATTGCAGTAATATATTTAGCTACATTTTCAGTGAGAATGCTTCTGCTTTATTATTGTTTTGTCTATAATCAATATTAATATCAATATTAATAATTTTTCATTTCTCACCTGTAGTGATCATCAATTTACAGTTTACATAGCGGTATATGGTATGCTAGGAGTGCTTATTTTACCACTCCTATGCTTTGTGTTTCCATGTCTCTGAATTTATCATTTGACTGTAACCAGGGAAACCTTAATTAAATCTTGTTTTTATGCCCAGGCTACAAAAACCTACCAAAAACACCCACGCAAAGATGAACATTGACTACGTAACAACACATGATTTTTGCACATTTCTAAATTCTCGGATGTGAATTGATAGATAGACAGCCGATAGATAGACACCAGAAGGTAGACAGACAATAGGTCAACAGGGTTAAAAAGTCGACATGTAAATGATCGGCATGGGCATAGGTCGGCAGAGACAAAAAGTCAACATTATCAAAAGGTCAACATGCAAATGGTCGACAGAAAAAGGTTACCACATTTTTTTTGCTATTTTAAAAATAATCCTAACCCTTCCCATGGTGCCTAGCCCAAACCATCCCCTAGTATCTAACCCTAACTATGCCCTTCTGCAGCTTAACCCTAACCCGCCACCAATGCCTAAAGCTAACCCTAAACCAAACCCCAAAAATTTAGTCGACATGCAAATGGTCGACAGAAAAAGGTTACCACATTTTTTCTTTGTTATTTTAACCATAATCCTAACCCTTCCCATGGTGCCTAGCCCAAACCATCCCCTAGTATCTAACCCTAACTGTGCCCTTCTGCAGCTTAACCCTAACCCTCCACCAATGCCTAAAGCTAACCCTAAACCAAACCCCAAATATTTTGAAAAAGCAATTGTAGACCATTTTGTGGCAACCATTTGCATGTCGCCATTTTGACTATGTCGATCTTTTAACCCTGTCGACCTAATGCACTGTCAACAATTTACCTGTCAACCTTTTAACCCTATTGACCTTTTAACTCTGTCAACCTATTCACTATCTACCTTCTGGTGCCTATCTATTGACTGTCTATCTAGTTACTGTCTATCTACCATCCAGATATTAAATTCTCTTTGGGACAAACTACAATAAAACAAAGTTCATTATTTTAGGTTTAGCTTTAACATTTTGTTCCTCTACAGATATAATTATGGATCGAATTTGTGTAGGTTTTTTACAAACATGGGATATCTCAAACTGTACACACAACTACATTTATCAAAGAACTGGATAACATAGCAATGTTATTTTCTTTCATGCACTAGAACAAGTCACTTTGATTCACTGGTGAAATAAGTGTAGAAGAAAGATGAATTAATGCTTAACAATCTAAGATGTAATTTACAAAATGATCATTAAACCATACCTACTAAATAAATGTGCTTTAATGTCAAACTTTCACTAGACCAATCACAGCTATTTGGTGAGTGGTTGCTATTAGTTACTGTTTATTTAACCTTTTTACATGTTATTAGTTAATATGATAATATACTTATGTTTGTGGTGGTAGGGCATGACATTCTTTTGTTACTATTGTTTAAATCTTAAAGGACCTCTAAACGGGTTTGAAATTATCTATAAAAAAGTAGTAATAATGTTCAAAAATATATACATAAAAATGTACCCAGGTAAATGAACTGAATATATTTCAATTAAAGCTTTTAACTGGGAGACTTGTTGCATGGATATCAGTCTCAGGTCTCCTAGTCACAGGTGTTAATTACATGCATTTTACTAATGTTAACATAACAGAGGTGACATTAGAACAATTATTTATAGGGGTCAATCCAATTACACCCTATGGGGCTGGTAACAAAAATAAGGGGAATCTGGAGGTACATTAAGTGCGGTATATAGACGCACTTACTTGTGCCGCAATACAAATCGCGACTAATAGGATTGACCCTGCAGTGTCAACTTAAACAATAACACATTTGCTAGGTTATGCAATTATCAATTCGACACTCCAAATAGGGACAATGTGAGATCGAACCCGTAATGCTGACCTGTTTGAAGTTGTAAAGGTGACACTGTTAAAATGCTTTAAATCTCATTAACAGGTCGTCATCATGGGTTCGACCTCACACTGTCCCCTAGAGTGTTGATACTTTGATTGCTGAACACTCATACCAAACCCTTTGCTAGTGCTGTTGTAGCCTTCCTTTTTTGTGCTAGCAACAGGTGAGCACCAAATGCTGGTAATAACACTGGTAATACAATAAATGCATATCAGATATCTCACTGTCATCACTAGCTCCTGACAGACTGCATGTATATTGGTTCAGTCAACAAAATAGTTGTGCCTCCATATTACGCAGATTATGGGAACATTTTAAAGCATGCAACAAAAACTTTCCACGGTAGTCTGAAATGTTTTTAGTGTTTCACCAGTCATTTTTCTACTGATTAGAAGTGTTTTCACAAAATTAATAATAAAAAATCAAGTTCACGGAAAATGATAAAATGTCAAACAACACAAAGAATTCTAATAACTTTATTAGGGAAGTTTGATGAAACCAGGGACCTAATATAGAGCAGCACATTACCGGTAAGCCTAATGAGCTGTATTGCATTCACCTCAAGTTAATCTACTCTAGATGCAATTTAGAGCACCTACTGCTATCATTTAATATATTGATGTCCTCAAGCAATCTAACTAATTAATAGTAAAGCTTCAAAGTACAAACAGATGCTGAATAATTAACTCATAATAATACTTTTACAGGGACTTTATAAAAAAAAACAGTGAAAGATGTCAAGAACTTTATTTGTATCATAAAGTTAAATTTTGTTGGTGGATTTCAATGTCAGAACATTATTGTTTTTACACCAAACTGTATTTACTGCACTTGTTAATTAGAATAAATGACACTTGAAATTCTCCAGAATGAAATCTCTCTAATGGTTCATAAAAGAGTCAAGTATTTTATTCTAACGAGTAATACAGCATAATATTTTATTTCAAATGTACTAACTGTAACTTATTATTGTGTATGTTATGCATGTTGAGGTTCCCGCCCCCCCCAGGAGATCTTAAAGGAACTGTCCAGGGGGCAAATACTAGCCACTATGTCACTGTGCTGCACTAAATTAAATATATAAAGCAAAATAATTTAAACTTTAAAGTGACTATATACAGTAAAATGCTTTTTTGAATCTTTAGCCAATTAGCCTGACTGGCAGAATCTGTATCTAGTTTTTATATTATTTAATTTTCATTCTAGAGCTACGAGACAGCTGTCATTAATTTAACTATCAATTATTGATGTATAATAAAGTTTGAAAGCAAAAAAGGGAAAAGCAATTTGGATTCTCCTAACAAGAGAAGCTTTGTCAGTTTAACCACAATCTAATTTTCTACACTAAATAAGAAGTGCACAACTGGGATCCAACACACAAGGGATTCTGAAGAGATCAGAAATCAGTCAATGGAGATATGTACTAAGCCTTGGGGAGAGATAAATTGGAGAGATAAAGTACCAACCAATCATCTCCTAGCTTTCACTTTACAGGCTGTGGTTGAAAAATGACAGTAAAGACAGGTACACACTGGAACGTTCGTCATCGGAACGAATGCCCTTGAACGGGGATTGTCCATACACACTCAATCACTGTTCCGTCCGTGATTAACATACCACAGGGCGCTAGCAATATTGCTGGGTTTGACGTGCAGCACATCAAACCTAGCGACCCTTGCTAGAGACTGTGGGAGCGCGCAATAACCCGTACACATTGAGCGATGTAGGCGATTTGTCGTAACAAAACAACAAATCGGCCCGAGACAGCTCCAGTGTGTACCCAACTTTAGAAGCTGATTGGTTGGTAATTATCTCTCTCCAGTTTATCTGTCTGCAAGGCTTAGTACATCTACCACAATGTCTGTGCATTTCAGTCTTGCCGTGTATGATAGAAACTATAGTATAGAAAACGGCTCTGTTATGTTTTGGTTTCTTTAAAGCTTAATTTTTTTAATTAATTTTAAAAATGTAAGAAACAGTACTTCCTGAATTATACAACCATTGTTTGCTTTACAATTTTCCATTGCTTCAATGACTACGTATAAACAATATGTCTTCAATATTTAACTGACTGCATACTATATGCATAGAAATTTGCTTAACCATGCACAGTGTGATAGATAGGATATACTGCTAATATGAAGATGCATTAAGATATTTGTTCTGAGCCTACATAGCTTCATAGGCTATTACTATGGTTTGTTTGGATGTAATAACTATCATTTGAAAAAGTGATACTTAATTTGGAGAATAGTTGTATATAGCAATTCCCTCTTTCGATTAAATGGATACATGTACACACTAAAACAGGCTTTAGAATAAATAGTGAATTTACTTGGCTTCACATAAAGTAAATCTTATTAACATATGTTTAGAAAGTTTCAATTATGACAGATAGTTAGGCGTCATCGCTGTTATTTAGTGCAATATATTATTATTTTTAATGCTAGTACAATACATTTCAATGGGTTTGAAAATGAAAAACCATTATTACAATGATTAAATACTCACCTGTAATGTTCTTCACATTCAAATATGTTGCGCAGATTTGAGGTTATTTGGACATTTCCTACTCCATTCACGCACGTTTACCGTAAGTGACTGCATTGGCTAAGCCTATGTGATCTGCAATGATCTCCCAGATGGGAGTAAAAATGCTGTTGACAGTCACATGCCAAGCATGATCGTGTGTAACATGTGGTTTCACTGGAGTTTGCACTTGCAGTTGTAATGTAGATATAAGGCTTTGAAGCTTTTTAATAAAAGTTCCCAAAACTTCATGTACACGGGCTGATTGAAAAGTAATGAGACTGCCTCTATTTTTCTGTCCCATATGTAGAGGTGTCATCGCTATGCTGGTTATTGTGAAGCTCATACATGTCTGAACCTGCGGTTGGACTGCCGTAGTCTTCTTTGTTTGGTCCCAGCGAGTGGAAGATCTTCAAATGTTTCGTCAAGGCAGATGAGGAAGACGTGTCTGTGAAATTATGTCAGAGATGTGTGATTGCATTTTGTTAAACTTGGAAAAAGCGGAAATGTTTCCATACACTGGGCTGTTGTTTGGATTCTGGATCATAATCACCAATCCACGATTCGTCACACGTCACAATCGATGTCAGGAAATCGGGTATCCTATCTGACATTCAAAAAGTGTTCTTGCACGATTCAACTCGTCGCATCTGCTCTTCTGTGCGATTTCTGGGTACCCACCTGGCACACACGTGATGCATTTTAAGTTCCTTTGTTACAATATGCTGAACCCGTTCCAATGAAGCCGAAAGTTTGTGTAACATTAACCTTCTGTCATTTTGCGACATCTCCGCAGCTTTAGCAATGTTGACATTTGTAACCGCGGTGGATGGTCTCCCAGAACGCGCTTAGTCAGTCACATACAGTATTACCCTCTTTGAAGTGCTTCCACCACCGAAATATTGCAGCACGGTAATTGTTTCTCCACCGTATGCTTGCCGTTACATTTCATGAGTTTCATTGCTGCTTTTTCCAAGTTTAACACAAATTCAATCACACATCTCTGACGTAATCTCACAGCCACATCTTCCTCATCCGCCATGAGGAAATGTGACCAAACAAAGATGACTATGGCAGGTTCAGACACATCGATGAATGAGCTTCACCATAACCAGCACAGCGTTGCCACATCTACCCATGGGACAGAAAAACAGAGGCAGTCTCATTACTTTTAAATCAGCCCTCGTATAACAGGAAGTATGACTTAAAAATAAAGCACTAACTTACAGTTAGAAACATAACCTGGCCAGAAGAACCTAAGAGAAGAACAGCTGAATAGATTTCATATACAATAATTAATTCCCGTAAGCCTGGACATTTAATGCAGAAGAGGGAAACATTATATAACAAGCTGATGCGAGCCCTGCCTTGCAAAACTTACCTTGTGTTACCACACTAAACAGAGCCGGCCCCGACCAATTTGGAGCCCTAGGCATGATTTCAGCAAGTGCCCCATAAACAATGTTGGCTCCATCTCCACAACCCCTCCCCGGGGCAATGGTGCCATAGGCATTTGCCTACAATGCCTGTGCCCAAGGTTGGCTCTTGCACAAAATGATTGAAGTAATTTAAGGACTGTTTAACTCAACTTCCAAAAGGCAAATAGGGAAATGAGCCACTCCAATTCTAAAGCACTGACTTCTGGGTATGTCATTTACAACCTTTAACAGGAATTAAATAGTCTGTCTGCAGACAGGATCCTTTCTAAGCATTAGGGCAGTATTATGTTCTGTATGCCCAGTGAGCTATCAATATATTTAAAATGCCTCTATGGGAATGGTACATCCAGAAGACAATGGTCCAGAAATGGAATGGCATACCTGCATCATAGGAATCCAGTACCATCTAATGCGGAAGCCTCCAGTAGCAGAGCTTTGCTGTTATGTTATTCTGAATAACTGATAATGAAAGTACTCCACTGCTTTCTACTTTCCCAGCACCAAAGTATTGTTTCTCAGTATGTTGGAAAAGGTCTATTTACTTTATGTGTGCAGCAAGTATCTTCTTCTGCAGCACAATTACATTTTGTTCATCATTGCCCTTCAACATAAAACACAATTTGTTGAAGTGCAAACACTTTATGAGCACAATAACATGTTCGTCTGAAAAACTGAACAATGTTGGAGTAAATGAGCTTTTAGAGACAATTTGAGATTATGCAGATTTCTCAAGGTCTTGGAACTGAGGCAGAAATATTTTATTACTTTTTCTATTCTTAGTGAAATAACCCACTGAGAAAGGCGCTAAGTTACCCTGCAGACTACGGCTGCAATAGTGTGTGTATCACGTCTTTATTTTCACTACTTCATTTTATTTATTATATCTATTTCTTACTCAAGCAATATCATTATTTTATGGTTTAATCATCTTAGCAAAAGATAACTTATTAACATATTTAAGTATTTTTTTATTTATTTGTATCTCTTTTACATAATTATATCATAAAACACTTTTATTCATTGTCTACGTTGTGGGAAAACAATCATACTGAATCATACTTGCCGACATTCAGCTCCCTCCATCCGGGAGGGAGCTGAATGCCTGCAAACAGTGGGGGGCGTGGCCGGGCAATGGGTCCATGTTGGGGGCGGGGCCAGGGACGGAGCCGCACGATCGCGTCATCATGGCCCCCTCCTCACAGTGCCGAAAATAAAGGCATTGTGAAGCAGTGGGCGGAGCCACGATGACACGATTCAGCGCGAATCACATCATCGGGCACCCCCGCTGCGGGGGTTTCTAGTAGGTAGTCGGGGGGGGGAAGACGACAGCCGTGAGGCTTGTCTGCCTTTCCGGGGGGTTGGGAGCGGCACCCGATATTCGGGAGGCTCCCGACCAAATCGGGAGGATAGGCAAGCCTGTACTGAATACAACTATACAGATGTGTCCACATACACCTATCCTCCATGAGCTGCAAGTCACGTTACACATAATATGTGAGAGCCATGTGACTTGGTAGCGCAGAGCATCTTTTTGTGCTACTTTTTCACTTAAAATGTGTTTTATTCGCAAAGTGATGCGAACTGGACGCACAAGCAGACTCTACTGATTAAAATGATATGCAACATGCCTTATGTTCTGTGTGCGACTGCGACTGTATCTGCATGCCAAATGCTACATTACAGCCGCAGTCGCACACAGAATATAGGCATGCCGCATATCATTTTAATCAGCATAAGCTGCTGGTGCTCTGCAAAAAGAGGCATTTTAAGGAAAAAAGTTGCACGAAAAGACACGGCGCTATCGAGTCACGCCAAGGCATGGCGCAACTAGAAGGGCTGTTTAATGCACAAGGAGGCTAGATGTATGTGGACACATCTGTAGTTAATACATTTATATATTTTATTGTTCTCATCGACTTCATTTTTACTCTTATGTAGGTTTACTTACCAACCAGTTCCACCCAAAAATATTTGTCAACAGAAAAGACTAGTAGCTTGTAATCATTAGTGTATTCCCCCTAACCCATTTCATTTCACGATATCTGCCGGAATTATGCATTTATTTATCACATTTACCATTTCTACTCATTCCTGCATATGTCTGCTCATTCCTGCTTTTCTTTATATTATTACATTAGTTATTAGTGTTTTTTCTTGAAAGCTTTTACACATTACTATGACAAACACCCCTTACCCACCTTTTACCAGAACAACATGGGTGCAAATATAACCACAAAAAGGATAAATAAAAAGTAGAGGCAACAATTACATTACCATGATACTGTATTCAGCCTATAGCTGCTAGTATACATCTGCAATCAGAGAACATTCAGTATAAATCAAGTATCTATAGAATATATCTATATAATAACAATTGTATGCAAAGTTTCTATTTAGGACACGGTGTGGCAAGATTATACTGATACTGTATAATGTTGTATTTTGTCTGGAGGCTGCAGCAATTAAACCTAACATTTTGTATTATATCGATAGCAATTAGGTAATGCACTATCCTAAATAGAAACTTTGCACACAATCACTATTATATGCCCTAGTGACACTTTAAGCAAGCTATCTGCAACTGAAATGTATTCCCATTTTCTATAACACTATATATATATATATATATATATATATATATATATATATATATATATATATGTGGGTTTTATTGTAACCAACATTTATTATTGTGAAAAGAAGAGATGATTTGAATGTTTAACACAATACCATCTCATGATTCATAGTTGTATGATATTGCACAGCTGCAGGGAAATGGCTGTGCAGTACTGTATAACTAATATGCTACTTATTGGTGCAAATAGACAACTCCTGACAGCATCACAGATCCAAGTGCTGCGTCCTAAGACGCAGCATTGGATCTTTTGCGAGACCAAAAGAGTAACTCTGAGCTTACTCAGATTGCACCTCACAGCTCCATAGCCAAGGCCTGGAAGTGTGCTTGGAAGATGCAGATCCTCTGCACTCCCAGAAACGAGAGCGACAGGCTCCCATTTTCTGCAACGAAGGCCGGTTCTGCACACTCCCCAAACAGCTGTAGCATGTCAATCAGGCTGCAGCTTGGGGGAAATGGTGAGCGATACCGCAGAGGGAGACCAGCACATGCGCAGTACAGATCCTGCGCAGGTCTCTCACATCCTCCAAGAGCAACTTCTCCCAACCATCTAAGAACAGTTTGGTGATGAACAATGTCTTTTCCAGGATGATGGAGCACCTTGCCATAAGGCTAAAGTGATAACTAAGTGGCTCAGGGGAACAAACATCGACATTTTTGGTCCATGGTCAGGAAACTCCCCAGACCTTAATTCCATTGAGAACTTGTGGTCAATCCTCAGAGGCAGGTGGACAAACAAAAACCCACAAATTCTTACAAACTCCAAGCATTGATTAGGCAAGAATGGGCGGCCATCAATCAGTATGTGGCCCAGAAGTTGATTGACAGCATGCCAGGGCGAATTGCAGAGGTCTTGAAAAAGAAGGGTCAACACTGCAAATATTGACTCTTTGCATAAACTTTATGTAATTATCAATAAAAGCCTTTGACACTTATGAAAAGCTTGTAATTTTACTTCAGTATACCATAGTAACATCTGACATAAAGGTCTAAAAACACTGAAGAAGCAAACTTTGTGAAAACCAATACTTGTGTCATTCTCAACTTTTGGCCATGGCTGTACAATGTAGGGCTACCTATGGAGTGTCGATCAATAACTGAACTGCAACGCGCTCATGTTACAGCAGGGCCGCAACTAGTGGGGGGGGCTGGAGGTGCAATTGCACTGGGAGCACTGCTGCGCCCGCTGCCAGTGTCCTCCAGCCCGGCGCCGCAAGGAGGCTCCAAGCCGGACGCTCGCAGAGATTTTATTACCACCAGGCGCCTGGCTCCTTCCCTGCAGTGCCGCGTAGCTGGAGGCTGCAGTTCTTTCCTGAACTCCAGCTTCCGGCTCTCCCCACAGGCACTATGGGAGAGTCATCATGATGTCTCTCCCATAGTTCTTAGGAGCAGCCGGGTGGACCGGACGTTGGAGCGGGGTTTAAGGTAAGTAATATTTTGTTTTTCTTCTGTAAGCGGCACTACAGGGGCATTACTATGGGGGCATTACCATATGGGCACTACCACAGGGGTATTACCATATGGGCACTACTACAGGGGCATTAGTATGGGGGTATTACCATATGGGCACTACTACAGGGGTATTACTATATGGGCACTACTACAGGGGCATTACCATATGGGCACTACTACAAGGGCATTACCATATGGGCACTACTACAGGGGCATTACTATATGGGTACTACTACAGGGGCATTACTATATGGGCACTACTACAGGGACATTACCTCAGGGGGTATTACTATAGGTGCACTGCTGAAGGGGACATTACTACAGGGGCACTGCTGCAGGGGGCATTACTATAGGGGAATTACCAGGGGGGCGCCAAATTACTGTCTTGCCCCGGGTAACAAAAATCCTAGTTTCGGCCCTGTGTTAGAGTAAATATAACTCCTTAAAAAAGTGCTTAGTATAGCCTAAGCTCTAACAAGCAACATAATAAGTCACGGAGGAGCTGTGGTGATTGCTGAAAAATAAATATAAGTGGACATCTCAACCAGGGAGGAGCTGAGGAGTACCTGGTGTCCCCAGCACCCTAAACTGGTGAAGTGAGGATCAGTCACAACCAATTATTCTGTGAGGATGAAATACCATAGAAAGCAGGGGTAAAGAGCCCATATGTGAAGAGGAGAGAGTTGCCCATAAAAGGGGGCATGAACCCAGTTATGGAAAGGAGAAAGAGTCCCCCTTTATGACGAAAGAGGGGGGAAGTCCCCACCTACACATGAGCCCCCAGCAACCAGTAAAGGAGGGCAGCAAAGGCAGTCTGGTTAAACTAAATAGGAAGTTCGAAGTCCCATAATAAAGGAATTTTAGGGGGCATTTACCAAACAAGGCTCAATAAGGCCAACTGCTCTCATATGGCAAACTAAAATGAAATAAACAAATATACATTGGGCACAACAAATTCTGTGCTAACATTTCTAAACTTGGCCATTTCATATAATGTCCCAGTTCAAGTTATCTGGCGATCTATTCAGAAAGAAACATGAAGTGGCCAATGAAAAATATCACTATATATATCGCATCACATCGATGTGATATATAGTGATGTTTAGTAGCCATTCATGTAGACTTACCTGTCCGGCGCTTCGTGCGGTATCTTCCCCCTCGCCAATCCCTGGATGCAGGGTCAGATTAACAATGGGGTGGATGGAGCTACAAATCCAGGCCCTCCATCAAAATGGGCCCACAGTATTGGTGCGCTCAGTGCTGCGAGACACAGGAAAATTTATTTTTCCTGTCTCCTCTCGAGCAGCACAACAATTGGCCGCTCGAAGCCCCACCCACTAGAACCCTGCAGTGCCTGGCCGTCACCATAAACACCCCCCTAGCCGCCCATGCAGACAGGGTGTCAAATACAAATGGTGGTGCAGTGGAATGCTTAAGCCCTTCCAGGACCACATATTGTTTCAGAGCCTCCCCCGCGCCACGTGTCCTGGTGAGGAAAAGGAGGGCGGGTCCGCGGCTATATGTCGGCTGTCTTCTCTGCTGCTCTGCTTCACACAGCACAGCAGGAGGCTCAGTCAGTGACGCAGCACTCGCTCAGTAATGGAGGGAGCTAGGAGGAGGTAGGCGGGAGACGGAGTCTGGAAATGTGCCTGATCATGTTTTGGTTCTTCAGGTGAGGAGTGCCTTGCATTCTTCTGGTGAGGAGCCTGAACGGTCACTGGAGCCAGCGCCCAGGCAGATGAATGAACAGAGCTGACAACTAGCTATGGTATGCACATCCAAGTTTTAATTTGATTAAATGCTACCCTTAAACGACCTGTTTAATCTAAAAAAAATTAAATGAGTTCCATTAATTGACCACTGATATATATATATATATATATATATATAAATATACAGATATATGTATATATATATATATATATATATAGATAGATAGATATATTATACACATAAATATACTGTCTGACATCCTATTTCAAGGGCCATGCTGTGTGGCTGTCATGCCCTCTGTATTTTATGGCGGCCATTTATTTTGTCGGTGTTACATTGCACCTGTTGTACTGCTACTTGTATTATATGGTGGTCACTTAGTGTATTGAGTGGTGGGCACTAATATTTTTGTATTATACGGTGGACCTTGTAATGATCTCTGCATTATATAGTGACACACTCTATATTATAATACTGTAACTGCTCACCCCTGCCCCTCTCCGCTACTCTGACCCCACCCCTTGTGCCCCCCCACCCCTCTGACTCTCTCCCCATTATGTCCAGCTCCCATACTTACCATGTTCCTGTCGGCCTGAGCCTCGTCCTACTCCTCTCCTGCTACACTATGGTCTGTCTCATCTCCTTAGCGCACGTGCATGTTAGAGACAGGACAGATTTGAAATAATTATTATGTATAAAATGTAAGTTTGTGTATATTATTACCTCTCTTGGCAGTTTGGTACATCAGTGTTTTTCTCTTCTTCACACGGCAGGCAGTTGCGGGCATCTGGGGTTGCTAAAAACCCTCTCCTGCTCTTTTCTGTTTTATATAAAATAACAGATGGTGCATGCATCATATGAATGAAAATGGTAAGAATATTGAAATGATTGTATGTAGGCGGTAGATGTGTCCTCCATGGTGCTAGACAAACGCCATGACACAGGCCAAACTCCCACATCACTAGTAGTCACAACCCCGCAGTAATGGACACACACCCTGTGGTGGAACACAATAGGCCCTTAATAAATTTCAGCTCCAGGCCCACGTGTACCTTAATCTGGCATTGCCTGGAAGCAGAGCGTAGACAGATATATCGGGTACCTGATATGTTTGCTTCTCACTGCGCATGCACCCATCGTCTGAGAGCAGCAGGTCAGGTCAGACCTGCTGCAAAGGACGCTGGGTAAATGGGTGGAGCCAGCGCCAGGTGCCGGGCAGGGAAGTATGCAACTTTAGTTCGCAGCACAGCAGAGGAACGGAAAGCTGAGCTTTCTGTTCTTCTATGAATCGCACTCACCATACAACAGTATACATACACGTAGCGGGGGTGGCGCTGGAGAAGGAATAATCTTCTCCACGGTAACCCACTCTATGGATTACCTAAGGCAGTGAAAAGCCCTGTTATCAGCTAAACAGGACTCTTCAGAGCTCTATGAATAGACCCCATGGTACTTTTCCATATAAATATAGTTTTATGAGCAGCAATTCCATTTGACAGCTCCTACAGAAGCAGCAATCCAACATATGATGTATGAATATAAATATAACATCTATATAGCACTGGTTTACTAACTTACATTTGAATAAAAAAATGTTTGTTAACAATCTTCAATTATTTATGTGATTTGTGGCTTTTGCTGTATTCACTTGTCCGAGGACGAAACTCAATATAACACAGAAATAATCCCACAGATATAAATTGGGGAACATTCATATAGACTTTTGCAGAGATAATGGGTTACACAATTGGTGTCCCTGCCTGTCAGTATGGATCATGTGTGACATCTCTCCCAAAACTGCATGGGAACTATGGGGCCTGAATGTAGGGGGCTCAGCAATGCCAGGTCTCCCTTCTGAGACCCTTGTTCTGCTCTCAAAATGAGGAAATTGGGGCATCTTCTGAGCATGCTCGAGTCTGACACATGTGCAACGTAGCCCCAGCATAGCAAACATGGCGTTAGAACTGTTAGGGTGGAGTGGAATTGTTTGGCCCTCTCTCAAATTTGCTAGAGGAGCCAGAGATGCCGTAATCCACCTCTGTAACACACTTATAGAATAGAATTGATGTAAATTACAATACAGGTTGAGTCTCCCATATCCAAATATTCCAAAATACGGAATATTCTAAAATTCTGAATTTTTTTGGCATGACTGAGAAATAAAACCTTTGATTTTTGATGGTTCAATGTACACAAACTTTGTTTAAGGCACAAAATTATTAAAAACATTGTATAAAATTACCTTCAGGCTCTGTGTATAAGGTGTATGAAACATAAATTAATTTCATTCCTGTACACAAACTTTGTTTGAGCCACAAAATTATTGAAAATATTGTATAAAATGACCTGCAGGCTTCTGTGTGTATAAGGTGTATATAACACATAAATGCATTCTGTGTGTATATTGGGGTCCCATTGCCAAGATATTTCATTATGGTATGCAAATATTCCAAAATACGGACTATTCCGATATCCAAAATAACCCTGGTCCCAAGCATTTTGGATATGGGAGACTCAGTAATAGATATTATAAATGAAATTCATTACTACTCCATTATGGTCAAAATAATTAATGTATTTGATATAATTCACATCAAGAGCCAAAGGTTAGAAATTGTATTGAGGGAATAGATAAAATGCATGTTTAAATGATACAGAGGAAATTATCAACCAATTATATGTTAATTCACGTATCATTGGCGGCTGAGTTTCATTATATGGTGTGTGCTCTGGGTGCTTGAGAGCTTCAATATTTGTACTGCTGCTGCCATACTTGTCATGTATGGTGGTGCATGGGTATATCTATAATGGGTGCAGGCTGTGCATGGGTGTCCACCTATATGTGTTACCTCTTCGGAGTCTGTCACTGGTGCTGCAGAAATCACTTAGAAAATTAAGTGGCCACTATTTTCCCACAGATTTGCACATGGGCAGTAGAGAAATCACTGGGAACATGGCACCGGCGCCATGTTCCCGAAGACCTGCGTATACGCAGTTGACTATGAAAAGTGTTCCTACACTGAATATCCTGAAAACCTGCACCTACACTTCATATCCTAAGCACCTATCTTTGAGTGCCTGCGTTTGGGCAATCTCATTCTGCTCCAGTGCCTACACATTGGCTAATTCCCTCTGAGCAGCTAATACTATTCATCCTATCTGCAATCCAGCCATGGTGTTCTATGTTCTGCAGCAGCCTGTCTACTCATCCTGTGCTGGTAAGCATGAAGAACAGCATTATCAGGTCATCAAGCATTATCAGGTCATCAAGTACGCCCAGCTAGCCCAATGGGTCCCAACCCATATCTCAACCCTAGTAGTATCGTGACACAAATCTTATTTTACACACCACTGGAAGGGTCATGGCCAAAGCTAGTGTGGCTAGTGTCTTACAAACAATATCAAGCAATTGTACCACCTCCCCAGACCCCATACAATATTCCCTGTAGTTAGCGATCCCACTAGGCTGGTTTAGCAGGGGGGTGCCGTGTGTTTGAGCGGCAACCTGCTAAAACAACCTTGTGGGCGCTGTCCCCACCCACGGGCCACAGTGTCCCGCAGGTGGGAAAAACCATGGTGCAGCGACCACCACCGGTGAATAGATGCCATGCACATGCGGACGGCATCTATTCACATAGAAGAGAGCTTGGAGGCAGTCTGGCATGTCCGGAAGTGCCGAGCACACCCTCAACAGTTATGAAAAGGGGGCGCGTCACAACGACATGCCCCCTTTTTAGGCGCACACGATAAAGTGCCTCTTCTAGAGAGTGAACACTATGTAGTGATATTTATCTTTGTGTAATAAGGCTCCCATGCACAAGATAAAAGAAGGCTACACAAAAATATCCAAGAGCTTGGATATCCCAGTGAGCACTGTTGGATCAATTTTGAGGAAATGGAAGTTGCATCCTATGACCTAGGCACTGTCTAGACAAGGACATCCCTCAATACTCAGCATCAGAGCAAAAGGAGACTTGTGAGAGGCCAACTATCACTTTGAAGGAGCTACAGAGTTAAGTGAGACTGGAGTTAAGGGCACCAGTCAACCATATCAAGAGCTGTGCATACAACTTAACTGTATGGGAGTGTGACAAGGAAAAAGACATTGCTGAAGATAAAACAATATCAAAGCTTTGCTAGAAAAAAGCAGTGACCCAGCTAAAATGTGGTTTTATGGTCAAATGAGACACAAAATTTGCTTTTTTGTCCCCAATTCAAAACATTATGTGTATCGCAAACCTAACACTGCCCATCCCTCAGCAAATACCATTCCATTAGTAAAGTATGGGGATGGCAGAAATATGTTGTGAAAATGCTTTTCCTCAGGAGGCACTGGGCATCTTGTTAAAACTGATAGACTGATGGATGGTGCAAAATACAGGGAGATACTACAAAACAACATGCCTCAGTCTTCTAGAAAAATAAAGCTTGGGAGAAAGGTCATCTTTTAGCAATACCAAGCACAAAACTAAAGCAACACTGGCGTGGTTGAACAACAAAAAGTGAATGTTCTATGATGAATAAGTCAAAGTCCAAATCTCAATCCATTTGAGGATCTGTGGCACTGAACAACCTAGCACAAATTTGCAAAAAAAGAATGGGCAAAAAAAATCACGCCCAGTGTGCAAACAGACTTAATGTCACAGTGCGTTGGAGCCGGCTCCTTACCTCGTCTGGCAGCGTTGACTCTCCCAAAGCGGCTGCGGTGGTGCGGCCAGGCGGTGTCGGTCTTCTATTGTCTGAGGAAGACTGCTTTAAACGAAACGTATTTGAGGTTCCTGCTCTTGTGTTTCTAAAGACCACACTCACTGAGGAAGGTTTGCAACCATTGGGAGGTCCCAGTCATCTACACTACTTTGGCTGGACCATCCCTGAAAAAAGAGGGTGCTGTCCAACTGAAATTCCCTGTGGTGATGTATGATGCATTTTATTTTATTTAGTAAGACGCTATGTACAGAATTTTTTATGGCCACAGACAGCATCTCCTGCATACCCCTTTATTTATTTTTACATTTTTTTAATTTTGAACCACCAAATTTATTTTGTGGGCAAAATATAGGGCATGTTTACACAGTTGTAATGCTCTCCCCTCCTCCCTCATAAATTTGCTTTGGAATGAAAAAAAATTGAATTTACAAACTAATCAATCCTTACTTCCTTTACCTGCCTTCACCTACATACAAACTCCACCTCCATCTGATCTACTTCTTGATTAATTAAACCATTCTATCTATAGGGTAGTATAGTTTATGAAACTGCCATCCTGTCTGCCACTGCAGTGCCACTCTGTTTCCTAGATGTGCCATGTTGGATGTTGAACTGCCACATGTTTTTTTTACCTCCCACTGCTGTCACTTAGCTTAGTCAGATAGCTAGTTCTGTTCAACTTTTTGGCCTAAACTGGATGAAAACAATATTGTGAGCTGTGAGGTGGTCAAAATTGACTGGAAATCACTGGAAATTAATGTTATTGAGGGTAATAATACTGTAGAAATAGAAACAGGCCCATATTATGTGATTTTAGCTGTTTTGATCAATTATTGAAAAAACCAAAACCAAACCCCGACAATGAATTAGAACCAAAACCGAAACCAAAATACGGGAGTCAGAGCACATCTCGATATGAATGATCACATGCAGCTTTTATGCTTACATAAAGCTATACAATATATGATGTCACACAACTATATTATACAGCTTCAATGCTTAGATACAACTATATGTACTGTCACATGGCTACATTATGCTGCCTCATACAGATATGAATGATTATATACAGTTTACTGCTTAGATACAGCTATACATGATATATTCCACTTATATATTCTACTTCAAAGAGGTGACAACAACACTGCTACTGTGCATTCTACTTTTACTTTGCAGTAAAAATTTGGCCACCACAGACTAGGAAAAGATGTACTAACAAGTCAGGCAATATGCGTAAGCTTTCATAATTACTATCATACCATATACTGTAACACTGTGCCTAGAGAATGTTAGCTCTCTGATTTTCCATGGTGTGTATGATTATTTCTGGTGTGTGGTCATTTAAAAAGCAGCTGGTCCTGATACCTATCCATCTAAATTATTGGCCTTAAAAAAATGTGTGCGAATAGCCCAACACTTACAGCAGAGTGTGACCTAAATCCAGCAAATGCACATCTCCAGCATAAAGTACTTGACACAAGTTTACTCAGTGATAAGGTCGAACGTACCAGCACCTTACACGGAGAAAAGGAAAAAAATACCTGTCACCAAGACTGACACAGTAGAAGCAGTCATTTAATTGGGCTGGACCAGTATTTAGAAGAATGGAGACTATAAATCCAATAGGAACTAATGACATAAAGGAGATAATAAGATACTTTGCGGTCAGAGAAGCTTCACTGGTTCCTAGTAAATTAACAGGCTGAATAATCGTACATACCACAAAAAAGATGCTTGCACTTCGCGTAGATGACAGGTACTGTATGTACATATATGTACATGCAGATACTGTATGAAACAAACCACTCACAAATCACAACAAGAAAATAAAAAAAAACACAGAAAAGGAATATGGTTGTCGGCAAGGGTTTTCACATTTAACTGACCAGACAACCTTCAGTCTTTAGGAGCAAAACAATTTCATGCAACAAACATATATTTTGTTCTGAATTACACAATGCAAGGTTATTTCTAACATTACGTTTAGCACTGTTTTATGTCAGCTGACTATTCCTCTAGGCCAGTGTGTTAACAGGTCTGTACAACCTGTATAACCACTGCTGAGATGTTATTTATAAATTATCCAATACAAGATCATTATTTGTTATTATTATGTTACATACATTGCAGCAATAAAATACAGGGTACGCACCTTTGCGATCCCCGGCTGATAGGGTTAAACGCTCCCTATCAACCCAGCAGTGTGCACCCAGCTTGACCCCCTGTGAGCACTCTGCAAGACCCGTACACAATGTGCTAGAAATAGCTCACTGTGTACAGGATTCCATTGGATCGGGAAGTAGGACTGATAAATATTACATGGCACATCAGGGGCTGGATGCATCAAGCATTGCATTTTGGTTTTAAATCCTTCCGCCAATCATCGCATGCATTCCGGCATTTAGGAGCCCCTTAGGCACCATGATTTTAGCAAAGGACAGCATTTTTACCGATAAGAGCTGTCCTTTGGGGTGTTGGGACTTCCGGGTTTATGACGCGGGAGTCCCTCTGCACATGCGCGAGCCATAGGGGACCCTGGAAGGCTCCCGATAAGAAGTTTATAGGCATTTATTAGGCAACGCTATCTATAGATAGCGTTGCCTATCAGGTCAATGCTTTCCTGAGCTTGGTGCTTATGGAAAATGCAGTCAAACCACTGAAAACAGAATTTTCAGGGGTTTGACTGCATTTTTAGCTTTGGCATTCCACCCAAGATGCGACCAGTATTATAAGCTGTTTGTCGGCTGACAGCCCTGTAAAGGTCCTGCATACATACCTATACAATCGTCAGCATGTGTACCCAGCTTAAGGGAGGATTTTGTCATAGGTAACTAACATCCAACTAACCATTTTGGAGTTGTACTGGAAACGGGTATCCACTTGTCGATTACAATGAACGATTGAATGATAACAATATCCTTATCGTTCAATCACTCATTAATCGTGCACAAATCAAGCATGAAAATGTCGGAAATGACAAGCGATGCGCGTTCCCGCTGGTCGTTTCCGACATCAATCATCGCCTGAACATGCTGGTCAATCTGCCGATAACGACAGATTGACCATGTTCAGGGACGAGGGAGGGTGCCTGCACCGAACGACATATCGTTCAGTGTAGGTACTGCAGGGGAAGAGGAACGACTGTACGATTACAATGTTGTAATTGTACTGTCGTTCCACTATCTGCTAGTGGATACGCACCTATACTTAATTTATTAACATGCATACTATTGCTGATTGACTCTAGGACAACTGCTTATCTACAATTGCTCTCCATTCATTAATGACATTTGGTTGATGAAGAAACAATATTCATCTCTACAGCCTAGGTCTGGCATGCAGCCAGCTCACAGATACACCATAGCCCCCTACCCCCACACACAGGCCATCTCCAAAAACTCCACAGCCTGAGCCTGACCACACCTCAAACCCTCTTATCACAGCTTACAGTACCTGTTGTTTGTTGAGCTGGGAAGAGAAGTACAGTAGCAGGTGAACCTGGATTACCAGACCCAAGAGAAAGCCAGCATGAAAAGGCTTGCAAGCTCATGCTGACACGAAGGTCATTTGTTAACATTGATCTCTGCTGAGAAATTGCCACATGCAAATTCCATCCATTGCTGGCAACAAAGATCCATCAGCTTGTGCAACTTGGTCATTTTGAGCCAAAAAAAGCTAGCCAACACAACCAAACAGCTATGTCAAAATAAATCAGGATATAAATTGTTTTTATCTGCCTTGAAAATCGGGCTTGAATTTTTTTCACTCCAAGTCATATGTACAACTCTGTAACCTATGTAATCTGACCGGCCATATGCTTTGCCAAACGCAAATGCAGCTATTCAGCAATGAGGCCCAGATCTGTCCAAAGCAAGGCTCTGTCGGGGCATAGTTCTTGATAGCTAGATATAAAGCATCTTTACACAAGTCCATAAATACAGTATACTAGCTTATCAGACATGTGCCATGGACATATAAACCACCAAATAAACTGCTTCACAGGATTCCCCACCATTGTTTTATGAACATGACACAGTACATGTGATAAAATAACAACTACCATCCATCATCCCTGCCATAGTGCAATGTGTGCTTCAAAATGCAATTACCAATATGGGATCTCTAATCACCTAGAAGTCTTAGTCAAAGATGCTGCATGGGAGATCATTCTAACATATTCTGTACGATCCTCACCCCACCAAACACATTACTAGACATAGAAAATACATATCTGCTCTTCTGTGTTCATGAGTTATTGTTTTTGCTTTTATTGTTTTGCTATCATAACATTTTAACAAGTCAGACACACTGCTGGAGATAGACCCAGATAATGAGCATATAAAGGGCATTAAAATGTAAGTTAAGAATGTAATCTGCATGACAGGAGGTTGCTGGAGTTCAGCTGTAAGAAATATGTTATATTTAAGTCATCCTCTGCAGACACAGAGAGAAGATGCCAGTGAATTTTAAGGACTTATTACAATGGCATCCACCTTTTTAAAAATTAATGAAAAGTTCACCTCTTTCAACACATCTTCCAACAATTGTATTTACAACACAGTCTAACACAGACATGATGTCCCGGTTTATACGGGTAGACTTTATGTAACAACGCTGTGTAAAATGTTGAGAGCATGATCTATTTAATGAAGTTTTCAGCTTTATATAGGTATAAAATTCAGACTTTAAAAATATACATTTATTGAATTCATGTTTAATCACGTGGGCAAACTGTTTCTATATTCTTTAATAATATATATACTAATATTGTAAATGGAAGACAGAATGTACACCACACATCATTTTTAGTCACAACACAAAGATTGATATACAACAGCCTATTGTTTCTTAATGGGCAGTTTTCAAAAGCATCACCCTAACGAGAATAGAAATATGAGTAAGAAAGTGATTAATTAGCTACAAGATATGATTGACATAATAGTCTGTGGTTATTACGTACTTGCTTTTTATTGCATACGACTAAATAAATATCATCCAAACAAAGAACTGAGCTGCTTTTCAGTACATCTGTGGCTGGGGATTTTCACTAAAAATAGCTCTATTCATACACTGGCTCGTTTCCATCCATGTAGCACAAAAATCAGTAGCAAAGATTACTAATTAGTTTTAGGATAAACACATTTCCTTCCCCATGTACAATTTTTAACATACTCTTCATAGAGAATGCAATCTCTGCGATAAACAATACAGAACATTTCTAAATACGACCTTTACAAGGCTGGAAGCAAAAAAAAAAAAAAAAAAAAAAATGTTCAAATTTTACATAAAATAAAAGCTGATTAACCTCTTTTTATTGTTATTTCAAGAGTCTGTTTAATCCCTGGGATCCCTGCCTCTGCCAAAAAGGAGAGCCCAGTTTTTTTGCAGCTTTTGTCGGACCAATGCAAAATTAAAGCATGCATAGATTGTTAATAAATCTGTCTGGAAAGATGTAAAAACCTATTAGTCCACGTATGCTTCTTTTCCCACCCTTATTATTATTTATTTATAGAATTCTGTTATTATATTTATGTCTTTTTTTGGAGGGGTGAGACAAGAAAGGGTCTGTCATTATAAATGTTCAGCAACACTTGGCTGCAAAACTGGGCCAAAAGACCATCTATTGCTATGTGCGTATGTGTCATTTTTTTAGAGGATTTAAAAAAAAAAACCTAAATGATAATTTCATCGCGCCAGAATAAATGGACTTTAAATGAAGCATAACATTGACAAAATTGGCTGCTGTTAACCCTTTCACTGCCTACCCTGCAAGCCTTCAGAGCCTTCAGTGGCTCTCAAACAGTTAAACATGTTCCATACATATTGTACACATGGATAAATGCATAAATATATGAATGTAAGGACAGTCTTTCTGTGAATGATAGACAGATAGATAGATAGATAGATAGATAGATAGATAGATAGATAGATAGATAGATAGATAGATAGATAGATAGATAGATAGATAGAGTTCAGGCAAGAGAAAGCTGCATTTACATTCTGCCCTGTGCATGATTACTGAGAAACTGAGCCATAACTGCATGTCTTCCTCGGCCACCAGTTCCATGACATAGAACAGTTTCCCCCGAAGACTCTTCAAACTTATGGGGGATTGTGTTGCTCACCATTCATCCTCCCAACTTCCACTCCTTTAAGAACACTGACAATCACCCCTCACATACAAAGACACCAGCATCACCCCACTCACACACAGAGATACCAGCATCACCCCACTCACACAGAGATACCAGCATCACCAAACTCACATACATTCCAGAATCATCCCACTCACACACACAGACACCAGCATCACCCCACTCACACACAGAGATACCAGCATTACCCCACTCACACACAGACACCAGCATCACCCCACTCACACACAGAGATACCAGCATTACCCCACTCACACACAGACACCAACAGCACCCCACTCACACATCCAGACACTAGCATCACCCCACTTACACACACAGACACCAGCATCACCCCACTCACATACACAGACACCAGCATCACCCCACTCACACACACAGACACCAGCATCACCCCACTCACACACACAGACACCAGCATCACCCCACTCACACACACACACTCCAGCATCACCCCACTCACACACAGACACCAGCATCACCCCACTCACACACAGACACCAGCAGCACCCCAGTCACACACAGAGATACCAGCGGCAACCTTCACACACACTCCAGCATCACCCCAGTCACACACACACACACCAGCATCACCTCTCACACGCACAGAAATCAGCAGTACGAGCACCCCTCACACACACACATACACCAGCATCACCCCACTCACGCATACAGAAACCAGCAGCACCCCTCACACACACACATACAGACACCAGCAGCACCCCTCACACACACACATACACCAGCAGTACCCCTCACACACACATACATACAGACACCAGCAGCACCCCTCACACACACACATACAGACACCAGCAGCACCCCTCACACAAGCGCACACATACACCAGCAGTACCGCTCACAGCAGAACCCCCGTGTGAGAAGCAGCAAAGAACTTACCAGGTCTTTTTGCAGCATCCGCTCTCTGCAATGTGAATGTTCCTCCTGCTTCATTCCTGGGTGCTCAGGAAGAAGAATCCCTGCTCTGTCTCATGCACGATCAGCAGCAGCAGCATCCCACACACTGCCCCTTTATTCTTCCTAAGGCAATGCTAATATCTGGTCTATGCAACTACTCCCTTATATAACACAATCCAGACGGCGAGCAAATAAAATCATATACAATATGTATGTGTGACACAAGGCTTATCCCTCATTGCCGTCAGTGTCATAATCCTAGCGATCCTTTTCTCTCGACGGAATATTGACCTGGGATATCAACGCCGGCTCCTGCTTGGGAGATTTCACAGCAGTGCTCAGTGAAGCGGGGATATTCTCCTTTATCTTTTGGATCCCGTTGGCTCCGCTTTCTAGCATGCCGAGAGCAGGAGAGGAGAGCCCTGTTTTCCTCTAATACAGGTTGGAAGGAACTTTAATGTGCTGCTTGCTCTAAAACTAATGCACACTCGCCCCCAGTGGTGATGAGTAATACTGCAGCTACTGCTGCTACAACAGCACTGCACAAAGCAGCCATGGATATAGGAACTTTTTTTTATATATATCTGGGCAACCACAGTAAATAGTCATTAATTTGGAACACTATTGAAAAATTGATATTTGGTAGAAATTGGGATAGCAGTTTTATCCATGCTTCATAACCATGTGCTAATACAAGTTAAAAATAAATTAATATTATTTTTACTAAAATAATGTGAAAGTGGGTGTTTTCATACCCATTTCACATTATTTTAATATCACTTAAAGGTATTAAAGGACTTTTGGGGCAGTTTGTGGAAACAACTACTCCAAGCCCTTAAATTTGCATTGTTTTAGTAAGCAGATCGCATTTTCTATACCTGTAATGAGAAATGCGATCTGTCTCAGATTTACTAAAACTATAATTGTAAATAAAGAGGGAGCCCTGTGATAATAACGCCAGCTGCAGATGGCATTATTTGGGCTTTCCCCGATACACCGGCTCCTGCCCTGCTCTGACAGACAGAGCAGAGCTGGGAGCCGACGTCTGTGATCAGTCTTGTGTGTATAAATAGACCACAAGCTGATCACTATGAAAAAAACTAAAATAGAAAAAAAATAACACTTACCTGCAATCAGTGATCCAGTGAGGTCCTATGCGACTCCGGTCAGATTCGGTATAAAAGATCTAGATGAAAAAGATAGACCCTACATGGTAGACAGTCAATAGGTCGACAGGGACAAAAGGTCGACTTTTTTTTTTAAACTAATCCTCACCTTAACTGAAACCTTCCCCTTGGTGCCTAACCCTAACTCTCCCTCCTGGAGCCTTACCCTAACTGTTGGGGTAAGTGCCTAACCCTAAACTGTCCTTCTAGTGCCTAGCCCTAACCCTCTGCTAAGTGCCTAACCCCCCCAAAAAATAAAAAATGTGGCAACATTTTTTGTGTGTTGACCAGTTTTGTGTTGACTTTTTTTTGCCCATGTCGACTTTTTGTACCTGTCTATCTTCAGCCATGTCGACCTTTTGTATGTCGACATGTCACTGACGACCTCTTGTCCCTGTCGACCTATTAACTGTCTACCATGTGGTGTCTATCTAGACAATGTCAACCTTTTTAATGTAAATCTATTGACTGGAACCCACTCCGGTCAGTTGATTGCCGGGCTCCTGTTCTGTGATCCCAGGTAGCTGCTCTGTGCTGAAAACCGTCATCTCAGTTTACAGCACATAGCAGCTGACCAAGGTCACTCACAGAGCAAGAGCCCAGCCATCAGCTGACTAAAGTCACAGAGGAGCTCACTGGATCACAGATCACTGTGCAGGTAAGTGTTAGCAGTGAAGGGGGGGAGATTGCGGGAGGGGGGTGGAGTGGGGGACTAGCAGGCAGAACATGCGCGGTCTTACTCTCATGGAATTTTTTGGGATGAGAAATGCAGGGTGGAGATTCGCAGGGTCCCAGGATATTCATTTAATTACTAATCACCTACAGTGGGCTTGTGGGCCATGCATTTAGTGTAATATAGACAACTACCAAACTGGTACCTTTGCAGAGTTGGGTACATTATGTCGACAGTTACTAGTTTCTCAGTAACTTGGGGCCTGAATCAGAGATGTATGCTAATGCCGTCGCAACCGCCAATTTGTACGCAGCTGCTATGCAAAAATATGCAAATTTCTCAGCCATCAGGACATGTATTGAGACGCCCACCTGCAGCTTTGCAAATCTAATCATCTGCATAAAATTCCTCTCCTGTGAGAATGCCTCCATAGACATAAAGCGATTATCTCCATCTGGGGATGGTGAATACCAATGTGGCCAAACTCTGAAAAGTTTCGCTTTTCAGAGTTTGGTACATAGAGGTCAGATCGTATTTCCTTCCCCATTGATAATAATGAGGACTGCAATCTGCACCAATTGGTTTGCCTTTTGCAGGAGATTTCTGTGAAATTTCCTGTATTAGGCTTTTAGTACATAGCAGTGATATATAAAATTATGCAGAAACTGTAATTTCTGCATCATTTTATGAATAACCACCTTGATAAATAGGCCCCTCTTTTCTGCCAATAAAGCACAGCATAGAAAATTGCTACAGTAGGTGTCCGTAAGACTAACTCAGACTCCTAGATCCCACAGAGAAGTGGTGTCACGAGCTGGCTAAGTGATTCTCTGCCATGGGATTAGAAGACGTGGACCCAGGTTAAGGAGGGAACAGGAGGTGAGGGGCCTGGATTAGTGACCTCCTCATCCACCAGTACCGGATGTTGGCAAGACCTAACCAAAGGTACGGAGTCTAACTTACTGGGAGGTGTTCACCAGTGACCCCTCCAAGCGGGACTTGGACTTAAGCTGTACCCAGCAAGCGGGTCGCAGCCCTTTGGTCAGGTATCTAGCACAAGTGGTTAAATGGAAGAACACTATCACAAGGAAAGCACAGGAGAAAGATATTGGAGGTTTGTACTGAAGTGGTGTATTGAGTACACACTTACTGGTTCCAGTCGCAATGCTGGCACAGGAGATTAGCACTAGGAGAAAGTACTTGGATAATGTACTGAGCACACACTCGATGGCCTCAGATGCAGAGCTGGCACTGGAGAATGATATTAGTAGATGGTACTTGGATGATGTACTAAGGGCCTGATTCAGATCCGCTCGCAAGTGCTATGCGCTCGCAAGCGGGTAGATGGCCGTGCAGTGCGCGAGCCTCGGAGCGAGCGAGAAATCACTAGCTCCGGAGCTCACATCCAAAAGGGGTGGCTGTCGATGTTGATCGACAGCTCGCCCCGTTTTGGAGGCGGGCAGGGAAGGTGAACACAAGTGATGTCAGCTATGCAAGCGGCTAGGAGGCCGGATTTATAAAAAAAATGGCCACCCTGATTCAGAGCGAGTGCACGCTTTTTGCGTGTGGCTCTGAATCAGGCCCTAAGTATGTACACTGAGGCTTCAGACGTAGAACTGGTACAGGAGATAAGTATTATGAACTGGTACTTTTATGATGTACTAGGCCCCTGATTCAGAGCTGGTCACTCTGACAGAGCGCTCGCTCTGAATCAGGGCCGGTCTTTTTATTTTTTAGAACGGCCTCCTGGCCGCTCGTATAGCTGTGGGTGACCAAGGATGGTCAAGACTATCGCGACCATCGGGCTTGCGACGAGACCCTTGTGGTAGGGTCTCGTTGCCGCAAGCCCAAGAGAGATTTCGGCTCTGATGCCAGTGGGGCCGGCCCCAAATGGAGGCGTTCACATGGGAACGCCTCCGTTTGTGAAGCTACTCCCCCGGCCCGTCCACCAAAGGGGGCGCGCTGTCACTCAACATCGACAGCACACCACCTTTGGTACGAGACCTGGAGCAATGAATTGCCCGTCGCTATCCGGGTCTCGCGCATGCGCACGACGGAGCCAGCACCGTCGTGCGCATGCGCTCTGGGGCAGCATCGACCCGGTTGCGAGCGCTCAGCGCTTGCGACCGGGTCTGAATGAGGCCCTAAGTACGCACACTGTGGCTTCAGACGCAGGAGACTGGTATCACAAGATGGTACAAAGGAGCTCATTCAGACCTGGGCGATAAGCTGCGCTCTCACGCAGCTAAAAGGGGCCAGGTATGCGAATGCCGATATCGCACTGTCTGGTGGAAGGACGCCCTCTATGCCTTAAAGAGCGACGGCAGAGCTAACGCACGCCAGTATAAAGACGCCCACTTATCTTTCTTTGTACACGTCATCTCCAGGAAGTGTGTGATTAAACAGATACATCGACAGCCATCGGAGCTGCCCTTGAGGTAGACCCTACTCCACTGCAAGCACTGCGATCACTGCAGGCTAAACTACAACCAAGTGACGTGTACAATGACGCGTCTTTGCTAATTATGCACACACATAAAACTCTGTTTTGACGCCCAGACACGCCTGCATTCGCAGCACCACTCCCCCGTTCACAAGCACCTTCCCCTGTTACCACCCACAAACTGCCACTCAAAATAGCATCCAGTCTGTGTACTACGAGCGTACAACTCCAGGATGCAGTGACTGGTTCGCGCATGTGTACTTTGGCACATACACATGCGCAAATGTGCGATGCCCATAGCGTGCTTTCGCAGCTTAGCGTACTGGTCTGAATCAGGCCCTAAGTACACACATTGAGGATTCAGTCGCGGAGCTTAGTACAGAAGATGACTCTAACAGATTGTACTCAGAAGACGTTCTGAGTACACACACCGTGTAAAATTCTAGGAACAAGTCACTAGAAGGAACTGAGCTTGGAACCTGGAACGCTGCAACAGCAAGTTTACACTGGAAGTAACGATGTTGTACAGGCAACTACCTGTTGTTCAGAGTCCGGTTATATACCCTAAGTTAGCAGTCCATTGGAGGACACTGTCAGCTGACAGTAACCAATGCTACCATTGGGTCAAGGGTTAGTCAGGTGAAAACAGACTAACTATGGGTGGGGCTGCAATTATGCAATTCACTGCACCACACCCCACACACATCCACCCTCGAAGTTCCCACTGGGATGTTAGCAAGTATGAAAAGATCAACTGATTAAAGTTTAATAAGTTTAATCACCACCTTAAAAGAGATAATTCTAAGATATATTAATTACTAGAGTTACATCAGATAGTTTTGCCTGGAGTTACCATATTAATATATTTAAAAAAGTGGACAGTATGTGACATACACAATAAATCATCACTGATGTTTAAATCACATCCCGTTATTCCTTTTTCTGGAATCCAAGACTATAAATATAAAAACAAGGTTTAGAGTGGCTTTATAAGACCCAACTGACCAGCATTATTATTGCTGAACATACCAGGGCACTCCTCAGAGATAAAAGAGTTTGCAAGTCTGAGGAGTATTTTTCAGAAGGCTGATTACTGCTTTCCCTGGGAAAGAATAGGGTGCTGGTATGTTTTTTGTCCCCATCAACTACCAGTTCTCAACTAGATCAGGTCTAGTGAGTGAATTAGAAATAACCAAGTCTGCCCCATGTCTTTTATCCTATGCCTGGAGATGCTTGAACTATTGAAGCCAGCTGTAATACAATCGGACAGTCTTATCATGGTGGACTCAATAGATTGATCAAACTAATCTAGAAAGTATCAAAATTAATTTAAATTTGTTAGTGTGTATTTTTTAAATGCTAATGTCAGTTCATGAACTCAGGTATTACATTTTAGCATAGTACTCTGAGGCCCAAAGGGGGCAATTCAACTCTAAGACAATGCCGTGTGAACGCTGTTGGGACGATTGAAATGCCGACACCTCACAGCCACCAACATCGGCAATTTTCCCTCTCACCCCATAGAGATAAGTAGGAAAATTAGAACTGTTGTGTTACCGTAATTCTCTAGGGTATGTGCAGCCAAACATCATGACAGAATATTGCAGAGAATTGAATTCCAAAGAGTTAATACATTGATTTATTGCTGTATTAATTAGAACAAATGTAAACCTCAAAATTGTTACCTTAAATTCAAAGGTTGCTTCCAAGAAATGTTACAATAAACTATAAATACTATCCTTTTTGTCTGTTTGAACTGAAATGGCTACTTTTATAGTACGGTTACATTCTTTTAACTCACACAGTGAACATTGTGTTCAAGTTCATATTCAAAGTTCAAATTTGCATAGAGAAAGGCTACACATTCATATGTACAATGTATGCAGATTATTAAAATGTGTATCTAAAGTTGGAGAATTTATTGGAAATATTAAAGTTTAGAACCGGTTTGACAAACTGGTCAAAATTCAATTCGAAAGAATTTTGAGAATCTCTACCGCCAATTTGTACGCAGCTGCTATGCAAAAATACGCAAATGTCTCAACCGTCGGGAGATGTATTGAGACGCCCACCTGTAGCTTTGCAAATCCAATCATCTGCGTAACATGTTGCATCATTAACGTACAAAATGCAGCATCAGTCGCAGATCAGTCCTGAGTTAGTCTATGGTCCTGCAGAATGGCCATGGGATTTGAGACGCTGGAGCCATATTCCTTGCATGCAGGATCACAGGATCGCAACACACGGTGGCAACACACCAGCGTTCCTTACCGCCACACCCCATTACCTCCCCCAAACACTCCCTGACTGTCAATCACACTGCAAATAATACTCACTGCGAGTGACTGCGGTAATGTACATTAACATATGTGCAGCGTGACTCAGAGGCATGTGCAGAAAGCTGGTAATCGCTCAACTGCTAAAACATCGGTATAGCGTACAACACTGCATCAGGCCCTATATCAACAGGGGAGTAAGAAGCTCTCCAGGCTGCTGTCTGATCAGATCATCATCATCACTGATGATGCACAGCAATTACAGTTGTCAGACTGACAACTTTCAGCGACTGCTACCTGCCCGGGATTGCCTTCGACAGTCTTGGCTATCAGTAATCCAAGACGGCTGGGCTACTGCACATGCACTCTCTGCTGGGGACTTACAGAGGTGATCTCACGAGTGCCACAGGAGGGAGGAGAGGGCATCTTCAAGTCCTTTAATTAGTGATATGCCACCGCCCGGACTGCAGGTCACTCTCTGCCTCTACCTGTTACCCTCTACCCATCACTCTCTGCTTCTCCAAGTCACGTTTGCTCGTCACCCTTTACCTCTGCCCATCACCCTCTGCCCCAGTGGCAAACGCAGGATTTTGAAAGGGGGGTTTCCAAATAACCCCCCCACAGCAGCAGAATAGCAGTAGCAGTAGAATATAAGTAGAATATAATAAGGGGGGGGTGGGCATTAGGCGGGGGCTGGTAGTCCGAATATTTTTTTTTTTGAATGGTGCCGCACCATTAAAAAAAAAAAAATACTCGGACTCCAAGCCCCCGCCGCCGGCCCACCCGCAAGAACCCCGGCGCTCCCCCGACACATACTGGCAGCTTCAACAATTCGGCGGCCGCCCGGCGCCGACCTCAACAGCTCCGGAGGCGCGGCAGTCCACAGAGCGCCGCTGACAGCTGAGAGGCGCTGATGTCACGGTGCCTGCCTGGGAACTGGCTGGGAGGGGTTTGCGCGCTGCAGCTCTCCCTACAGCCAGCCCAGGCAGTGTCACAGTATGTCTTAAAAAAATAATAATAATTTATTAAACAGCGCTGCTCGCCGGGTTGAACTGAGGGGGTTTCCAGGGACTCGGAAAACCCCCCTGCGTGCGCGGGTGTGCCCGTCATCCTCTGCCATTGCCATCACACTCTGCCTCTCCAAGTCACCTTCTGACCATCACCCTCTACCCATCAACCCCTGCCTGCCTCGTCACCCTGTCACGCTCAGCCTCACCCCATCACCCTCTACCCGTCACCCTCTGCCTCTGCCCATCAACATCTCCCTGTCATATTCTGCCCCCCCAAATACCCTCACCCTCTGCCTATCTCACTCTGTCTGTTACTCTCAGCCCCTCCCCATCACCCTCTGCTTCTGCCTGTCATCTTCTGCCCATTACCCTCTACCCCTGACCGTCACCCTCTCTACCTCTGCTTACCACCCTCTGCCTCTGCCAGTCACCCTCTGCCTTACTCCCTCTGCCCATAACCCTCTGCCCCTCCACATCAAACTCTGCCTGTCATCCTCTGCCCATCACCCTCTGCACCTGCCCGTCACCCTCTCCCATCACTCTCTACATCTGCTCATCACCCTCTGCCTCTACCCATCACCCACTGTCTGTCCATGGCCAGCATTCATAGTCCTATGTTTGAGCCCAATCACATAGATGGTGATGCAAGACATCTGTGCAGGCATTTCCAAAAAGGTTAATGTGGCATGCACTCTTGTATACACCCACAGTGGTCTAAAATTGTTCTAATTTTCCAGATCTGCGGTTCTGTCATAGCTCTTAATATATTTGCCAAATAGCTGTGCCACTGAGCAAAATGTATCATAATGCTCTATGGGCCTGATTCAGACCCGCTTGCGAGCGCACAGCGCTCGCAAACGGGTCGATGGTGGGGTACTGCACACGCACGGTGCGCGCCGCACCCATGTGCAAGACCCGGAGCGAGAGAGTAATTACCTCGCTCCGGGACTCATTACAAAAGGGGCGGCTGTCGATGTTGATTGACAGCTCACCCGTTTTGTAGGCGGGGAGGGGGGGTGGCTACACAAACAGAGGCGTTTCTGGGAGGCACCACTGACATCACCAGTGGAGAGCTTCCTGCTCTGTTAGAGCAGGAAGCTCTCTGGGGCTTGCGACGGACGAGACCCTACCACAAGTGTCTCGTCGCAAGCCCCAATGGTACCATCGTGACCATCACCTGGCCGCTCGCAAAAGCTGTGGGTGGTCACCCACAGCGTAGCGAGCGGCCAGGAGGCCGCTACAAAAAAAAAGAAAGCCCTGATTCAGAGCGAGCGCTCTTAAAGAGCGCCTGGCTCTGAATTAGGCCCTATGTTCATTCCTCTCAGGCTATTCCATGGGTATGTTTACTGTAGCTTTAACCACCACTGATAACTTTAGTTGGCAAATTCATACTGCTACAGAAGAAATAGAACATCTGATGTAATAACCTTTTGAGATTAGCCATACATTCAAAACACTCTCTAGCTTGTGAGATTGCAAAATATTCAAGTAGTCTTTGAAATCTTTTAGACTTTAGAAAAGAAAACAACATAATCACTAAACCATGTAACACTGAAAAGAGCCACTGTAATTCCTGAACATGGCATGAATAAATTCTACTGCAGAGAAAGCTGTAATCTGTCAGTGGAAGAGATTGTTGCATTACATCTCCAAAGGGTCAACTCTAAGGCACAACTTTCTTTAATATTCCAATTACGTAATATTCACTTTTCATATATCCGTGCCTAGCCTCATGGCTGCTTCATGTAGGGCCTTGCTAAGAGGCTAATTCCAAGTGGGCTGCAGCCGAATCCATGTCTGCTTATTTTGCCGCTGTTGTGCCTGCGACTTTATGCAAAAGTCACTACAAGGCCCTTCCCTGGTGTACAGTCATGCGTCTGATTATGCAACCACTTTCAGCGACACACCCACAACACTCTTATATCAATCCCACAACACTCCCATAACACACTCACAATACTCCCATAACACTCCAGTAGCACACCCACATTACTCCCATAATACACCCACAACACTCCCATAACACTCCCATAATACACCCATAACACTCGCATAACACTCGCATAACACTCTTATATCACACCCATAACACTCCCATAACACACCCACAACACTCCCATAACACACCCACAACACTCTTATATCACACCCACAACACTCCCATAACACAACCACAATACTCCCATAACACTCCAATAACACATCCACAATATTCCCATAACACCCACAACACTCCCATAATACTCCCTCAACACTCCCATAACACACCCACAACACTCCCATAACACTCCCACAATACTCCCATAACACACCCACAATACTCCCATAACACACCCACAACACTCCCATAACACTCCCATAACACACCCACAACACTCCTATAACACTCCAATAACACACCCAGAATACTCCCATAACACACCCACAACATTCCCATAAAACTCCCATAACACTCTTATATCAGACCCACAACACTCCTATAACACTATAAATAACACACCCAGAATACTCCCATAACACACCCACAACACTCCCATAAAACTCCCATAACGCACCCTCAACACTCCATAACACACCCAGAATACTCCCATAACACACCCACAACATTCCCATAAAACTCCCATAACACTCTTATATCAGACCCACAACACTCCTATAACACTCCAATAACACAACCACAATACTCCCATAACACACCCACAACATTCCCATAAAACTCCCATAACACTCTTATATCAGACCCACAACACTCCCATAACACTCCAATAACACACCCAGAATACTCCCATAACACACCCACAACACTCCCATAAAACTCCCATAACGCACCCTCAACACTCCAATAACACGCCCATAACACTCTTATATCACACCCATAACACTCCCATAACACACCCACAACACTCCCATAACACACCCACAACACTCTTATATCACACCCACAACACTCCCATAACACACCCACAACACTCCCATAACACACCCACAATACTCCAATAACACTCCAATAACACACCCACAATTCTCCCATAACACTCCCACAACACTCCCATAACACACCCATAACACTCCCATAACACACCCACAATACTCCCATAACACACCCACAATTCTCCCATAACACACCCACAACACTCCCATAACACACCCATAACACTCCCATAACACACCCACAATACTCCCATAACACACCCACAACACTCCCGCAACACCCCCATAACACACCCACAACACTCCTATAACACACCCACAACACTCCCATAACACTCCCATAACACACCCACAACACTCCCATAACACACCCACAACACTCCCATAACACACCCAAAACACACCCAAAACACTCCCATAACACTCCCATAACACACCCACAACACACCCAAAACACACCCAAAACACTCCCATAACACTCCCATAACACACCCACAACACTCCCATAACACACCCACAACACACCCAAAACACTCCCATAACACTCCCATAACACTCCCATGACACTCCCTGATTAGGTCATAAAGATGCAAAGGAAATTTTGAAAAATCAAGTTTTGATCCCATTTACAGTACTTGCAACTCTGAATAAGGACCTGAGTGACACATGGTCAAAATTTAAATTCATAGAAAGAAACCATTCCTAACACAGTAAAAGGATGACATGCCTGGATAAAGAGAATGTTTCTGTTAACAAGTAAAAGTAAAAATAACAAAAAGTTATGGGGCCCATACATCTGCTCCGTAGTTCCTGATTCCCCAATGCTGATCTGCCGATTAGTGGGCCTCGATCATCTGCGATTCATCTGGGAATAGGGGAAATTTTGCATTTTAAAAATAAAAAATGATTTGCCGATCTTGAGATTTTTTTGTCAGGATCGGCAAATCTGAGAAATTCAACATGTTGAATTCCCCGATCCCCTGAGCCAGGCATGGGAGGATCAGGGAATGAGACAATCAGTCACAGATGTATGGACCTCATTAGTTTGTCATAAAGAGACAGCAAATTCCTGGATACATTGTGCATGTTGGTATGAAAAATAATCATTTTCAGCCATTCTTTAATCTGCAGTTTTTAGCAATATGCTGCAGACTCTTCTCCTTTAGCAACTATAATTACTATAGCAAACTGAATTTATCAAACAAAAGTAACAGGTATTTGTTTCCATGGAAATGTTGTCTTGTTTAAATAAACATCTTCTCTCCAGGTGGCATCTGACATGGAACAGTGAAATGCTCCTGGCGATCTAGAACATCAATTACTATTTCTTTGTTTACCAGAATATCAATCCCGTTACAAATAATATATATACACTTTTACTTAGAACATTTGGTGAACGTATGGATGTAATGGCAACCAGTATAATAAAGCTATTCATTAATGGCAGGCTTAGTCATCAATACATCTTGACCATTAAATAATAATTCCCACTTTAAGGTAGAGCCTGGAAAACATTTGACTTGCAGATCAGCTGCATTTCACAAACATTACAGCCTAGAGAATAGAGTTGGCATACCTCCCAACAGTTCTAATTTCAGCGTGGCAGTGCTGATTTGAGGGTTCTGTCCCACTGTCACAATAAAAACTACATTGTTCAGATCGCCGGGCAGTTGCGGAGGTGTTCTTATTCACTGATGGCTTAAATAACAGAGCAGCAATGAAGAGGGATCCTGTGTGCACCCACCTCTGGTGTCTAGGGTAGTTCAAGTGTGATAGGTGGACTGGTAGCAGGTAAAGGGCAGCTTGATGCTAGAAGCATGGACATGCCCCTCATGATGTTGAATTGCCCCTAGCCCGTCCTTATTGTGGCTCGCCCCCTGACCCGATTTGAGGTATGATTTGGTACAGTGAAGATCCATTCATTCTGCTGTGTGGCAGAGATGGCCATTGTCCATTGATAGTTATAAAACACCAATGGTTAACTACCAATGGTTGATGGTATTGCCATCGATGGCAGAGATCCAACGGTTCTCTGACATCGATGGCAGAGTAGGACCCAATGCTTTTGTTTTCTATTTTTACTAGTATGGAGCTTAGCCCTGCCCTCGGTGGCATCTAAGCCCTGCCCCCTATGTTGATTGGTCCGCAGCCCTCCCCCCACCAGCGACGTCCATCGAGTGGTGCAAATCATCAATGGTTTACCATAGATTGGTTTAGTGTCATTGATGGTAATCACTGATGTAACCATCAATGGTATTCATCGAAGATCAGCCCATCGATGGCCATCCCTACTATGTGGTGCAGGTGGACAGAATATGTCTATTACATCAGTGGCGGGCTGGGCCGGGGGGCAGGGTGCCATCTGCCCCCCGGGCCGGTACAATTCAGGGCCATCAATGCATTTTTTTTTACTGACTATAGCAGCACAGCGACACCTAGTGGCCGCTGTCAGTACTGCAAGTGATCGGGAGCACATGCAGTAGCCGTAGCAGCAGGAACACCTTCAGCCCTGGGGAGGACAAAGGTGCGGCAGCGGCGCACAGTGTAAAGCCGCTTGCTGAAGTGCATCTAACTGCTACCAGTCCCTGGTAGCCCTCTCCCTGCGCCGAATACTAGCATTTTGGCTGTGGCACCTCTCATGACGTCACATAGGTGCTGACCCCACTCGGAGCTCAGCTCCGTGTAGGCTGTTCGGGGCCGTCTGCTGACTGATGTCACCTCCTGCGGGCTGTTGGCCGTTGCTTAACACTGAGCCTCAGGCAGTGCTTCTCTAAACTCCAAAAGGTAAGCAAGCACCGACAGAAATATTTTTGAAAGCAGTTATATATACATATATATATTTGAGTGAATACTGTGGTCTGTATAATATATATATACATATATATATATATATATATATATATATGTATATCTGTGTATATATTTGTGTATAAATAAATAAAAAAAATGTGGAGGGAGAGAGAGAGAGAAATCCACAATCTGCGGGCATTCATAGACAGGGGCAAATTTTCTCAGGTGGCCATCTAAAATCATAGATGCCTGTAGATCCCATATATATATATATATATATATATACCACCAATTGTTTTGCTTAGGGGTGTGTGGGGCCCAAAGCATTGACTATTATATATATATTTCAATACAGTTTGACTTTTTTTCAAAGCAGCGAGTGGCTGTATCTTCCCTTTATTGTCCCTGCCCTCAGCCCCTCTGTAACACACACTCAATATTCCTACCACTTATACTGCCTGTCACTCTCATTGCTTCTCATTTTCCTGTCACTCAGTCACATTAACCCTTGTATAACTCTCACTGATCCTCATATTGCCTACACTCATCATTTACTGTATTCCTGCCAGGCACACCATCACTCACACTAAGCAACACCCAAACACCCACTCACCCTGGCCCTAACGCTAAGCAACACCCACTCACCCTGTCCCTAACGCTAAGCACCACACACTCACCCTGGCCCTAACGCTAAGCACCACACACTCACCCTGGCCCTAATACTAAGCAACACCTACTCACCCTGGCCCTAATGCTAAGCACCACACACTCACCCTGGCACTAACGCTAAGCAACACCCACTCACACTGGCCCTAACGCTAAGCACCACACACTCACCCTGGCCCTAACGCTAAGCACCACACACTCACCCTGGCCCTAATGCTAAGCACCACACACTCACCCTGGCCCTAATACTAAGCAACACACACTCACCCTGGCCCTAACCCTAGGCACCACACACTCACCCTGGCCCTAACGCTAAGCACCACACACTCACCCTGGCCCTAATACTAAGCAACACACACTCACCCTGGCCCTAACACTAAGCACCACACACTTACCCAGGCCCTAACGCTAAGCACCACACACTCACCCTGGCCCTAACGCTAAGCAACACACACTCACCCTGGCCCTAACGCTAAGCACCATACACTCACCCTGGCCCTAACGCTAAGCACCACACTCTCACCCTGGCCCTAACGCTAAGCACCACACTCTCACCCTGGCCCTAACGCTAAGCAACACACACTCACCCTGGTCCTAACGCTAAGCACCACACACTCACCCTGGCCCTAACGCTAAGCACCACACACTCACCCTGGCCCTAATGCTAAGCACCACACTCTCACCCTGGCCCTAACGCTAAGCACCATACACTCACCCTGGTCCTAACGCTAAGCACCACACACTCACCCTGGCCCTAACGCTAAGCACCACACTCTCACCCTGGCCCTAACGCTAAGCACCGCACACTCACCCTGGCCCTAACGCTAAGCACCGCACACTCACCCTGGCCCTAACGCTAAGCACCACACTCTCACCCTGGCCCTAACGCTAAGCACCACACTCTCACCCTGGCCCTAATGCTAAGCACCGCACACTCACCCTGGCCCTAACGCTAAGCAACACCCACTCACCCTGGCCCTAACGCTAAGCAACACCCACTCACCCTGGCCCTAACGCTAAGCACCACACACTCACCCTGGCCCTAACGCTAAGCACCATACACTCACCCTGGCCCTAACGCTAAGCACTGCACACTCACCCTGGCCCTAACGCTAAGCACCGCACACTCACCCTAGCCCTAACGCTAAGCACCACACACTCACCCTGGCCGTAATGCTAAGCACCGCACACTCACCCTGGCCCTAACACTAAGTACCGGACACTCACCCTGGCCCTAACGCTAAGCACCACACAATTACCCAAAATGTTACTGTCACACACTAACACTGGTGCTAATGCTGGGCATACACTATACAATTATTGGGGCAATCCACTTGATATCAGCGGATCACCCTAATAATTGTACTGTGTGTGCGGGCGACCGAGCGTAAAATATTGATCGGTCGGGCATGCCAGATCGTCCAGCATGCCCTTCCAATGTGATATTTTGTAGGCTAAATGTCGGCTGCAGGCAGTGTATGCCCAGCCATGGCCGACTGACAGACATTTCCTCTGTTCCTTCCCAGTGAAGGAACAAGGAAATGTCGCATCTCCAGGGGCAGAGCGCAGATCTCGGGCCAATACCCTGTGAGATGTCTACAGTGTAAACCCGCGATATCTGCTGGGTGTCAGGCTGCCAGATACACTGTCCATCAGTCTGACAGGCATTTTATCTGGCAGTGCATGCCCAGCAAATGTAACACACTGTAAAATCACTCTCGATGTTTTCCATCACACAGAACGAGCAGGAAAGACGGGCAGAAAGGAAACAAAGACAGGCAGAGAGGGGCAGGAGAGCAAGAGGGGAAAAAGACCAAGATGGGATTGAAGAGAGAGAGACAAAGTAGTGGGATCGGAGAAAAAGAAATGGTGGAGGGAGAAGGGAGATATGGAGAAGAGACAGAGCGGGAAGTGAAAGATGGAATAAGAAGGGAAAAGTGGGGAGGAGAAACGGGGGTGGAAGAGAGAGAAGAAAGAGAGTTTATAAGAATTAAAAAGAAAGCCAGGCAACGCCGGACATTATATCTAGTGTGTGTAAATACAGTGTATATATTATGTGCAGTATGTTTTTAAATGTCAGTCCTTTTGTGGATATTGTTTTTCATGTAATGTTGTATTTTTGGAAGAGTATAATAGCCAAATCCATTCTAAGTATACTGAAGGCAGATACACACACACACACACAAACATGCAAGATCAACACTAAGGGGTCTATGTACTAAGCCTTAAAGAGAGATAAAGTGGATGGAGATAAAGTACCAGCCAATCCGCTCCTGTCATTTTACAGGCTGTGTTTGAAATGACAGGAGCTGATTGGTTGGTACTTTTTTTTCATTCACTTTAACTCTCTCCAGTGCTCAGTACTGTGCATTGTGATTTGCAGTGACTGATAGTCACTGATGCTGCTGTGTGCCGGTGCTGCCCGCGGCTGAGGGCAAGGGGGAGACTGGGAGCTCCTCTCTCTATTCCGCTCTTCAGCGCCTGCAAGTTGAAGTGGCAGCAACTGGTTGTTCCGCTGTGTGAGTCTGACAGGTCAGGTCAAACTTTTGTAGGGCGGCATGGGCAATGAATATGTGTTTTATTTTTTTTCCTGTGAGGGCCATTGCGTTTGATTTGTTTTTCCTGTAGGGGACAATGGGGCAGATATATGAAGCTCTGGAAAGTGATCAAGTGCAGAGTGATAAATGTCCAACCACTCAGCTCCTAACTGTCATGTTACAGGCTGTGTTTGCAAAATGACAGTTAAGAGCTGAGTGGCTGGTCATTTATCACTCTCCACTTTATCACTTCCCAGAGCTTCCTACATCTGCCCCAATGTGTTTTATTCTTTTCCTGTGAGGGCTATTGTGTTTTAAGTGCAACCTCTAGTCAGGGTTAACAACACCAGGGCCACTTGCTTGTGTTGCCCCCCAGGCTGAAAGTTGCCAGCCAGCCCCTGTATTACATCATACTATAGAATAGTGTAATAAACCATTAATAACTATGATTAGAGGTGTGGTTAAACATTTACATTGATTTCTGTATTTAAACTACAATTCAAGTTATCAGAATTTCTTAAACTAACATTGAGAAATGATTGGCATTTATGTTGAAGATCTATTTACAGAATGAAAACAAGCCTTTGAGGTAATGCACCCTTCATCTGCATGAAAATGAAGTCAGAGCACGCAAGCAGTTTGTTTGTGGCTGGTGTTCTAGGGAATAAAACAGAGCACTACTCCTGTACTGTGTATGACAAAAGTAATTTCACCTTTGTGCTTTTCATACTCTTTATACCAAGAAGAAAAAAGTTGTATGATGGAATTTATCAAACTTTTATTCCCAGTATAAGTCAGCATGGAATGCCCAACAGGGAATAAAACCTATTTGTCGGTGGCACATTCAACAAAAGAATCTTTGTGTGTCCTCAGCACAGTGTGTAAGAGAAGAAGCAATTGAGGTGGTTCATTGATGAAAAAGAACTTGAAGCTGAAGCTGCATTCTTGTAAACAATAAATATGGTGCCAAAAATGGGGCCAAAGACATGCATCTGACACTATCTATCTATCTATCTATCTATCTATCTATCTATCTATCTATCTATCTATCTATCTATCTATCTATCTATCTATCTATCTATCTATCATCTCTTTAATTTAACATTTATATTGTACCACTTTAATAAAAGAATATTGCCTGCCGTTATTCAGGGGAAAGCTCACACTTTCCTTGTGCCATCTTTCTCTTTGTTGTGGAGACTTCATACAGTTTTTTATTTTTGACTTAGGAAAGTGTCACCTGTCATTTTGTTGTGACAGAACTGTGCATCAAATGCTTTAAGTGTGGATGATGTGCATTAAGTCTTCACATTGGACCTCCTGACATTAGAATCATCACACATAACATGCCAATGAACACCTTTAAGTGTACTATATGTGGAGACTAAGGAGAATATTTATCAAGCTATTTTCTTTTTTAATAAAATTATTCAGTAAGTGCATAATTGTTATGTATTTCCCAGCAGGGCTGCCATCAGGAAGTGTGGGGCCCGGGTCTAACAAAAATAGGCAGTGCCTCCCCCCCAGCCCCCACTCAAGCCCCCCTTCCCCCACTGGCTGGGAGAAAGCAGTCCCCTAGCCAGTTCCACTCCCCACATCTGCAACAACTGACATGCTGCAATAATAGAAGATTAATTACACCTGTTTTGGCTGCAGCCTCCGGCTCCTCTGTCCTCACACCGCGGCTCCATTCTCATTCGGCGGCGCAGCGCTGGTGACATCATGACGTCACGCTGCGCCGACTCACAAGTTGCGGCAGGTAGGAATCTCAGAGCAAGGCGGAGAGGGAGTGCGGCAGCTATGTGAGAAGTGACTCGCTATGGGTCACTTCTAATGTGTAGCGTTGGGCGATAGTAGTGGGCGGCTCGCTCTTAGGAGCGGGCCCTTGGCTGGGCCTGTCACTCTGTATAGAGGTAGTGGGCGCCGATGGTAATAGGAGTGGGCAGCAGAGGGTAGTAGCGGGTGGGCCCCCTTAGTGTGCGGGCCCGGGACTCCAGATCCGGCAGTTCCCCCCTGATGGCGGCCTTGTTTCCAAGCTATGTAACAACAGCCTAATGCAGGATATTTCACAAATATCTACTGAAAGACGGTAACTAATGGTGCAGACTGCTGTCCATATTAATATCAATGGGGACTATACCAAACTATGAAAAGCACATCCTCAGAAAGCGTAAACCGATTTATGCCTATGGAGCCATTTTCACAGAAGAGAGATCTTACGATCCCTCTCCGCAGCCTCTGACCGGCTACCTAAATCAGATTCTCAGGAGGAGTCCTTCACAGAAGTGAAAGACTACTCTGATACCCCAGGAATGTAACTCGCAGGGACAGCGGTTAGCGCTACCACTGTCCCTGTGAGAAGAAGGTGTCATGTCATACAGATGCGGGGACAGGCTACGGCTGGAGAGTAAGACGAGAGGCAATGCAGGGCTGGAGAAATAGAAGGGTACTGGCTGGGGTTAAGGAGACACTGCATGGTGTTGGCTGGGGAGACAGAAGTGGAGGCTGGCTTGGGAGACAGAAGTGGAGGCTGGCTTGGGAGACAGAAGAGGAGGCTAGCTGGGGAGACAGAAGGGGTTCTTGCTGGGTTAGACAGAAGGGGTGCTGGCTGGGGAGACAGAAGGGGTGCTGGCTGGGGAGACAGAAGGGGTGCTAGCTGGGGAGACAGAAGGGGTGCTGACTGGGGAGACAGAAGGGGTGCTGGCTGGGGAGACAGAAGAGGAGGCTTGCTGGGGAGACAGAAGGGGTGCTGGCTGGGGAGACAGAAGGGGTGCTGGCTGGGGAGACAGAGGGAGAACTGTAGAGACAGAAGGGGCAGCCCTGTACAAAACCATTATTCCTGTTGTGATTCACAATGAAAAAAAACTGAGCAACTTTTTCTTTAGTACATATTCCCTTAAAAGCAGAGACAACAAATTCCTAGGACATCTAGAATGCCTTAGGGGCATTCCATGGCTCTGCAGCTCCCCCACCCCTCCCCTGTCTCTGCCACAATCAGAGCACAGCACGCTGTGTAAGAGTGGCTGCTTTATTACACTTGTTTCATTACATTGGTGAGTTAGAGTGGGTTTCCCCCATTACAACAGCTGCTCTGACACAGCGCACTGCAGTGAACACACACTGACAGCCCAGCCAGCAGCCGGAGTAATGGGGAGGGGCATAGGGGGCACATCACCACGCTTCCCCCCCCTCTCAGGGGGCCCCTGCCATTTATTACAGCTCCAGTGCAGCAGGATTGCACTTCGAGCTAGGGAAACTAAAAGGAAAGTGCATAGATCCCCATCAGTTTTTGTACCGAGCCACCGTGCCCGAAGCATGGCGAGCAAAGTGAGCCTGCGAGGGGACAACTTTGTTTGTCTGGGCAGGGAACCGCACTTCCGCCCGCCACTGCAGAGCAGCAAAAACTCACTGGAAAAATGGTGGGGGCCATTTTCCCAGTAATCAGCGCATGCACAAAAAAGATGTCCCCTGGGAAAATAGGCGCGGGTGCTATTTTCCCGTAGACCAGCGCACGTGCAGTAGATTCTGGCATGAAGCCAGAATCTACAGCACTCAGTGCGCTGACAGAGAGGAGGGGGCCCAAACGGAAGCTGCACACGGGCCCCCTCCTCTCCTGTATGCCTCTCTACTTACCAGTCCTCCGTAGGAGTCCCACATCGGCGCTGGCAACAGCGCTGTCAAAATCGCATGGAAAATGGCTGCCACGGCCATTTTCCCAGCATTTTGCGCATGCCCAGTATGGAAAAAAACAGGAAAATGTCCACGGCGCCATTTTCCCAGTGACCTGCACATGCACTGTAGACTCTGGACACACTTTAGTGCCCAGAGTCTACCAGTGCGGCAGCTGGCCGCTGGAGATAGAGGAGGGGACCCGGACAGAGACTGCACACGGCCCCCTCCTCTCTTGAAATGCCCCATGTGTGGCTAAGTGTGTCACTGTGTATATGTGTGTCTGTCACTGTATTTATGTATCTGTGTGACTGTGTCTGTGACCGTATGTATGTGTATGACAGTGTATGTGTCACTGTATTACTATGTGTATTAGTGTGTGACAGTATGTGTGTGTGTGACTGTATGTGTGTGTGTGTGTATTAATGTATGACTGTATGCATGTGTATTAGTGTGTGACAGTGTGTGAATAAGTCTGTCTGCATGTATGCGTGTAATCGTACGTACGTACGTACGTATACGAATGCATATTTCCTCAAAAGGGATCCAGTAGTATCCCTCTCAGTGTCTCTTGCAGTCACAAATGTGAAGTAGGACTCACGGGTCATAAACCCGGAAGTCCTCACATCACAAAGGACAGCTTATATCAGAGTAGCTGTCCTTTGTGTAAATAATCGCATCAAAGGCTTGCGCACAAGAACACGATCCCCGTACCCAAATGATTCTCTTTAGGGCCCCCCAGTCTTAAGTGTCCCGAGCCCCCTAAAACCCTAATCCAGCCTTAAAGTCTTAATCCAGCTCTGCATGACTGAACACTGATGTCTATGTGAATAAACACTTCATCATCTGAAATTTAGTGCTTGTTTGCTTTTTCCTTTGCTGGAGAAAGCGGGTGTGCATATATATATATACACAGTCAGGTGCATAAATATTGGGACATTGACATAATTGTCATATTTTGGCCTCTATTCACCACCACAATGGCTTTGAAATTAAACAAACAAGATGTGCTTTAACTGCAGACTTTCAGATTTAATTTGAGGGTAATTACATCCAAATCAGGTGAACAGTGTAGGAATTACAATGGTTTCAATATGTGCCTCCCACTTTTTAAAGGGCCAAAAGTAATGGGACTATCAACTCAAAAGCTATTTCATGGACAGGTGTGGGCTATTCCCTCGTTATTTCATTATCAATTAAGCAGGTAAAGGTCTGGAGTTGATTCTAGGTGTGACATTTGCATTTGGAATCAGTTGCTGTCGACTCCAAAGAGCTGACACTATCAGTGAAGCAAGCCATCATTAGGCTGAAAAATCAAAACAAACCCATCAGAGAGATAGCAAAAACATTAGGTGTGGCCAAATCAACTGTTTGGAAAATTCTTAAAAAGAAAGAATGCACCGGAGAGCTTAGCAACACCAAAAGACCCGGAAGACCACGGAATACAACTGTGGTGGATGACTGAAGAATTATTTTCCTGGTGAAGAAAAACCCCTTCACAACAGTTGGCCAAATCAAGAACACTCTCCAGGAGGTAGGTGTATATGTGTCAAAGTCAACAATCAAGAGAAGACTTCACAAGAGTGAATATAGAGGGTTCACCACAAGATGTAAACCATTGGTGAGCCACAAAAGCAGGAAGACCAGATTAGAGTTTGCCAAACAACATCTAAAAAAGCCATTACAGTTCTGGAACAACATCCTATGGACAGATGAGACAAAGATCAACTTGTACCAGAGTGATGGGAAGAGAAGAGTATGGAGAAGGAAAGGAACTGTTCATGATCCAAAACATACCACCTCATCAGTGAAGCATGGTGGTGGTAGTGTAATGGCGTGGGCATGTATGGCTGCCAATGGAACTGGTTCCCTTGTTTTTATTGATGATGTGACTGCTGACAAAAGCAGCAGAATGAATTCTGAAGTGTTTCAGGCAATATTATATGCTCATATTCAGTCAAATGCTTCAGAACTCATTGGACGGCACTTCACAGTGCAGATGGACAATGACCCAACGCATACTGCAAAAGCAAGAGTTTTTTAAGACTAAAAAGTGGAATGTTATGCAATGGCCAAGTCAATCCCCTGACCTGAATCAGATTGAGCATGCATTTCACTTGATGAAGACAAAACTGAAGGGAAAATGCCCCAAGAAGAAGCAGGAACTGACGACATTTGCAGTAGAGGCCTGGCGGAGCATCACCAGGGATGAAACCCAGCGTCTGGTGATGTCTATGCGTTCCAGACTTAAGGCTGTAATTGCCTGCAAAGGATTTGCAACAAAGTATTAAAAAGTGAAAGTTAGATTTAGGATTGTTTAGTTTGTCCCATTACTTTTGGCCCCTTAAAAAGTGGGAGGTACATATAGAAACCGTTGTAATTCCTACACCGTTCACCCGATTTGGATGTAATTACCCTCAAATTAAATCTGAAAGTCTGCAGTTAAAGAACATCTTGTTTGTTTCATTTCAAAGCCATTGTGGTGGTGAATAGAGGCCAAAATATGAAAATTCTGTCAATGTCCCAATATTTATGCACCTGAATGTATATATATATTACACATACCGGTAGAGAATTTCCCATATCCTAAGTGCTCTGAACCAGGAGCATGTCAGATATGGAATGTTTTCAGCATTTAGAATACCTCGGAGTACGGCGGCGTAGGTGGGTGTCCGATGTCCAGCTTGCGTTGTGGGGGTTCAGCTGCGTTCATGACAGAGTGTGGGGGTTCAGCGACATCCATGGAAGGGTGCGGGGGTCCAGCGGTGTTCGCGACGGGGTAAAAGGGGGTTCGGCAGGGGTGTGGGAGGGTCCAGTGGCATCAACAGCTGTCAATGGCCATCATTACAGTATACCATAAAAATTGCTATTTTTATGGTATATGGTGTTTAACATAAAATAATTGCGTTGGAATAGTTTTAAAAAGTTGCTCTTGACCTAATTCAATCATAAAAAAACCCGACAATTTCGGAGCGGTTTTTGGAAAATAATTTGTCAGTTAAGTGGTTAATATATGTGTTTTATGTATGCACAATGTTAGTGTAAGCACTATTTTGTCCAATGTGGCCCCATCGTACGCTAATGCTTTTATGTTAGTAGCGGAACAAGAGATTTTTTTCAACAATAGTGCTATTTCTGCTTTTATCGTTACGTACTGCAGCTATGTAGATGATCTGTTTGTGATCTGGTCAGGATCAGAAGAACAATTTGAGGAATTTATGAGTACTCATAATGCATCTAGTAGCCCAATCAAGTTTACTTACCATATTGATGCCCTTAAAGTGAACTACTTGGATGTACAAGTGTCTTTAGATAATGGTACACTAAAAACTTCTTTATTCCAGAAAATTACTGATAGGAATACGTTTGTGCATGCCAGTAGTTATCATCCAAAACCATGTAAATATGGATTGCCCTTCTCTCAATTCTTGCGTGCAAAACGTATTTGTGGTGAGGTAGAGGAGGCTGAGAGACATATGGATAGCATGGTTCAGAACTTTTTGTTACGTGGATATAACTATGAAGTATTATTGAATGCAAAAAAACGGGCTATGGCCATCCCCAAAGAGTCATTACTAGGGGGTAAACAAGCAAAAGAAAACAAGAAACGCATACCATGGGTTAATCATTTCAACCCAGTCAGTACTAGGATTAATAGTGTGTCTAAAAAGCTTTGGCCCATTGTTCAGTCTGATTCAGCTCTGAATCTTCAAGAGACTAGAGTCATGCCTTGTTACACCAGAGGACGTAATATTAAGGATATGGTCATGCGTACTGATATTTCTGAGTTACGGGGGTGACAGAGTAGTGGATTGAATTATTTATCATTAAAATCTGGCTGCTATAGATGTTTAAATTGTCTTACTTGCAGATATATGCAAACTGGTATGTACTTTAGACATCCACATAGTGGAGCAAAATTAGATATTCGATATAGACTTACCTGCCTCACTAAATTTGTGGTATACCTCATAACCTGTCCTTGCGGACTGAGTTATGTGGGTAAAACTGAGCACATTATACGAGAGAGAATGGCATTACATTGATCTGCGATCAAGGCCGCATTGGTAAATAGAGGTAGTGATCAACCAATAGTGAGGCACTTTTTTGACGCATGGCATGGTCTCTCTACTTTTGAATTTATATTAATTGACCATGTTCCTGAAACAATGCGTCGTGGTGACAGAGTTGGTAGCTTATTACGATGTGAAACACGTTGGATCCACAAACTAGGGACTTTTATCCCTGCGACGCCTTAATTAGAATACTGGGCTAAATTGTTTTGCTTAAATGTGAGAACTGTGTATTAAATTTTGTGGTAGTACATGTCTTATGTTCTTTATGGTCACCTCTGAATGATTGATCTATTTAAGGGCAATATGCTAATTAGTTTGTGAAAATGACCTGTAGATATACAGTATGCATTTACATTTATGCTCTAATGCCTTGGCAACGGATGAATGTGGATGACGTCACCAAGGGTGCGACTTGTTGTTTCCCCGTGAGCCGGCTCTGCATGCGGTGATGGTGGAGGGTATTTAAGGTGAGTGTTTTGTATTTGTTATTATCCTGATGACGAGGTATTAAAGAAATCTCAAAACATTGACACTTTCAAATGGAGCCGTGTGTGGATCTTGTTGATCGGTGTGCCACCTATTCGCATGTTATATATTGTACCCTGGCTGCGGGGTTACTAAGGAGGGCACCCGACGCTGGTGTTGGATACAGAGGGAGTGCTGCCCATTTGGTGAATTATATATATAAAATATCTATCTATCTATCTATCTATCTATCTATCTATCTATCTATCTACTAGGGGGCACCCGTCAAAATCTTGCCTAGGGCACCAAATTGTCTAGGGCTGGCTCTGCTTAAAACCTTACATACAGTACATGAAAAAAATTATATTTTTTTAAAGTTTTGCTTCTGATATATATTTTTTTAATTATTTTGACTAATATAAATCGTTATATTAGTCAAAATTTTCGAATAGAGGTTGATTTACAGGTGAATATATAGAATCATGAGTTGCACATATTGTGTATACAACACTAAAAGCAGCATATAGGTGCTTATGAAGTCATCATTAAATCCTAAACTCAAACTTGGTTTATGTAGGTAGACAATTTAAGTTTCATAGCTAATATATTTTACAATACATGTAACTAATAATAATAGCTCATCTGAAAGTGACATAATTATCTGGTATCTGTACACCGTAGATGAGCTGTTCATATAGTTCTAGATGAGCTGCTCGGGTTATCGTCCTTGAATCATCGCTCCAAGTGCAAGCTACATGCAACAGGATGTAGTCATAATGTCGACATTCTTAATGTCAACATCACAATGTCGACTTGTATGATATCGACATTGTTGAAATGTCAACATTAGACATGTCAGAAAAATTTTGACAATGTAGACATCTGATATGTCAACATGTGAAATGTCAACATTCTGCATGGTCTGGAAGCGGAGGCTTAGTGTTAGGCTATGGGAGGGGAGGGTTATAGTTAGGCTAGAGGAGTGGAGATAGGGTTTGGCACTTGGGGTAGGCCTAAAGTTAGGGGTTAGGATATGTCATACCACAAACAAGGATCAAGGAGGACAGATATAATTCAAGCACTTGTTAGAATCCAGAAGAAGCACAGTTCAGCAGCTCCTGGTGAGGTCACCTCTAGTCTACTGGCATTCACTATTCAGGTGTGCAGACCAGTAGACATCATGTTGGGCTGCGTTCTGTATCTTGATTGCTGCAGCTGAGTTCAGAGCCTTGCTGGTTTCTGGACCTGTTATGATTGGCTGGTCACCCTTTTTAGGGATTTCACTCTGACATTCATTTGTGGTCTGTAAACAGTCTGATCCTGTCAGTCCTGGCATTTATTTGTAAACACGCTTGTTGCTTTATTTTTTTATTTTTTATTTTCATTCTTTATATGCAGCTGCAGCTGCTCCTAACTATCTCTTTACACTGCACTTTTCTTACTATGGTGGTGCCCTGGGGCAGCTTGGCTGGGCCAGTTTTGGGGGGTCCTGCTCTCTGGATTTGAACCCTAGTATGTTAGGGACATACCCGAAAGAGGTTACCTGGATATGGTGGGTAGGCCCATAACCTTGGCCATGATTATGCTAAAAACCTCTATTGATTGCAAAATTTTATTGCATTTATATATATTATTAATAATTTGGAGTTGTGCACCTGAGATTTGTCTGTTTCGTATTCAGAAGATGTGTCCAGTGTCTCTGTACAGTTTAATCATCTGTGCTATTTATAAAATCTATCAGCATTTCTTCACAGTGCAATCAATCTGTGTTATTCAGGAGATCTGCCCATCCTCTCTTAATGTGTAAATTATCTGTGCCATTTGGAAGATCTATCAGTATTTCTTCTTGATGCAATCAATCTGGGTTATTCAGAAGATCTGTCCAGTATCTCTTTACAGCGAAATTATCTATGCTATTTGGAAGATCTGGACAATATTTCTCTACAGTGCAATTATCTGTGCTATGCAGAAAACCTGCTCCCTTACAGCATTTCTTAACTGAGCAAATTACATTTGCTACTTGAAAGATCTGTTCAGCATTTCTATACTGTGTAAATTACCTGTTCTATTTGGAAGAGCTGGCTAGCTTTTTTTCTACAGTGCAATTATCTGTGCTATGCATAAAACCCGTTACCTGTAACATTTCTCTACTGTGCAAATTACTTGTGCTATTTGGAAAGATCTGCCCAGCAGTCTCCGACAGTGGAATTGTCTGTGTTATTCAGAAAACCTACTAGCATATTCTTCAGTTTAATTACTAGAGTTATTCTGAAGATTTGGTAAGCTGTTTTCTATATGTAGTTCAGTATATCTAGTTATTCCTGTTTAGTTGGCATGTTTAGCAAGTGCATTAATCTACTGGTGCCACCTAGGTTAATGGTACATTTAGCTAGTGGTTTTCAGTTGTTATGCCATGTAGTCATGTCAGAAGTGTCCTGTTCCTTTTACATATATGTGTATGTGACCTTGGGCCTGCACTACTTAAAGTTTAAGTATTGGCTGCAGCTAAATACCAGTGAATGATAGTAGTTCTGGGAAAGGGGGTTGTTATAGGTAAAGTATTTGGCAAGTTGGTTCTGCAGACTAACATGGAAGGCCCTCATAACAGTACTCTAGGTGAAATAAAAAAAAAGAGAAGACAGATGCAAGAGAAATTTAGAGGGTAACAGTGGACACTAGTTAAGATTTTGCATAGAGGTCTTAGGATCTTTAGCTTCTCTACTGCTGCAGTGTGTTACCTCTTATGTGTATTTGGTAAAACACCTGAGCAGTCAGAACCTACATTAGATGTCAAAATTCAAGATGGATTTATAATAAAATAAAAGTCATAATGATATGTTTGGTTTACAATACTTAAATTTTAAAAGTTTAAATGAATATATTTTGTTTAATGCAGGGGTAAGAGAAGTGGAAACGTTTCAATATGAAAACAGTGTGAAAACAGACAAATGATTAAGACTTAACTGAAATGAACAATTACCTTAATTGTATTACTCTAATGTTAACACAGCAATAAAACATTTGGTTGTCCATTTTCACATTGTACAGTGCTATATTCTCCCTATCAGTGACTTTTTTTCACTAAATTTTATTTCCATGGAATCCTGCTTACATGTCCTAATTTGCCTCCCTACCACATTTGGTTACATTCTGGCTGTTAGATCAAGCTACATACAAGCCCTGAATAGGGGTAGTGTAATTACTGTATGTCAGCCCTGTGGCCACTCCCGCTCGAGTGAATTGCAACAATGTTGTCAAAAGGTTTGCATTACTTTGGACTGTTTTACAATATACTATTTTGGACCGTTTAGAGCGGTGAAAGACTTCATGTTCTGTATTTTACTGATTATGCACAATACAAGAATACGCATTTTGCGCTTTCCTGCAGGACTTGCATCCATCTCTACATGAGCCCCTTAATGTGATAATCACAAGATAGGCTTCAAAATATAGTGAAACTTATTTATGAAAACAGAACACATGTGTGGTGATAGTCAGCTGATCTAGTGCTGAAATGTAGGATAATAAACCCGTGTTAGAGCAGATTCATAAATTTACATCACTGAACAAGACTAGGGGGTCTATTTACTAAACAGTGTTAAGGTGCCTATCCACTAGAAGACAGGTAAGAGACTGCACGATTATGACATTGTAATCGTGTAGTTGTTTCGTTTGTCAGTCTGTGAAGTGCCTACACTGAACGAGCAGTCATTCGGTGCAGGCACAATCAATCATCTGTAAACATGCTGAACCTGACGTTATCGTCAGGTTGACCAGCATATTTGCACGATGATAGATGTCTAAAAGACCAATTTTTTAAACAATCTGCAAATGTTTTTCAAATGATTATCGAACGATTATCGTACGATCAAACAATATCGATATCGTTATCGTTCAATCGCTCATTTTAATCGTCTAGTGGATAGTGGCTATTAGGAGACAAAGTGAAAGGAGATAAGGTACCAATCAGCTCCCAACTGTAATTTTTCAAACACAGCCTGTTACATGTCAGTTAGGAAATGATTGGCTGGTACCTTATCTCATTTCACTTTGTCTCCTAGCACTGCTTAGTAAATAGACCTCTATAACACAGATAATTGCTGACAATTGTAAGTAACATACACATGAATGACAGATTTTGATTGTAATAATGTGTTTCAATGAGATAAGTTGCAGTTCAGCATACATACATGGATATGACAGTTTTTGATTATAATTAGATGATCTGACAGCAGCACAATAAATATATAATTAGTACAGAATTGATCTGAAATGTATGTGAAATTAAATGTGTAAAATATTGTTTGAAAATAAAAGCAGTGTGGTAAGTACCTGTGACCTTTTATTAGGGCTTCACCTAAGTGCACTAGAATTGGTAAAATTATTGAATCTCTGTTTACTGATCTATTATACTGCTTTTGGAGCCAGTGGAGTATCTACCATGGGTGCAGGGTGTGCTGTGAAAGATGGTTCTGCCATCTTTCTAAATATATAACTGGAAAGATGGCGCCGCACAGTGTAGCCAGCAAAGTCTTTCCTCTCATCTGCACAAGTGCCATTTATAGTGCCACACAGTGTAGCTAGCAAAGTCTTTCCTTTCATCTGTACAAGCGCCATCTTTCTGAATACATCACTGGAAAGATGGCTCACAAGGGCCGGTTATAGGAGGGATGGACGGGGTGGTCACCCAGGGTTGCCCACACCTTGGGGGCACCCACACTGCAGCAAATATTGACCATAACCTGGCCACTCTGGCTCCCGCAGCTTCACACAGGCACAGCACACTCTCACTGACACTTATTGATGGACTCGACAGTGACTGCCTATAGAAGCCCCACCCCTTGTTGACATAATGTCACGATTCATGGGTGCATGTGTAGGGGGTGGGGCCTAATGCCATGAAGTGCCCCTCCCATCAGAAGGCTGGTGGCTGCTGCAGCTGCAACTGGTTTGTGTGTGTACTCTCTCAGTCCCTTCCTCCCTCTCTCTCCCCTTCTCTTGCTCTCCCCTTCTGTCCCCTCCTCCCTCTCTCTCCCCTTCTGTCCCCTCCTAACTCTCTCTCTCTATCTCTGCCTCTCTCTTCCCCTATCTCGGTCTCCCTCCCCATCCCTCTGTGTTTCACTCCCTCCCCCTCTCTCCCCCTTTCTCCTCTCCTCTCTCTCTCCCCTTACTCCTTCTTTGTCTCTCTCCTCCCTCCCTCTCTCTCTGTCTCTCCCTCTTTCTTCCTCTATCTCGCTCAGTCTCCCTCCCCATCCCTCTCTGTCTCACTCCCTCCCCCTCTCTTTCTCCTCCCCTTACTCCCCTTCTGTCTCTCTCCTCCCTCCCTCTCTCTCTGTCTGTCCCTTCCAACCTCTCCCTCCCTTTCTCTCACCCCTTTCTCCCTTTCTGTCTCTCCCCTCCATCCCTCTCTCGCTCCCTCTCACTCCTTGTCCCTTGCTCCCTCTCTCTTCCCCCTCCCTCTCCCTGCCCCCTCTCTCCCTCCCTGTCCCTCCCTCCCTCTACCCCCTCTCTCTTTTCCCCTCTTCCCTCCTCTCTCTGTCTATACTGTATATATATCTATCTATATCTCTATCTTTATTGATAAATATATCTATATATCTATCATCTCGATTTATACATCTATCTTATCTATCCATCTATCCATCTATATATATATATATATATATATATATTCCCCCACTCTAAATACTGCATTTCCCCCTGACAGAGGCCATTATTCTTGATGGGGACCCCACAAGCCTTAATCTGGCCCTGCTCCGCACAGTAGCTAGCAATGTCCTTCCTCTGTATTTCAAAATATATCACTGGTAAGATGGCACCGCCAGGAACAGATATGGGGATGGCCCACTGCATTGGTGAGATGCTACACACAGGCCACCTATCTCTTAAAATCCCCCCTGTTCAAGGCTATTTATAGATTCAACTTGATATAACATTAAATATTATCCAACAAAAAAGAAATAACAGTATATTGTGGTTTGCTTAAAACACAGACTATTTATATGTGGCATTTTTACCAAGGGCACAATTTCATGGTGAACCTTTCCTTTTCCTACTCTAAGCTTGAACTCCCACAGCCTTCATGTGGTTCCTTTATTCTGTCTTCTTTGTATCCCTCTCATTGTTTTCAAAGAGTTTCATTCCAAAGATCCTTGTCAGAACTTTTTCCAGTGTCTGCAGAAGAGTCTCAGGGGTTGAAATGAGCTATTCATCGTTCTATCCTGATGTGAACGATCTGCCCTGTATAAATGCAAATTGTTTATTTATGCAAATACAACTATTCTTTTATTTACTGATAACAATGATTTTACATTCTGTTCATTTTTCACTTTTGAAAGTGACATGTATGAAAATATGCGAGATACAATCACTTTGTGTTTATGTTTGCCCTCTGTTTCTTGCAATGTGTGTGTTTTACATTTTCCAGGCAATATGTAACATTAAAATGACGCATTTACAAGAGAGCTATTTATGGATGGGCTACTAATACAGCATATCTTGCATCATGTAATATATAATTACTTTTATAAATGTAGTCAAAACTAAGCATGTGCTTTTCTAGTAAAATAAAATGCAACCTTCTTTCAATGTAAACAATAGAATGTATAATGTATCTATAATAGAATATTGAAATTTATATAACTACAGCAAACATGTTTAATTTTGATTATGTTTACAACCAATCAGCATCTTTTAGTGTAATTTAAACTAATGAAAGCAAGCCTCTGCTTGGCTGAGAAAAGTTACATTACTGTTTTGCACTGTGTCTGAAATTGAACCTTTTATCTTGTTGATGCTGCTCCTTTTTAATTCATTGCTATCTCCAGAAAACATCAAGTCTCAGACTAATAGTCTGATTAGCTAAGCATGTAAGTGGTTTTGACATGGCCAAGAATGGCTGTTTGGCTCACTTTCAACAGTTGCATATTTACTGGAGTTTATTGTTCAATAGAAAGTCCCCTTTTTACATTAAATGGAATATGTTTACTTCCTTCATGGGTGGGAGATCTAATATTGATCAGTGAAAGCTGGTGTAATATAGATTTAGAGGGGGGCATAGCACCCAAGGTGAACATGTATCGATTCTAGAGGGGGCATTGCTGTGCCCTCCTGACATCCCCTCTGTATGAAGATGCTCCTGAATTATTATTATTATCATTTATATATATGGTGCTACAAGTGTTCCATAGCACCTTACAAAGTACATAAACAAATAGGTGACCAGTGACTTAAGCTGGCCACACACTAGAACAACTTACATCCAACCAGCCAACTTGTTGATTGGTTGGAATGAAAATCTGGTAACGTATGGGAGTAACTGATGATCAGCAATTTGCTCCTAAATGCCAGAAAACAGATGAAAATGGACATCAGACAAGTTTGTTAAATGTTTGATCTAAACTATTTGTTCAAACAACAGTTTTGGTCCATTTTCCAGCGTTTGGGAGCAAATTGATGATTGTAATTTGCTTTCATACCTTACCAGATTTTCATTCCAACCAATCAACTAGTTGGCTGGTTGGACAGATAATCTTTAGATGTGTGGCCAGCTTAACAGTACAATACAATACAATGCAGGACAAGGACATGAATAATATACATTGCAACATTAGTGACCATAACACCCACATAAGCAACAGAGCATAAGCAACCAAGTGTTAGGTGCCCTAGTGGGGAGTAAGAAGTAGATGAAAGTAAAGTAAGGAGAAGCACAAAAGGGTAGAGGGCCCTGCTCATAAGAGTTACATTCTAAAAGGGAGGGAAAAATCCTGCTGCATATATAAACATATACTGTTTATACATAAACAAGGGTGTGTGAGTGCGAGATTGATAACAGCCATCAAGCATCCTACACCTGGGTGGTGTAACTGGTGATCCTGTGTCAAGGTAGCACCAGGAGATGGGGAGGGGGGTCCTGGGGCATGTGCCTCCCTTAATCTTGAACTGGGCAACAGTTTGGGAAAAGCCCTTCCATAGTTTAGCTTGACAATGCCCCTTGGTACCAATGGTACAAAGTGAGGTCCATCAAAAATGGATTTGCTTAGTTTGGTGTACAGAAACTTCACTGACATGCACAGAGCTTCAACCAATTACCTTTGGGATGAACTGGAATACTGACTGCAAACCAGGTCAGGCATAATCACTGAACATTAATGCTTGACCTCCCTAATGCTATTGTGGCTGAATTCAGGTGCATCCCCACAGCCTTGTTATAACATCTAGAGGAAAACCTACTGTATGCAGAAGAATGGAGGCTGTTATAAAAGCAATGGGTTAACCAACTCCATATTATTGCCCATTGTGTTAGTTTGAGATGTTCAACAATCACATATTGGTGTGATGTTCTAGTGTCTACATCCTTTTGGCTGGTATGCAGTCATATACAGTAGTCGGCATTCCCATTGCCAATGTTGAGAACATCAACACTGTAATGTCATATGGTCCTGAGTGTTGACATTCAAAATGTTGACATTATGCATGTCTACTTTCAGAACATAACAGGGTTAGGGTTAAGGTTAGGCTGTGGGTAGGGATAGGGATAAGCTGCAGCAAAGTTTAGGGTTAGGCTTAGAAAGTATGGTCGACATTCTCAGCATCAACATGTATAATGTCCTGTTCCATAACTAGCTACGGGCGACCGGTGCCGTTGCACAGAGTGCAAAGGCTCTGTGGTGGCACCATTGACCCCCCCCTGGCTCTTGCTCCTGGCTAGCAGGGTGCCTGGAATGGCACCTGCAGCCAGGATTGCAGCAACAGCAGGACCTGTGGTGCGTCTCCAGACAGGTACCATGCACAGTATATGCATCCGCATCCGATTGGGCGTCCTGAGGTCACCTGGTCAGTGCTGCTCTTACCATAGCAGCCGGTCACGTAATGAAGTTGTGCACTCGGTGAGTTGGGCCAGCACAGGGCGCAACTGTGCCCTGTTACGGCTTTGATAATGTCGGCATATTGAACATATCGTCATAATGTCAGTGTGGGTACAGAGAATATTAACATATCAAATGTCGACGTGTAGACCCTGCTGGCCATTCAGAATGATGACATTCAGAAAACATCTTTTGGCCATGTAGTGTGTTACATAACAGGATGGAAAGATTAAAAAGGAGTTGCACAAATGTGGGTAGTCCCTTTAAGAAATGTTACTGTTGTTCTATAAAAGCACTTTGTCTAATCAATAGATCTTATTTTATATTTTATTTAATCAATCAGTCAGTGAATCAAATCTTTTTTAATGTGCCAACTACCCAAGGGTCTTGCAGTCTGGGTAAAATGCTTATTTTCACAATTGCTTTTAGTCCAAGCCATTAGTCAGCACATACTGTATATAAGAATTTAAACACAATATCTGTACAAAGCATTTATATTATACAAAATCTATGTGTACTTTTAAGTATTTTCTCTTTCTTTTTGAAATGGGATGATAAAAAAGGAATGTTTTGATGTCAATTTTATAAACAGTTTTCTCATTCCAATTGTGTGTCTATGGGGCATATTCAATTAGGTGCGAGTTTACCAAAAATCTAGACCAGAGTGAATCTTGCATGAATTTGTGAAGTACATGCTCCTGAACTGTGTGCATGCAAGTTAAGATGATGCAGAATCATACATCTACAATTTTGTCTACAGAAATATAACTGGGCTGTAACGTGGTGTTCTCACATAGGCAAAGTTCAGTGTGGCCATGTCAATGAAACTGTGAGTTGGTCGTATAATAAGTGTAGATACACCTGTTTCCAGGCGTATCTTTTGCACCCTGTATACAGTAGGGTGGTGTAAGTACACAATGATGAAAGATGACTAGTAGGAAACCAAGCTTATACATATGTTGTGGTGTTTGTAGTATGATATGTCAACATTCAGAATGATGGTCATAATGTCAACATATTTATTATGTCGACATTGTGCTTTTTGACAGTCAAAATGTCGATAAAGACTTTTTCACTACTTTAGCTTAACCTTAACCATTAGCCCTAAATCTAATCCTAACCATAACAATAAACGTAATCCTAAACCTAACCCTAAACTTAACCCTAAATCTAACTGTAACCCTGACCTTAACCCTAAGTCTAACCATAACTCTAACCATAAGCCCTTTAACTAATCCTAACCCTAACCCTAAACGTAACCCTAAATCTAATTGTAACCCTAAAAATAACCCTAAACTTAATCCTAAATCAAACCGTAGCCCTAATCATAAATCCTAAACTTAACCCTAAATCAAACCGGAACCCTAAACTTAACCCTAAACTTAACTATAAATCTAACCCTAAACTTAACCCTAAATCTAACCATAACCCTAAACCTAACCCTAAACTTAACCTTAACCCTAAACCTAACCCTAAACTTAACCTTAACCCTAAATCTAACCGTTACCTTAAACCTAACGCTAAACTTAACATTAAATCTAACTGTAACTCTAAACCTAACCCTAACCTTAACCCTAAATCTAACCGTAACCTTAAACCTAGCCCTAAACTTAACCCTAAATCTAACCATAACCCTAAACCTAACCATAACCCTAAACCTAACCCTAAACTTAACCTTAACCCTAAATCTAACCATTACCTTAAACCTAACCCTAAACTTAACCCTAAATCTAACTGTAACTCTAAACCTAACCCTAAATTTAACCCTAAACTTAACCCTAACCCTTAATCTAACCAAAACCCTAAACTTAACCATAACCCTAAATCTAACTGTAACCCTAAACCTAATACTAAATTTAGCACTAAAATGCTTTGTCAAAATTTTGACTGTAGACATGCACAATGTCGACATTATATCAATGTCGACATTCCTGTATGTTGACATTATACATATTGACATAATGTCCATGTTAACATTCTAACTGTAGACATTCAGAACATGTCAACATTCTGATTGTCGATTTTCTTAATCTTAATATTGACATTGCGGGTGCACTGCAAGATGTGTAAAACAATTTTTACTGAATTCAATATGCACACTGTGTATGTAACACAAATAGTGAACATCTTATATCGGAGTACAGAATACAGACATACTGTAAACAAAATTGTGTAAACCTACAAGATGTGCACAATCTTATAAATATATGGAGACCGCTTCCGAGTCTAAAATAACTATCAGTCAATAAAGACACTTAAAACCTATAGTATGTAACATGGTTCTGATTGTACTTCAAAAAAATTAAGCTTTTAGCATCATATATGATTTTTTTTTCTAATAAAATGAAAAAGGAGATGGGGAAAAGGAAGGGGTGGTGAGTGAGTAGGGAGATATTAATATCCATTTCTAATATTACTCTGCTTACGGTACAACATTATGGTACAACATTACGGTACAACATTGGTAAATGTTGTGAGTATAATTAAGTAAAGTTTTTTCAAAAAAAGACCAAGTGGTATTTTCAAACACATTCATAATATCAGTGGGAGCTTCAAGCGGTAGGTAAGCAAAATACATTTCTCACTTAAGGCCCCCATACACGGTGCGATATAGCAGCCGATCCGACAGATTGGTATGATATCGCTGCTATATCGTTCCATATGTGGGTATGATATCGGCCAGTGCTCGCTGCCGTGGGAACATACATTGCTCCTCCAGATCTTTCTGCATTTTCAGTTGATCTGGGGGAGCGATGTACGATCACATGCAGCACTATGCGGGTGGGGGAGGGGGGTTCTGGTATAATGGGCGGTCGGCCACCCGATCACTCCATGTGTGGGGACTGCCCTATATGTCGGCCACCGGATCGGCCATCGCATCGTAATATATATATTGCACCGTGTATGGGGCCCTTTAGAATGGAATTTACTGACTCCCTTTTCAATATCAAACAGTGCAGTACGTCTATCAAAATAAAGTATATTAAGCAATTCCAGTTCAACATTGATAATAACAGAAACGTTTTGGATATCCATTTGTGGAAAATAAGTTTTCTAGCCAAGGTGGTTAGCACAGACAGAAAGGGTTGCATATTGCTGGGTATAATAGCAGGTGACCAGATAGTGATATCTGCAACAAGCTGGGGCGTATTTATAATGGGTGCAAGGTGTGTGGTGCACATAGGCCCCTTGGTCCGGGGGGGCCCACACACCGCACTCCCTGCACCCAGTTAAATATACTCACCTCTCCATCGGCAGAAATCACTGGTGATTCGTGCATGTGCAGTAGAGATGTCCTAGAAACATAGCATGGACGTCATGTTCCAAGATGACTTGCGCATGCGTAGTAGACTCTAGCACAATGCCAGAGTCTATTGCGCTGCCGGAGAGGAGGGGGCCTGATCGGAGCCTGCACATGGGTCCCCTCCTCTCTTACAGTGCCCCTGGCAGCAAGAAATGGTTCCAAAAGCTTACCCGAGCATAGGGATGCCCACTGCTGCCTTCTCTTATATCCGTCCGACGAGGTGCAACAGTGTAAACAATAAACATCGGTAACATTGATGCACATCGGGCAGTCACGCAACTCGTTAGTCAAGTCTGACGTGCCTCAAACACTCTCCTCTGACATTCTGAGAGCTCTCATGCTGCAAAGGAGATCGCAATGGCTAATTTATGCACGCCCATGAAACTGCATTTGCGCTCAATCACGTAAATATAGGCATTATATAAATCTTGGATTTAGGCCCACAGTGCAGGAAGGCATTGGGTCCAATTTCTGTCCTACACTGCATTAGGTTCTTAGCGATCATTATCACAGGCAGCAATGATGACTTATATTTTTCAGAACTTTCTGGATAATAGATTTTCAGGTAATAGATTCCAAAAATGCACATTCACTTTAATATCTTCTAAAATATAACTTTCCAAATGGAAACCTCACATGATTTTAATTCAGTAGCTCCCAGCTACAGTACAGTACCAGGAAAATATTCCTAAACGTTTGTGCATATAACTGCATGATTTGTAACATCATTTGGTCCCCAAGAGCTTATAACAAAAACAGAACTTATCACAAAAATGATGACTTTCCACTAAATAACTTGGACTACACTGTGATGTAACACGTTTGCCTAAGTGCCTGCCACATTGTTTCATTTGTTGTCTTCTCACTTTCTGAAGCTATGCAGTGTGACATGATACATAGCACATTGCAGTATCAGTGACTGAATATGGTCTATCTGAAAGCTGCACCGTTTCTCTCAGAAACGCCTATGCATGAAATCACTGTTGTTTCATTGGCTTAACCTACAGTGAATTAACCGAACTGAAGCTTCACAATTTACATTTCTCTGCAGCTATAAGTGGAGGGGTACAATAGGAATGGAAACATGAAATACAGATGTGTCCTCATACACCTAGTGTTTATAGGGCCTGATTCAGCAAGGATCGCAGTTGCTATTACGCACGCAATCGTCTGATTGTTGCATTCTACGCATATGTATGCATTGCAGTGCGTGAACTAGATTTTGCAATTGGGACTGCAGACCCATCCCAGAGTGATTGACAGGAAGTGCCATTTGTGGGTATTGACGAGGGTATGGTCGGGTGAACACAGGCGTGCCAGTGTGTTTGAACACCGTTGCAGGGGCGTGCATAAATTATCCACTGCAATGGCCTACTCAGCCTGAGGTCTCAGCGTGCATGGTTGTTAGCAATTTCTGAGTAAGCTCAGAGCTTGTGCAAGTGTACATGAGGCTGCGATGGTAGTCGATTGTACTGATGGTTTTGCAGTCTTACTAAACATTATGGATGTGTGGTAATTAAAGTAGGCGTCCTTATGTAGTGCTGTGAGGGAATAGCGAACGCAATGAATTAGCATACTATCGCAGTTGAACTGCGTGCGTAGTCACTATTGTGTATGCAGCAGCATATGGTAGTGAAACAGACCCATACACCATACCATGCCAGATGACCGGGGCACCTGAGCCGCCCTGAAAAGTGTAGCGCACCGTCCTTTTCTTTACATTTTGCATGTTATTTGTATACTGAAGTGTACTACAGATGCTGGGCTGCGACTTTAACCACACAGGAATTTGCTTTAAACACGTACAAAGTTGCAGATGAAGCACAACAGAACCTGGCCTAAGAAAAATCTGTGCCGGCGGCATCGTCGCACTTTGTATACAGATTCAGGCTCAGTCGTTCACAGATGTACAAATGTCGCACATCACATTGATCACTGTAATCTAGCAGAGTAGTTTTGTCGCTTCCAGTTGTTTTATTTGTGCACACTGTGAGCGAGAACAACACTCAGTGCAGCCGATTTGCTCGGGACCTGGAATGACAAGAGGGACTGTTTGGCGTGACTGAAGCCATAGTGCATGAGGACACATCGGTATGAACTAGCCATTACAGAAATGTTAAGACAGTCAGCTGCAGCAAACAGTCTTGTCCTTCACTATGAACATCCTTCCTGTACTGCGGAGAGCTTTTATATCCGCATTGTATGTGTACTCTTTTGGTTATCTACCAGCTGTCATGGGTGGTTGAGGATTTGGACCCGGAGTGGAAGCAGGAGAGGTTTTGAGGGCAGACTTCTGGTACTGGAAGGATGCTGGCTTGAGAGGAGTGTTGTTCATGAGTGGCCCGCTGGCAAAGAGAGAGGTTCAGCTGGTAGTATACCCGATAAGGTAAGTAGGGAACGAACAACTGGTAACTGGATGACCAGTGGAACACAGATAGTTCGGATATAGCAGGAATCCCGATGAGGATGGTAGCCAGGAGTAGCGCTGCTGGCACACAGTGATCAAACGAAGATGGCTGGAACCTGGACTAAGCGGAGTCGAGGTAACCAAACTTGGAACAGGTATCAGCAAAGAGCACAGAGAACTAGCTCCCAGCTTGTACTGGGAATAACATTGCACTGGCAAAGAAAGGATGGCTCAGTAGCCCTTAAATACCAAAGGAAGTGCATAATGGTTGCTAGGACTCCCAATAATGCTCTGTCTGGATAGCCTAAGATTGGTCACCTGATGCAATCTAAGATGGCGGCACCCATGTCACCCTGAAGCGTTGCCTAATGTGACTTATACTCGCAACTGTACTCAGGACTCTGTGCCTCAAGGACCCTGTGGTATACAGCGCAGATCTCCAGATGCCTGGGCCCACGCCAGAAGGACCCTGCCACAGCATCCAGACAGGTAAGGTCAGCTAACCCCAGCCACACACAGCCCTGGTCGTGACACCAGCTCAAACTATGTGCCTGATCAGAACTGCATGAGATTCTGTCTGGGTGTGTATCTTGTGATTTTTGGCTATCTGCACATGGTTTGGGGCATGCATATGCAACATAGGGTAATTATGGTAGAATGAGGGTCTCAGTTACATCTCCCCTTGCGGCTGAGTGGGTGTTACTGGACTGCAATGTAGTGTTCGCACATAGAATATGGGCTTGTTGTGGGCATGCTGGTGGGAATGCAGGCTATTCAGGGGTAAGTGTATGGAAAGGTCCTGCGCTTTCAGTCGGATCTTATGCAACAAGGAGAGGGCTGGTGCAAATGTGTATTGATGATGATGATGATGACTGCCTTTGTTAGCAGAGGGACGGGGGTTGAGTGGTAACATAGATGTAGCAAGATCTGAATACAGGAATCTGCTTTTATTTCTGAACATGTAAAGTGGACGGAATTGTGGCTGCTTTATATGCAACACTGAATCGGGCACTACGTATCTGGTATTTTTCTTTTATTTTTGCTTTCTGCTAGAAGTTGAGCATAGAGCCAAGAGACTTGTTTCCCATGTTCTAAGAATATATAGCTGTAGGTTTAGCAATCAAGGAGAATGTGGAGATTACCAAAGGATGTACAGCAACAACTATTGAACTTTCTGGGTTCAGCTGCTGAATTGTGAGGGTATTCCACTACATCTTCAAAATAACCCAGTCTCATTTCTTACTGCCTTCACTATATTATACTGGCATTTTATTTCTAACAATATATACATATATACAGTTGTGACCTAACTACAGATAACAGGCATTAAACATTACCAATAACAAACATGTCTATAGACTAGCATTAATGCCCAAGATCTTGCTTCTCTGACCAACAACCTGTTCAGTTTCTTCAATGTACCTACTGGCATGTTCTCTTCATTGGATGAAGTAGCTTCTCTTTTCTTCTCCTAATCTCAACTGTCTTAACCCTATGGAATCCTATAGAATTTCTGAAGATTTACACATCTCTACTTGTCCTCTATGCAGCCAGGAACCATGCGGTGGCCATGATGAAGGTGGGGTCTCCACCAAAAAAAACAACCAACAATATTGTCTTTACAAATTAAAGAAGACGGTGTAGGCTCCACACTATAGAAGTGTATATTATTGTGGGTTCTGGTACTCACCTATTTGCCATTACACAGTAAATATAGATATGTTCATTTATAGAGGAAAGTGTGACCCTACATCACTTCCTTAATTACCCCCCTCTTACCCATAGCTCCAGGTGGATGATGGTTAACATGGATAAGGGGAGTGTAGTTAGATCTCCCATGTGTATTATCTTTCCCCAAACAATCTCTCAGTGTAAATCTGCTACATTTAAGTTTTAATAATTTATTGTTAACATTGAACTTTATATCCTCTTATATACAGTACAGTTCCTTTTTTCAATGGGGACCTACTTTAACTTTATGTAAAAGCACGCGAATGCTAGAATTAGCATGAGAGGACATAAGCACCCTGTTTTTTATTGTGCTAATACTGGTTAAAACTGGTTTGGGGGGTTGCAGTTTCGTTATAGGTTAGGTTAGTGGGTCAATCAGTTGTGTCAGCCTATCAGAGACCTGTTTGGGCGGGCTCTGTTTATGAATATTAGGGCGCTGGGAGGAGTCAGCTTTCTCTTTTCCAGTTGTGATCTCCTCTGGATAAGTACCTCAGTACCTCAGTGTCTTAATATTTATTAGTAATTCTTGCCACTGTTTTGTTTACCTTCCTTTGCTATCCTATATATTCTGCCTACCTTCCTTTGCTATCCTTTATATTCTGCCTATCCTGTATTCCCCTACACCTTTCATCCCTCCTCTGTATCCCCCCCCACACGCTCCTCAACTCCCTCTGCCTGCTCTTGGCCTTTGCAGCTCGTGATACCCCCACTCCTGTGCCCCATCCGCCATGCCGCACCCGCGCCGCAATGACCGGGGGGGGGGCAGATGCAGCCAGGCCGCTTTCCTTAGCTGCTGCCTACCCTTACATGCGCGGCGCGCGCACTGCGCCCACGCGGGTGTCATCGCGGGCACCGGCGGCACCCGCTATCAACGAGGGCAGCGGTGTCTTGGCGCCCTCACCGTCGGGCCTGCAGGCATGGCTGGCCCGCGGTGGGGGGGCCTACCCCGAGCCTATCCCAGGCATCAGGGGTTGGCGGCGGGAGCGTCGCTGCGGCGGCCGCGGCTCCCGTCGCTGGCCCCGCCCTGGTGGCGGCGGCGGCCATTTTAGGTGCGCAGGGCTCGCAGGACAGGACCCGGCTGGCAGCGCCGGAATGGGGGGATTTGTGCCCTCACCGCCGGGCTCACATGGTTGGCTGTTCCACCGGGAGGGCCCTTCCCCCCATGTTATCAACACACCAGGGGCTGGCGGTGGGAGCGCAATCGCGGTGGCCGCGGCTCCCGTCGTTGGCCCCGCCCACATTACAGCGGCGGCCATTTTAGATAGGCAGGGACAGCAGAGCCCACAGTTAATGGCCGCCGGCTGTCAGGATGTGGGGAGGGCGGGATCGCTGACCCCACTACCCGGCCCCACAGGCTTTAGTCCACAAGCGTCCGCGGAGCCACATTATTTAAGCAGCCCTTTTTCCGCGACCTCCACTGCTTTAGGGGCAGGGAGGACAGAGCGCAACACCCCTGGCAGAGCGCTAACCCCCTCGGGTATGGTGCTTTTTTCCAGCCCGGCAGGGCTGCAGGCGCCTTCTATTAGGCGTGGTGCTGCGGCGGATGGACGCGGTGGTGTCTCCGCTCGCAGCACCCCCATAAATCAGCAGTATGGGTTACCTCTCGCTGTGCCATTGCCGCAGGCTCCCAGCGTCGCGTTTTATGGCCCGGCGCGGCATAATTTGACTTTGCACAGCCCGGCATTGGGGGCGCAGTGGTCCCCTTATTTTGCTCAGGGCCTAGCGCAGCAGGTGCTTCCAACCATCCCGCCAGCATTTACGCAGCAAGGTTTCGACCCGCGGCTGTCCCAGGCCACGGGTCAGTTCACGCATCAGGTGATGCCGCCCTATGCGGGGCAGCATTTTTATTCTGCCCCTTCATGGTTCCAATTGCAACATCCGGTTTCACACCAGGTGCCGGACTATGTTGTACGGCGGGAACCAATGCAGCAGCCCCCTCTGCCGGTGGCCCCCCCTCCGGTTAGGCCACCCACCCCCCCTTGCGTAAACCACGCGCAGACGAGGGCTTCCCCGTTAGCTGTGGTCCCAACCCAAGCCCCTGCAGCGGCCGCGGTTGCGCACAACATTGTGTCTAACGCTGTCGTCCCAAGTCCACAGGGTTCATCTACCTCGGCCGTAATTGCTGGTGACGCTGTGCCTACAGAGGATGCCCAGCCGTCGTCAACCCCGAACGTGATGGATCGAACGGGCAACGCAAGTCAGGAGGCTGTTTCCGCCGTGGTGTCAGCTACCCCGTCGACTTCAGGAGCAGGTGAGATACTATTGCACCACAGCCACATTGAGTTGTCACACTCGGAGGATTCCTCCGACTCTTCCAGTACAGCTGATAAACCGCGTAAGCTAATGCGCTATTTCGTTCAGCAGTTGAAAGGGAAGCGTAAAAGTCCGAATAGAACGCGTAGTTCAGCAAGCAGCTCGGTTCCGGACGCGACGGGTGACGCAGTCCACTGCTCTAACACTGCCATTTTAAGAGGAGTTAGGTCGAAAGTGAGGGAGCGTATTAGAAAGGGCAAATACGTAGACATGTTTGCCATTACGCATGACGCCAAAAAAGCGTTGGATACAGCTAAATCCGGGGGGGCGGCAGCGGAGGAAGCGCGGCGCAGCTACGCCAATTGGCTTTGCGGGATGTATATTTTCGCGGCTTGCTATACCGAAACTAGGCCTGCCGAGTTTCTGAACATCCTAAAGTATTTACACCTCGTGCACAGCATCCAGTTGTCCGCTAGGCACAACGTGTGGCGTCAGTACGACGAGGCTTTCCGTAAAAAACAGGATGGCCAGAAAATTCTTAGCCTCGGCTTTAAAGATGTGGAGGTCACTCAGCAGAACAAACCCACCACAGAAGCACCAGTGGGCCGTAGGCAGCCCTTTGTTGCCCGTCCAGGTTTTTACACGGCAGGAAAAGGAAAGTGCTTTGCCTTTAATAACGGGCAATGTAACAGAGGAGCCAACTGCCGTTTTAAGCACATCTGTCTGTCGTGTGGAAGCAATCACGCAGTTAAAGAGTGCAAGCGCACGGGCGGACAGGCAGCTGGGCAGGGCGAGCAGCGAAATGCTAAATAGAGCCCTTTCACCAATACAGTTAGATGTGTTGGAGCGTTGGTTGGGCCGCTATCTGTTTAGGACGGAAGCAGCCTTTTTGTTGCAAGGTTTTCGGGAGGGTTTTCGTTTACCAATAGTTAGGTCAGTTGCGGCGTTGGCAAAAAGGAACCTTAAATCGGCTAGGGACTATCCTGATATCGTGAGGGCCAAAGTAATGGCGGAGGTGGACTTGGGCTGCATGGCCGGCCCTTTTTCATCTCCTCCTCTGGCGGATTTGTGCATTGCTCCCTTGGGAGTTGTTCCCAAGAAGGAGGTGGGCAAATTTCGGTTGATTCAGCACCTGTCCTACCCAGAGGGGGGATCGGTTAACGACGCTTTGGACCCAAAGGACTGCAGCGTCGTTTACCAGTCTTTTGAGGACGCCCTCCAGATGGTGCAGGGGTTTGGTAGGGGAGCGCTATTGGCAAAAATAGATATAGAGGCGGCTTTCAGGTTACTTCCATTGCACCCCTACTCTTTTAGATTCATGGGTTTTAAGTTCGAGGGTTCATATTTCGTGGACAAATGTTTGCCAATGGGTTGTTCCATTTCCTTTGCCTTTTTCGAATGCTTTAGTTCATTCCTGCAATGGTGCATTCGAGCGGGTTCGGGAGAAACTGGGATAGCCCATTACTTAGATGATTTTTTGTTAGTTGGGCCAGCTGATAGCATTGTTTGCGGAGAGCTGCTTTTATCGGTGCAGGCTCTTTTTCGCGTCATGGGCGTACCCATTGCGTCGAAAAAGACGGAGGGGCCTACCACAGTTTTGTCCTATCTAGGTATCGAGATTGATACCGCATCGGGTTTATGTCGGTTGCCACAGGATAAAGTCATTAAGACGCGCGAGTACTTAGGGCTATGCCTCTCTGCAAAGAAAATTTCATTGAGGCAGTTGCAGTCATTGCTCGGCCTTCTTAATTTCTCTTGCCGAGTGATCCCTATGGGTAGGATATTCTGCCGTCGGTTGGAGAGGGCCACGGCGGGCATTAAAAAGGCACATCATTTAATTCGTTTGACCAGGGAGCTTAAGGAGGACGTACGGTTGTGGTGTGCCTTTTTATGGGATTTCAATGGTGTTAGGATTTGGTTACCCAAATTGGTGGCCAACTCCGAGCTCCAGCTTTATACTGATGCGTCCGGGGCTTGCAGTTTTTGGGGCCTTTTTCGAGGGGCAGTGGTGCGCCGAGCCATGGCCAAAAAGCTGGCAGGATGCCGGTTGGATATCTAATATGCTCCTTTTGGAGCTTTTCCCGATTGTGGTGGCAGTGGAGATTTGGGCTGCGCAGCTTAGCAATCGGAGCATAAGTTTTTGGTGCGATAACTTGGGGGTAGTCCAGGCCATTAACAATCAGAGGTCAGTCTGCCCTCAGGCTCTCAGTTTACTGAGGCATCTGATACTCTTGTGTCTCCAGGGGAACATCGATTTCAGGGCGCGGCACGTCCCGGGCGTTGACAACGAGATAGCGGATGCTTTATCTCGTTTTCAATGGAATAGGTTTAGGTTATTGGCAGATCATCGGGCCGGCATCGATGGACTCGCATTGAGAGTTTTGGCACCAAGCACCTTAAAATCGTATACGGCAGCATGGGATTCGTGGCTGGCTTTCTTAGCGGAAGTAGATCGTGGTAAGAATATTGTCGATAGCATGTTGCAATTTGTTTGGATGTGGCATGAGAGGGGCCGGTCTAGGGCCTCAATGTCCGGCGCATTAGCCGGCATCTCATATTTTTCGCGCTTGCGGGGTTTGGTAGATCCAACTAAGTCGTTCCTTTTGAGAAGGCTTTGAAAGGATGGGCTAGAGAACAGGCAGGGCCAGGTGATTCTCGGAGGCCGGTTGACACCGGTTTATTGGGAAATCTACTGGTGGCAGTATCGGGAGTAGCCTTAGGACAGTATGAGGCATTCTTGCTTCAATTAGCTTTTGTTTTGGCTTTCTTCGGAGCGCTGCGGGTAGGCGAGTTAGCGGCCGCTAGCAAGAGGGCAACAGGCTCGGGGATTCTGCTTAAGAACGTGATGGTTAAGTCGGATTTGATCTTGCTAAAAGTTCAAAGATCAAAGACCGACCAATTAGGTAGGGGGCATTGGCTGTCGATCCCTGCGCATCCGGACCCGAGCATATGTCCAGTAAGCATAGCTAGGCGATACAACTTACAGCGGCCGCAAGGCGGTTTGCAATGGCTTGTTCATAAGGACCTTTCGCCACTGACGCGTTTTCAGTTTGCTGCAATTTTTAAGCGATGTTTGGTGGCGTTGGATCTGCCGGTTGAGCTTTATGGCACACACTCGTTTAGGATTGGCGCGGCTACTTGTGCGGCAGCAGCGGGCTCTTCCAGCGACGCAATCAAATGGTTGGGTCGTTGGAGGTCTTCCGCTTATAAAGGTTATGTGAGAGGCGACATGCTGCCAAATTAGACAGCGCTTCTGGCGAGTTTGTTGCTTGGGAAACCCAGTGCCTTAAGCTACCCGCCGCTAGGGGGGATTGGAGTTCTTTTCACCTTTTGCCCTCCATTGAGGTTTTGGTGTTGTTCACCTCCATCTGGGTCACTCAAATAACTCAGTTTCCCCGACCTGTTGTTGGTTATTTGAGATGCGACTTAAATACTAATGTTCTTTTAATAATTTCCCCTTACAGGTGGTGGTAGGGTGTTTGGTAGGGTGTGGATCGTAGGCCATTCGTATGTTTTTTGGGTTTGCAGGCACCCCCTTGCTCGTGTTGGCCACGGTAATGTGCGCTGGATAGAGGTGCGAGGACTTCGTTGGAGTGGTCTTTTGTCTCTTCTTTGGGACTCAGAGAGGAAATGGGGTGCCCCGGATTGCTTAGTTATACATCTAGGCGGCAATGATTTGGGCACTTGTAAGGGCGTTGAGGTTATCCTGGCCATTAAAAAAAAAGATTTCCAAGTAATTGCCGAACGTTGGCCGCAGGTGCATCTGGTGTGGTCGGAAGTTATCCCTCGTAGGTTTTGGCGAGGGGAGCAGGGTGGCGCGGCTTTGGATAGGGTGAGGAGGAAATTGAATGACGCAGTGTCTCGTCTTGTAGAGGGTTTGGGGGGGCGCGTCATTAAACACCCCCGTATACGTTTCGAGGAGGTTGATTTTTACAGGGATGATGGAGTGCATTTGGCAGGGGAAGGTTTGACATTGTTTGTTTCGACTCTTTTGTCGGGTATTGCTAGAAGTTAGAGGTCCTGTTAGCTGGTGGCGGTTCGTTGTCTAGGGACACCGTTTGGCGGAAAGCAGTGCTCCTCGACGGCTCAATTTAGTGCAGCTGAACTTGGCTAGCATCCCCCCTTTGAGAGAGGCGAGTCGGTTGCTGCCTTAGGGGAGGACCAGGTCTCCATCTTATGGAGGGATCAGCACTGTGCTAGATTAAGGGGGGATGGTACTACTCAAGGCAGCTCACATCGGGTGGTGGATTATCCACCTCCTTCTTAGTAATACTCTTAGATGGGCTGTAGCCGAGGTAGCACTGCTTTTTCGCCACCATGCTCGATCATTACAATCTTAATTCATAATCTGATTTCAATAAATTTGGCTGCGACCTCTTTTTTGCAATCTATATCGTTGTCAGTGTCTTTATTTTAGTGATAAGTTTAATTTAAGTATGGTAAAATAATAAAACTATGGGTGACTTAACCAATTTTTATACATTTCCAAGGCCAGTTGCTACATAAGTAAAGCTTAATTCTGCGTCATTGCTGGATTTTTTTCTTTTCTTTTTTCTTTGCTAAATACTAGACACTGCATTTTTATTATTTGGGTATCTCTCATTAGTAAACTGATTCTGACTGCAATGTGTGGTAATTGGCAATGCATGCCTACCCTTGTAAGTTGTAACATAGTACTAAAATGTATCAGCTTTGTGCTCTTTTCAGAATTACATAGAAATGTCTTTTAGACACTATTTTGCATCCGATCGTCATCCAATGGACGGATCTAAGCACAAGCATGTGTTAAAAAATAAAGAAGTATATGATTCCCTCCCTGGCAATTTCAAATACTGGAAGATATGTTGTAAAAGGAACAAAATGAACAGAAAATCAGTCCAGGATTCTCTACCATTATGCAAGTCATTTGTTCATAAAGTTCTGCAAAGGTCACTCTAGCAGCATTAAATGTATTTCCTGTAAGAGTGCTTGTAAAAGATCAGTATGAAAGGTACAGAAAATTACTATTATGACATACCAGCTGCATTGGCTTTTTGCTTGTGTCTGTCTCTGTGCAAACCTACTGACACTAAACCACTTGTATACTATACCTAGTCTACGAAAAAAAAAAAAAAAAAAAAAGACTACAATACTTCTAATGCAAGGGAAAATAAATGTTAGTTGGTCTATTATGTGCCTCCTGCAGTGCTTATGCTATTTGTGCCCATATTTGCAGTAATGCACCTGTGTTTATGAAAACTTTGCAAGGATCTGTAAGCCAAGATAATGACATCTGCAGGGCTGAATGCATTCCCATGGTAGGAGATGAGCAGATTGGGGGCATTAATACACCTCGTTATGCACCCACATACAAAAATAAGATTTTATTTAGTAGAATGAGAATACTTAATATGATACAAGTGATGAATAAGTCATTTTTGGAAGAGTGTTCTCTCTTTAGAGGGAAGCACAAATCATTTTTTTCTCCAAGGAAAAACGCTCAGATTTTATAGGTATTGTAAAGGTGGTGGTAACTGAGGCTCTTATACTTTCAATGAGATGCCTTATGCACCTTGTATGAAAAAGCACATAGACCAATAGCAAATTTCCACCAATTTAACAAAAACATTCAAGCACAGCAAAGGGACACATAATAAAGAAAGTTCCTGGTGCCCGATCACTCTAATAATTAATCTAACACATAAATAATACTAAACTAAGCAGTATTTTAGGAGAAAAATGTTAACCATGAAACTAATGGAGAGGGTGAACCTAAAGTGCTCTTAGTCAGGACTTACTTAATGGATATTTGGTAGATATTGTATTATATGCACTATTAAATTATGTGAGTGTTTTTGATAATAAATATACCTAAAGGTAATGCCTTTCTGATTTTTTTGGGGGGAAAACACTGATGGAAGAAGTTTTATCCACTTGGTTGCAGTGCCCTGTTTGGAAACTTATCCCAGATACACTTGATTTAATCACTAACAAATGTGAGTGCACACTGAGAAGAAAAAGAGTGGTTTCAATTGCACAAATGATATTTCACTATTAGTTACTACAGTTAATCACAGTGTATAAGTACCGGTGTACGGGTATAGACTTTTAGGATGCATGCACTTTGATCCGCACATTCTTACATCAATTTCATGAATGTAAATGGGTTTTTGATCAAATCATTATTTTTTTATTACATGATACATCTCATAGTCTTTGAGCATTTGCCTGGATCTGTAAGATAGACCATTTTAGGATTCTTTGGGCATTCAATTGTTTCACCCCCCCTATGCGTCCGACAGGAGCTATTCAATTGTTGCTCCTGTCCGGCGCGATCAGCTGGCGGAGCACCATTTCATCTCACACCCCAAGGGGGGGCAGCAGTTTTACATGGCTAAAGCCGACCTCTATGGGCACGATCAGCGTGATAACAGGCATCAATTCAATAGCGCCTAGCGATCTCCTGTCACTTTAGACGGGAGATCGGGCGCGCTAAAGCAATTGAATACCATCCTTTAATTGTGTCTCTGATTATAATGTAAAACTGGTGGTGACGCTAGTGACTTATTTGGATGATTAAGACAGGCATAGTCTGTTCATGTAATTGTGGCACATTTGGATGCGTCAGCAGTTATACCATTATACCGGTGCATACCAGTGGCAATGCTACTGTTTTCATTGTGGACACATCTTTTATTGCATCCGATGTAACATTTGCACATTAATCTGCCTTTTTCTTCTGATTGAGCCCCTTTCTAAGCTGTTGTATAGTGGTAAATATGAACATGAATAAGATTGACAGCAATAGCGCTGTAGGCAAGCTAGAGTACAAGCAGACTTAGTAACCTTTATAAAACCTAAGAACACTATTGCAATATGAATTTTATTATACAATAATCTTTTTTTTTATTTGACAAACAGAGAATGTAATGATAGGACTGATGTAACTTCAAGTCAATGGCAAACTGACAGTATATACCTTCGCATTCCTACAAAATCTCAACTTCGATCCGGTTAATTATAGGGTTTTTCCACTGTTCGGCGTGCATCATCCAATAGGTTACCGTTCATAATATTGCTGTTTCTAGACTGACTTTGTTGCTCGTTTTTATTCAAATCAATTCTCAGTTTTGGGTCTGACATGAATAAACAATAATTCCCTACTGAGAGAAGACAGACAATAGCTAAGCTTTTAAAATCCGTTGATGTCATTCTATAGATGACAGATTATATGAAAAAGAATGAGGGGAGAACTGAAAAAGCCTGAATCCAGACAATGTATTTGAATCAAATAACTAAGATTTAGGAACTGGCACAAGTACAAGCATCTCTGCCAGGAAATCTATGTTAAAGTTGCAACCTTTCATTCAAGTGCTTAATGGATAGCTAGCAGAGCTCAACATGAAGACTTGCTAAGCTATTTTATTACAGGGAGAGACCACAAAATCTTATAGAGAGGTATTATGAAATTTATGGAGCAACAAAGCTCAGATTTCCACTTCACAATACAAAGGGAAATCTCACTGGTTGTAAACCATTAATGCAAAGATGAAGTACACAGTTACTTAGATATAATAGCTATATATCATGTGTGTTTAGATGCTGTATGTCTACACTGAACTATGAGGAAGAAATTGTATTACTCTTTTCTTTTGGGCAATGAAAGACACAAAATTCACTGAGGTCATTGAATAGAAAATGAAGAAGACAGATGATTGCGGTTTAGAGCTAAATACTTGTCACTTTCCATCCTGATTGAGTCACAAGTGACCTAAACTAAAGCAGACGTGACTAAACCCTCAATGAGTTTATTACATATTCTGTTTAACCTTTCTCCAACAACTGATAATATTCTGTTATATGTGAGTTGGAAAAAACAGCTGATTACTTTTTGCTTGAATGGCATAGATAAACAACAGCAGGTCACTGGTCTGGATCAGCTTCAGTACTCATAATATTAGACATTTCAGTAACCCACCAGCTTTCACTGAAAATGTTATAATTCTCCAATTTTCTAAAACTATCAACAACGGGGTAGCGATTATGGGAAGCATAACTGAACAAATATGTCTAAATGAGTTGCAGTTTTCCAGAAATATTTGTAGTTACCACACTGGGAACTGATAATACTGTGCAAAGGCTGGTCCATCCCCATTGAATATATTATAGTATAAAGTACATGCAATAAAGCCAGTATAGTGTATAGAAGGGGTGCTGCCACAATCTTGGCTCTGGCCATCCATCACCCACAGAGATGGAATATCCCCACACACTGATTAGTGGATGGCTTGAGTTTTTCACCATTCAGAATGCAGTGTGTGCTGGGGACACAACCTGGAAGCAGTGTGATAGTGTTATGCTATCACACTGCTTCCAGCTCTTCAACAGGGCAGGCTCTTATTGGAGCCCGCCTCCTGGCAAGAGAGACTCAGTCAATTCACATGAAAATATTCATTTTCACATTGCAAATGTACGCAAAAAATATTTAGCACATCCACATTAAAAATGCAGATTGTGATAAATGTAATCCTAAAACATTAAATCTACTATCTTCATAGCTGCAATATTACCTTACCTTTATTACTAATATGTCATGTACTAAAGAGAAATAAGATTCTCCTAAATTAATCCCAGTTGGGCTAACACATATCTTATTCCTGGCAAGAGACATTCTGGTTGGAGTATCTGAAGATGCCAACTGAAAATTAACCAATTTCACCACATTACACTCCCGAGAGTACACTATTAATAAAATATTCATAAAATCTTTCTAAAAGATGGAAAAAAATGTATTCTTACATAATAAGAATTTAGGTTGATCAGGGTAATGAATACTAGATAACTTTTTATGTCTTTTCTTTCTAAAATACATATATATTTGGAGAAACATTAAAGATGACCAATTATACACCCAGGATTGGTTCTCCCATTCACAAGTAATTTTCTTCCGCTTTAGGTAAGACAGTCACCAGTATATATGAATGACACTATATAGACACCATATAGATTAGTAAAATCATTATTTAAACAGTTAAAAAAAAGCTTAAGTAATATAACCATTTTTATTTATGCACTCTTCACATCACATTCCTTTATAGTATGACTGAGTATAATTGGAAGCAATAGTATTTTTTATTGAATGAACACAATTACTTCTAAAAATGCTAATTCTATTTTTGTTAGATTGCATGCAATTTATTAAGAACTCAACTATTCTTTATTTAATAACATTTTATTGCAAAAACAAAAAATTGCTATGAGTAATAAAAATTTGTACCCAGCTATAATTTACAATATATATATATATACATATATATATATATATATATATATATATATATATATATATATTGGAAATAGTAGTATTTTCTTGTATATCAAGTTACAAGCTAAATCTAATAGATTGATTGCAAAACATTACAAAGGAAATAGCGATCCAACTATTTTATTGAATAATTGCCATTTTTAAAATATAGATATAGCCAGTATATGGTACACTATAGAAACCACCCACTTCGTGGTTAACTAAGACAAGAAGTGGATTGTTTCCATGAAGTGCATTGCAGCAAAATTGAAATGAGACACTCAACTTTATTTTTATGCTTTATTTTAAACTTTAGTATTTTTATATTTTAATGCTCCATGCTATTATACAATAATTTATGATATTGTGAAGAATACTTTTTTATCGTAATTGTCCATTTTTATGAGATCTATTCTCCAGGATAAACATTTTTACACATTTTCTTTGTTTCGGGATCCTGTTCTAGGCTACCCCTTATATGTACTAGGGAACTTAATAATTAATATTTTTTTCACCACATTGGATGGACATTCTCATAATTTCATAGGTCACTTATCTAAATTAGTCCATCTATAAGTTTCTGGTTCAGTTTTACTACCTGATTTCGAGTCATACACTACATTGAAAACTGAACCTGGATTACACCAAGTGGCACCAGCCAAACTTTTCTACATAGATGTATAAAGCAAAATTGCATGCAGAGGTCCACTTTCTTGAAGTAGGCACAAGATGTAATACAATTATTTTTTTTTAACTATGATGCTGCTAGATTAAACTTTAGAAAGGTATGAGTTGCCTTGAGGAAAGATACCGTACGTGCTGAGTGTTTCCATGACATGACATTATCACTGTACACCATGTTTCAGTCAGCCCCGTCATCTTACAACTGATGTTGGGACAGTATGACTGATATGAGACACAGTCTAATGGCCATGAGAGGAAGCAGTGGTCTGCCTGCTCTGGCCTGGTGGGAAAATAGAATGAATTAGAGAACATTACACACTTGAGAGGTCTTGTTACCTTACTTACTGAACCACTCTCATATATTTAAATATTAAATATTTAAATATTCTTGATTACACTTCTTTTAAGGCCTCATTGTAAAAGTTCCCTCCAACCTAATGTAGTTCCCATGTGAATTTTGTTCATATTGGTTTTTTATTGGAGACTAGTATATGTTTATAAATAGGAGACTAGTATATGTTTATGATTACTAGTGTACTCTAATGTACATATTGGAAGTTGTTTGAAATAAATAGTGTGTGACGTCCTACACCATTTTACTGCATGATCTTTTGTTTTTCATGTTATGAAAAAAAATCATCTATTCCGAGGTATTTCATTTACACACAAGATGCAGTGTGTATGATTTTAAGGAAAGTATATTGTTTAATTTGTGTGACACCAGCGCACTCTGAATTATCACCACATTATATATTTTGCTAATTAAGATTGTAGTGAAGGGAACTATCTATTGATTTTTCAGTCTGTTGCTATTTTGTGTCAGTTGCGCCCAGAGTTACTTCAGCAATTTTTCTTCTATAGTAGAATTGATTTTAGGCTTACCTACTGTGGCCCGTATTCAATTAGCTGCAATAAAAAATGTTATTGCGCATTCATTTAATGTGCATATCACCCCGTAATTTCACTTAAAGCCTGTATGTGTGCTCCCCTTTATCACGCAATTTAATTAGAAAAGGCTTATCCCCAAAAAATGCAAACTAATATTGGATAATAGTATAGAAGCCTGTAAGTGGCCAAAAGCAAAGTATAGAAGTCTGAAAGTGGCCGAAAGCAAAGTATAGAAGTCTGAAAGTGGCCAAAAGCAAAGTATAGAAGTCTGTAAGTGGCCAAAAGCAAAGTATTTGGGGGTTCTTAAAATGTGTCATATGGCTGATATAGGCATTAACCCCTATGGAGAATTAATGCACATTATAATTGAATAGCTTTAAATTCATGTCTCCCGTAAAAAGTCACATTTACACCCATTAATGGGTTATCATGGCTAATTGAAATTCCCAATGTTGTGTGTCACTGTATGTCTAATAATGAAGTAGATGATTAAATTAAATTCTATTTTTTTTATTTTTCTATTTGATTGTGTATAAAATATTATATTATTTTTTTATTTCTGAGTAAATGTATCTATTAGCTTCTATAAATTGTTAGGGGTGTAAGTTTGAACAGCCAATATCAAAGTTATTGAGATGTACATTATACGTACAGATTTAACATGTCTCAAATCTTCTGCATGCTGTCACTTTAATAGAATATTGCATCACGTCAAGTGTGTTTCGCAGTGTGATACTGAAGTGTGATATTTAAATTACACACAATACATTTTTCTGTCACCAGACAGCACATTGAGAGAACCATTCTACACATGTAAGGTGCAGAAAGATGCAGTGCATACATTCTGTGATTTGTGAATCAAATTGCTACATGGAGAACTGCAAGTGATTGAGAGTTACCTCCACTTAGATAATGCACTGTGTACATAAGATCATGAAATAGCAGTCAACGTGCCAATTCCCAAATCTTCAACCAGCCCCATTCCCAGACAGTCCATGACCATGGGGTACTTCTGTAATAGGAACACTTGTACAGCGGGCCTCTATAAGACAAAGGAGCAGGGTGGCATCTAGGGGTCCAGGTGCCAGGTGACTTGACTCACTTTGCCAGGGGCAATTAGCTGCAATATTATGTACCTCAAATGCCATACTGTACCTTCTATACCATACTGAAGTGCCACCCTAGTGACCCTACTGCATTGGACAAGGATGTGTAAGGATTTGCATTGGACAAGGATTTGTAAGGATTTGCATTGGATAAGGATTTTTTATGTTTTATATTATTTAAAACCAAAAAAGTAAAATATTAAATAAACAGATTATGAATAAAGTTGAATTTTCAATTTTCAAATAAACTTTTTGTCATTTCTTGATTTATGGTAGAACTGCAGTTCTCATTGTGATTTCATACAGTATATTTACAGTGATACAAAAGGAAACCTTTAGCCAATGATATTGCAAGTAAATCTTATCAATAGTTTGGTGTTTAATGTAAGCAGTACACAGAGAAATCATAGTGCATGGGCTATATAATGGCTGCAGATTGCCCATCATTAAAAGACAATCTGACACGGCATGCTACATCTATACAAATCCGAAATTAGCCGTTTAGTAAGGCCACCCTGATATACACTTTCAGTGACCAGACATTATAATGCGATAAAGGTGTCAAACAGAGATGGAGCAAGAACTGCTTTGACATAGTATGTTTTTTTTTTTTTTTGCTTCTTTTATTAGCTTTCTTGTCACATTTAGGCAATTTGTAAGCTGTACATAATGGCTCCCAAGAAATCAAAAGGGAACATTACAACCACAGTAGAACAGTTGTTGTTCACCCTGTTCAGTGCTCTAGCCCAAAGAAGACTTTGAAATAAACCTTTTAGGCTGCAATGCATGTCAGTGACTGAAAATAGAACACTCAGTGAAAAGAGGAAAAGTGCAGCTAATTATCTGTATAGATTGGCACAGAGTGGAAAACAATACTGTAAAAGGAAAGGGACAGGTGAGAGGCTATGAGAGCAACAAGCACAACAACTGTAGGACATCTAGCACATTAACATTATGGAATCTGAATGTTTTCAAAATAGATATCCAATCGCTAGTAAAAGATTCGAACGACCGCCTACCCTAGCTAACATTTATTCATACATCCTGACTGGGGGTCCTGATTGCTATTAAACCCTTAGTACATTTTGTATTTCACTAGTACAAATATTCAGCTCGGAAAAAGCAGCTTTATTGCAACACTTAGCATTGTTGGTACACAAACATTTGCAAATAGAAACATAATAGAAAGGTTACTTTGTTGCATTATATTATATTACATAGTTTCAGTCATAGCTCTGAGCAGAGTTATAAAGTGTCTCTAGTGCAGTTTAGATAACGGCTTTAGGAGGTATGCCATTTAAAGAAAATATATAATAGTAAATCAAAAGTAATATTTACACATATACATGTCATGATTCTAGAAGGGAATTAACGCCAATGACCGTAGAGTGGAGGATTAGGTAAGGACATAGGTTGGCGGTACCCCTTGTGGACTGGTGATGATAACAGCTGTAAGTAATAGGACAGTCCAGCTACAGCCTTGAGGGCTGGAGTACTTGGCTAGTGGCGGCCATTTTGCCTCGAGGGCTGGTGAGGTGTTTAAATGTTGAGTACTAGCAAGTCTTGGAAAGAGGCAGCCTCTGGGCTGAATAGGATGCGGCTTTGGCCGTGTAGCAGCCTAGAGGGCTTGTAAGCCTTGGCGAGAGGCAGCCCCTGTGCTGAATTGATTGCGGCTTTGGCCGCGGTGAGAGGCAGCCTCTGGGCTGAATAGGATGCGACTTTGTCCGTGTAGCAGCCTGGAGGGCTGGTAAGCCTTGGCGAGAAGCAGCCCCTGGGCTGAATTGGACGCGGCTTTGATGTGTAGCATCCTTGAGGGCTGATAGGCCTTGGCTGGTAGACGCTGGCGTTGGCACGCTAAAATGCGCACTATGGATGCTGAGGTGCGGCTTATGTCACCAGGTTGACACAGGTGTTGGTGCACTGGACTGCGTACTAGGATGCTGAGGTGCGGACTATGTCGCTGGGTGGACACAGGCATTGGTGCACTGGATTGTGCACTCAGGACTGCGGGTGCACTCTGTGCCACCGAGATGACACAAGCGGCTGGGAGCAGGAATGCACACCGTGTCTCCTAGATGACACAAGTGGCAAACAGCTGATTTTATGTGGATGGTGCCACCGGGATGGTATAAACGGCAGACAAGAAAAAAGTAAACAGGAGAACTGGAACTCGAATGATCAAACAGACTGGCCACAACCAGAAACACATGGGAAACGCTATCACCGGCATGGAGTGAAGGACTGGCTGCAATTTAACAGATACAGGGTCCAATCAGAGCAAGCCCTGCAAATCTCCCTAATGACAGACTCCTGCAACTGGTCTGTGCACACAGACAAGAGAATCAATTAAGGTGCAGCTGACACTGCACAGAGACAGATAGTAATACTCAACACATGAGATCAGCACACAGACAGACAGGAAATGATGCAGTGTCCCAGCAATAACCAAGACTGGGAACTGCAACCAAAATGATCTGCTAGCCACAGATCCTAACAATACTTAAACGATGAAAAGACTGATTTTACTTCCTAATTACAGCACGATAATGGGACAGCAGTGAATAAATACAGGCCGTGATCAAGCCTACAAGGCGAAATGTACGTCGGATCCCGGATGCACCGTGCCTGCGCAGTAAGGCACATCCCAACACCAGGTATTTATGTGTTACACAAGTGTGTTACCAAAGTTATGAAGACTGAACTATTTATTCACTGCTGTCCCATTGTGGCCACTGTAACTAGGAAGTAATTGGTGCTTCCATCTAACGATACTGGATCAGAACCTCTATACACTCCTTCCTATACCTTCTAATATCCTGCCTATACCTTCTAATATCCTGCCTATACATTCTAAAGATGACGATAATTTGCAAACGCAGTCGTACAGTAAATAAAGACTTACGACCTGGAATCTGTGGTTCCAAAGCACAAGTATTATTCAAGTAAAAGTACAGTCAGTTATACGCTATTGATCCAGACACAATTCGGCGCAAAGGAATTATACAGACCCAAGTACAGTATACATATGCAGTGCTTCCGGATCAGATGTTAGGCATCAGCAAGAAACCCCTCGTCTATCAGCATTCAGCACGAAGACTAAAGACCCAGTGTTGGAGCACACATATTTATATCCCCCAGGAATAGACAAAACAATAGAGACGTTTGTTGCTGATGCTATTGGTTCCCAAGGATGATCCATCTTACAGAGCATTTAACAGGCTGATTCAAATAGACACAACCCAGCCTCGACAACTGAGGGTCCCTAGATTCCCGCCACATGCAACATCCTAACAGTTATTAATATCATATACATTTTGTTGCTTGAAGTCTCTGCGGTCCATAACTCGAGAATGCATGATGCGATCTCCCCACCGATATCACCGGAATACTGTGGAAAGAGTACGCATCAGTACAAAACCAAACACGGCTTACTTAGCATGTATAAAACCTTAGTTACCAAACAATCTTTATTTCATAGCATTTATACTAAATGAACAACTTAAATCTTATACCTTAAAGCTTATGAAACCTTGTATGTGAATATGTAATGTGTGAGTATGCAGGGTTTGATATAAGGACGCTAGTTAACTTGGTGTGGATGCGTGCGCATTTAGCTACTAAACAGCGTTTATCATTCGGGGTCTTATGCATTCGCTAATATGTGACTAGTTAACAGAGCAATTGTGCATATTACTGTGTGTATGGGAAATGAGGAAAGATGCAATCGCAGGGTGCTTAACAGTAATATTGCCATATGTACTTAAATGTGAGTTTATCTAAAATGGCGCTTGGGCGGCCATTCGCAAAACGGCGTCTTGAGATCTAATTTCCAAGATGGCATCTTGCGGACATTCGCAAGATGGCGTCGCCGCGATTCAATTTTAAACTGATATTGTCTCAGCCAATTTTCCAGCTTCGACAGTCCACCCTTTGTTAGCAAACAACATGCTATCACAATCTATTCTCTGAGTTTTAATTTAGGCCTACATTTACATATTATTTAGTGTTATTATGGGATGGCACAAGGTGGTTCTTAATCCATCAATAATGTGTCTCTGGGTGGGGACATAAAACTACTATTATACGCACACCGCGGATCTTGGAAGATCATGTGAAAGGTGTGGGAATGCACCAGTCTTATAAAAGCAGTCTTGGAGGGGAATTGAGACTTTACATTATCTGAGGTGTTCAAAAATAACATTTCAATAATACATTCTATGCACGTCTAAATATAATACATGAAATGATGGTATTTCCTAGTTCAGGGTTGTAATGCATTTCTATATTTACCTTGGTATTCATATTGTCATTACTGACCACCATCATAGTTTTGTTCTTGCGTTTTACTCTATTTTTACATTTTCCACACTTGAACACAATAGGAACATACCGGGCGCATATGCCAATTATTATGATGACAATTAGTATAAGGATCAAGGATTTGCCTATGCTGGCGATCACTTCCTGGACTCATTCCCCTAGACCTGAGAACCATTTTACTGGGTTCAGCCATGAAACCCATCCTTCTATCTTTTCCCCTACTTCAGACACTGAAGCGTTATGGTTCTTACGAAACTCCCATTTTAGCTGCAGAATTTCATCCATCTTTTGGTCTATCACCTCCTTGGGGTCGCTAGTATCATTGGTGACGTAGGTGCAACATTTTACTCCAAACTGGGTGATTAGCGTTACGCAATACCCTCCAGTAACAGCAGTTAAATAATTTAACACTAGCCTGTGTTGCACCAGTTCTTTTATGTACGCTTGCAATTCTCTCCCTGTATACCTGAATGTGTCATCTTACATCTCGGTGATATTATCTATCAATTTAGCAAGTTCCTGAATATACCTAAAATTTAATGTACCCAGAGCAATCCTGGTGGGATTCAATGCGACAAAAACTTGAAAGCCAGTTTTCTCACTGATTAACTGAGTGGCTTTATGCACGTCACCAGGTATCATATTTCTTTTGCCTCTGTGTTCATATTGTGTGTGAAGAATGGTGGCGGTGTATTTTTATGTATACCAAGCATTTCAACATGTGTGAGGGTCATAACTTCTGGGACTACTCTTCCCAGGTAACACAAACCTTCGGAACTTGGGGAGAGCCATTTATACGCTTTTCTTCCACATATGAAATATACATTATCAGGGAGAACATAAGGAATGGTATGCATCATTATCATTAAGCACATTTCCCTTGCAAACAATCCTATTTCTGGGTCTTCCATCTGGTACATGCAAGTTTCTGGCTGTATTATTTTAGCACAATAACCATTTGGCACCTTACCAATAATTTCTTTGGTGGAACTCAATGTATACCTATACCTAAAATGTTTCCCACCAGATTTAATTGAGCGTAACAGATCATGGTTTATGGACTCATTATCAGCTCTTTGTGAGAAGGTCATCGTCTGATTATTCCCCGTCACCTCCCAACTCTGGGGTTGGTTATGTTTAAACACAAAAGTGATCTATCTACTTGGAATTGATAGAGTTTGAAATGAGGTGGTTTGGATGAGAGGAATTTTCCATCCAATGTTTTCCCTTTCTGTAATTCTAAAATTTTCGTGATATTCAGTGGAAATGGCACCAACCCTACATTATGCTGTCCCTGGGGCACATGTGAACATACCCAGCAATCAGTTTGATTTAACACTTTGCCTACCAGGCTATGATAATCCTCTAAAGGATACCCACCCCAGTACGGGTTATATTTAGGTTGGCACCGTTGGATACAGTTCTCATCAACTAGGGACCCACATAGCTCACAAATACAGGAATCTTCAGACAATAAACCTCCACACCGTCCCCGAGTATTCGGAATGACAGCCCTTTTAACAATAACAGTACTAAGATTGGTCAGACACTCCCCTGATTGGCATTGCACTCTTCCTGACTCCACTCCATCAGCACTGCCATCAGCTCCTATTTCCTCGATCAGTCTCCCTTCACTGAAACTGGACATTCCCGAACTGATCAAGATGGTGAACACTCTAAAAGAGAATATGAAAATGAACACAGCAGGCCCGTCCATTGTCACAACAAAACCTGCAAGTTTCTTTTAGTTCAGGTATCTCACTACAACCTTTTCAATCCTCCCGGAACAAGCTCGCGAGCAACAGGTCCACACTATCAGCCTTGTCTCCGACTTGTTTCTCTACCAGTTGATTGACCTTTTTGCAGTGAGTGGAATGGACCCAGGTATCTCTCTCGGCCACCTTCAAAGATGTAGTACTCGTCAGCAGCACCTGGTACGGACCTTCCCACCGATCAGTCAAACAACCTGAACACAAGAAATTTCTGATCATTAAATATTCTCCTGGTTCAACATCATGCTGCTGTTGCTTTAACTACTTACTCATTGATATAAGATACTTTACAGTTACCTCGTTGTTACCCTTCAGGTCTTCCTGTGGACTTATAATCAAATGAGGATGTCTACCGAATAATATTTCAAATGGGGACAGATTCAGAGGAGGTCTAGGAGTGGTCCTTATGCTATGTAGGACCAAAGGTAACGCTTCTGGCCATCCTAGTCCAGTCTCTGCCATGATTTTACTTAACTTATTTTTAATAGTCCCGTTCATCCTCTCTACCTTGGCACTGGCTTGCGGTCGGTAGGGGGTATGAAGTCGGCTATTAATACCCATCAGCTTACACATATTTTGAAAAACATCACCTGTGAAATGAGTACCCCTATCACTCTCGATGATGTTAGGGATACCGTACCTGCATACAAATTCCTGAACTATTTTCTTGGCAGTAAATACAGCAGTATTAGTGGCCACTGGGTAGGCCTCAACCCAGTTAGAAAATACGTCTGTGCACACTATTACATACTTAAGGTTCCTGCCGGGTGGTAATTGGATGAAATAATTTTGTATCACCTGAAAAGGTCCATCAGTCGGTGGAATGTGGGACAGTTTGGTAGGGATCGCTTTCCCTATGTTCTTCCTCAAGCAGGTCAGACAGGACATTGCTATCTTTTCTGCTTGTGAAGAAAAACCTGGTGCGCACCAGTATGCCCTCACCAACTTGCACATACCTTGTTTACCCAGATGAGTCAGACCGTGTGCTGCCTCAGCCAGGCTGGGGTAATATGCCTTGAGGGCTACTGGCTTACCTTGTCCGTCCCTCCAGAGCCCGGAGGACTTCCAAATGGATTTTTCCTGAATTGAACACAAATTTTGCATCTCAATTAATTTCAGCATATCAATTGTTTGGAAAGAGATAATTTTTTCAGTTGGAGAAAACATTTTTAACCCTGCTGCCCATTTTGCAGCTTCATCGGCTCTGTTGTTGCCCAGTGACACCGGATCATTGTCACATGTATGGGCTTTACATTTAATTACTGCCACCGCTTTGGGCAGTTGGAGTGCTTCTAAAAGATGTTTTATGTGTTGGGAATGTGCAACTGGTGTGCCTGCTGCTGTCATAAAAATTATCAGATGCCATAGAGCCCCAAAATCGTGCACCACCCCGAACGCATACCTCGAGTCTGTGTAAATGTTAGCAGATTTGCCTGCTGCCAGTTCACATGCTCTAGTTAGTGTTACTAACTCTGCCACCTGGGCTGAGTGAGGAGGACCAAGAGGCTTAGCTTCTATGATGTCTGTGTCATTTACAACAGCATAACCTGTACATAATTCACCTGTGTCTGTTTGTCTATGACAACTCCCATCCGTATAAAAAGTTACATCCACATTCTCTAAAGGTGTGTCATGTATGTCAGGTCTAACAGTAAAGGTCTGATTCAGATGTCATACAATCGTGTGTGTCATTATGTATGCTGAACTCACCTCCCGCCAGCAACTCCTCTCCTTCCACCCTTTGTACATCACGTTGTACATATGGTAAATACGTTGCTGGATTCAGCGTGCTGCAACATTTAACAGTAATGTTTGTGGGTGCAATTAGAGCTAGTTCCCATTTAGTAAACCTAGCTGAAGAGACGTGTCTGGTTTGAGCTGAGTTCAACAGAGCAGATACAGCATGGGGAGTGTAGACAATCATATCATGACCCAATACTATGTCCTCACTTTTACTCACCAATAGAGCGGTAGCTGCTACATTTCTCAAACAGGTGGGGAGTGATCTTGCCACAGTGTCCAATTGGGCACAGTAGTATGCTACGGGCCTACTGGCATCACCATGTTTTTGTGTAAGGACACCTGCAGCACAACCATCGGCTTCCGTACAATACAAATCAAAAGGTTTTTCATAATCAGGTATTCCCAATGCAGGAGCTTGTGTCAGACTATCCTTAAGTTTAAGGAAAGCCTGCTCTGATTCCTCTGTGTGTACGACACGATCGGGCTTTGAGGAAGAGACTAATTCCTGTAAAGGTAAGGCCAAAATAGAAAAACCTGGGATCCACATTCTACAGTATCCACACATTCCCAAGAAGGTACGAATTTGCTGTTGATTCTGCGGCAGTGTCATGTTTTGTATGGCCTGGATTCTATCCATTGTAAGATGTCGTAAACCCTGGGTTAGGCAGTGTCCCAAATATTTTACTCTGGATTGGCACGGCTGTAGTTTGTCCTTAGCCACCTTGTGTCCTGTATGCGAGAGATGAAGTAACAAAAGTTTAGTATCATTTAAACATGACATAAATGAGTCAGAACATAGCAATAAATCGTCCACATATTGAATTAGAACAGATCCATTGGCAGGTTGGAAAGATTGTAAACAGTCGTGCAATGCCTGGGAGAAGATACTGGGGCTGTCTATGAAACCTTGGGGTAACCATGTCCATGTGTATTGTAAACCTCTGTATGTAAATGCGAATAGATACTGACCATCAGGGTGGAGAGGCACAGAGAAGATAGCAGAACAGAGGTCAATGACAGTGAAATGGGTTGCGTTTGGTGGGATCTGCATCAGAATGACAGCTGGATTTGGCACTACAGGGAATTGGCTCTCTACCACCTTATTGACACCTCTAAGGTCTTATACCAGCCTATAATCCCTCCCACCACTCTTTTTCACTGGAAAAATGGGACTGTTGGCTATACTAGCTGTACGAACTAAAATTCCCTGTTGCAATAATCGCTCAATTATTGGAAAAACCCCTAATTCTACCTCCTGTTTTAGTGGGTACTGGGGAATTTTTGGAGCTTGCCTACCGCCTTTTAAATTTATCATTACAGGGCTTACGTTTGCCATTAATCCAGTGTCCTGTCCATCCTTAGTCCAAAGGGAATCTGGAATCTGGGACAACATTTCATCTACCTGGGATGGATTTTCATTTAAACTTGTAGAGTGATACATTATCCTTTGGGGAGTGTCCAACATATCCCGCACCTCATGTGCAACTCTCTCTGGGATATCTAAAAATACACCATCAGGGGTGCAGTATATAACACATCCCATCTTACATAACAAGTCTCTTCCTGGCAAGTTAGTAGGAGCCACAGCAGTCAGGAGGAAAGAATGCCTGGTATGCAACAGCCCAATAGTAACCTCTGTGGACTTTGTTAAAGGATAATGTTCCACTTTACCTGTTACACCCATTGTTGGTATTGTCTCGTTGGTCACCTGTAAATTAACGGGAGATTTTATCACTGACCTGGTCGCCCCTGTGTCTACAAGAAAAGGATATTCAGTACCAGCTACATAAACCATCATGACCGGTTCTTCCCTAGTACTTCCCGTTAACCTGACTATCTGTAGACTACAGGTATGACCTGACCCCTAGCGTTGGCTACCATTCTCCAATAAAGCATTTACGGCCACAATTGGAGCTGGTGCCTGTTGGACATTTGCTGGTCTCTGTGCATATCCCTTATGGGGATATCCAGGTCTTCCCTGACTTGAGGTTCCTACTCTTTTTACTGTACAGTTTCTACTTATGTGTCCTGTTTGTTTACAGTTAAAACATGTTCGTGTATCGGGTGAAGACATGTGCTGTTGTGAGGTTTGAGAAGAGAGTAAAGGTGGTGCATATGGGTAAGGATAGGGAGGGTAAGGGTATTGTGGGGGATAAGAAGTTTGTGAGTAGTATGGGACCTGTGGTTGTGTCGGGTTAGTAGGACAGAGTTGTGTTTGTTGATGCGTGGGGTTAGAGAGGGCACATACTTGTTCAGATGTAAGTGTGTGTGCAAGTGCAAGTGTGTCGGTTGGCTGTGATGTTACCGTCATTCCCTCCAGAGCTTGGATACTGACAGCCATTAGTTTTTCGCTCTGGGCTTCTCTCTTCTTTGAGATGTTTTTATCATGTTCGATGGCGGTTTCTATGAGGGTATCTATTGTGAGTCCCCGCCAGCCAGACTGTGAGGTCTGAACCTGGGTTTTTAAACTCTCTTTCAGACCGTCCATGAGTACCGTGACTATAATTCCCCTGTGGTGAGTGCTATCTTTAATATCCTCTATCCCAGTGTACTGGGTGATAGCCTGCAGTACCCGGTCACAATAATCTTCTGCATATTCACTCTCCTTTTGCTTAATGGTGAAAATTTTGTTCCAGTTAACTACTACTTTAAAATATATACCCAATTGAGTTACAATGCGGGAAATGTTACCTTGGTTTACTTGGTCGGTTAAGGGAACGTCAAGTTCCAATACACAATCCGTGATAAATTTTGTCACGTCGGTATTGCGTGGTAGACAGGCCCTTAACACCACACGCCAATCTTTATTAGTGGGCTCATGAGAACTACCCAAATTTCTCAAAAATCTTTGACATTTGGCAAGTTCCTTTTTGGGAACGGGGAAATCATTTATGATGGAATTCAGTTCTGCTCTTGTCCAAGAACAATGCATTACTACTTCCCTCGAGGGCACTATACCGTTCGCATCTGCATTTCCATTTGGAACGGTTATTGTCCGAATGGGATGCAGACCGGTAGTGCTGCTACCTTTGACCTGGTTACCTGGCTGGGGGTTAAGTCTGCTGCTGCAACGTATGGTATGAACAACTTCCTCTACGGGTGCAGAGGGTGTTAACACTTCCCTTGCTGTTACTAGTGGAGATGGCGGCACCACTCGTGATTGTGGTGATACAGCATCTATCATCTGCACAGCATGGGAAATGGCAGACATTACAATAGGCTCATCATCCACATCATAAACATTTTCTTTATGGTTGCTTAAGAGAGGGTACAAATTGCTTGTTACATTTTTATGAGAATTTTTGGTAACTGTACTTGCACCTCCATCCACATAAGGTGGGGGAGGTGATCGTGAACTGCTGGCAATACTCTCCACAATGCTACATTGCCGCATGTGCGTGTCATTTTGTGGCTCGCCCGTATTGCAATTTAGCGTCATGGATGTATTCTCTGGCAATGTGCTCGCGACGCTAGTTTGGGTCGTTTGCACATTCTTAAGCCATGCATCCCCTTCATGCTGCCACAGTTTTAAACATTCAGAATATTTAACCTTTTTCTCTCGGGAGCGCATCAGACTGATGTGATCTCGGACATTATCTAATACATTTTTATCAAAACTACCAATTCTGGGAAACGGTCTAACACTCTTCATCGTCATTTTAAACCATACATCACAATACCTTATCGCATAAGTACCGTACTTAGTATGCATAATACGACGAGCCGATCCGATCGGCACCTCCATTAGCAGCACATCATTGTCTAACATCTCTACTCCCATTCTGAGACAAAATCCTATGCTTTTCAATGAAGATTTAAACTGGTGAAAGACAATCAAGATACTTTCACTTACCTGTGGACGATTTAAGTCGGCGGCGCCCACACACCTGGATTAGATTTGAAAAAGGCAACTTCCACACCCGGATAAGATTTAGTAAGGCAACTTCCACACCTATGGAAGTTTGTATGTCGGCCACTTCCACGCATCTCTCTACAACAAAGACAATATGTACACCTGCTACTGTGTATAGAACGGTAAAGCTGCTTACCGAGCGACTAGCACTTAGCCCTTAAAGGTCATACGGTACCTTTAACTGTAGGGAACAAGTTACCCCTACCAACAAACACTCACTGTTACACACTTTTTCCTGTGCAGAAAAATACACGTTAACCCAGATATTGATAATAATTGAAAAATGTAAACCTCAACGGCTTTATCTAAAACACGTGGCAGCACAACCGGAAGTACGTATACGCTATTGTGCGACTACCACACAACCGTATGACAATCTTTAGCTGCGTACACAAAAGTTCGTCTTTGCTGTGCGCAAACCTGCGACTCAGCCGCGTACTCAGTTCTGCGGCACCCCTTTAAACGTAAGGTTCTATCAACAGAGGAAAACAAACTTTTTCCTCTCTTGTCCCTGGATTCTAGTCAGCTTCCTTGATTCACACGGAGATGGATAGCGATCTTTCAGCACAAAGTGGTTGCAGGTAAACCCTGCATGTGGCCAGTCCACCCTTTGCTGAAATATCGATAGACGTATGTACCGTGTGAGCAGGTAAGTGACTTCACTACGAGCCCCCAACTAACGATACTGGATCAGAACCTCTATACACTCCTTCCTATACCTTCTAATATCCTGCCTATACCTTCTAATATCCTGCCTATACCTTCTAAAGATGATGCTACTTTGCAAACGCAGTCACACAGTAAATAAAGAGTTAAGACCTGGAATCTGTGGTTCCAAAGCACAGGTATTATTCAAGTAAAAATACAGTCAGTTACATGCTATTGATCCAGACACAATTCGGCGCAAAGGAATTATACAGACCCAAGTACAGTATACATACACAGCGCTTCCGGACCAGATGTTAGGCATCAGCAAGAAACCCCTCATCTATCAGCATTCAGCACAAAGACTAAAGACCCAGTGTTGGAGCACATATTTATATCCCCCAGGAATAGACAAAACAATAGAGATGTTTGTTGCTGATGCTATTGGTTCCCAAGGGGGATCCATCTGTTACAGAGCATTTAGCAGGCTGATTCAAATAGACACAACCCAGCCTCCGACAACTGAGGGTCCCTAGATTCCCGCCACATGCAACATCCTAACAGTTATTTATATCATATACATTTTGTTGCTTGAAGTCTCTGCGGTCCATAACTCGAGAATGCATGATGCGATCTCCCCACCGATATCACCGGACTACTGTGGAAAGAGTACACATCAGTACAAAACCAAACACGGCTTACTTAGCATGTATAAAACCTTAGTTACCAAACAATCTTTATTTCATAGCATTTATACTAAATGAACAACTTAAATCTTATACCTTAAAGCTTATGAAACCTTGTATGTGAATATGTAATGTGTGAGTATACAGGGTTTGATATAAGGATGCTAGTTAACTTGGTGTGGATGCGTGCGCATTTAGCTACTAAACAGCGTTTTTCATTCGGGGTCTTATGCATTCGCTAATATGCGACTAGTTAACAGCGCAATTGTGCATATTACTGTGTGCATGGGAAATGAGGAAAGATGCAATCGCAGGGTGCTTAACAGTAATATCGCCATATGTACTTAAATGTGAGTTTATCTAAAATGGCGCTTGGGCGGCCATTCGCAAAATGGCGTCTTGCGATCTAATTTCCGAAATGGCGTCTTGCGGCCAGTCGCAAGATGGCGTCGCCGCGATTCAATTTTAAACTGATATTGTCTCAGCCAATTTTCCAGCTTCGACACATTGTTTATGTATATGCATAAATATTACTTTTGATTTACTATTATAAACTTTCTTTAAATAGTATACCTCTTGAAGCTGTGCTCTAAATTGCACTAGAGACACTTTATAACTCTGCTCAGAGCTATGACTGAAACTCACTAGCACAAGCACTTTACGGATTGGAGATGCAGCATTGAGAGTGAAATTATTTGTGCAGGACCGAATCATTTTTGCTCCACTACAAACCAACCTCCGCAATGTCCCTTATGTCTTTTATTTTAGTCATTTAAGCACTTGCACTTTATTAGGTCCAGACTGGTCCTGCGGTGCGGGTGATTTACGTAATTGGTGATTAATTATTGACCAGTGATGCCTTTACAGCCATATGGTATTTACATGTAAGGTGATTTATTGCATATACAGATTACACAGCATTGGGAGTATATTACTGTACCTTATTGTCCCTAGACTATACCCTCCCATGGTTCTCATACCAACCTATTGATTCTCTCATTGGTTGTCCTATACCCATAGGCAAGACGACTAAAAGCAGAAATTAGGGTTGATGATGGGAACCACTGTTGACTGTTGTTTCAAGGGGTTATTTGCACTAATGGATCTCTCACTTTTTCTCCTCTACATTTAGTAAGAGAATGAGCAGCAGAGTCTATATGCAGGATCTGTTATCCCCAACTTTTCTCTTTACTCTCTTATAGAATTTAATACTGTGAGTTAGCATTATATGTGGCCATAGGGTGTGCCATTTATTATTTATATCTTAAATTATTGTAGATATTGGTGTTTTTTATGATTGTCGTACATGTTTCATGTCGTGTTGTGCTGTATCATCATGGCCGCTCATCATGACCATCATCATGGCCGCTTGCTATAGCTATGGGTTGTCACCCAAAGCTATGCGAGCGGCCAAGAGGCCGCTCCAAAAAAAAAAAGAGCCCGGCCCTGATTCAGAGTGAGCGGCTCTGAATCAGGCCCACTGTTTCCTCACCCTTTGCTATATATTTGTGGTGTCTATGTAAGTCTATTTTAAGGATTATTTCTTTGTATTAAAAGTTATATTTTAATTTAGGCCGTAATTAAATACTATACATTCAGGTGGCAATACCATATTAGTGACCCTATGTCATTTCTATACAGATCCTCTTGGATCAGTGTAGTGATTCTCCCCCCCTTTCGTTTCCCCTTTTGTCCCCCAATCTATTATATTGAGGTGCTCCGTGACTACTCTCTGAATGCTGGAGCTGCTTCTGACATCATTAGGTTGACCAATTTTTTTTTTTTAACCTTGTGCACTCAAAAATTTACTTTGTCTGTCTGTGGTGCAATAAAGAAGTGCTGCTGTTACTTTATTGGTGACCTGGCTGCTCCCATTAGCTCTGATCCTTAGTGCATGCTGGACCGATGTCAGATGCAGTGGAGCAATGTTGATGTCTTGATTGTTGGCGCACAAAGAGGGGGATGCAGATATATTAGAAATGCAGTAAAACCCCCCGAAAATTGACCACATTTCTCATCTGTACCATGTCCCAGAATGCAATCTATTCTGGGGCTTGGATGCGGTGGGCAATGTCATCTTCAGATGGTGTTGACCAATAGAAGCTTATGGGCTTCTATTTGTGATGCCCTCCTGGGAGGGATCCAAGCAGATCCCTCCCATCCCCCCCTGCGGCGCATGCGGCAGAAGGACGCCAGAGGGACTTCTGGGTCATACGCAAAGGACAGCTCTTACAGAGAGAGCTGTCCTTTGCGTTTCTCTTCATGCATACCGGCATGCATGTGAAGAGTGGCGGGATGCATCGCATGCAAATTGTAATGCTTCATGCATCCCGCCCAAAGTCACAGTACTGATTCAGAAGCATGGTGTCTGCAATACATAAGAAATGTATTGGGAATTCCTGAGCTTTGACAGGGAGATGCTGTGTTGTGGGAGTGTCGCTGATAGTGTTTGTGTACAAAGATGCTTCATCACTGACATCGGAGGCCATACTCAGACAGATAATCTGCATATAGCATGGAGCAGCTGCCAGTTTTGATATTGCGACTGATGGTGCGTCTAGGGATGCACCTACACTGTATTTCAGAGTCTACGGACAGTGGGCGTCTCAGTCCTTGCACTTTCGGACACTGGGATGTACACCAGGGAAGGGCTTTGGAGTGGCATTAGTATAAAGTTGCAGATGCGACTGTGGCAGAAACGTACATGCGTCTGCGTCTGACTAAGAATGAGTCCCAGTTTGTGACGTAGTTCCCAACTATCTCAGATGTATTTACACAGGACGTTCTCTGATTTCAGAATTGAAAAGTATTTGTATTTTTTGGCAGTACTGTATTGCCATAACTAGCTTTAAGACCTATCACAATTGCTGTGACAATTGCAGGTACATCTTATATATACTGTTGTGTACCTGCTGTGGTAGACACTTTTGGCATTTATGCCAAATATATGTCAGGTTCCAGATTAAAGCTATGTCTTTAAGTGATCACAGTTATACCCATTTACCTTAAGTGGACTAAAATGCTCTGTAAATGTGCCTTTGTGTGATAATTGCTTAGATGCTCCTGCCCAGCAGCACAGTCTTCCTAAAAATTACATTAAAGTATAGTGAAATCAGCACAACAAAATATTCTTTGCAATATTGGTACAGGTACTGTACTAAGGTTCATATATTCCACATGAAAGGCAGGATTAGCTAAGGTTACACGTTTATGCTGTCTGTCTGTGAGAACTACATGATGGTTATGCCAGTTACATAAATAAATGTGTGGTGGTTACACATCTTTAACAGTGTTCACAGAACATTCTCTGGGGGAGATTTATCAAAGCTTGGATAGAGATAAAGTACCAACCAATCATCTCCTAACTGTCACTTTACAGGCTGTGTTTAAAAAATTACAGGAGCTGAAAGTAAAAAAAAACTAAAATTTCTCTTATATGGCACAAGGTATAGTAATATGGTATAGTCATAATGTGGCTGATTCTGAGTTGGAAGCAAAGAAAAAGAAAGCACTGAGGGAGCTGTAAAGAACTATGGCCCTGATTCAGAGCTGGACGCTCTGACAGAGCGCTCGCTCTGAATCAGGGCCGTCCTTCTGGATTTTTAGAGCGGCTCCTGGCCACTCGTATAACTGTGGGTGACCACCCACAGCTATAGCGAGCGGGCAGGAAGATGGTCGCGATGGTCAAGACCATCGCGACCATCAGGCTTGCGACGAGACCCTTGTGGTAGGGTCTCGTTGCCGCAAGCCCTGGAGTGCTTTCAGCTCAAACAGAGCCGAGAGCACTCCCACTGACATCACTTGTGATGTCAGTGGGGTTGGCCCCAGACGGTAGACATTACCATGGGAACGCTTCTGTCTGGGCAGCCACGCCCCTGGCACGCCCACCAAAGGGGGCGTGCTGTCACTCAACATCGACAGCACGCCCCCTTTGATACGAGACCCGGATCGACGGTTTGCCCGTCGCTATCCGGGTCTCGCGCATGCGCACGACGAAGCCGGCTCCTTCGTGCGCATGCGCACTGGGCCAACATCGACCCGCTTGCGAGCGCTCAGCACTCGCGAGCGGGTCTGAATCAGGCCCTATATCCCGATTCACACTTGTTGGATTAACACTTAAAGGAAAAGAGGAACAGTCAGGTTCCTATTTCCATGTGTCGCACCACTCCACTTATTGTTGCTCCAATGATACAAGTCTCCATAGTCTCAATTCTCAATAGCTCTCATCTACATAAAGTAAATTAATTGAATTAAGTCCACAATTACATACTTATAATCTGTAATTATTATATTATTGTATGAAATATAAATGCTAATTAAATAATGATGTGCAAACGGACCATGCTGATGTCTCTGCAATAACCTTTGGATAGCCTGGAGCCCTAGCTGAGATGTTACGTTTTGTTATTCTTATGGTTGTACAGCTTTAACCTCACTTAGAATTGGACACATGTGTCTAACTTACAGGCTTGAAATGCTTGCTTCTATATGCAATTCAAAATGAACAGTTGGATACTTTCACATGAACAGACATTTAAGGCACATGAAGATACACTTTAAGCACATGATTAGGTGACAGACACCATTCTTAATCATAAATTTGATAATGATTAATGGTGTGCCCTATTCCCCCACAAACGGATCCAGGCATCAGCAGTCATAGTCTGAGCTGGTTACGGCAATTAGAGGAGACATTGGGGTCAGGCCCAGCAACAGGGGGGGACTAAGGGTACACCCATACAGGGCCCCGAAGTCCAAGGGCACAAAGCAGGTCGCGGACGGCAGACTCAGTGCTCCAGCCGCCGCACCATGGCCACTGATACCCATATCCGCCTCCCAGTTTCCTTGTAGTTTAGCCCGGGCAGCGTGCATCTCAACTTGCCAGTGGCTCAGATGCCGCCTGAGCTGGACATGACCTTTCAGTAAGTAACGTGGCGGCGTGGCATCATGCGGCCGCACATCATCCCCATCTGTCAGACACACAGTGAGCTGCAGCGGTGAGGGGCTGGGTGCAGAGGAAGGGGGTAGGGACTAAGGAAGGTGAATGGGGTTTGGGGCTAAGGAAGATGAAGGAGTTTGGAGGCTGAGGATTGTGTATAGGGCTAGGGAAGGTGATGGGACTAAGGGCTGAAGAAGGTGAAGGGGTTTGTGGGCTAAGGAAGGTGATGGTGGTCTGAGGATGGTGATGAGGGTCTGAGGATGAGGAATGTTATGAGGGGCTGAGGACTGAGGATGGCTGGCTACAGATACCATCCCTCCTACCCCTGGGGCATCCACAGCGCTGTCATCAAGAAGACCTTGGAAGAGGCGGCAGACAAGAAATACAGCCTGCATCATCAGTGACAGTGTGGTAAGTCATAGTGTATTTTTATTTTATTTAAAGGTTGGAAAATCTTTCAGTTAACATATATTGCTTCACATATCACACATGCAGGGGAGGGAAGTATGGGTATGGGGTCGGAGCTGGTGGTAAGAAAGTGGGGCCTCCAGAGACATCAGTGTACCGGTCCTTGAGATTTCTGTCGCTGGCCCTGATTGGGGTTGGATTAAGCCATATTTATGATGCATGTGCATATATTGTAGTGTAGGGTGAGGGGAAGATAGATGCCTGTGCATCCACTAACCATACAGCCAGTTTGTACCAAGTAATGGCACAGTACAGTCTATGGGCCTGATTCTGAGTCGGACACAGCTGCATCCGTGTTAGCGTCTGCAGTAGTATCTGCATCTCATACTTACCAAGTTTTATTATCTGCTACCCAGGAGATGCCCGGAGAGCAGACACAGCAGGCCACTTTGGGGGGCGGGGCAGGGCCGGCTTCCTATGCCAAACTGTTGTGAATCGTGGGAGCGAGATGAGGGGGCAGGGCTAAATAATGCATTTCACATAATTTAGCCCTGTCCCCTCCATACGGAGCCGCAATTCCCAGCATTTATTTCCCCATCCTGCCCGCTTCACTAGGAAATGTACAGGATGCGGGAAATCTGGATACTCCTCCAGGGGTGCGGGGGGCTCCCCGAAAATTTGGGAGTCTCCCACATCTTCCAGGAGAGTAAGTATGTATGCTGCATCTGTATGCTGATACTAGTATAAGCCCTTCCCTGGTGTACATTTGTGCATCTGAATGTACAAGGACTGAGGCGCACACTTTGTGTCTCTTTAGACGCAACAATCCCGCTTGGTGCTTTTTTAGATGCAGCCATCAGGCGCACCATGGCAACTTGCACCAGCCCCATGCTAGGTGCAGAATCTCCATCAGAGTATGCCCGCAACACTCCCACAGTGTGCCCCTCAGACAGCGAGTCTGAGTCTTAATAGCCACCTGCCAGTCACTACTCGTCTAATGCATTTTCAACACATATCTAAGACCATATATCTTAATCGTTCCTGTGGGGGAGGTTAGGGTTAGGCACTATTGGGAGGGTTAGGGGTAAGGATTAGAGTAAGGGATAGGGGAAATAATACTCCCCAAAAAGCCACTCCTCAGATGTCTCCGCCGGGAACTGCTCCTCATGTAACTGCTGGGACACGGAAGGCAACGCTGGGCATGATGCTGCCTCTGGGACCAGGCAAGACACCACCAGGGACGGTATGTCAAAAATCTATCATGCTGACATGTCATCTCTGTAGACAAGCATGTCAACATTTCAACCATGTCAAAATTATGCATGTCAACATGATAACTGTCGACCTAACCTACCAGACGCCGGCCTAAGTGCCCTACCACAGATCCAGGCTTGGAAACAGTAAATATGGAAACAACGAAGGCATGAAATATAACTACTACAGCAGTGAATATATAGAGGGAATCATTCTATGCACTTTTCAGGGTATATAGGAAGTTTAATTCCATTCACCTTTAGCACAAAAAGATTTAAACATATGTTATGATGTATAATATCCTGCTAACAAATATTTGTGAAATGTATAATTGAATTTGTTTTACATTTATTAACATAATGTCTTACATAAACATGCAGGAATTATCTGTGCTGTAGAAGTTGACCGTGAGCCATAATCAAGGTCACTCAGTAGTGTTGGTAAGGTAGTTAGATGTAGAATAGCTTCTGCGATAACAGAATACAGTACATCTTGTAGAGTAAACATCCACTTAATAGTAACTGTAAACAATTTCATGTTGTGTAATATTTTGCAGTGACCTTTTGGGTTTTGCCTAAACAAAATCTGAAGAACTGATTGTCAATATAGTCATTTATTATTATTATTATTATTATTATTATTATTATTATTATTATTATCATTATAATTATAATTATTCTTATAATAATAATAATAATAATAATAATAATAATAATAATACAAACAATATTTAGTTGTTTTTTTTATTTCACAACATTTCAATTTTAATTATTCAGTTGAGGAATCTTCTGCTCACTTATTTACAGCAATGATTTGACTCCAGTCCACAACCCACTGAATGCATATTTGCCATATATAGCAGCTGCTGAGAACCATACTGCTTAGGCATTCCAAATGGTCAAGAGCAACACTTGAGATTTGTAATTAAACACATTCATGCAAAACACCTTAGCAAACGTTTAGATACAATTAATCATAAGGGACAATTTTTCTATTATGTGTCCTCGTGGCTTATCATATTTTTCTGATTGAAACTTCTCTTCTACATTAGCTTTTACAGGTCTGAGATACCTAAAGAATAAATGTCTCAGCAAGTTTGCTAAATTCTGGTTGGCTGACTCACTTACAATAACGATAGTCCACAGAGAATATTCCTTTGATAAACATAGCTAAAAACACCACAAATCTAAAATATTAAAAATTAGAGTATACATTCCTGAGCCAAACAAGTTATTTTGGGACCCATTGAAACAACTTATATATCAATCTAAATGGAAGGGCAATTAACTTTATAAAAGTACAGTAGTCAAAAAGGGACCGTCATTGCATATTGGTGCTAATTGTGCAAGCCAGAGCAATAACTAAGATAAATATTCTCCAGAATCACCTTATTTGTGCCAGTATTGCTTATACAACATGCATAATAATACAGCATATTTTATGTAAATATTAATATAGATATGAATCACTCTATTGTCCAGAACGCTTGCAAGGATGCTTTTCGTCAATTTTGAGTACCATGCCTAATATTGATAGAAAACTACTTGAAAAAACATTCCTGTCTTTATAATTACTCCCTGCACTTAGCTTTCCCTATTCATTACAATGTCTAACAAAGATATATAATGTACTGTAGGAAGGAAAACTTAATGATTCTGTCTGTGAATGTAACGAAAAAAAAAAAGCAACAGTTTCCTTTATGTTCCATTTCTGATTTTTAGGGGTCTATTTAATAACCAAATATATGGATTTTGTCCTGCATTTTAGCTGGAGAAAGCCATACAGGTGAGTCTTCATACATCTAGCCTCAATACGGCACACAGCGCGACTTGCCTTGAGTGAGCCGGCAGATCCTGTGCTATTCTGCTAGCGTTGGGCATCTTTTTTGCCAAAAATGTGTCTAAGTTGCAATATGATGTGACTAGGACGAACCAGCAGACTGTGCTGATTAACTTGAAATGCGACACTTGTATATCTCTGTACACCTGAGTCTGTATATGAAGCACATTGGAACTTGGCATGAAAAAAGCTGTGGCCACTACATTGTAGCAATTTGGATACAGATTCAGAGACTCAGTCACACACAGATATACAAGTGTTACATATGCAGTCTACTGGCGCGTCCTAGTTGCATCATATTGCGACTTAGACGCATATTCCGCAAAAAAGACACCCGATGCTAGTAAAGTCTCACAGGACGTGATGTGCCGAGAGGGGCTTTTTAGCGAGACTGCAGCAAAGATGTATAAGGACCATGGTCTGTGCAAGGTGTCTGGGAACCTTGTCAACATTTCACCCACCGCCTCTGCTCCCTCCAATTCATACTATGCCACATATTAGTGATGCTAATTTATAATATGCCACACAGCAGTGTCCCAAAATCATACTGTCTCATAACATATGCCACATGCTTATGCCCCCAATATGACACACATTTGTGCCCCCAATACATGATATGCCACACATTTGTGCCCCCAATACATTGCCACACAGCTGTGCACCAAAGTTATTGTTTGCCACATAGCCATGAATTATGTCAAACAATACCCCTAGTACATATGCCACACATGTGCCCCAAATTCTTTATATGCCATAAAGCTGTGCCCCCAATACATTATGCCATGCATCCTTGCCCCAATATATTTATGAGACACATCTGCGCTCCAATATACAGTATTTCAGTACCCATCACCCCCCGCCACATGCACACACACTCACCCTGCCAACACTCAAAACACACACACACATACACTAACTCTGTCAGCATTCAATAAAACCACTCCCACACACACACACACTAAACCAACCTGTCTGGCACTGAAAGAGACATCCTTTTTTTTGTGGACTCAGCAGCGCCCTCCAATGGCTGGCTCCTCTAGGCAGCCGCCTAAATCTGCCTAATGGTAGCACCGACCCTGATAAGGACACATCTGTCCTTTTGTTTTCCCTCTATTTAGTTACATGAAAAGTGAGGAGAAAAAGGGGATTGTTAAAATAAGACTGTGATATGTGTGATACAGGCAAAAACAGGTAGCATTTTCTAAACATGAAAAAAATTGCATTTTTAACCCCCCCATCTGAACATTGTTTTGCAGGTACAAATATGCACCCTTTATCTTAATTTGGTCTCAGGCCTGCAGAAGCAGCCTGCAAGAGTATTTGTAAATACTCCTAAATAAATCCCCAATCTGGTTTCAGTATATGTACTGTACTGTATGTATATAAAAGCCTATTTATATTAGAAGCTAAATTGGTTAAACAGCTCCACAAATAAGGCAATCCAATTATACAAAAACATCTGAGAAGAAAAAAGTGATGGGATGAGCGAGCAAACACAGTGGGATATGGGACAATTACTTTTGTATCTTTGTTAGTTGTGCATTTGACTTATACCCCTTTTACACCGGAGCTAAAACTAGGGTTTTTGAAGGTTTAACCCGGGCAGCTCCCTGGTGTAAAAGGGGAGAGAGTTGGATCGCCGGGTCGAGTGACCCGGCAATCCAACCAAGGTAACTAGCAGGGTTTAACACAGGCGTAGCCCGTGAAACCCTGCTGTGAGAATAGTGCACTCCGGGTCACGATGACCTGGAATGCGTTGCTAGCCGGCCGATTGGTCCGGCTTCAGTGGCGCTTGGAGATAACGTCATCCCCAAGCGACCACTTTCACTCCGCAAAAGCCGGGTCTATGCAGACCCGACTGCGGTGTGAGCGGCGCTGACTCGGGAATATCCCGAGTCGGCGCCGGCAAAATTCTGGGTCTGATCCGGATAGGAACTTTGTTCCAACTCTGGGTCAGACCCGGAATTTAGGTGGAAAAGGGGTATAACTCTAAAGCATATTTTCAGTTCAAATCAAAAAGCAAAAAAGCAAAAAATTTACACAGCTAATACCTACATTTGGGTGTCGCTTGTCAGTTAAATGAAAGCAATATTAAAGGCAATGGAAAAAATATATTCACCTATAAGGCATTATTTAGCATGTTTCTGTGTATTTATTTGCATAAATCAAAGCCAGATGCAGAGAATCTGTTTTTGGAGAATACACAGCAAAATGACACATTCTTGTAAAGCTAATGGGCATCTCATACAGCGTTGTATTCAGTGGGCGTAAATATAGCTGTAAACAATCCATGACAATGGGTTACAATCTCTAAAAGTATCACATGCCAATCAGAGAATCATCAGCACTGGGGTTAGAAACAAGAGGACTTCATGCAGAAAACAAGCTAGGACAATTAGCTTGATTAAGTTGCTAGTTAACAAAAAATAAATAAAACAAAACAACATCTCATAGAACCATATCATTAAAAACAAAATATAAAATGAGAGAATGGAGTTCTGACATTTTAGGCACTTGTGCAGTTATACATCCAGCAGGGGTCTCAGCAGTAACAAGTGCACCAAGGCCGATGGAAACTTCTCAATGCTTTTAGGTTTACAGTACAATTTAACCCCCTCCTTTTTGTGACCACAGAAGTGCCATTAGTTATAGGAGGTAGGGGAAAGAATTGTGAGCACCCCTCCTTCCCAGGGGGCTTGTCAGCCTTAGCCGCACATATGCCTGATCATGCATGCTCAGAAGAGGATATATCTTTGGAGAGCATACCTGGGGGCTCAGAAGCTAGAGTGGCATCACTCTATTCTATGGTGCCCAGTGCTGCAAAATTCCACACATAGCACCAATGCCAAAGTATTTCAGTTATGCCACTGTTTGCCAATATGTTTCCCTTTCCTGCTATGAAATTGGCCAGTTGGCATATGTGTGAATATACAGTACTGTAATGTATTCATAAATCAAACAGCATTATGAAGTGCTACATGCTAACGAGAACTATATAATGTTTAAGTATTCAGTCTTGTTTGCAATTATGCAAATTAAGATATTACACATTCATGAATATTTAACTTTAAATGAATGATGCAATTTTCATGCATATGAGTACTTATCACTTAATTTAATTTACAGATGTGTTCTCATACTCTGTGGCTTCAGTCATGCCAAACAGTCCTTCTCGGTGCGCCATGTCCCAGGCAACTTGGCCGTGCTGAGCAACTTTTTCGATCAAAAAGTGCATCATATTTGCACAAATAAAACAACTGGAATCAACAGAACTACTTTGCTAGATTGCACAAATCAAAATAAATTTGATAGCCGACATTTGTACATCTGTGTGCGAACAAGACTGAATTTATTTATTTCCAGTTATTTATATAGCACATACATATTCACTTTACAGAGAATATTTGGCCATTCACATCAGTCCCTGCTCCAGTGGAGCTTGCAATCTAAGGGCCTGATTCAGACCCGCTCGCTAGATGCGGCCGCTCGCTGTCAGCGTATGGAAATTTTGCAAAGTGACGTCAAGGCAGCCGCTCGCTCGGCAAGGCGTAATCACGCCCACTATGTCTTGGCGAGCGATCACTTTGTGTTTACAGATGCCCACCAGCCTGTCTTTAGCCGCCCACTAGCGTATGTCATCTCATGGAAGTATATTCCACCATCGGTACATCGGGTGACATTGGATTTGACATTCCCTATCGCAAGCACTGCAAGCACTTCAGTGTATTTTTCAACCAGATGACGTGTACTATGACACTGCCTGTTAATTATGCACTCCCCAGAAACGGCGTGGAAACACTCTGGCACGCCTGCATCCACAACTCCACTCCCCTGTTACTACTGCCCTGCCCCTGTTACCACCCACAAATGGCCTCTCCTGTCACTCATTCTACTGGGCTGTCTTTGCAGGGCGAGCAAGCAAAATCCGATCGCTCATACTAGTTTGCTCACGAGCATTGCGAACTACATGAATGCGCACATTAGCGAACATCGTCTGCAACGAGCGGCCACTTGTTAGCGAGCGGGTCTGACTCCACACAGGTAGGGCCGCTAGCCATTTCACCGTCTGTGAATTTGTAAATGTAGTGCTACAATGCCACGCCTCTTTCTCACGCCAAGTTCCATTGTGCTTCATAAGCAACTTTGGGGGTCATTCAGACCCGCTCGCGAGCAAAGGACGCTCGCAAGCGGGTCAATGTTGTGCGAATGCGCATGCGCACGATGGAGGGAGCTCCATCGTGCGCATGCGCGAGACCCGGCGAGCGACGAGGAATACGTCGCTCGGGATCTCGCACCAAAGAGGGCGTGCTGTCGATGGTGGGCGTGCCGGGGGCATGGCTGCCAGACGGAGGCGTTCCCATGGGAACGCCTACCGTCTGAAGCCGGTCTCACTGACATCAGTAATGATGTCAGTGGGAGTGATTTTGGCTCTGATAGAGCCAAAATCACTCCTGGGCTTGCGGCAGCGAGTCCCTACCGCAGGGTCTCGTCACAAGCCTGATGGTCGCGATGGTCTTGACCATCACGACCATCTTTTTGGCCGCTCGCATATGCTGTAGGTGGTTACCCACAGCTATGCGAGCGGCCAGGAGGCCGCTCCATTTTCAGGGAGGAGGTCACTGATTCAGAGCGAGCGCTCTGGTCAGAGCGTTCGGCTCTGAATCAGGCCCTTTGTACATATTTAAAATGAACGCCTGTACGGTTAAAGTTGCAGCCCAACATCTGTAGAATAAGATGTACAATTTAAAGAAAAAGACGCTATACTACAGAGCTGTTTAGTCACACTGGGCATCTCGATGTGTCCTCGTGAACCTGGACTCATATTGAGGTTAGGTTTATGAGGACACATCTGTAGTAAAATGTGTGTACAATGACTTGTTCACTAACAAGTAAAAAACGACTTTGTCCTTAAGCAATAGTAAACAATGTGACATCCTATTTCTTCAATTCAAAAACTGGATCTTAAATTAAATTCTTCAAATTGTGATCCTGTAAAGAAGAGGTGTTTATCGCTCCTAGCAAGGGGTAATATATCAAATGTTTTTTAATGTATTAAGATGAACATACTAAATAATCAGTAGCCAACACTTTATAAAACTCCCGGGAGTGGGGTTATACGTACATCAATTTAATACAATATAAAATTATATATACAAAAACATATATATACACATCTAATCAACACATGTGAATCAGCTTGTGGTGGATATTTTCATATTCAATTTAGCCACTATAGTTGTGGTCTCACTATCCAACAAAAGTCTCTGAAATGTAACAGTTCTCTGTTATGTAGCAGATCTTAATAGAAGCTGTGTAGCTGGTGAGTGTTAACACTGTAGCATTTTGTAATAGCTTTTATAAATTCTCAGTCCGAGGTAAATATCTCCAAAGTTCCACAATAATCCAATAGTGGGATTCAAAATAATAGGAGAGTGCGTGCGTGTATAAAGTGAGGACGGTACTAGAGTCCCAGCGCTCCACAGTACTCACGATCCGCTTGCTTGAAACACCGCACCAGCGGTCCTCAGACTGTGTTCTCCATTAATGTGAATATTCCTCCCGGAGCAGTTACCTGGCTTCTCTCTCCACGGGTCTCACCGATCTCAGCTCTGTGAGTCTCACACTCCCATAAGGCTCAGCAGTGTCACGTGGGTTTGCCGGCAGCTGCAGATGGGTTTTTGTTGTTGGAGGTGTGGCAAAGCCTCTGGTAGGTGTGCAGCATTGAACACCAGCAGGGAGGGTTAGTTCTTTATACCCTCACTGGCGCCTGGGCTATTACTTTGTTTTCTGTAAAGAAGAGGCCTTACAGTAGAGGTTCTCAAACTCAAAATGCTTCCGTCCAGATGGTTAAATCAAATTGACTGAGATACTAATGAAGTCACTTGTACTTAAGCATGGATATCCTTAATAAGTGGACTGTAAAGGCGGAGTTCAAGAACCTCTGCCGTACAGAATATTGAAAGGTTCACATGGTATTGTTTAGATCAGGGGTGAACTATTGTTTCACATATTAATTTTTGGTGAACTATCAAGGGCTGCATGCAGTGGACTGGTCCTTATAGCCTGGTGTGTTGCAAGTGGTCTGCTTGTTGTAGTTTGCCCAACCCAGTTCTAGTACCGGTTCTCAGTGTCCAGGCACACCTTTTCAACCTTATGTAATCAATTCAATAGTTGCATGCACTTTAATTTATTTCACAGCAGACATTATTATAATATCTACTGTATGATAATATTAATATGTTGCTTAGCTGAGATGGTCTCACCAATGTGACAGTACTGTATAGATTATTGTAGTTCATTTGTTTTATTTATTTTTTTATTATATTTTGATGTTTTTTTTGCCCGCAGTGCACCAAAGCATATGAACTCACTCTGGTCTCTTTATGTACTTTATTATAACATGTCAATCACCGTACCCTTATATTTTCCCCGTTTTCCCATGATTTTTAGGTAAAGGGGTTTGATAAATAAGCCCCTATGGATGAAAATTAGGGATACTTGGCAACCATACATATATATAAATGTTCTGCATTTGTTTAATGATTTTCCTATTTATTGCATCAGGAAATGAAAAGAAATAAGAAGCTGACACTGAGATACTTTTTCAGTGTATAATATAAAGCAAAGCATTTTCCTAAACATTTTTTTGTCCTTTAATTTGTTTCATTTGTTCAGCTCTATCCTCCATAAGTAATATGTAGTGTATGTGCTGTTAAAGAGTGGATTGCAATATTTTGTGATTAATTCATCATTACCATATAAATCTTGCCAATTTTCCATGGGAGTTGAATTTCAGTTGCTGTTTGCAATGTAATGTCTTGATTAATAAAAAGCTTTTAGTATTTTCTAGCTATTGGGCCAACGTTCAAGTAAGAAAAAACGCAATTGCCAGATTCAAGCCAATACTTTGTGTATTTTCTTCCACGTGTCAAACACCATACATTAATTACATCTTTACGATATCCTGCATGCTGTATACATGCTTTGGGCACTTTATGAATGTATTCAATGAAGCAAAAAGTAAAACACTTATGCAGATTTGGAGGAAGTCCAGATGAGGGAACAACATTTAACTGGTAGGCGACTAAGAATAGCAATTTGCCCTAGCATGAGCCAACATAACAAGCTTAGCACATTTTCTGTTTCTAGTCTCACCTGAAAAAGAGAAATCTTGAAAAACAAGGATGTGTCTCATGCAGTTTATGTATTAGTTTGTCAATGTGGGGAAGGAGGATGTTTAAAGGTGCGTGGAACCTCCACAGAGCAAATATCGGATGCAAAATACACTAAAAAGTTGATACAATAAAAAATTATTGATGGGTGGTGGTAAGCTTTCATCTAAAAGCAAACAGTTTGTTAATTGTTGATTTTTAAAGTATGTAAACCTCACCAAGAGAGAGTATATACATATATATAGAAACAATTGTGTATGTATATATGGAACATGTTTCTTTCTGCCAAATGAGAAAATGAGCACTGTACTAAGCTCATCCCCATCCAATAATAAGTTAGGATTTTAACCTATACAATCAACATGCCATTGCCATATTCACAAATGCACCATTAAACTATTTATATGTTTATACATATTATGCTACATTCAAAAATGTTATTGATTGCCAACAGTAAAATGGCAGACTTAAGGACCACTTTAAAACCACTTTGAGCTAGGGATGGCCATCGTCCATCAAAGGTTAACAACCATCAATAACCACCAATGAAAGATGGTTTTGCAATCAATGGAGGAGATCCAATGGCTCTCCACCATTAATGGTACAGAGCTCCCTGATGTTTTCGTTTTCTTTCCACTTGGTGCCGGGACATGGGGTCTAGCACCGGTCAGGACATGACCTGCAAATCCCTGCCCCCACCTCCGGTTGGCCTGCTGCCATCACCCAATATAGAAGGGCTGACCATCGGCGTGTGAAACCATCGATGGTTCCCCTGATGATGGGTTCATACCATCAATGTTAACCACCAATGGTATAATCAGTGGTGACCCTTGATGTTTAACCCACTGATGGCCATCCCTAATGTCATTAGAGGAAACACTAGTGACATTAGGTAGTAAAAAATAGGAGCAGCTATCATTGTTGCCAGCAGTAGTAATGGAGATTACACAGACTCTAAAGCTGGCTATAGACAGCATGTTAATGCTGCCAATCAGCAGACACAGGGGAGGGGAAGAGCAACAGCATTTTCAGGGATGAATATTTATCCCTGAAGATGGGTCTTATAAACCTGAAATGTTGGCCGATATGATCTGAGTGTTTGCAAAGTATGGAAACCAAGTGGGTAGAATACAGGTGCTGTGATGGTCTGTTTTTACTAAGCAGCTGCTAAAACAGGGGTAGTCAAACCCTAACAAGCATAAATACAAAGTATAAAAAGGATAGCAGCGCTATAATACATATATAATATCAATAAGTATGCTTAAATGGATAAAAATGTTGACACGTGTTTGTTTTGTGAAGCTTCTTCTAAAAAATGCTTTTTAAAAAAAAAAAGATTTTTCAAAGGACATTTGACAAAGCTGTCATACCTAGACAGTGAAACGTGTCAGGTGTCTTTTACTCTATCCAACAAGTGATCCTGGGACTCTCAACAGGACATTCTAACAAGCCTGGACCAGGCTTGTTCTTGGAAACTTTTGTGAACACCTACTTGGATTAAACCACCCTACATACACCATGGACATTTGAGGGCTCCGAGTGTGGCATATGGAATTTTATTGAAATTTATTTTTTGAACAGGCATTTGGATGAGGCTCATTGCTCATATGTTATTGTGGGGTCTATTTACTAAACAGTGTTAGGAGACAGAGTGAAAAGTGATAAGGTGCCAGCCAATCAGCTCCCAACTGTCATTTCACAGGCTGTGTTTGAAAAATGACAGTTGGGAGCTGATTGGCTGGCACCTTATCACTTTCTTATCACTTTTCACTTTGTCTCCTAACACTGCTTAGTAAAAGACCCCTAAGTGATATACTGTATGTCAACATTTTTAATAAAGTGTCTACATTTTTAACAATTTATGCACTACTCATTAATATTATATATGTATTATAGCACTGCTATGCTTTTTATACTTTGTATTTATGATCTGAGTGTTGTCTTTTATATTGATAAGACTGTATATATATATATATATATATATAGATAATAAACATGCAATGACAGTGACCTTAAATACCTGTGGCTGTACTTGATTGAACCATCTGGTCTGCCCACCTCCGGCCAACGGACCCCACACATCCGGTCGCGGCACCCGCGAACCGGAAGTGACGTCATCCACTACCCGGAAGGTGATGACGGGGTCTCCGTATCCCGAAACGTCAAATTAAAACACGTTGTTTCACCCCATCGTGAAGTCTCCTGAGTGCCGCTTTATCTGCTGTGGATTGAATAGAGGGGAGTGATCTCCGCCTCATTGAGGGCACCTGGAGCAAGGTATTTGCTCAGCTTGGGGCTTATGGAGTGCCGACACTATTATATGCATATATATATATATATATATTAGGGGTGTGCACCGGCCACTTTTAGTGTTTTGTGTTTTGGTTTTGGATCTGGATCTTTCTTCGTGTTTTGGATCTGTATTTTTTTTTAAAAAAGCATAAAAACAGCTAAAATCACAGAATTTGAGTGTTTTTCTGCTCCTATGCTATTATTAACCTCAATAACCTTAATTTCCACTCATTTCCAGTCTATTCTGAACACCTCACACCTCACAATAGTGTTTTTATGTCCAAAAGGTTGCACCGAGGTAGCTGGATGACTATGCTAAGCGACATGAGTGGGCGGCACAAACACGTGGCCCATCTAGGAGTGACACTGCAGTGGCAGACAGGATGGCAGTTTGAAAAACTAGGCCCCAAACAGTACATAATGCAAAGAAAAAAAAGAGGTGCAAGATGGAATTGTCCTCCCACCCACAGTTATGTTGTATAAACAGGACATGCACACTTTAACAAACCAAACATTTCAGCGCCAGGGTCTGCCACACGACTGTGGCTGAAATGATTGGTTCGTTTGGGCCCCCACAAAACAAGCTGGCAATTAATCTGTCCCTGCACAAACTGGCTCTACAGAGGCAAGATGTCGTCCTCATCCTCCGATTCCTCACCCTCTTCAGTGTTGTGTACATCCTCATCCTCAGAGTATTAATTCGTCCCCGCTGGAATCCACAACCACAGGTCCCTCTGTACGTTCTGGAGGCTGGTCTCCGTGGAAGAGTTGATAATTCATTATATGAACATCATCTTCTCCACATTTTGTGGAAGCAACCTCCTACGCCTTTTGCTGACAAGGTTCCCGGCTGCACTAAACACTCTTTCGGAGTACACACTGGAGGGGGGGCAACTCAGGTAAAATAGAGCCAGTTTGTACAGGGACCTCCAAATTGCTTCTTTTGCCTGCCAGTACAGGTACGGACTGTCTGACATGCCTACTTGGATGCTGTCACCGATGTAATCCTTTAACAGACAGATGCACGCTTGTCGCTGCTGCTTTGAGGATGCAAGTGCGGCTACAGCCCACACATTTCACAAAGACAGAAAAAAAATAAGAATTTTTTAATTGTTTGTGGAGCGCACTTTGAGGGTTACACCACCCTTTAACAGACAGATGCACGCTTGTCGCTGCTGCTTTGAGGACAGTATTATATGCAGTGACAGTTGACTTGTCAGAAATTGTTGGCACGTCCTTCAGTCCGGACCAGGTGTCCAAACCAGCCCTTGACTTATGACACAGGCGCACGCTTGGCACTGCTACTGTGTTGCTGCACGTGCGGCTACATCGCACACAAGTCACAAACACATAAAAAAAATATTTTTTATTTTTTGGAGCACTTTGAGGGTTACACCACCCTTTAACAGACAGACGCACGCTTGTCGCTGCTGCTTTGAGGATGCAAGTGCGGCTACAGCCCACACAATTCACAAAGACAGAAAAAAAATAATATTTTTATTGTTTGTGGAGCGCACTTTGAGGGTTACACCACCCTTTAACAGACAGACGCACGCTTGTCGCTGCTGCTTTGAGGATGCAAGTGCGGCTACAGCCCACACAATTCACAAAGACAGAAAAAAAAAGAATATTTTTATTGTTTGTGGAGCGCACTTTGAGGGTTACACCACCCTTTAACAGACAGATGCACGCTTGTCGCTGCTGCTTTAAGGATGCAGGTGCGGCTACAGCCCACACATTTCACAAAGACAGAAAAAAAAATAAGAATTTTTTAATTGTTTGTGGAGCGCACTTTGAGGGTTACACCACCCTTTAACAGACAGATGCACGCTTGTCGCTGCTGCTTTAAGGATGCGGGTGCGGCTACAGCCCACACATTTCACAAAGACAGAAAAAAAAAGAAGAATTTTTTTATTGTTTGTGGAGCGCACTTTGAGGGTTACACCACCCTTTAACAGACAGACGCACGCTTGTCGCTGCTGCTTTGAGGATGCACGTACAGTGCACACAATTCACAAACACAGCAAAAAAAAATATTTTTTGGAGTTCACTTTGGGGGTTACAGCACCCTTTAACAGACGAGTCAACCGGCCCTTTACTTATGACACAGGCGCATGCTTGGCGCTACTTTGTTGATGCATGTGCGGCCACAGGGCCTGATTCAGAGCCGCTCATAAGCGGCCGCTCGATCTCTCCGAGCGATGTTCGCACATCTGCGCATGCGTATGGGCCGTAATGCGCATGCGCCAACCAGTCAGTGCGGTCAGAAATCGTGTGTTCGCAAAATAGCGAGTGCCTACTAATTTGAATGACAGGATGAGGCGTTTGTGGGTGGTAACAGGGGAAGGTGCTTGAAAACGGGGAGAGGGCTTGTCACTGCTACTGTGTTGCTGCACGTGCGGCTACATCGCACACAAGTCACAAACACATAAAAAAAATATTTTTTATTTTTTGGAGCACTTTGAGGGTTACACCACCCTTTAACAGACAGACGCACGCTTGTCGCTGCTGCTTTGAGGATGCAAGTGCGGCTACAGCCCACACAATTCACAAAGACAGAAAAAAAAGAAGAATATTTTTATTGTTTGTGGAGCGCACTTTGAGGGTTACACCACCCTTTAACAGACAGACGCACGCTTGTCGCTGCTGCTTTAAGGATGCAGGTGCGGCTACAGCCCACACATTTCACAAAGACAGTAAAAAAAAGAAGAATATTTTTATTGTTTGTGGAGCACACTTTGAGGGTTACACCACCCTTTAACAGACAGACGCACGCTTGTCGCTGCTGCTTTGAGGATGCAAGTGCGGCTACAGCCCACACAATTCACAAAGACAGAAAAAAAAAAGAAGAATATTTTTATTGTTTGTGGAGCGCACTTTGAGGGTTACACCACCCTTTAACAGACAGACGCATGCTTGTCGCTGCTGCTTTAAGGATGCAGGTGTGGCTACAGCCCACACATTTCACAAAGACAGAAAAAAAAATAAGAATTTTTTAATTGTTTGTGGAGTGCACTTTGAGGGTTACACCACCCTTTAACAGACAGACGCACGCTTGTCGCTGCTGCTTTGAGGATGCAAGTGCGGCTACAGCCCACACAATTCACAAAGACAGAAAAAAAAGAAGAATATTTTTATTGTTTGTGGAGCGCACTTTGAGGGTTACACCACCCTTTAACAGACAGACGCACGCTTGTCGCTGCTGCTTTGAGGATGCAGGTGGAATCAAGACGGGATTTGGAACCGGCGACACACTACCTCCATCAATTGTCTAAATCCCACTGCACTAATGGCGGATACCGGACCCACGTCTAACACCAACATAGCAGTCAAGGCCTCAGTTATACGTTTTGCTTCAGGATGACTGCTGTCGTACTTCATCCTCATCGCTAGGGACTGTTGGAGGGTCAATTGTTTAGTAAAAGTGGTGGTGTTCCTACTTCCTTTCTGGGATGATGAACAACTCCCAGCAGCAGCAACAGCACCAGGAGGAAGTGGTTCTTGATCTTTCCCTATTTTATTTTTATCGGAGAAAGTTTGGTCCTCCATTTATGTTATATTGATATATACGTGCGGCTAAAGTGCACACAAACACAGAAAATATTTTTTTATTTTTGCTGGAGAGTAGTGTACTTTGGGGGTTACAGCACCCTTTAACGGTCAAGCCAGCCGGCCCTTTACTTATGACACAGGCGCACGCTTGGCACTACTTTGTTGATGCACGTGCGGCTACTGCGCACACAATTCACAAACACAGAAAATATTTTTTTATTTGGTTTGGAGTGTACTTTGGGGGTTACAGCACCCTTTAACGGTCAAGCCAGCCGGCCCTTTACTTATGACACAGGCGCACGCTTGGCACTACTTTGTTGATGCACATGCGGCTACTGTGCACACAATTCACAAACACAGAAAAAATATTTTGTTATTTGGTTTGGAGTGTACTTTGGGGGTTACAGCACCCTTTAACGGTCAAGCCAGCCGGCCCTTTACTTATGACACAGGCGCACGCTTGGCACTACTTTGTTGATGCACGTGCGGCTACTGCGCACACAATTCACAAACACAGAAAATATTTTTTTACTTGGTTTGGACTGGAGTGTACTTTGGGGGTTACAGCACCCTTTAACGGTCAAGCCAGCTGGCCCTTTACTTATGACACAGGCGCACGCTTGGCACTACTTTGTTGATGCACGTCCGGCTACTGCGCACACAATTCATAAACACAGAAAATATTTTTTTATTTGGTTTGGAGTGTACTTTGGGGGTTACAGCACCCTTTAACAGTCAAGTCAGCCGGCCCTTTACTTATGACACAGGCGCACGCTTGGCACTACTTTGTTGATGCACGTGCGGCTACTGCGCACACAATTCACAAACACAGAAAATATTTTTTTTTGGTTTGGAGTGTACTTTGGGGGTTACAGCACCCTTTAACGGTCAAGTCAGCCGGCCCTTTACTTATGACACAGGCGCACGCTTGGCACTACTTTGTTGATGCACATGCAGCTACTGTGCACACAATTCACAAACACAGAAAACATTTTTTGTTATTTGGTTTGGAGTGTACTTTGGGGGTTACAGCACCCTTTAACGGTCAAGCCAGCCGGCCCTTTACTTATGACACAGGCGCACGCTTGGCACTACTTTGTTGATGCACGTGCGGCTACTGCGCACACAATTCACAAACACAGAAAATATTTTTTTATTTGGTTTGGACTGGAGAGTACTTTGGGGGTTACAGTACCCTTTAACGGTCAAGCCAGCCGGCCCTTTACTTTTGACACAGGCGCACGCTTGGCACTACTTTGTTGATGCACGTGCGGCTACTGCGCACACAATTCACAAACACAGAAAATATTTTTTTATTTGGTTTGGAGTGTACTTTGGGGGTTACAGCACCCTTTAACGGTCAAGCCAGCCGGCCCTTTACTTATGACACAGGCGCACGCTTGGCACTACTTTGTTGATGCACGTGTGGCTACTGCACACACAATTCACAAACACAGAAAATATATTTTGTTATTTGGTTTGGAGTGTACTTTGGGGGTTACAGCACCCTTTAACGGTCAAGCCAGCCGGCCCTTTACTTATGACACAGGCGCACGCTTGGCACTACTTTGTTGATGCACGTGCGGCTACTGCGCACACAATTCACAAACACAGAAAATACTTTGTTATTTGGTTTAGAGTGTACTTTGGGGGTTACAGCACCCTTTAACGGTCAAGCCAGCCGGCCCTTTACTTATGACACAGGCACACGCTTGGCACTACTTTGTTGATGCACGTGCGGCTACTGCGCACACAATTCACAAACACAGAAAATATTTTTTTTTGGGGTTTGGACTGGAGTGTACTTTGGGGTTACAGCACCCTTTAACGGTCAAGCCAGCCGGCCCTTTACTTATGACACAGGTGCACGCTTGGCACTAGTTGGTTGATGCACGTGCGGCTACTGCGCACTCAATTCACAAACACAGAAAAAATATTATTTTTTTAGCACTTGGGGGGAGCACCCCTGATGGACAGAGCACCCCCTGGACAACACTACAGCACAACACAGCCAGCCCCTATGGACTTTGGAGGAGTGGACACAGCCCTTATGGACAACAGCAGCACAGCGCAGCACAGCACAGCACAACACTACACTACACTACACAGCCCAGCCAGCCCTAACTCCCACCCTCCCTCTTCACTGTCCACAGCCGAGCCTATGGACTTTGAAGTAGTGGACAACAGCAGCACAGCGCAGCACAGCACAGCACAACACTACTCTGCACTACACTACACTACACTACACAGCCTAGCCAGCCCTAACTCCAACCCTCCCTCTTCACTGTCCACAGCCGAGTGAGAAAATGGCGCCGACGCGGGTACCTTATATAGGATCCAAAACCCGCGAGAGCCGGAAGGCGGGATGATGAAGTTTTGCCTCGATTTCAGATCCGAGTCAGGCGGGAAAAGTCGAGCCTGACTCGGATCGGCCTCGGATCGGGAGGGCTCGGGGGGGTTCGGATTTCAGAAATCCGAACCCGCTCACCCCTAATATATATATATATATATATATTTATATATATATATAGTCCAACACAATGAGACGGCACTCAGAGATTGGTATCAAAGTAAAGATGCATATATATATATATATATATAAAAAATATATAAACGTGCATGAGGGCGGCGTTTCGAGGTGTAACCCTCTTTCTCAAGCCTCCAATACTGCAAAACGGACAAAGAAACAACACAAAGACAACACTAACCCCATTAAATAGCTGTGTCTGCTCTCCGTCCTGCCCATGCTGCTCCCAGGCGATCCATCCACCGGAGTTCCTATCTGACGCACTTCCAGGTCCTGCATTCCACCATTGCCCAGCAACCGCTATGTCACCTACAGGAGACTTCCTGCTTCAGTTCACAGCCGCCGCATCGGGAGGGAGATAACGTCAGGTCCCGGAGCTGGATTTGTTTATTATTCAATCACTAGTATTTGGCAACACAGGACAGCATTTATCTTTATTTTATTAACGTACAATTGTTGTACTAATCTACAATTGACATGGAGTATACAGCAAAAACTGGAGCTTCTGCAGACCCTATGGGCTGCAGGGGTGTGACTACCCCCATTGGTGAAACGTTCAGCTTTACAGCAGCACAAATTGAGGGAATCCTTTTTAAAAATGCAGTACCCCCTGTGGATGTAACACAGGATGTGTAATATATCTATAACCAATTGTTCAAACTCAGGAGACGTGAAATTGATTTCCTTTTACATGGAACAACACTACACTATCAGACTACTATCGGGCACGCAAAATCCCAAGACGATTTAGGATTAAGAATGTGCTGACAATTGGGCGGCACAATCCTGAGTTCGTCAGGAAATGGGTGGCGATTCTGAATCGATGTGCGTTCGATCTGATGGTTCTCGTGATCGAGGAGACTGGGAAGGAACTTCAGAATACAAAGTCCAAAATTGATGAATTACAGAAAATACATAAGACTATTCTAGACGAAGACCTCAATGCACATTGGGTTAATAAACTTGAGAAACAATGTAATCAATATAAAAAAGAACTTTGGCGATTCAAAAATAATAAAAAACAACAGGTGGAGGCTGACTATGAGGAAAACAAGGTGTATTGCTGGCTAATGGGGGACATAGGCAGAGGGTCAGGCAGGATGCAATCGCAATGCCGCAGACAACTAAAAAATCCAGAAGACCTGAGCAAAGGCGGGTGTATAGTCAAAGTGACAGTGACTTCGTGGTCACAGACTCAGATGATGCAGCTCGTGTGGAGGTAGTCCCTTTAGAGCAAGATATTCAGAAGGCCAGGGATATTATAAAGGAACGGCCACCCGTCGGGGGCAACAGAACAAGAGGGGCAGGCAAGAAGTGCCCAAAGAAAATAATCACTTAGTATTTAACCTGTCCAGTTGAAAACTATCGTATTTGGAACTTGAGGTATTAAAGAAAGGACTATTGTTTGTGCCAACAAATCTGCACAATGATTTCAATTGGAAAAAAGATTTACATCAGTTCTCCTGCAAATTGCGGTTGAAGGAACATTTTCAACATAAAAGTCCCCCTCAAGAAATAACTCCAATTGACCAATTCTTAAGGACTGCTTCTAAATCTACCTTTGACCCAATATCCAGCAATGCATCTCTGAGAACTTTTACCAGGTTGTTAGATGACTCTGTGACAAGATTCACGAAGACACTGCACCAAGTACGCCCCAACTTATCTCTCATTGAAAGACAGGCTCTCAAGGATCTGGGATCTTATCAAGATGTAATAGTGCGTCCAGCGGACAAAGGGGGTGCGATTGTAGTACAAAATATTGCTGATTATAGGATTGTAATAGAACGGCAACTAGCGGAACCTGACATGTATATCAAACTGCCTAGTGACCTGACAGTAAGATACCAGCAAGAGTTGGCTACTCTGTTGAGATCTGCAGTGGATAGAGGAGAGATCACACCTAAGATAGCAAAAATATATGCATCTTTACTTTGATACCAATCTCTGAGTGCCGTCTCATTTGTGTTGGACTGTATGAGACTAGTTGGACGGGCACCGGAGGCAGCTGTGATCATTCTGATTGAGTGCCGGCATATTGGGGAGATATATATATATAATGTATTGCCCACAACTTTTTATAAATCTGCTACTTATATTTTAAGGTGTATTTGTTGTCCAGTTCAGAGTTCTAATCCTCAGATCAAATTATTTGTTAGTAAGCATCTGTTGTTTTATTAATTTAACAATATGTCCTGTGTTAAATGTTAGTTTTTATAACTGGTAGAAAGATTATTTTTATATCTCCAATTCTATCCAAAAGTTTGGCAGATAAAACCTGCATCCAAAACATAAGCATGATTAATTTTTCATTGTTTTTGGCTAAATGTTTTGTTATGTAACTAACGTGCCCAAATTGTGGGTACTTTGGAAAGGTTGTTTATTGCATTTTTTAGAAGAAGCTTCACAAAACATACACATTGCCTTGGAAACTGTCTTACATTTGCTGGTTATTATCATAACATCTGCCTATACTCCAAGCAAGGCAGCTCATCATCATATCCTAGAGATTCCTGCTCCCCACAGTCTCACAGACTGCAGAGGTGATAATGCGAGTGGATGTAATTTATGTTTGTAACTAAAAACGTAAAATATAAAGAATCAAAGTATATTTTAAGTTACCCTGGCTATACAGATTGGATCTTTCTGTGTCAATGAATGATAAATATCTATAAAATGCGAAAGCAGAAATGTACTGCTATACAAGTATACTGTAAGTATTTTAAGTATTTTAGAAACACGTAAAACAAATCATGTTCGGGTAAAATTGAACTACAGTAACTTTCTGCTGTGCTTAAACCCTGCATCTCAATAAGCCTTCATTTATTGATGAATAATGTCGGAAAAATCAGAATACAAGAATAATGTATTTACATAAAATAATGTCTCAATGAAATAGTGGATACGGCTATGGAGATGCTGCTCGCTATGGGGCAGATGTACTAAGCTCTGGAAAGTGATAAATTGGAGAGTGATAAACTACCAACCAATCAGCTCCTAACTGACATTTTTTAAACAGCCTGTAACATGACAATTGGGAGCTGATTGTTTGGCAGTTTATCACTCTCCAATTTATCACTTTCCAGAGCTTAGAACATCTGCCCCATTATGAGTCATATGCAAATAAGCCACTCAGGAGTTCAGATTTCATCTAAGTGACATATCCCAGAAGTCTCTTTTCATAAACAGGAATGGCTTAAGGGGCCCACATTTCCTCCTTCTGACACTTCGAACAGATCAACAATCCAACCTGTGGATCGGCAACCATTGATGATAAGCGATTCATCAGCAGATCGGGGAAGTTTAAAATGTAAAATATCCTTGATTCGTCAATTCAGACCATTTTCAAGTTGGGATCAGGAATCAAGATTTTTCAACATATACCGATACCCCAACCCACAGTGGCGGAACTCCCAGAGACAATGGAGTCATTTGCTGCCGGGCGTCAGCCCTGAAGGGGGCACCTGGCTCCATTATCCCCGGGAGCTGCATGGAGAAGGAGCGCTGCTGATTGGCGCTCCACCTCCATTGGCATAACTACTGAGGGTGCAAGGGGTGCGGTCACACCCCTGCACCCTCCATTTGCCGGGCGCCCGCTGAGTGTGTTACCAGCGGGCGCCCGACTCCTATCCTCCTGGCGGTAGACAGAGGACGGAGCTCCCTCCGTCTTCCGGGTCCCGCAGTGTACTATGGGAGTGACGTCATAACGTCACTCCCATAGTGCCGAGGAGCGGACGCCGGGGACGGAGCTTAGGAGTGAGCTCTGTCTTCCGGGTCCCTCAGTGCACTATGGGAGTGACGTAATGACGTCACTCCCATAGTGCCGAGGAGCAGACACCAGGGATGGACGGCAGCAGCACTGGAGCGGGGATAAAGGTAAGTGTTTGTTTGTTTTTTTTGTGGGTGTGCGCGCGCGGTGGGGGCCATCACTACTGGGAGCAACTACAGGGTCCTACTACTGGGGGCAACTACAGGGGCTCACTACTGGGGGCAACTACAGAGGCTCACTACTGGGGGCAACTACAGGGGCCTACTACTGGGGGCAACTACAGGGGCTCACTACTGAGGCAACTACAGGGGCCTCACTACTGGGGGCAACTACAGGGGCCTCACTACTGGGGGTAACTACAGGGGCCTCACTACTGGGGGCAACTACAGGGTGCTCACTACAGGGGCCTCACTACTGGGGGTAACTACAGGGGCCTCACTACTGGGGGCAACTACAGGGTGCTCACTACTGGGGCAACTACAGGGGCCTCACTACAGGGGGCAACTACAGGGGCCTCACTACTGGGGGCAACTACAGGGGCCTCACTACTGGGGGCAACTACAGGGGGCTCACTACTGGGGGCAACTACAAGGGACCTCACTACTGGGGGCAACTACCGGGGGCTCACTACTGGGGGCAACTACAAGAGGCCTCACTACTGGGGGCAACTACCGGGGGCTCACTACTGGATGTACTGCATAGGGGGACCATTACTGGGGAGCACTACATAGGCAGACCACTACTGGGGGCATTATATAAAAGGAACTGCATAAGGGGGGCGGTGGCAGCTGGGGCTGGCATAGGTGCTGGGGGGTGGTACATTTTAGTTGGGGGGGGGCACCAACATTTATCTTGCCTCCGGGCACCTGGGATGAAGTTACGCCACTGCCAACCCCGATGTCATCAGAACAGGAAATTGCAGCGATAGCGGCTAGTTATGGGCCCCTTTAGTTTCATAAACAATGCTTACATTTTCTTTTTGTTTAACAAATGGTAACATTTTTAATCACTGTGCTATTTCTGACAACTAAATTACAAATACAGAAAGACTGAAAAAATTTCAAAAATGCTGTTTGAATTTCTTTGTCCTGAAGGATTTATTTTACCCCCTTCCCATCCTTTGTACTTTGTTTCGTAAACTGACCGACTCCATTTCTGCACTTCCCTTTTACTGTATTGTATTCCTAATCAGGGGCACCAATCCTGCACTACTGACGATTCTCCCGACCACGATTATTAACATTCTATGTCGATGTGAGCACTGGAGCAATTCATCATTGCTCCAGCGCGGAGACAGCAGATCCGAAAATCAGCTGCCACCCCAAGTATTTTCTCTGCTCCATTTGGAGCAGTGAATGTTTTCACTGTGTCTTTCGGAGCAGTGACACTAGTGCGTCTGCGTGACCTACAGGTCATGCATACGCACAAAAGCCCCAGCATCCGAAGGAGCCGGACAGTGGCGGAAGCATGTAAAAGGATCCCTCTTCGCAATTCAGGACTCCTTCCCAAAGGGAAGGACCAGGGTGTGCACTGAAAGTGGGAGCAAACACCATCTGAATATGGTGAATGCTCCCACAGTCAAGCTCCGAAAATATTGTATTTTCGGAGCTTGATGAATTCTGTCCCCATTGTGTATAGGGACAGTGGGTCACATCGTGAGACAAAGGTAAGCAGGAGATATTTGTTTTATCTCCTGTGTTCTTTTTGATGAATGGCCCGAAAACATAATTTCTACAAAAGCAGGTGAAAATTTTCATTTTCACCTGCTTTTGTAGAAATTAAGTGATGATGAATAGACCCCTTAGCCATGGAGATTGTTCAAACCTGCATGAATCTAATTTTTTTCCCATACAGAATGAATTTTAATAATAAAAAAAAGTATACCTTACGCTATTTCCAAGGAACACAAATACATTGTTTAGAATCCCAATCTACAATGACATTCTTCTAAACATGTCTATGATTGTAGTACACAAAACCACACAACATATGTTTTGTACAGAAGAACACAAACTAGCAATATAATTGCATATGCTTTACTTTGAAATTATATACTTTTGAATTACACCTGTGACTAAACTATGGAACAGATTGGACGCTTTAGTTAAAAGACATAACAACTAAGAAGCACTTTCATGTTTCCCTTACAAGTAAAAACACCATTTAATCCTCTTGAATAACTTTGATCAATGCTAGGTCCTATACATAGATGAGCAAAAGGTGGTAATAGCTTTGGATACTTTAGCTACAATTAAATGCTGTTTTATATCTTACTTAAAACTCATAATCTAAAACTTAGATCTATCTTCCGCATCATTATGAGAGTTTTTGCTGAAATGGTTAGAAGATTCCAGGAATATTGTGTACTTAGAAGACATTGATGTATTACAGATGGGCAAGAACAAGCAGCTTGCTTAAATTAAGAGCAATCTCTCAAGAATTAAAAGCAAATTTTTCATTAACATATTGCAAAGTTCCATTCATTATAAAATATATTTCTACGTATAATAGCAAATTAAATTTGAATCTATTTTTTGTACTTGCAATTCAATTCATTCACATTTTGTATTACATTTTTAGCTTTTAGTCCAGTTTTATGTCTAAATTGAGATTGCGACATCCTTAAGCAGCCACTGCATATGCAAATGATGAACAGTCCGCCCTGCCACACACTCAGCTGCGCTATGCAATAAAGGGGAGGGGGCGGGGCTATGACATAGGAGAGGGGGAGTAATAGGGGGTCATCTTTTTGCATTGGAGGTTAGCTGGGGCTGGGGGTTTATGCTGCTACACAAAAAGTTTGGGAATATATTAAAAATAAAGAATTGCATATGCAGTGACACAAAGGAAGGGGGGGCACTAATACAGTGGGGGCCCATTGACACTGGGGGTGAGGAAGTGGGCTCTGCCACTGGGATCTAATACCACTAAAGGTGTGAGTGGCGCCCCCAATAATTAAGTATTCAACTTGCTGTGAGTAGCACAAGTGGACACAAATTCACCGGAACAATTCAACATTGCTCCGGTGTGGAGACAGCTGATAGAAAAATCATCTGTCTCCGCGATCTACTTCACTGATACTTTCATAGCAGTGAAAGTTAGCACTGCTGAGTCTGACCTGGCAGTGCTAGTGCGACTGCGTGAACTGGGTTTCACACAGGCGCACAAAGCCCCAGCATCTGGAGGAAGGACCCAGACAGGGGCGAAGGGATCCAAAAGGATACCCCTCTGCAACCCAAGACTCCTTCCCATAGGGATGGTGCGAGGGTGCAGGAGCAATGCTCTTGCAGTCAAGCTCTGAAATTATAATATTTTCAAAGTTTGATGAATTTTGTTCTCAATACTAGTGTATAGGGACAGCGGGCACATTGGGGCCAAAAGGTAAGTAGGAGTTATCAGTGACATCTCCCGCATTACCTTCATAATGAATAGCCCCGTCCATAATTTCTACAAAAGTAGGTGATAATGTTAATGTTCGCCTGCTTTTGTAGAAAAAAAAGTGATAATGAGTGAACCTCTACATAATAAAACTCCTTATTGGAACTTTGTTTACCCTAACTAAGCTCCTGGAATAGAGTTTGCATTTTTGGTGCTACCATAAGGAGAACACAGGAAATTGCCAATGGCTAAGGGGCACCTAAAATGTCACTCATCCAGTATTTAAAATGTGCCTCTGGTGCTTGCCGCTGACATGAAGCAGATATATCCAGCAGTCTCTTATTTGTCAGTTTCAAGCTGTAAGTATGAAGCTTGACCATGATGTCATAGGCAAGTGTCACGTTCCCAAACTTAGGGGCTCCATGAGCTTAGTTGGAAGGAGAAGGAGTAGGGGGATTAAGGGACACTACCAAATGGAGGGACTTTTGTATGGAGTCGTGAAGGGAAATTATTTCCTTTGTGTTCATTATCCATGTAAGTATCCATGATTAATACAATTACTGAAATGAAGAGCACTTTTACCAGCCTACAGGCCTGATGCAGAGGTGCACATATTGTGGATGCCGCACACAAGTGGCAATGTTTTCATTCCACGCATGCGCCTGAGTTGCACGGTGCATGTGCATCCTGATGGTTACCACCGGAAGCCTCAGAACAAATTTGGACATGGAGTGGGCATCTCTAGGAGGTAATAGGGGTTGGCTAAAAAGACGTGGATGTGTCACAGTCAGCGGCTGCATCTAAAGATGCAGTTGCACTGACAAAGGTGGCCATGTTCAGATGGATAATCTGCACCGCCATTGGGTTGGTGCATTGTTCGATGGTGCATCTTAAGGTGCAAAGCGGCGTATTAGTGCTGCAGCTGCAGGTCACTGTATGAATACTGATAGGCGTGGCTTTAGCATAAAGACGCAGCCACACTGCGGCAAAAGATATTGTACACCTCTGAATTAGGCCCTATATGTGGTGCAAATGATATGATGGAAACAGGTATATGTTCAACTCTGCATTAGCACCAGAGTTAGTAAATATGACAATATTGAATATTGAAGCCAAAGGAGGTGTTATACAGAAGACTGTGCATGAAAATGAGTGCAGTTCCAAAATGCTCTGGTATAATATTATCACATGACCAGTTGGCACATTAAGACATAATAGCTCACCAAGGAATACATAAGTGTTGTCGACATTCATAAAGAGCGCCGACGCCAGATTGTCAAGAGGTGTGAAATGCTTCTTAAAACATTTTACGGGTCTGGCAGTACAACTGTAAACATGATGATTGATCATGATATTTACAATTGTACTGCTGGTGCGGGTGAGATGCACACTTGTCGATCTCCCGTCCCGGTGTCAAGGGTCAACCTCAGTCTTGCCAAAATTATGAATATGGACAAGACTACTACATACTCTCACCAAGAATGCTATGTTATATATAAGAATATCTTTGTGACGTAATAAGTACAGGTCACGCTAAAAAAAACTGGAGAGAAAATGATGTTAACGACGGATATATGGTAGACACCAAACCATGAAGGACAAATAGGTCCATGCTTTGAATATCACAGAAGCTTATCTTGATCTATAAAAAGATAAAAAATTGGATTGGTTGGTTCTGTTTTTAAAATTTCAATAATAAACATCATATAGAATTAGCAAGATTATTTTTATTCATAACAGTCTTGAAATAGGCAATTAACACACTGAGAGACACCAATTAAACTACCAATAAATCATGTCAGTTTCGCCATGGAAAATTCATATCTATTTGCGTTATCTCACTGGCATGAAGTAGGCAAATAAATTTTTGCTAATACTTTCCAGTTAATCAAGCACTATGAGTTGTCGTACATTTTGGAATTTGTATATTTGCATATCAAAAAGGGCATTAAGCTGGATTTGCATTTGGTAGACACGTTTGCAGCAATAAATGATATAAACACAGAATATGTCACAAAGATAATTTTAATATTGCCTCCTTTATTTTAAATAAAAATTTAATATGACATTTTCAAATTGACCATTACATGAACATCAAATGGAACAAGAGATGTAATTCTTCTACTGCATTTCTCTACACCTGTCATTTGCAAAGACAAATACATAGCAGTAAAGAGCAAATTGTTTGTTGAAATGTGCAGTTTGCCCCTTACATTGTGCCTTATGAATGGCATCTGTACACACACATGAGTAGCAAGTTTTGGGTTACAGTCAGTGATAGAAATGTGAATACTGGAAATAATAAGCACATCTTTTCTATGTCCTGTCTTCTGAGACTTTTGATGAAGGTATGATGTTAAAATACTGCACAAATACTTAAATAAGTCACGTGAGTAAGGGAACATAAGGGCTGTCACCAGTGGCAGATGTATTGCTTGTACTGGGTGTTGTGGCTATGGGGCAGTGTGACGCCCCTTGCTTTAGTTCATGGGCACATGTAAATATATTTTCATATGTGAAATGCTCCTAAATGCTGCAAAATATATTCTTATAAAAGGACAGCAACAGGTGAACCTAATCACTGCCACCCCAATGGAAGTACAAAATACCAAGTCTTTTGATGAAACAACAAGGCTTTGAGGACATCTGCTAAAGTAGAAGTGTCTCTTAAATGCACACTTTCCACCCCTTGAGCATCATTGCATATCTTCAGGTCCACAATAAGCCTTCAGGGGGCCTGGGAGACTTAAGGCAAGAGAACCCACCCCGAGTCCTCCGACACTCCCCGTCCCTGCTCATCATACGGCCTGCCCCCACTCATCATACGGGCCACCTCCACTGACTCTACTACTCTGTGAGGACAGGACTGAGATGAGGGTGACAGAGCCAGGAAATGCTTGGGCACAGTGGGACAGCGCTGGGCACATAACAGAGAAGGTAAAAGGCAGGGTGCAGTGTGCTGTCAAGTCCCACTCATCATCCGTCCCATCCCCACTATGAGACTGCACAGTGCATGCAGCAGTGTGCTCCGGTAGGGAGGGTCATGAGAGAGGTGGGCCTGGAGCACCATGCTCCTGTGCCCTCCCCTTAATCAAGCTTTACATACCTCCCAATATTATGTGCGTCTAAATCAAGACAGTGAGAGAAAGGCATCATGATCATGTTGGGAGAGGCATTTCACTTAACAGAGTGGACATTGGCATGCTTACTGTGGCCTGTCTTCACTGAAAGTGTTAGCTTGCCCCTTCAATACCTACTATCACATGCAATCACCTCTTTACTGCATACACCAGTGGCAGGTACCCATTCATCACTGGTCTTTTACACAAAGAAGCAGTGAATGGGACATACTTCTCAACTGACGAGCAACCTGGGACAATTTGGTCCTGATATTGACGGCAAGACAGAGCCATCAAATCTGAGCTGTCCTGATAAAATTGGGATGATCGCGAAGTATGTATTATAATATTTATTCCCACTAAACAAAATCAAATTTTGCATTTGCCCACCAAATCTGGGGCATTGCCTCAGCTATGCCATATTTAGTAAGGAATTCCCTGATGCCCCCTGTTCTCCCATCAGCAGGAGTTTTCTCCTCCTATGCTACTGCCCCTTGCACGCCAACCTCTGCAAATACATATAAAACTAGAATAAATAAGACTTTTCTTAATTTGTAAATAACCCTTATAGTCAATGACAAACTCTATAATTACATACAACATTTTATAATAATAAAAGGGAGAAATGGATGGAAGTTACCACTGAAACATTTTTTCGAATGCGTCTGCAGATTTGTTGCAAAGAGCTATTATTTTTATGTTTGACAACATTATAAGCATAAAATCCACACCTGGCTAAATAGATTATAAAGAGACTCTTGGGTCCCATTCCAAATGGCTAATCGGCTTTAGAGCATGTCTTGTTTCTGAAGTCTAAAATGAATGGTCGTCAATGGGGATGATATTGAGTTTCTCTGCCTCTTGTAGACATTGTGGGACAGCAAACAGTAATTTCAGTATAAATCAAGATTGATTGTTGTTGCTTTGATAAATATTATTTTAACCTAATAAAAAAAAATTATTCAAAAAGTATACTTGATTTATGCCATTCATCCTGCATATATGTATACAGTATGTACATAGTTAAACAGCCCTGGTCTATGATATCTAGCAAACAACAGTTTGCTTTATTATTCTATATTACAATTTTGTATGTAATGTAATGCCTCAATAAAAAGTTTTTGAAAAAACAACTAATTTTGAAATGTCTGGGATTTTGTTTTTGTTCTTTTAAATCTAAATATAAACAATTAAAAAAAAAATAACTTCTAGAATACATTACTGGAAACAAAGCAGGAAGTAATGATTTTTCATGAACAGTGAGCAACAAGCATAATTGTAAGAAGGGTATTAAAGATCACTGGTGCACAGGAAAAAGCGCTATAAAGCCTCAAATCTTAAATTTACTAGAAATGTAGCAGCTATAATTTGATTAGTTGTAGTTTATAGCACAGGTTCACAAACTCGGTCCTCAGGACCCCAAACAGTGCATGTTTTCCAAGTTTCCTCACAGAATCACAAGTGAAATAAGTAGCTCCACCTGTGAATCTTTTAAAATGTGTCAATGAGTAATGAATATACCTGTGCTCCTGCTATGTGATCTGGAAAACGTGACCTGTGTGGTGTCCTGAGGACAGAGGCCCTGATTCAGAGCCGGACGCTCTGAAAGAGCGCTCGTTCTGAATCTGGGCGTTTTTTTATTTTTTTTGTGCGGCCTCCTGGTCGCTCGCATAGCTGTGGGTGACCACCCACAGCTATTGCGAGGGGACAGAATGATGGTCACTATGGTCAAGACCATCTCGACCATCGGGCTTGTGACGAGACCCTTGTGGTAGGGTCTCGTGGCCGCAAGCCCCAGAGAGCTTCTGGCTCTAATAGAGCTGGAAGCTCTCCCACTGACATCACTTGTGATGTCAGTGGTGCTGCCCACAAACGGCAGGCGTTCGCTTGGGAACACCTCCGTTTGTGAAGTCAACCCCCGGCGACGCCTACCAAATGGGGCGAGCTGTCACTCACCATCGACAGCTCGTCTCCTTTGGTGCGAGACCCGGAGCGACGGAGCACCCGTCGCTAGCTGGGTCTCGCGCATTCGCTCCGTCGTGCACATGCCCAGTGGGCAAACATCGACCCAGTTGTGAGCGCTAAGCGCTTGTGACCGGGTCTGAATCAGGCCCAGAGTTTGAGAACCATTGGTTTATAGGATCAATTATTCTATGTACCGGATTACATACAGTAATTGTCCCTCTCATAATATGATAGTTGAAAATAATCTACTTATCCCTCTACTGAATTAACAATTACAGTGAAAGATTTCTTGTTTCCAGGAAAAATAAAAGGTGCTGTTACTTACTGTAGCACCTTTAGGTACCGGCAGAAAAAAAGCACTGCCTACAAAATAATTTAAAGGGACAGTGGCATGTTTCCTATTGACTGAGGGCCTGATTCAGAGATGAACGCTCTGACCAGAGCACTCGCTCTGAATCAGTGCCCTCCTCCATGAAAATGGAGTGGCCTCCTGGCCGCTCGCATGCTGTGGGTGACCACCCACAGCATATGCGAGCGGCCAAAAAGATGGTCGCGATGGTCTTGACCATCGCGACCATCGGACTTGCGACGGAGACCCTGCGGTAGGGTCTCCCTGCCACAAGCCCTGGAGTGATTTTGGCTCTATCAGAGCCAAAATCACTCCCACTGACATCACTAGTGATGTCAGTGGGGCCGGCTTCAGACGGTAGGCGCTCCCATGGGAACGCCTCCGTCTGGCAGGCATCGACAGCATGCCCCCTTTGGTGCGAGACCCGGAGCGATGGAAAGCCCGTCGCTCCCCGGGTCTCGCGCATGCGCATGACGGAGCTCCCTCCGTCGTGCGCATGCGCAGTGGGGAACATCGGCCCGCTTGCGAGTGTACTGACGCTCACTAGCGGGTCTGAATGATCCCCATAGTAAGCATTTTTTTGCTTTTCCAATGTTACAGAATTCTCAATATTTAATTTTAAAAAATCACAATAAATAGATTAGTTTTCATTAATCTATTTCTTATTTACGGTACATCATCATTTGTTATTGTATTTGTACTGTGTGTATTTTAGCTAACTTTAATACAACTGTATGTATGTTTTCTTATTTTGATACATGTTCTCTGCTATATGCAAATATAAAAAAGCTATCTGTGGATAATGAATGATGTCTTGAGCAGATTAGGTCACTCGCTTACTGTTTTCGAGTGTTAAATAATCCATCAAGCACCATAAATAAAGTGGAAAAACTGAATAATTCAGCAATTCATTAGTGTAGTGTTCGGTAAGCAATGTGAATGTGTTCATATAAATGTAATTTTTTAATTAATTAAATAGATTGCAGAACTTAGTACAATGCACGCAATAACCACATTTCCCTTCATGTAATAAAAAACATTCAGTTAAGATTAATGTGCTTATTGAAATGTGTGGGCACATATTAAAAAGAAACACTTTTATGCTGGAGTTATTAACATTAACCTCTGCCTTAATTGGGTAAAGTATTGCCAATTATCCTTCCAGTTTTGTTTTGGGTTTTCTTGTGGTTTTTCGTCTCACTGTTCTAATTCACTAGAATAAGTTTGTCTGCTAGAAAGGAAATGTACTTTATGATGAAAGGACATGGCAAGCCCAATTAAAACAGTACTGTGAGAGACGTTTCAAGGCAAATATTTACATTTGTGTATAATATAAAAGGAGAACTAGACAACAGAAATTCTACTTTGGTCTGCAAATAAGCTTCTTGCATGTTAATTGTGTCACTGCTGTATATATATATATATATATATATATATATATATATATATTTTTTTTTTTCTATAATAATTCCAGCACCCAAAGATGAAAATTCAGTTTTGGGTGGAGTTCAAGAAATTAAACAGAAATGCTAAATAAAATTAAGAAGAATCTCACAGTCTGTCTCAGGATATTCTTCTTACTGTACTTTAGTTATAAATAGCAAAATAGTGGAAGCAAATAAACTCTTTGCTGACGATGGCAAATTTCGAGCCCCTGCCAGATTGGGACTTTTCTTTCTACACAGGTACAGTATGCAATATTCTGCATGTACGGTTGACCAACAAACGTCCACCGAAATGTGATTGTTCAGCTTTTAGTGATAATTAAGCTGTAGACTATATTAGCAAGGAGGATGGTTTGCCATTTGCTCTGTGGTTAGTTTTTGCTGTGATTACCATGTTATGCTGTGAATGTAATTTATATTGTCCCCTGTTCCACATTATCAGTATAGTTCAATGTAATTATTCTTATTAACACTTCACATCATGATATAATCCCAGCATAAAATGTAACAATGTGTTATTTCTGATAAACTAGAGATTCTAGTACCACTTGTCTGTCAAGGATGAGAGGTAACATATATTATAGTGCAAATGTCATTTCTGCTGTCTTGATTAATGGTATCAATGTAGTCATGTCTGATACTTGATATATGTGATTATCATACTCGTGATGTATTTGTGGGGATTACATATACTTTCCGAACAAGAGAACAGCAGACTCACTGCCTATTAGACATAAGAACTGTCAACTTGTTTTACAGAATAATTCACTGGATTATGTGAAAAAAGAAGAAGAGAAAAAAGGATATCACAGGACAGTGCACATGATTATCCTATATCTAATAATTTGCCTTAATTAAACTTCATACTCTACATTCCAAGTTTTAACTAGCTCTTGATAATCAGCACTATAGACTGTACACAGTAGTTAAGGACGGAATCGGTATGTAATGCCGGTGGCTCATTAACTGCTAGATGAAATACTGATGCCGGAAGCCCGAACGGTCTACATCCTGACTGGGTCTGGTAAGTACCCTAATCCTTCCCAGTCCCCCCTAACCCTCCCTTAGTGGTGCCTAACCTTAACTTCCCCCCCGGTGGTGCCTAACCCTAACCTCCCCCCGTGGTACCTAACCCTAACCCCCCTTCCCCTAGCCTAACCCTAACCCTCCCCGGGGGGAGCGCCTAGCCCTAAGACCCTCCATGGGTGCCTAAACCTAATCCTCCCCCCTGCGGCTAACGGCTAGAAAGCCCCGCTAACCTTTGTTCGGGATGCCAGCTGTCGGGATTTTGACGTGGGGGTAAAGATAGGTGTTGGGATTTCGATGTCTATCTTTAATCCTGGGTCGGGCTTCCATTGTCAGGATTTCGATGGCCAGCATCCCAGCCGGCGGTAATCTGACTGCATCCCATTAAGGACAACCTGTCATGACAACATCCACTTGGTCAAGCATGCCCCCTGGCAGCAAAATAATTAATGTAATGAAATCAAACCTGGTCGATCTAAAAAAAAATAACAACCTTCTGTGGAAATCTCACAACCCCCATACAACATAAAATACCATCACTACTAAGGTTTAGTTCAAGAGCTGACATTGGCAGGAAGTCATTAAAACTTAAACCTTAATTATATAAAATAATAAGACATACAAAACACAAATAAACAGACTAAAGACAAAATACATATAACATGTAGTCAAGATGGGACAACAATAGGAACAAAGAGAGGGCGTGGATTGGGCTCATTCACACCCATCCCATGCCCTCTCACTCACATTATATGGACAGGACCGGATCAAAAGCCACATTGGCCTGGGGTTAAAAATGTTCAAGGGTCTGTGTGATACCCCACAGTAGACATTTTAGAAAAGGGTTGAAACCAGTGTCATTTTAAAATTAAGTCCATTTAAAAAAAAATTGTAACTGTGGAGAGAGGAGAGCTGAGGGGACACTATTGCACAGTGGTAAGCAGCTGAAGTACTGTAATAAGCAGTAGAGACAGAGAAATAATAGATGAGTGGCTGGGATTTTCTGGCGCCACATATGGTATTTCAAAAAGTCCAAATACTTCTTGGATATTACAAATAACAAATAGACTACAGAGTACAAATGCAATACAGTTTCTTAATTAAAGCACAAAGAATTATACTAACATACTCTTTCACGTAACCTACAATCTGAGGGAAGGCTAGAAGGTTTGCAGACTGATCACCAAAAACTGCCATTCTTCAACATTATTCAGTTGTTATACATCTGTTTCCTCCATGCTTAAACCCAATGTAGGTAAAAGCCGGGTCTCTTATGAGCTAAGCAGGAGACATTCGTCTCTCCATATGGCAGCAAGATGGCACCACACTAAATACATTCTTGGTGCAGGGGATAATGCCTCCCTGGAAAGTCAGGAAGATGTAGTCTGTGCAGTAGTACAATCAACAAAATTCATGTATTTTTAGTTGATCATACACAGCAAAATTTGATTCATTCAAATCAGAATGGAAGATCAGGGTAGTTCAAGTATTCATTGGAACAAGTGTGAAGTCATCAGCTGGCCATTGATCTTGAAGTACAGGTTATGGCCAATTTATGCCACAATGATTGTATTGGATCATTGATCAGAACTGTGTATTTGAGTATAGTGTAGCTAAGTAGCTCATATATCCAACTGCATTGGATTGCAAAAATAGTACCCAGCATAGAGATCCTTGGAAACTATTCACAATTCAAATTCTTACAAATCAAGTATAACATATATGTTAATGAAGGCCAGTGTTTATTTCATAATAGTGATACACTAGTGGTACTTCCACAGAACGAAGAAACACTGTTTTATGTTCTCCAATTTTGACCAAATTTTTGGGATCTGATTGGGATGTAGCATCACCAACTGAGAAGGATCATAAAAGTGGTAACAGGCACATTGAAAAAAAATATACTGTAGTTGGTATATTAAAATAATTTGCAAGTTACTGATTTAAATGGGTGTGGCAAATTAAGTCAACATTCAAGTGTTGACATTTAGAATATCACCATTGATAATGTTGACAGCTGGCTTTTCAGCAATGCAGTTGTGCATACTCTTGTCATTTAACCCTAACCCTAACTGCAGCCTAACTCTAAACACAACCTAGCCCTAACGCTACTCGGGTTAGGTACGGGATGCCGACACTCAGAATCCTTACGCCAGCAACCCGACTGGGTTAGAATGCGACAGCTGCTGGTAAGTACTCTAACCCTAAACCTAACCCTCCCATCCCACAACTTAACCCTAACCCTCCCCACAGTGGCTTACCATAACCCTTCCCCTAACCCCAGTACTTACAATCGGGACATCAGCAGTCGAGATGCTGGCACCATGATTTTGACTGGTGTTGGGATTTCGGCGCCAGAATTCTGAGCGTCGACATCCCGAGTGTCGGGGTCATAAGTACATCCCCTTTAATCTAACCCTAACCCAAAAATTGTCTGTCAACATTCTGGCTGTCTACATTCATAGTGCTGACATTCTGACAATGTTGTCATTCAGAATATCGACATTCAGATCCTGTCAACATTCTAGTGTCAACATTCTGAATGTCGATTTTATGACTACATACTAAATTAAAATAGTGCACATATTCTGCTGATTGTAGCAACCTGGAAATCTTTGCCTTGATGTTGATGAGGAAAGATAACAAAATTAGCTAATATTGTAAACTCTACTAATCAGGTTTTATGTTAGTATAACCCACTCACCCCCAATAGGAGAATGGTAAGACCAAACTAGTATTCTGTTGCTCAGGCGGTGATGTAATACTGACTTATTATCTATACTGTGTACCCAAAAACAATTTCTGAATGTCATACTCATGTGGGTTGGTTAATTTAAAATGTAACCTTTTATAATGATGTTTAAAAATGAAGCCATAATAATAAATAACTGTGTATTTAAGAAATTTGCTTATATTCCTTTTTTTGTGTACAGTACATACAGTGTCCAATATATTTATCGTCAAATTGTAACTTATTTTATTTATATGTAGCTCAATGAATGCACCTTTCATAATTACGTAAAAAAACAGCTTTTATTAATTGAGCTTTTGTTAAGTTATGTATTATTTATTTTACAAAGATGCATTTATTGGCTATGGGTACATTTTGTTTGCATGTAAAAATAAAAGGCCATTTCATTCCACACAATATTTTCAAGTGCTGGTGAATTTTTCATCATGGGAAAAAAAAGTATAAACATGATTTGTGTTTATGTTACTGCTATACAGTTGTAATTAGTAATGCCAATAAATCATTGTGCACAGCTATTGATTTTAAAATGTTTAACCAATTACACTGCCGTCTCTGCAGAATTAGCTAAAACCATAAACAAGAAGATCAACAGGTTTGTTACTTCAAATATATGTTGACACTGTTTTTAGAATTTGCTAAAAGCTTTGTTTTATTTGACATATAGGGGTATATTCATCATCATTTAATTTATACAAAAGCAAGTGAAAATTTACATTAGTATTGAGGCTATTCATTATAAAGGTAATGCAGGAGATATCACTGATATCTCCTGCTTACCTTTCAGCCCCGATGTGGCCCGCAGTCTCCATACACTAGTATGGGGATCTAAATTCATAATGCTCTGAAAATACTATATATACAGAGCTTGACAGCGAGAAAATAACTCCATCTTCAGATGGCGTTTGTTTGAACCCCTCCGTCCCCACGTTCGCACAACCGTGAACGAACGTTCACGCATGTGCAGTAGCACTGTCAAGTCAGACTCAGCAGTGCGAAATTTCACAACTACTAAAGTATTGGTGATAGGGATCACAGAGACTGCTGATCTTCGGATAAGCTGTCACCACACCAGAGCAATTGTGAATTGCTCCAGAAATCCAGTATCCACCGCTGCTGCTCGCAACGAGTTGGATGCCTAATTGGAGGCGCTCCGGCCCACGATAATTAACATAATGAATGGACCCCATAATCACATGATAATTTGATTACTAAACATATGTTTAGAATTATTTTGAGCTTGGATTAACTTCTATTGCAAATATTGTTTCCTACAAGCACACAGACATTCATATGTGGAAATTGGCATCATCATTAACTGAAAATTAGGTCTCATTTATTTTGCACTTTGCTCAACTATCAATCAGAAACTAGATTTTATCTTTCTAGTGCAAGCTGGACAACGAAAGCAAGTGTCCAATTGGTTGCTGTTGTTTTATGCAAATGTTGCACTTTAATGCAGGGTTAGTAAATGGGTTATTATTCGCACAAAGACCGAGGGGAGAATTTACTAAGCAGCGGTTTTATATGACGTTTGCAAACCACAACACATCACATGTGGTTTCCAGATTCAAAGAAGGCTGAAAACTGAAACAGAATACGATATGTGGCAATTTGCAAGTCCCATGCTGCCAGATAAAAGGCAGATATTTTCTAGATGGGATGGGTATGGGCTGTCAGCGTACGGGATCTCGGCGGTCAGAATCCTGGTGCCGGCAACCCAACAGGGTTAGAATACCTACACTGTCGATCGGTATCCTAACCCTCCCCCTCTCTCTACCCTAACCCTCCCTCCCCGGTGCCTAAACCTAACCTCCCCCTCCCCGCACCCTAAATCTAACCCTCCCCCTTACTGCATAACCATAGCCCTAACGCTAACCCTCCCTCTCTCTCTACCCTAACCCTCCCTCCCCGGTGCTTAACCCTAACCTCCCCCCTAGTGCCTAAACCTAACCTCCCCCTCCCCGCACCCTAAATCTAACCCTTCCCCCTTAGTGCATAACCCTAGCCCTACCGCTAGCCCTCCCCTTAACCCATTACTTACCTTCGGGATGCCGGGGGACGGGATGTCGGCGCCAGGATTCTGACAGGAGTAGGGATTCCGGCGCCGGCATTCTAACCGCAGGAATCCCCTTAACCACATCCCGTTTTAGACATTCTTCTAACAGGAAAGACAGTACAAGTGGATTGAGCATTCTGGGTTGACAGAACAGTTATTATGAAGACAACATTGACTTATTATGGGGACAATAATAATGTATTAATTAAAGAGCTAATGTTAATATATTATTTTTATTATGAAACCAATATTACATTATTGCATCCATGAGCTAATATTAAAACATTGTTTTATTATAGGGATAATATTGAGATATTATATTTGATACAGGGCTATTCTATTTATTATAGGACAATACAATTTTTTTATGACAGGGGCAACGCTTATTGGGGGAGATGTATGATGCTCAGAAACGGTATCAGCGCACATTATGTGCGCTTATACCGCTTCTCCCCGATGTATGATTGTGGTTTGGGCGGTAAATGACAGGGGCGCTATGCACCCCTGTCATTATCGGCACTGCTATCTACAAGATCGCAGCGCCGTTAGCCTGGGACATGTATGAACAGTCAGATCGCCTGACCGTTCGGCCCACTGTAGCTGTCGCTATCGACAGCTACAGCCTGGCGCTGCCCTATCCCCACATTAGGGACAGCACTGTTCCTGCTGCGGCGGCTGCCGGCTCCAGGCTACGCGCGTGGATCTCACGATACTTGCGAGATCCCATGCATGCTCAGTGGAGCTGGCCGGGACTGACACACAGTGCATCAGCACTAGGCTGATGCACTGTGGTCACTAGCAGGTAGCGCTGTAGGGGGGAGTTAATGCTCGCTCTCTCCGGCTGATGAGATGTTCACACATCTCATTGGTAGTGCTTCCTACTTCACCTCGATAAAGAGGTGAAGCGGGAAGCATTATAGCGGCACGTTAAGTGTCGCTATAATACATCTACCCCTGTGTATGATAAATGGTGCTCCAGCCAATCAGCTCCAAACTGTCATTATGCAAACAGATGACAGTTGGGAGCTGATTGGCTGGAGCACCATTTATCATACACAGCTAATTTTGTCACTCATTTTGAGTGATAAAACTTGTTGATAAATGAGGCCCTGGGTCACTGATACAGATGTGTCCTCATACAATATTGCCGCAATTGCACCAAACAGCTCTTCTCGGTATGGCATGTCCTGTACGAATTGGCTTGCAGCAAGTGTCTTTTTGCTCAAATGTTGGTTTTAGTCCCACAAATTAAACAATCAGATGCAACTAAACAGTTTCATTTGATATGAGACAATTGTACATCTGTGTGAAGTAGTCTGAATTTGTATGTGAAATGCTACAATGAAGCATAATAAGATGCAAAGTTAAGATAAGGCAGATCAGAGCCAGGAGCCAGCCCTCTAAATAGACCACAAACTGATCACTGTAAAAACAATAATAGTTTTTTTAAACCTCAAACAATTACCTGCAGCCAGGGGTCCGCTGATCAGTGATTGGTGAGCTCTCTCCTCCCGTCAGCTGGTCTCAGGGGCTTTTGCACTGTGACCCCAATCAGCTGTACTGTAAACCGGCATTTCAGCTTACAGAACAGCTGATCGGGGTCTCTGACCAGGAGCCCGTGCAACCAACTGACTGGAGCAGAGAACTCGTCAATCACCGAGGTAAGTGTCTGCTGGGAAGGGGGGCGGCGCGCGCGGGGTGGGTGTCTGACAGATAATTGTAGAGTGTGTGCCCGGCATCAGGTTTGGAAGAAGGCAACACATGATGTAAAAAGAATAACGTCTACAATTCAGGCATCTGCATTTAAAATAACCCAAATAAACTGAGACTACACAAACTGTTCTGGCAATAACTACATTAAATTGATAAAAGAAACTGTCATGCTATCTGTATACCATAATTATGAGCCCCCCCCCCCCCCCCACCCAAGCTCTGTGGAAATATCCCTAGCTCAAGGTGTGGTATATGGGTGAAAGCCTACATTGTACATCCTGCAACTGAGCTGAAAATAAGAGGTTACAGTAGGGGTTTAACATTTCATAACAAACAACATTAGTGAAATCTGATTACTCATATCTTATGTGAAAACACAATTTTACAAACAATCCTAAATTGTTCATCTGCGATACACTCACTATCCATTTACCTCTTCATAAATGTGACATTTCTCCTTTTTTTAGATGTGTTTTCCATTTGACACGTTAGAATGGTTATGCATGACTGAGCTGTCCATCTGTTCCTGTGCACTGGTGACAGCTGCCACTCCCACCTGTCTATTACAGCTCATTTGGAAAACATTCTGTATTCATAAAAGAATCTCTAAAATAGCATGTACTGAAAAATGAGAATTTCCATTCATAGTTCATCTGCCGTAATCCAGTGAAGACCATCGACTGCATTTACAGTAGAATAGACTATCAAATGAAATTTGTGCTGTCACCTACTGTAATATTCTACTGGTTTTCTTCCCTCTCCAACTGGACCCTCAGGGTCTGCTCCATGCCACCCATCCCTTTACAAGTGAAATCAGATAGACGGTGTGAATGTGAGGAACACTCACCACACTCACATGCACGCAAGCACGTACGCACGCACGCACGCACGCACGCAGATATACCAGGCTTGCCGACATTTAGCTCCCTCCTACGGGGAGGGAGCTGTCGGGCTTACACTGCTGGGGGTGTGACAAGGTGAAAGGGGGCAGGGCCTGGCCGATGATACATCATTGGGGGCAAAGCATGGGGGCGTGACAGTGTGATTGCATCATCGTGGCTCCACCCCCTCTTCACTATGCCGTAATTAATGGCATTGTGCAGCCGGGGGTGGAGCTACGATGACGCGATGCAGCGCAAATCGCGTCACCGGCCCCCCGCTGCTGGGGATTATACTTACGACCAAGGGGGGGTGCGAACACGTCGCCGGGGTCCGGGAGACTTGCCTGCCTTTCCGGGGGGCGCCGGGAGCAGCACCCCGATTTTCGGGAGGCTCCCGGCCAAATCGGGAGGGTAGGCAAGTATGTATACACACTGTACTATATAATAAATAAGAGAGAGAGACATGTTGAATGGAGGTGCCTTGTAGAGCTTTCTAAAAGTACTGTTGTTGAGAAAGTTTAAAAAATAATGTTAATGTAAACAAGTATAGACTTTTGAAAACAAAATATTATTATTAAAAAACAACACTCTCTTCCACATATTGGGGTCAATCCAATTAGGCGCGAATTGCGAGATGCGAAATGTAATTTTCTCTATAAATTCACATTGCAAATTAATTTTTTAATCCAATTAGCAACTCGCATTGTACCAGTGAGAGTAAACTCGCATTTTTCCATTTGCATCTCCCTGAGGGTGAGAGATGGTAGGGAAAATTGTATTTTAAGGTTAAAATATCGGGACACTGTGTAGAACAGCTTGGACGCCCCCTTTCATAAAAAAATGCACAAATCAGCCATTTAACACTGTTTAAATACTACCAGCACTTTCCTTATGCCCACTAAAAGTCATCTGTAAGATTCTGCAAACAAAATTGTTGACGTCCGGTCACCCCACTTTTTCATGCACTTCTCTCACATCACATTTGGATGACAATTCGCAAACTCCCGCTGCGAGTACCGCAAATAGACATTTTTAATTGGATTGGAGAAATCTTGGATGCACGTATTCTTGCGAAGTCTGCACCTAATTGGATTGGAGAATTCTCAGATGTGTGCATTTGTGGGAAGTCTGCGGGTTTCATGAAACAAATTCACAACTCGCATCTAATTGGACTGACCACATTATCTAATTAATAAGGGGCAAAAAAAATTGCACCTATTATACATTTCTGCAACCATCAGTCTGTGCTCTACAGACAGGTGCTGGTGCAAAATGCAAACAGCACATTGTACACTACCAAGTAATATGTTCTCAGTTCCCCTCGATACTGTACTACAATGTACTAACTATAGAATAGATCATCATTGACCTTTTCTACTTATGTTGTCTTCCTCATGTCAACAAGTAGAAGGATGAACCCTTGTGCATAGCTTGTTGTGAGCGTAGGTTGTAGACATACTTTCAAAAACTGTCATCCTTTGAAGAGCCACTTAAAATGATTTTGAAAGAGTTTTTTTTTGCTGAAGATGGTTTAGCTGTTCAGGTGGTAATAGTATTATTTTATCTACCAAACTATTTAAGGAAGCAGTAATATGTTCTAGATAGAGTGAGCAAACTTACTGTGTCTCTTTTACTATACATTTGTACGTATGATGTTGGACAACAGTTTTATTAATTTTTTTTCTGCAAAATCTGAAAATCTTAATTTTTGTAATTCATATAAGTAAATACATAAACAGATACTGTTTAATCATTTCAATGATGAAAACATACTGTATGCCCATAGTTGCCGAAATTTAGCTAATACCCTCCAGGAGATCTCTGAGGGCAGACACAGCTAGTGGGTTATGGCATGGTGAGGCAGAGCCTTTCCTGTCATACTTAGGTATACTCCAGAGTTTTGACTATAAAAATGATAAAAAACCAAAGAAAATATTATACATATTTTCTTTGTAGTAGTCTAATCATTTTTATAGTCAAAACTCTGGGGTAAAAAGTGTATGGCAGGTGAGGCACTGCCTCCCCTGTCTACCTTTTCCGCACATCCCTCATCAATACACATCAAATTTCCAGCAATATATACTGCTGCACCTTTGTATAATGCCCACATGAACCCTCGGGTTCATATATGTATCTGTAAATCTGGCTCTGATACTAGCCAGTGCCTCCCCAGCCATTGACCTCACCGCACATCACTGGAATCAAGCCATTGTGGCCCTGCCAGCTGCTGCTCAATGCATGAATTGTAGCATCAAGCTGCTGGACATCAGGGAGCGAATTGCATCATCACCTTTACTAAAGAACTGTTTCCAGGAGGCTGGATGACTCCTTCCACAATGCATTGGAGCTCAGCAAAAGTCAGGAGTCTCCTGTATGCTGTATGTAATCATACAGCATACATGTAAGTAAGTATGCTGTATACTGTAACTGACATATACATGTTCACAGAGGGAGAGGGGAACATGTGATGTGTTACAGTGTTATTTATAGTGAGTCTTCTGTAGACTGCTTTGTTTTAAGACAGTATGCTGTGGAAGTCATGGTCAGTGGAATGGAGAAAATAAGCTAAAGCTGGCCATATATATCCCCTAAAGACCAAATATAGCGTCATGAGTGGGAGTACTACTTTGAGGGGCTGATACTAAAGCAGCAGTTTAATGGCAAACCTTGTAGTACAAACAAACACATATAGAACTGCACAAGAAGCAATTCTTACTATATAGAGTATAATTTGACCACAAACTCACAGAAACACAAAAAAACTTGTTCCACTGATATCATCATCATACTGTCAACATGATAAAGCCAAAAAAGAAAATAAATATAAATGAACATATTTTAATAACTGAAAATATTTAGACATTAAGTAAAAATAGTATCAAAATATAACCAATTAAGAAAACCAAGTATTATAATAAAGATCACCTTTATATTACATGTCCCTTATATATTATATACCTATAATCAATGTAAAACATGAGCATTCGAGCATTCAGAGCTACACTGACTTTAGAATTAACTCATATGGTCACGATCATTGTGAGAAGTGAGATTGCATACCCACAATTCTCAGTGAGAAATCCTGAGAGTGCCCCTACAAACAGAAATACTGTAGCACAACCTGCCATGGCAGTGACTAGTACTGTTTCAGAGTACAAATAACAGTGGAGGTCTCTATGCCTCCAACTATCTCCTAACAATTTATACAGGAGATGTATTAAATCTTGGGGAGAGATAAAGTGGAGAGAGACAAAGTACCAACCAATCAGCTCCTGTCATTTTACAGGCTGTGCTAGAAAAATGACTGTTAGAAGCTGATTGGTTGGTACTTTATCGCTCCCCACTTTATCTCTCCCCAAGATTTGATAATTCTGTCCCTATATCTTTGTCAGTGAGTGAAGAATAGACAGGGTAAGGCTTTGCTCTGTAACATGCTCTCATACCCTACAGTAATGCATCGCTAATGGGTCATACGCCAAGAGACCTGTCTGCAGAAGATCAGATGGTGAGATGGAAAACCAGGGTCATTACATGAATCAAAAAGTGACTGCATATTTGGCATAATAGATATTTCTCTCACATTGGGGAGACTTGAAACTACATTAAGAACATTGGAATGTTAACTGGATAACTTGCGGCAACAAAACAAGAAACAATAGTAGGTGTTTGATTTGAATATCATTCAGTGTTGGCACCCTGCAGTGTAGTGAAAGATTGAACGATAACGATATCGTGTATATGTGTATAGGTGTATATGTGTCAAAGTCAACAATCAAGAGAAGACTTCACAACAGTGAATATAGAGGGTTCACCACAAGATGTAAACCATTGGTGAGCCACAAAAACAGGAAGACCAGATTACAGTTTGCCAAACAACATCTAAAAAAGCCATTACAGTTCTGGAACAACATCCTATGGACAGATGAGACAAAGATCAACTTGTACCAGAGTGATGGGAAGAGAAGAGTATGGAGAAGGAAAGGAACTGCTCATGATCCAAAACATACCACCTCATCAGTGAAGCATGGTGGTGGTAGTGTCATGGCATGGGCATGTATGGCTGCTCATATTCAGTCAAATGCTTCAGAACTCATTGGACGGCGCTTCACATTGCAGATGGACAATGACCCGAAGAATACTGCAAAAGCAACCAAAGAGTTTTTTAAGGTTAAAAAGTGAAATGTTATGCAATGGTCAAGTCAATCCCCTGACCTGAATCCGATTGAGCATGCATTTCACTTGATGAAGACAAAACTGAAGGGAAAATGCCCCAAGAACAAGCAGGAACTGAAGACATTTGCAGTAGAGGCCTGGCAGAGCATCACCAGGGATGAAACCCAGGGTCTGGTGATGTCTATGCGTTCCAGACTTCAGGCTGTAATTGCCAGCAAAGGATTTGCAACAAAGTATTAAAAAGTGAAAGTTAGATTTAGGATTGTTTAGTTTGTCCCATTACTGTTGGCCCCTTAAAAAGTGGGAGGCACATATAGAAACCGTTGTAATTCCTACACCGTTCACCTGATTTGGATGTAATTACCCTCAAATTAAATCTGAAAGTCTGCAGTTAAAGCACATCTTGTTTGTTTCATTTCAAAGCCATTGTGGTGGGGAATAGAGGCCAAAATATGAAAATTCTGTCAATGTCCCAATATTTATGCACCTGACTGTACCTATCCGTATAAAGCGTACATGTTCAGTAGCTGCTCATAGCAACCAATCAGTCTGATTGTAGCTATGATTATCCTAGGACATTCTATAAAATGATAGGTAGAATCTGGTTGGTTATTTTGAGCAACACCTCCATATGTCTTCTTTAGAATGTTTGATACTGTACATCGCTTACTAATTGTCTCATTTACTATAAACAAAGAGACAATATGTAAAATAATACTGTGTACTTGTGATCTTATAAAAATAGCATATCAGTATTTTAAAGGTAAAAAAAAGTTACAAATGTCCATCAAATTGCATAAAAAAAAAAAAATAGGAGCATTTACCTTCTCGTCCAATTCATCAAAGTATGGTGCTAGGGACGTTGTCTCTCTTTTTACTTTATTAGAAAGCTACTTAATATACAGAATTGGATCACATGCAGAATACATAAAATGTCAGCAGAAAAAGTAAGTTACAAATTACAAACTGGGAAATTACTAAGAATTTCTTCATTTACAAGCTATATAAAATATTCATTAGTGATGACAGGTATATTTTAATACTGAATGGATTTTTCTTTACAGCGGTTATTGCTGTTATAAAAACGTTATAGTAAATCTGACTTTTTTTGTTGTTTATTTTCTGGAAGTTAAAAGGTTCCAAAACATGTGTGGCTTAAAACAAATGTCAACATTAACCCTGTCATGATTAAGGAACACTTTGTGATAGAAGTTGGGATATGTGCGTGGGTAGTAAATTATTGAATCAGTCATTCTGAGACTTGTTTCCGCAGCGCTATGTTTAAGTATTATATCCAACTACATTTAAAAGTCTATTAGCAAATGTGATCTGAGAACATGATACTCCCCCAGCTCATTTTGTTATCTAGTTTTTAAAGTGTGTTACAACTGTGGTCTATCATGATGTGCTCTCAGGGATTATGTTCTCATCTCGGCAAGAATACTGATCATTCCTTCTCATTGATACTTCAGAACATGAGATGCACTTTTATAAAATATTGCATATGTTATTGTTCTGATTTTTTCAAATATATATTTTTCTACTCATTTACTTAATTTTAGGTATTTTTTAGTCCAATTTTTCTATTCGTTTAATTTTATGTATTCAATTTTATATTATTTACCAAGGTATCAGTGGAATAAAGATTTCTCGAGGTTTCATAAAAGAGCATTTATGAGAAGCAGAAAAGGAATTTAACTTGCAGATTAGTTTAAAGAAAATTATTATTTTACTGCTGGTTAAGATTATTATTTCAAGCGGGATAAAATGCATTTGTGATGACAGTGAAGCTTACTTTGTTGTTTTAGTCTTTATCTCTTACATAAGTGATGTGTCCTTGTATATGTTTTCATGGCAATTATGCTAGTAGTCTGTTCAATTGGTAGAGATTATAGGGATTGTTTGTCACTTTAAAAAGGACCTGTCTCCTCTCTGACAAGCCTTCTATTGTTTAGTACAAGCTATTCAAATCCTGTACCTGAAATAAACTGTACCTTCCCTTATTCCAGTTAGCCCAGGAAAGAGACAGATAGATATGTTAATAGTATACTGAGCAGCTCTTCATATCTGACCCAGCAGCCCCCGGCTCCATCACAGCACTGGTGTAAAGCTTACAGTGCCCACAAGTGCTTTTTAATTGTTTTTGAAGAAGACACCAGTAAGAAATGGTCAATGCAAGGGACAATGCGTCTGTTCTATTGAATGTGACTAGGCTGAACCCTCTGTCTGCCAGCAGTGTGCAAGACTGAAGCAGCTGATCAGTGGTACTGTAATATTGCCTGTCCCTGTATCTTGCATATATACTACTCCATTACATTACATCATATTACATTAATAAAGTAGTGTCACTGCCCTATTTTCATTTCATACAAAGGCAGAGCAGTGGAAGCCACTGCTCTGCCGTTCGGGCAGCCCTACTGGTCTAGTGTTATGCATATGCGCGGCGCTACCGCCGCTCATGAGCGAGCCCTGGTGCCTGACATTCATTGTGCAGGTGCCGAGAACAGAAACAGCAGCAGCCCCCCTCAAGTAAGAGGACAGGAGATGCTGCTGGACATTACAGTAATGTTTTATAACTAGGGCATGGCACAATACAGAAAAACTGTAGTGTGACGGGATTCATATTCACCTTTGTTCCATGTCTACAAGCAAATTTAATTTACAGGATCAATTCAGTGAAACACCTTTAGAAATGGAAAAGGAGGTTAATTTCCAAATATAAAGTAGCATTGTGGACCATAAATTTAGCAGATCATAAAATACTTATTGTTTGTTGCTTTGTGCTTTGAAGGAAAAAAACAGCTTACCTGGTCTACTGTAGAGTTTTGTAGGCCCACTTTTTAATTAATAGCCCAAATGGATTATTCCTTCCCAATCATGCAATCATTTTATTCTGTGATTAATTCAGTGTTAGCAATGTTACCATCTACTACCTTTAACTACTTTCCGTCCACACAACCAAAGCTGCAAAATCACAGTGCGTCTAGCAATAAATAATGCAGAGAGACAACAGTCTGCATATATATGAGCTACAGTATCATGGCTGCCTAGGCAATACTCCAGCACATATAAGTATGTGCGATGTAAAGAATGCAAACCGTTTCATTTAATTTGTCATTGTACAAGCTGTTGCTATTAGAAGCATAGATTTTCCCAGAAAAAAGAAAGTAAAAATTAAATAAAAAAATGTTGCTAGGTGATACGCGCCCTGCACCATCGCTCAAATTGCCTTGACACAGACCACCACCTATTAGTGAAGCTTTTAGCTCAAGCAGCAATCACTTCCATCATTTCATTTTGGCAATGTTAGCCCTGGCCATGGCATATTTATTAGAAAGACCCACTATGAAATACATTGATAAATGCTGATTTTCTCAATCATTTAAAATGTGAAAGGCTGAAGTTATTGCCATGACATGACATCCATTAGTCTAACTTGGATATTTAATAAACAAACATTAACAAAATAACTACTGTATTATGACTTTAGGTGACTTACTAGCTGAAAAATAATATGCTGTTAACTCTTTAACATTTAATCCAGTTAATTTTGAGTCTCCACAAATACTCTCTAGTGGTGAAGTGTATCATATCAACATTCAAAATGCCGCTATTCATTATGTGGACACTGCTGAAATGTCGACATGATAGAATGTTGACAGACCGTCCCTGGTTGGCTAGTGGTGACTTACCTGGCCCTAGCAGCAGCAGCGTTTCTTGTAGTAGTTTCCGGTTCCCCGCCGGTCACATGTGCAGCAGGATTAGCATAAACATCTGACAGAGAGTATTCTCCCCCTATCACTAATCCCAGCCCCTAACCCTCCCCCTAGTGCCTAACCCTAATATCCTGTCTTGCAGCCTAAAGTTAACTTCACTCTAGTGCCTAACACCCCCATCCCGTAGCCTAATCCTAATGTCGACATTTTGAGAATATCAAGATTTCAGATGTTGACATTTCTGATGTCGACATTGTGAACATGTCCACATTCTAAGGATGTTGACATTTTGACAATGTCGACATCACAACTGTCGGATTTTTGGTGTCGACATTATGAATGTTGACCGTATGACTGCAGCCACTCTGTAGAACTCCTTAGTTTAGGACTAGTTTACTTTGCTCAAAATGATTACCCATGGCAGATGACAATGTTGTCCTTCTCATTAAACCCTGAGATACATTTGAATGAACAATCAGTACAAGCCAGTATGGAAGACATTGCTTTGTTTCTACGTGTTGTTCTTACATTCAGAAACAGAACACATTTAAAAGATTCAACCTCTTGTGTCATATCAGTTATGCTGTTAGTGCTTTTAAGTAAACATGTTACTTGAAATATAAAAGGAAACTTTAGAAACTTTTTTTTACCAAAAAAACCCAAACAATTGGATCGATACCCCATGCTGTATTCTAAACAGACCACCTGTGACTGCAACTTCAGTTACCCACTCAGCCGAAAAAGCCCTGGAGGGTTCTACCATCAGGGAAGTATGACACCACACAGTGAGCCCTGTGAAGGAGCAACAAATACATGAACAAGAGCATCAGGGCCAATCTGTGGTAAAACATATTAAACAGAGGTCTGGGACGCCGTCCTCTGCTTCATCCACATTTGACCTATTGATATTGTGAATCAATTCACCAACTAACTATTATTGCTGGTTGCAGAGACATTTATACCAAGTATATTGCCAATACTGTTCATTGAAGAGGCATAAAGATATTTATACCAAGCAGCATTATTTCACACATTTATTGAAGTGATATTGATTTGCATTACCAGCTCACACTGTATTATTGTATGTTATATCCTACCATCTGTACTAGTAAAGCATATACTAGTGCAAATCCTGTTCACATATGAATTTTTCATGCAGCAACGCAATCTTTGATGCATACTCTACACTATTTATTAGGATAATAACATTACACATGCCACAACCAATCTAACAACACACTCACACTTGAGTGTGATCCTTCCCAAAAAAATGTCTACCATGAGGTTGGGCAACCTCTCTATCAGCAGCACAACCAAAAATCAATAGATACCTCAGTGTACAGGGAACCTCACTCCCAATTCTGTCAATATAGAAGTCTGTACACTCCTGTCCTTTTCTTCTCCCAATTAATCCTTGTAAGTGGAAGCTGGTCTGCCAAAGACTGGAAGTGTGTCTACGGTGATTTAATCCTTTCAGCAGATTGTTCAGCAGATGCACATTGAAGATCTACAGCAAAATTGGACATGTGTGTAAGCATAGATTGGATGTAGAATCTGTGACAAGATCTCAGGGGCGTAATTTCATACCAGGAGCCCGTGGATGATATAGTTGTCGGTGTCTCCCCCCTTCCTCCGCCACTTGCATTTACTACCAACACCTTAGTCCCGATATTCGGGAGACTTCTGGACAATCGGGAGGTAGGCAAGTCTGATCCAGACAAACACTTTCCCCACCCCCCTGCATTTTGCAACATCCCAGCACACAAACACTAATTGTTGCTGATCAGGGTCTTCTGTTCTTGCTTTTTGCTGCTCTCACAGCAACATCAGAGGAAGCAGGTCCCACAAGTGCGAGGGAAAGAGCCAACAAAGAAGGCAGGGGCCATGCACTCCAGCTGCTACCCTACCCCTTTGATGTACATTGGTGCAGTTTCCTTGCTGGAGATCTGTCACTAGAGACTGAACTCCAGGGTGGGGGCCCTGGTAGAGGGAGGGCCATGGCACATGCCCCCTGGGCTCCCTGCTTCTTCCTGCACTGGGGAGCATAAAGCAGAACCTGGAGCAATGAATGAGGACAGTGTGCCCCTTCAGGATTGGCGCCCAGAGGCATCCGCCTTCTATTGTCTCCTGTATTTCTGCCCCTGCAAGGTCTCTAGTAGGATTGTATAAACAGTTTGATCTGGAGTTGTATACCCGGAAGATTGGAAGATTGGACAATTGTGTACCCAGCTTTAGAGTCGTTGCTTCTGCTTTGCACAGAAAGTGAGGTAAGATCAGAGAAAAAAGAAGGAAGGAAAGTACTCTCTTGTGTTGGGGCACAATATCTGCCTATATAAAATAAAACTTAACTTTTAATAGATAATGGATTGTAAGACAGGGACTAACAAGACAAACAACATAAAACAAAATGAGCTAAAATATCCTATATACATGAGAGAAGGTTGTCCATGATCGTCCTGTATTGGATTATAGGATAATACATGAGAGCATAACAGTATGTAGAGGTTAATTATTGTAATCAGACTATAGGAAATAGTCAATAGTATATACTGTCATCACCTCTCTATATAATCGATTTTATAGGTGAATATATATATATGAAAATGCTAAATAAATCAACAGATAATCTCTGAAATGAGAACTGGACCGATCAAACGCAGTATCAGTATAAATGACCGAGCAATGGTGTACTTGGTCAAATTGTAACGTCAGGGTTATATACCTATTCACCTATAAAATCGATTATATAGAGAGGTGATGACTGTATATACTATTGACTAATTCCTATAGTCTGATTACAATAATTAACCTCTTACAATCCATTATCTATTAAAAGTTCTTTTATTTTATATAGGCGGATATTGTGCCCCAACACAAGAGAGTACTTTCCATCCTTCTTTTTGCTATATTTTACTCTCAAGGGTGCACCTCATTTTTCTACTATCCATTTGGGATATACACCCCTTCTAGTGATTTTTCCAATATCAGTGGAGTCATTTCTGCCTTTCATTGTATATATAGTGTCCTTTGGTACCAGTGCTTAGAGTTTCCCTTTACCCTTTTTCCCTTTTGCATAAGATCAGCGAAAGCTCATAGGAATTGGGCAGCTCATGAGATATGAATTGCTTTAAGCTGCCCACACACATTGCGATATTTTACCCGATCTGGCTGATTCTGACACATTGGACAAATATAGCGTCATGAGTGGGAGTACTACTTTGAGGGGCTGATACTAAAGCAGCAGTTTAATGGCAAACCTTGTAGTACAAACAAACACATATAGAACTGCACAAGAAGCAATTCTTACTATATAGAGTATAATTTGACCACAAACTCACAGAAACACAAAAAAACTTGTTCCACTGATATCATCATCATACTGTCAACATGATAAAGCCAAAAAAGAAAATAAATATAAATGAACATATTTTAATAACTGAAAATATTTAGACATTAAGTAAAAATAGTATCAAAATATAACCAATTAAGAAAACCAAGTATTATAATAAAGATCACCTTTATATTACATGTCCCTTATATATTATATACCTATAATCAATGTAAAACATGAGCATTCGAGCATTCAGAGCTACACTGACTTTAGAATTAACTCATATGGTCACGATCATTGTGAGAAGTGAGATTGCATACCCACAATTCTCAGTGAGAAATCCTGAGAGTGCCCCTACAAACAGAAATACTGTAGCACAACCTGCCATGGCAGTGACTAGTACTGTTTCAGAGTACAAATAACAGTGGAGGTCTCTATGCCTCCAACTATCTCCTAACAATTTATACAGGAGATGTATTAAATCTTGGGGAGAGATAAAGTGGAGAGAGACAAAGTACCAACCAATCAGCTCCTGTCATTTTACAGGCTGTGCTAGAAAAATGACTGTTAGAAGCTGATTGGTTGGTACTTTATCGCTCCCCACTTTATCTCTCCCCAAGATTTGATAATTCTGTCCCTATATCTTTGTCAGTGAGTGAAGAATAGACAGGGTAAGGCTTTGCTCTGTAACATGCTCTCATACCCTACAGTAATGCATCGCTAATGGGTCATACGCCAAGAGACCTGTCTGCAGAAGATCAGATGGTGAGATGGAAAACCAGGGTCATTACATGAATCAAAAAGTGACTGCATATTTGGCATAATAGATATTTCTCTCACATTGGGGAGACTTGAAACTACATTAAGAACATTGGAATGTTAACTGGATAACTTGCGGCAACAAAACAAGAAACAATAGTAGGTGTTTGATTTGAATATCATTCAGTGTTGGCACCCTGCAGTGTAGTGAAAGATTGAACGATAACGATATCGTGTATATGTGTATAGGTGTATATGTGTCAAAGTCAACAATCAAGAGAAGACTTCACAACAGTGAATATAGAGGGTTCACCACAAGATGTAAACCATTGGTGAGCCACAAAAACAGGAAGACCAGATTACAGTTTGCCAAACAACATCTAAAAAAGCCATTACAGTTCTGGAACAACATCCTATGGACAGATGAGACAAAGATCAACTTGTACCAGAGTGATGGGAAGAGAAGAGTATGGAGAAGGAAAGGAACTGCTCATGATCCAAAACATACCACCTCATCAGTGAAGCATGGTGGTGGTAGTGTCATGGCGTGGGCATGTATGGCTGCTCATATTCAGTCAAATGCTTCAGAACTCATTGGACGGCGCTTCACATTGCAGATGGACAATGACCCGAAGAATACTGCAAAAGCAACCAAAGAGTTTTTTAAGGTTAAAAAGTGAAATGTTATGCAATGGTCAAGTCAATCCCCTGACCTGAATCCGATTGAGCATGCATTTCACTTGATGAAGACAAAACTGAAGGGAAAATGCCCCAAGAACAAGCAGGAACTGAAGACATTTGCAGTAGAGGCCTGGCAGAGCATCACCAGGGATGAAACCCAGGGTCTGGTGATGTCTATGCGTTCCAGACTTCAGGCTGTAATTGCCAGCAAAGGATTTGCAACAAAGTATTAAAAAGTGAAAGTTAGATTTAGGATTGTTTAGTTTGTCCCATTACTGTTGGCCCCTTAAAAAGTGGGAGGCACATATAGAAACCGTTGTAATTCCTACACCGTTCACCTGATTTGGATGTAATTACCCTCAAATTAAATCTGAAAGTCTGCAGTTAAAGCACATCTTGTTTGTTTCATTTCAAAGCCATTGTGGTGGGGAATAGAGGCCAAAATATGAAAATTCTGTCAATGTCCCAATATGTGCAGCAGGATTAGCATAAACATCTGACAGAGAGTATTCTCCCCCTATCACTAATCCCAGCCCCTAACCCTCCCCCTAGTGCCTAACCCTAATATCCTGTCTTGCAGCCTAAAGTTAACTTCACCCTAGTGCCTAACACCCCCATCCCGTAGCCTAATCCTAATGTCGACATTCTGAGAATATCAAGATTTCAGATGTTGACATTTCTGATGTCGACATTGTGAACATGTCCACATTCTAAGGATGTTGACATTTTGACAATGTCGACATCACAACTGTCGGATTTTTGGTGTCGACATTATGAATGTTGACCGTATGACTGCAGCCCCTCTGTAGAACTCCTTAGTTTAGGACTAGTTTACTTTGCTCAAAATGATTACCCATGGCAGATGACGATGTTGTCCTTCTCATTAAACCCTGAGATACATTTGAATGAACAATCAGTACAAGCCAGTATGGAAGACATTGCTTTGTTTCTACGTGTTGTTCTTACATTCAGAAACAGAACACATTTAAAAGATTCAACCTCTTGTGTCATATCAGTTATGCTGTTAGTGCTTTTAAGTAAACATGTTACTTGAAATATAAAAGGAAACTTTAGAAACTTTTTTTTACCAAAAAAACCCAAACAATTGGATCGATACCCCATGCTGTATTCTAAACAGACCACCTGTGACTGCAACTTCAGTTACCCACTCAGCCGAAAAAGCCCTGGAGGGTTCTACCATCAGGGAAGTATGACACCACACAGTGAGCCCTGTGAAGGAGCAACAAATACATGAACAAGAGCATCAGGGCCAATCTGTGGTAAAACATATTAAACAGAGGTCTGGGACGCCGTCCTCTGCTTCATCCACATTTGACCTATTGATATTGTGAATCAATTCACCAACTAACTATTATTGCTGGTTGCAGAGACATTTATACCAAGTATATTGCCAATACTGTTCATTGAAGAGGCATAAAGATATTTATACCAAGCAGCATTATTTCACACATTTATTGAAGTGATATTGATTTGCATTACCAGCTCACACTGTATTATTGTATGTTATATCCTACCATCTGTACTAGTAAAGCATATACTAGTGCAAATCCTGTTCACATATGAATTTTTCATGCAGCAACGCAATCTTTGATGCATACTCTACACTATTTATTAGGATAATAACATTACACATGCCACAACCAATCTAACAACACACTCACACTTGAGTGTGATCCTTCCCAAAAAAATGTCTACCATGAGGTTGGGCAACCTCTCTATCAGCAGCACAACCAAAAATCAATAGATACCTCAGTGTACAGGGAACCTCACTCCCAATTCTGTCAATATAGAAGTCTGTACACTCCTGTCCTTTTCTTCTCCCAATTAATCCTTGTAAGTGGAAGCTGGTCTGCCAAAGACTGGAAGTGTGTCTACGGTGATTTATTCCTTTCAGCAGATTGTTCAGCAGATGCACATTGAAGATCTACAGCAAAATTGGACATGTGTGTAAGCATAGATTGGATGTAGAATCTGTGACAAGATCTCAGGGGCGTAATTTCATACCAGGAGCCCGTGGATGATATAGTTGTCGGTGTCTCCCCCCTTCCTCCGCCACTTGCATTTACTACCAACACCTTAGTCCCGATATTCGGGAGACTTCTGGACAATCGGGAGGTAGGCAAGTCTGATCCAGACAAACACTTTCCCCACCCCCCTGCATTTTGCAACATCCCAGCACACAAACACTAATTGTTGCTGATCAGGGTCTTCTGTTCTTGCTTTTTGCTGCTCTCACAGCAACATCAGAGGAAGCAGGTCCCACAAGTGCGAGGGAAAGAGCCAACAAAGAAGGCAGGGGCCATGCACTCCAGCTGCTACCCTACCCCTTTGATGTACATTGGTGCAGTTTCCTTGCTGGAGATCTGTCACTAGAGACTGAACTCCAGGGTGGGGGCCCTGGTAGAGGGAGGGCCATGGCACATGCCCCCTGGGCTCCCTGCTTCTTCCTGCACTGGGGAGCATAAAGCAGAACCTGGAGCAATGAATGAGGACAGTGTGCCCCTTCAGGATTGGCGCCCAGAGGCATCCGCCTTCTATTGTCTCCTGTATTTCTGCCCCTGCAAGGTCTCTAGTAGGATTGTATAAACAGTTTGATCTGGAGTTGTATACCCGGAAGATATTTTACCCGATCTGGCTGATTCTGACACATTGGAACGACAGGTCGTGTAAAATATGGCCAAATTGTAAGTAAATTGTGAGTCCCCACTCACGATCATGATGTGATGCGCGTCTCCGCTGGTCGCACATCACATCGTCAGATCTGCCGTGCAGTAGGGCAGATCTGACAATCTAGGACGCGATGCACTGTAAAAAGTCTGGATGCAGGGGAGATTGTATGAAGATTGGACGCCAAATCGTGTGCAGATCATGTGCAGAACTGCCGGGGAGAGTTTCAAGGGAAATCGTGCACATCGGCTGATCATGAGCACATCGCTATGTCTGTGGGCACCTTTAGTCTCTATACAGTAGATACTGTTTGTACAGATCTATGTCATTGTACACAGGTCCTTCCACCCACGGCTGGTGGACTATGCTCCTACTTTATCAAACCATGTGGAAGAGTGAAACTCTGCAAATAATATTTATTTACGTACATTCTTGTCTTCTACTTGCACTGCCATACTGTACATCTATTTATTGTTCTTTACCACCAACAGAGAGAATACAATCAAATTTCTTATCCTAGCTAGCAAACTTTCCAAAGCTTTTCTCTGCTTCTCCCATAAGCTATCGGTCACCGGTATTGGAAACAATTCCCTTTGTAAATATGATACATCCAATGTGTATCTGACCTGTCCATCAAAATATCTTGCTGGAAAAAACACTTTCTATTGATGCCAATTTTAACATTTTGTAGCGTTAGCAGAGATGACTTTAGTACCCCTTTTCAACCGACTGAAATATCCCGGGTTGATGCATGGGAATGCGCATAACCCCGGGATTTTAGTCGGTGTAAACGGATCAACCCGGGTCCAGTGACCCGGGGATCCGACCCTGCTTGATTGCAGGATTGAGCACAGGTTGTTCCCATGTCACCCTGCAATGTAAACGGCCCGGCCCGGCTCACGATGACCCGGGTCACGCCGCATGCCGCCTGATTGGCTGGCTTCAGTGGCGCTTGGATATGACATCATCTCCAAGCAGCCACTGCAAGCAGCGCCTGCCTGAGCAGCTCGAAGCAGCTCACCCCACCTGCTCTCCCTGCCTCCGGACTGCTGCAGGATAAGGTAAGTAGGTCGCGGAGGGGGAGGGAGGGGAAAAAGCACTGGTCACCTTCGCCGGACAGCCGGGTCAATGCTGACCGGGGTCAGGTGTGAATGGCATAGTGTAAAAGGGGGTTGTCCCGGGTCTGATCTGGGTTGGAAACATGTTCCAAATCCCGGGTTCAGACCGGGGGACTTTGGTGTAAAAGGGGTATAATAGAGAGGTAATATGTTTCCAGATATGGTGCAGGATGTCAAGGATTTATAAAGTATTATAATGTAAACAAAATATTCTCATAATTTTAAGGTAACTTTGCTGATGTAGGTTTTATGGTATGGTTTATTCTATTCACACTAAAACAGCCAAAATTACATTGACCATGATATTTTCATAAAGTCTCACATCATAAACTTAATACTGTACATCTCTTTTTAAAGAAAATTTTGCCTAAGGTTTTACAATCCCTCTAATTAGTCTGAATGGCTTTGTTCCAATACTCACTTTTCCCTAAATACCAAAGAAACGTACGCTCAATAAATAATCTCTTGCATTACTGATTAAAATGCTACAATTTCAGCCCTTGAAGCATAACTATTAGTATTTTTTATCTATTTTACGTTCATTGATTGTAGCTTATTTGTAGCAGATATATTTATCTTGAGATGTATGAAAGCAAACATATGTTTGGATAAATTAGTGCTATAATAAATATATTATTCAAAATTTAAGTGCAAACCTCATGTGAGTTACATACACCATAAATAAATAAAAATACAATTAACAAAAACGTATAGCAAAATGTTTTGACTGTTTTATAACTCACAAAATGTTAAATATATAATATGTAGCAAAAGAAACAAGGGTCCTCCCTCCAAAAAACAACTAATCATTTCCGTTCCTTATTTAAAATAAGTTAAAAACTTTTATTTTGAAACTCTATGTAAGGGGCATATAATGAAAGCACTCTTTACATCTAACCATGCAATAATTTAATACTGTAGTTTCATTATTGGGTGGCGGTGGTTAGTTAGACACTGTACCTACAGTAGAACCTTACAAAGACACAAAAGTACCACTTGGCTGGACAATATGTGCACCACTTACGGATATATACGCTGAACATACGAAAAATATTTAACAATTTTTTTCCCTTCTAATTAATTTTTTTATCTACTAGTATGGTATGGGATGCATTGGAGAAAGAGAATAGTGTGCCAGGTTCTCATAATGCTTAAGGCAGCATCAACTCAAATTACATCCTTGTGTGGTGATTCTCTTATGTACTTTAGAAGCACAATATGCTTATTTTAAAGTTACTTTTACCCTATCGTTGCTGAGGATGAGTGGCACTCTACCTAAAGACTGCTAACGATGAGTACTATTTGTCCTCTAGTGATATAAGAAAACCCAATAAACAAATAATTATGGGATTGTGCGCACACACATGTATATAAATGAAAAAGAAAGTGTCAATGGTGGGTGTAAGCTTATTAAGAATCTCTATCACCCTATCCCTGGCACTTAGAAACATTGTGGTGTCCTTGTGTGAAATAGGGAAGTTCCCTATGTATTTATTACTTTCTGATAATGTTTGAGGCGGAACAGGAACACAATTATAATATGGGTAGGAATCTAGGATCACAGAGATGCTGCATATGCAGAGCAGCAGTAATACCTATATTTACGCCTGCTAGGATGCAGATCTTTTTTACCTGCTACAGAACACGTGTAAATACACTCTGATGATGATTGTCATAATCCTAACCCATATGCTGCCATCATGAAGGCGGGTATGTGCAGCTCTGCATAAGTGTAATTTATTTATTTACTCTAATTTTTTTTTACTTAATTAATGCTCATATTTATGGAAATGAAGTAAATTTAGGCTCCTACGGTAGCTTCTTCTATGCTAAGTCAACCTATACAATTGGCTTATCTTTCTTGTTGCCAGACTTCCATCTTTACAGATAGGTATGACAATCCTTCCTTTTCATCCTGTTCAACTTTTCATCATAGTGTGGGCCCATAGTTTATATACAGTACTTAACTCTCTGCCTCTTCTCCCTACGATCTGCACATTGACAGTAGAAAATCACCAGGAAAATGGCACCAGCACCAGTGGTGGATTTTACCTAGGTGCAGTACCACCACCCAGTAAAATCCATCACTCCCAGTGAGCCAATGAGTCCATGCACTATCTGTACTGGCAGTGGCTTCCCACTTAAAGCACTTCCTGCCAATCACACAAAGTATAGGCAGTCCCAGGGGAAGGTATTTTCTCCCCTTGGGACTGTCAGTCTGGGCTGCGATTAACAGGGAGAGTGCTTCTAGAAGGAAGTTACTCCTCTTCCTTTTGGACCACCCTACTTGGCTTCTAGGGGCTGCAGCAGATGCAGTGGCCAGAGCTGTGTCCTGTACAGATTGCAGCACAGACAGCGCAGCCCCTCTCATCCAAAAGGGTAGAAGCCGCTGCTGACCTGCACCCATTTCCCAGATGCAAAACTAGAACATTGTTGGCCCCGTGGCAACATTTTGAAGGGTCTCCAGCCTCAATACTTCAACACCTCTCTCCACTGCAGTTATTCATTTTATGCTACATTGTAGTGTCTCCGGTTCATGAAATGCCCCATAGTAATGCTTTAGGTGCATATTCAGAGGTGGATGTTAAACAGATTTGGTCGCAATTGATCAATGTTTTTAGATCTCCACATATGCAGTGCGGCTGCAGATTTCATTTGGTATGTGGCTGCAGATGCTGCACTGTTGTGGTGGGAGGGGGCAGGTGTGAGCTAGAAAAGTGTTCACAGCAGTGAACCCACTCAGTGCACCCACACTTTTCTGGCTCACACCTGCACCCAGAGTAGTATGGCCACACTTCTGTGGAGTGGGTGTAAGCTGGGAAGGTGTGTGTTGGAGGAGGGAAATTATCAACCCCCCTCTTCCTCCAGATCCACCACTGCTGTTTCTTATGTGGAGTTTACAACAGTTCAGGCAGGCTTTATGAAGTGCCTATAGGCTAGATTAACTAAAGCTTCTAAAAATGAAAAATGGAGGTGGTGCCCATAGGAACCAATCAGATTGTAGCTATCATTGCATCCAAGAAAATTATATTCAGAATCTGATTGGTTGCTATGGGCAAACATCCACGTGTTTATTTTTTAAGCTTTAGTAAATCTATCCTTATGTAGACACACTGGCTCTCAGTGTCAGCTGCAATGCTGAAAGTGCAGTATGTGTTCCTTATTGCAGTCTATGTGAAAGGCACATGAGCTTCCATAATGGGTGGACAGCAGTAGTTCCTGTGCATCCTTGCATACATTCGATGACCCGGGCCCCGGTGCTATACTCATTTTACTCCCTCTTTCATTTTGCTACGGTGGATGTGAGACACTGTAGCTATTGCCCAGCTCCTAACTCTATATTAGCCACTTTCTGCAGTTCATTGAAAACAATATAAAATAGTAAAATCAATCAATAAATAAAAAAAATAAAAACATTTTTGCATTGTCATTTTCATATTCTGACTTTACTATTGTAGAATCCTGGTTCTCGCTGCTTTGGAAAGTGAATTGATAACAAACCTAGAACTACAAGTGTGTCATTAAAATAAAAAGTGTTTATTTATGTTATTTTTTCTTTAATGTGTGCCTCCCCTGTCTACCTTTTCCGCACATACCTGATCGTAACTCACCAAATTTCCAGCACCACAGTATATACTGCTGCACCTTTGTATAATGCTCACATGAACCCTAGGCTTCATATATGTATGTGTAAATCCAGCTCTGATACTAGCTAGTACCTCCCCAGCCATTTACCACGTCACTACAATAGGGGTGGAAAATTTAGGATCAGTGGGAATAATACAAGTGTAAAACTCCTATGAGCATTATATATAAAATAACTTACTGATTTTAAGAATTACTCTGCACATGGAAACATCTCTAGTTTCAGTTTTCTTTATGGAAAATACCTATTGTTTGTTTGATTAGTCTATTTTCTTCTGACACCATTTTTTAATTATATTTTAACTAAAATGTTACTTTAGGAAACTCACACCAATGCTAGAATGACTCTAGCAATTCACTGGTATCTGAACCCCACAGTCAATTAAAAATTCTTCCCATATCATCCACGTTTGGTAATGTGGCAATGGAAGTAAACATTGTGCACACATGCCATTTATAATATATATATATATATAAATATATATATACACACACAAACACACATATACTACATATATATATATATATATATATATATATATACATACACAGTATATATATATATATATATGGGTTAAAGTTGGCCAGAATGGGGCAGAACTGCACTCCATCAGTTCCATTAGGAGACGGAACCAGTTCCGCCTCTTCTGGCCCACCTAACCCAGCATGTCGGCGCCGCTGGAAGATGCCGGGCGCCCGCTGAGATTTTGTTACCAGTGGGCGCCTGGGTCCTTCCCCACAGCAGCAGCAGCCGGATGCTGGAGTCCACTCCTGAGCTCTGGCTTCCGGCTCCAGCAGTGTGCACTATGGGAGAGACATCATGAAGTGTCTCCCATAGTTCCGAGGAATGGGTGGACAGACGGGTGGCAGTGGTTGGACGCAGGAGTGGGGTAGGTAAGTATTATGTTTTCTTGTGTAAGGGGCACTACCACTGAGGGCACTACCACAGGTGGCATTACTAATCGGGTCATTACTATGGGGGCATTACTACTCGGGTCATTACTACGGGGCATTACTACTCGGGTCATTACTACGGAGGAACTACTAATGGGAGCATTACTACTGGGGGCACTACTATAGGGGGCATTACTACTGGGGGCACTACCACTGGGGGCATTACCACTGGGGGCACTACTACTAGGGGCATTACTACAGGGTGCATTACTACAGGGGGCACTACTACAGGGGGCACTACCACTGGGGGCACTACTACTGGGAGGGCATTGCTATTGGGAGGGCATTACTACTGGGGGCACTGCATAAGGGGCACTACTACAGGGGGCACTGCATAACTGGCACCACTACCTTGGGCTCTGCATAAGGGGCACTACCACTGTGGACTCTGCATAAGGGGCACTACCACTATAGTTGGCATTGCATAAGGGCACTACTGCTGTGGGCATTATGTGTAATTGGCACTACTGCTGTGGGCATTGTATAAGGGGCACTACTACTGTGGGCATTATATGTATTAGGGGCACTACTACTGTGGGCATTGTTTATAAGGGGCACTAATGTGGGCACTGTGTAAAAGGGGCACTACTGTGTGTCATAACATGAATAAGGGACACTACTATGTGGTGTAATGTGAATTAGGGGCACTCTTTGGGGGTAATTCAGACCCGCTCGCGAGCGCAGGATGCTCGCAAGCGGGTCGATGTTCCCCCACTGCGCATGCGTACGACGGAGGGAGCTCTGTCGTGCGCATGCACGAGACCCGGCGAGCGACGGGCTCTCCATCGCTCCGGGTCTCACACTAAAGGGGGCGTGCTGTCGATGTTGATTGACAGCACGCCCCCTTTGGTGGGCGTGCCTGCCAGACGGAGGCGTTACCATGGGAACGCCTACCGTCTGAAGCCGGCCCCACTGACATAACTAGTGATGTCAGTGGGAGTGATTTTGGCTCTGATAGAGCCAAAATCACTCCAGGGCTTGCGGCAGCGAGACCCTACCACAGGGTCTCCGTTGCAAGCCCGATGGTCGCGATGGTCAAGACCATCGCGACCATCATCATGGACGCTCCATCATCATGGCCGCTCCATTTTCATGGAGGAGGACACTGATTCAGAGCGAGCACTCTGGTCAGAGCGTTCGGCTCTGAATCAGGCCCTATGTCCGGTCTAATGTGAATAAGATTGTGTTACTGTGTGGTGTAATTTGAATTGGGGATACTATTGTGTGACCATGCCCCTTTCTTTTTGATACCATGCCCCTTTCTCTTTGAGACCACGCCCTTTCTGAGACCATGCCCCTTTTTGCGCCGCGTACCGCAGTCCCTTTATTAAATAAGTTCCGGGAGGGGGAGTTCCACCACTTCTCTAGGGCCACTTTAAGCAATATATATATATACTGTACCATAGTCACATTACTGTCTAAAAAATGTTAATGTTGTCGATCAGAGATGAAATCCCCATATGTAACTGTCTTCATTCAGGATATTGTTTAGATTTTTATACCATACTCTTACAAGTGATGTTACTTCTATTTAAACAGAGTTCTGATATGAAGCATCACTTCAGTGTTTATCTGGAAAACGTTCATATTATAAGGAATAATATACCCCTACTGTCATTTATTATGTTTATTATAAATTGGACCTTGGAGATCCCTGATCTGTATAAATGATCACAGAATGACTTAGTAACTCATAGGGTTATATTTATTAAAGTGCAGGTTTTTAGAAGTGGAGTTGTTGCCCATAGCAACCAATCAGATACTATCTATTATCTTCTAGAAGGTGCTAGATATATCATCTATGGGCAACAACTGTACTTCTAAAAATCGGAACTTTAGTAAATATGCCCCATATCATCTTTATAATTTACAGTTTGAAATACAAAATCCTTTATATATGATGTATACCTGGATGAAAAATGCTGTTCATTTAAAACTTTTTTAGAACTATTTTCGTGGCACAGTACACTTAGAATTTATATGAATTTCCATTAAATGCTGCCTTGATTAACAATCCAACACTACAGGATATGATATGTTTATCAAACCACATAACGGTCTACTTATACCCTATAAGCATACATATATATTCAGGGCCGCCTCCAGGGGTCGGAGCACCCTGTGTCGGCCCCCTCCAGCGCTACCGAAAATGGGGGCATGGCCTAATTACCATAGGTCACGCCCCCTACATGACATTATTAGGAGGCGTGTCTGCCTCCAAATAACGTCAGGCTGGTGGGAGCCTCACTAGCTGGGCTTCCCCCAGCCCTCTCCCGTCACTGAAAGGATGCCACGCACTGCGCGCAGCATCCATTCATAGTCTCCGGGGTCCGGCACCGTCACACAGCTGTGTCAGTGGGGGTCCCCAACCGCCCGATTTAACCACCCGTGGGCCGAAGTGGCCAGCTGTCCAGCTTAAATCGGGATGTTTGGGAGGGGTGTGCCCTCTATGGGTGTCCCTGTGCGATCGCTCAGGTCGAACACACCTAGAGCCGGCCCTGTATATATTTATATTGCACAGGTATATTATGCAGAGCTTTACAATTTAAGAATTTTAAGTAATTGACATCAGTTCCTGCTCCAGAGGAGATTACGTTCTATATTCCCTCTATATAGACATACACCGTAGCATTAATTTGTATCAGGCTAATTAACCTACCAGTATGTTTTTTGGATTGTGGGAGGAAGCCGGAAGAACTGGATGAAACCCATGCAAATACAGGGAGAACATGCAAACTCCACAAAGATAGTGCTTGGTGGGAAACAAACCCCATAATCCCAGTGTTATGAATCAGCAATGCTAACCACTGAGCAATCACATTGCCCCATATGCCCTGGCAAGGGTGTAGCCAGAACATTTTGGGCCCCATAAGCAACATTTTTGAAGGGCCCCTCCCCAATGCTTCTAGAGAGACACCTCTCTCCACAGTGGTTGGTCATTCTATGCCCCATAATATTGCCCTAGTTCATTTTATGGCCCATAGTAGAGCCATAGTTAATTTTATGTCCCTTAGAAGTTCCTTAGTTCACATTATACCACACAGTGCCACCAGTTCATATTATACCACATTGTATTAACCTCAGTTCACAATACACCACATTGTATTGCTGCTAGTAGACATTATGTCACACAGAGGACACGGTTCAAGCAGCTTAGAGGGATACTTCTTAATGCAGGAAATTAAATTTAAGTGGAAATCTTATTTTAGGCACACTGCCCCTTTCTGGGATAGTCCTAATCTAGGAGCTCAGGGCCTGATTCAGAGCCGCTCGCTCTGAATCAGGGCCGGGCTTTTTTTTTTTGGTGCGGCCTCTTGGCCGCTCGCATAGCTGTGGGTGACCACCCACAGCTATAGCGAGCGGCCATAATGATGGTCGCGATGGTCTTGACCATCGCGACCATCGGGCTTGCAACGAGACCCTTGTGGTAGGGTCTCGTTCATCGCAAGCCCCAGAGAGCTGTCGGCTCAAACAGAGCCGGAAGCTCTCCACTGACATCGCTTCTGATGTCAGTGGGGCCGCCCCCAAATGGCAGGCGTTCTCATGGGAACACCTCCGTTTGGGCAGCCACCCCCCCCGGCCCGCCCACCAAAGGTGGCGACCTGTCACTCAACATCGACAGCTCGCCCCCTTTGGTGCGAAACCCGAAGTGACGGAGTGCCCATCGCTAGCCGGGTCTCACGTATGCACACGACGGAGCCGGCTCCGTCGTGGTGCATGCGCTGTGGGCCACCATCGACCCAGTTGCGAGCGCCCAGTCTGAATTAGGCCCTCAGTTCCCTCCCACAACTTCAAAAGGCTGTAAACAAGGTTAAGCTTACTCTCTGACAGTGCTGGGCTTACTGACTAGCTTTGCTGTTTCTGTGAGTGTAAAACAGGAGTGTGGAAAATGAATCATATCAGTGTGGAGCTTTCCTGAGAGGGAGAGACAGAGATCGCCACTCAAGAGTCCCCCTTTTCAGGCCCAGGCAATGAGCACCGACCCAATTTCTTAGCAGGCAATTTTGGGAACTTCTTAGACAACTAATGTATTTAAGTTGGTTCTGGGCCCCTTAAGCTTCTGGTCCCCATAGCAATGGCACTATCTCAGAGCCAGATTTAGACCTCATGGGGCCCTAGACAACAAACCAGTTTTGGGGCCCCCTTCCCTCAAACAATCCATAGCACTATATTTTAATTTCTGATTCATGTCCCTGTATAGCAGCTGAAGAAACGGTCCACTGCGGCCTTGAAATGTCGGTTATGTATGTATGTATGGGTTGGGTACAGAATGCTGTAGCTCAGAATCCCAACGCCGGCATCCCAACAAGGTTAGAATGCTGATACCTGCCTGTAAGCATTCTAACCCTACCTCTAACCCTCCCTCCTCGCAGCCTAAATCTAACCCTCCCCCTCGCAGCCTAACCCTCCCCCCCAGCCTAACCCTAACCTTCCCCCCACAGCCTAACCCTGACCTTCCACCCCGAGCAGCCTAACCCTAACCCCTCTCTGCACAGAACCCCCCTCCTCTCACAGCACAGACCTGCTCTTTCACTGACCCCTCAGTACAACCCCCCCTCATAGCACAGACCACTTCTTTCCTCACATCACTGACCCCTCTCAGCACAGACTCCCCTCTCCTCACAGCACAGACCCACTCTTTCACTGACCCCTCTCAGTACAGACCCCCCTCATAGCACAGACCCCCTCTTTCCTCACATCACTGACCCCTCTCCCCTCTCAGGACGGAACCCCCAACACCCTCACAGCACAGACCACCTCTTTCCTCACATCACTGACCCCCTCCCCTCACAGCACAGACCCCCTCTTTCCTCACATCACTGACCCATCTCCCCTCTCAGCACAGATCCCCTCTCCTTTCACAGCACAAACCCCCTTTCCTCACATCACTGACCCCTCTCCCCTCTCAGCACAGACCCCCTACCCTCACAGCACACACCACCTCTTTCCTCACATCACTGACCCCCCTCCCCTCACAGCACAGCGCCCCTGCCCTCATAGCACAGACCCCCTCTTTCCTCACATCACTGACCCCTCTCCCCTCTCTGGACAGACCCCCCCTACCCTCACAGCACAGACCACCTCTTTCCTCACATCACTGACCCCCCCTCCCCTCACAGCAGACCCCCCTGCCCTCATAGCACAGACCCCCTCTTTCCTCACATCACTGACCCCTCTCCCCTCTCAGGACAGACCTCCCCTACCCTCACAGCACAGACCACCTCTTTCCTCACATCACTGACCCTCCTCCCCTCACAGCACAGACCCCCTCTTTCCTCACATCACTGACCCATCTCCCCTCTCAGCACAGATCCCCTCTCCTTTCACAGCACAAACCCCCTCTTTCCTCACATCACTGACCCCTCTCCCCTCTCAGCACAGACCCCCCCTACCCTCACAGCAGACCACCTCTTTCCTCACATCACTGACCCCCTCCCCACAGCACAGACCCCCCTGCCCTCACAGCACAGACCCTCTCTTTCCTCACATTACTGACCCCCCTCCCCTCTCAGCACAGACCCCTCTCAGGGACAGACCCCCATGCCTTCACAGCACAGACCCCCTCTTTCCTCACATCACTGATCCCCCTCCCCTCTCAGCACAGACCCCCCCAGCCCCCACAGCACAGACCCCCTTTTTTCTCACATCACTGACCCCCCTCCCTTCTGGGCACAGACCCCATCCTTCCCTTCACAGCACAGACCCCCTCTTTCCTCACATCACTGACCTATCTCCCCTCTCAGCACAGATCCCCTCTCCTTTCACAGCACAAACCCCCTCTTTCTTCACATCACTGACCCTTCTCCCCTCTCAGCACAGACCACCCTCTCCTCTCAATACAGATCCCCCCTCACATCACTGACCCCTCTCCGCACAGAGCCCCTCTTTCCTCACATCACTGACCTCTCTCCTCAGCACAGACCCCTCCCACCCCTCACAGCACAGACCCCCTCTGTCCTCACATTACTGACCTCTCTCCCCTCTCAGCACAGACCCCCTCTTTCCTCACATCACTGACCCCTCACTCCTCTCAGCACAGACCCCCCTTCCCTCACAGCACAAGCCCCCTCTTTCCTCACATCACTGACACCTCTCCCCTCTCAGCATAGCCCCCTCATTGCTCATGGCACTCTTCCCTTCCCTCATCTCTCACAGCACAGCACATTTCTCCCCTCCCCGCTAGCTCCAGAAAACTTACCTGCTGGCCGGGGTCCAGTGAACATTATTTGTACCATGGAACTGTCCTGCATGGATCCTCGAGCTCTGCCTCCCAGTAAGTAGAATTGTAAAGTGTCTTGATGACATCACGTCCCTCTCACTGAACAGTGCTCCTGAATAGGGACCGCATACCCTGCCTAATAGTAGGGCCGGCCCTGTCCTGAAACTCTGTCCCCTCCTCCCCCACCTGGTAGGAACAGGGCTCTGGACATGCTGCTGCTGTGTGTCCTCTCACCCGCTGGTGCCAGCAGCAGCAGCTCAAAAAGCAGGCTCTCTCCAGGGCCGGATTACAGGGGGCTTGGCCAAGGGCCCCTTGGGACCTGCCCAGACCCTAGGCGTCTGCCTAGGTTGCCTAGCGGTAAATTTGGCCCTGCACCAACTATAGCTACGCCCTTGTGCCCTGATATACACAGTGTACAAACCTATCTGATCTTTTACCCATTCTGAGATTAAGGCCCTCATTCAGAGCCGTTCGCTATTTGCGTTCGTTCGTTCAAAAACAAGGGGTGGCTATGCAAATGATCCGTTCGCACATTGCAGTCTGTTCACACCTCTAAGTCTGAACGAGCGAGCAAAACATACGCTCGTTTATTTGATAAAAACGCCCCCTGGCCGCTCGCACCATACGTCATGTCCGCTATTTATTAGATTAATCGAGTACATCGAACAGGATAAGAACTGCTCGCTATTCTTGTGGTTGGTTTTTTCAACCGCTATTTTGCGAGCAGTTCTGAGTTAAAAAAAACCAAGTGACGTGGTCATTGACGCTGCTGTATTAACTATGCACACCCATAAAACGCCCGTTTTGACCTTTAAGCACGCCTGCGAACGGATCTCCACTCCCCGTTTTCAAGCACCTTCCCCTGTTACCACCCACATACGCCTCATTCTGTCACTCAAAATAGCAGGCACTCGCTATATTGCGTACAAATGATTTTCGGCCGCACTGACCGGTTCGCGCATGCGCACTAAAAACCATACGCATGCGCAGATGTGCGAACATCGCTCGGAACGAGCGTACTGCCGCTAGCGAGTGGCTCTGAATGAGGGCCTAAGTTCTAGCACCCATGTGAGCACTACATTTGCTCAGTTCATACATACCTGTATTCCTATCCTAGGGTGCAATTCAATTAGGTGCAAGTTGCCACGCACATTGCTTTAACCTGGCTACTGTGATGCACACAGCAAGTCTTCTAGCGGAAGTAGTATCAGGCACATTACAGTGTATTAATACTAAAAAGATGTGCAAAGCATCAAAAATGTATAGCCCCCTAAAGAGGAAAACCCCGTGAATTAAGTAAAGGTTCCAAACGGCTGTTGTTTAACTGCTCGATTCACTTCATATTGCATAATCATCTCAGGGGCAAAGTGGAACCAAGATTAGGTGTGCTGTAGGAACTCTAACAAAATTTTGGCTCATCAGCTCACAAAAACACCATTTTGATTCTTTAGGTTAGTGCTACGTTAGGCACAAAAATGGGCCGATCTAGATAGTCGTGCCTGTACAGGCTTCTCTGATTTTGGTCCGTAAGCTCTTTAACTAACAAACAAGCATTTCTTGTTACCTGGGATATGATTTGAGTGTTTGAGGTTTGTGATCAGTCATAACATGTAAAGGGGTTTATCATAAATATGAAATGTTAAAAGTCAAAGCCAACTCCTGCGTTCTTCACTGTCTGCTTTCATTAGGACTGTACATTTTGCATCTGGTAATTTAAATCTCATGAACAGTATATATTACAAATGCAATAAATAACCAAATAACAAGATGAGCTGTAGTGCAAATAAAACGTTTAAAAAATACCAATAATAATTATAAAACAGAAAACTTTTTGTCTAGTGCACAAGTCTGCTGCACATTCACACATTTGATATTTGTTGGAATTGTTTTCTAGTAAGCTAATTTTTAATGATTACTTTAATATAATCTGTAGAGACTTGAATACATAAGTATGTTCTCCCCTAAGCCTAGGCTGGAAATAACTGTAGCCTGCTGAATGTAAGGAGAATGGACACTTTACATAGGGTTACTAATGGATCATTGATCCATACAGAGTATGCAATATCTCTGCTCAAATGTTGATCAATGGTACAAACATGAGCTAAAGGCAAAACAACTAATCTGGCATATGCTTTAATAATTTAAGTTGTACTACACATATAAAATACAATTGTGGCTCATTTACTATAGTTTTAGTTTAGATTTGCAAATCTGAGCAATGTTACTGTAGTTAAACTTAATAGCCTCATTCACTATAGTTTTCTAATGAATGACAGAATATTGACAGTCAATGCTTTTATGACCACCCAGGGTCGGCTCTAGGGGTGTTCGACCGATGCGGTCGCACAGGGGCGCCACCCGTAGAGGGCGGCACCCCTCCCCAGCATCCCGATTTCAGCAGGATAGTGGCCGAAGTGGCCCGCCGGTGGTCAAATCGGGAGGCTGGGGTCCGCCACCCGCCGCAGCCGTGCGGCGGTGCCAGACCCCCGGAGAGTGAATGGATGCTGCGCGCATGCGTGTGGCAACCATTCACTGACAGGAGAGGGCTAGGGGAAGCCCAGCCAGTGACGGAGTGCTGGGCTTTACCCCCAGCCTGACGTTATTTGGAGGCGTGCCATGTGGGCACGCCTCCAAATAACGTCACACGGGGCGTGACCTATGGTAATTAGGCCATGCCCCCAATTTCGATCGCAAGGTTAGGGGGCTCTCTCAAAAGCCGGCACAGGGTGCTCAGAACCCTGGAGCCGGCCCTGTGTCCACCATTCAATTGTAAAGCAAGTAAAATGTCAAAATAATATGATTGCTAATGGCCAAATGCTATTTTCTACTTAATTTAAATAGGGAACATCAACTACAAATAGGGAACATCAACTACAACAAGGTTGATACAGCTATTAAAAAGTATTTTCTAATAATAAATAGTTAGAAACCCAAATGTGACACACTTAAGGTGCTTATCCACTTGCCGATAGAGGTATGACAGTACGATTACAACATTGTAATCGTACAGTCGTTCCTTATCCTGTATAGTACCTACACTGAACCTCATCCTGTATAGAGCCTACACTTCCTCATCCTCGAACATGCACAATCTGTCGTTATCGGCAGATTGACCAGCTGGTTCAGGTGATGAAAACGACCAGCGGAAGCGCGCATAACTGGTCATTTTCGTCATTTTAATGAATGACTTGTGAATGATTAATGAGCGATTGAACGATAACAATGTCGTTATTGTTCAATAGCTCATTTTAATTGCCTAGTGGATACGCACCTTAAGAGCAAATAAATCACTATGTTAACATTCAGGCTATATCAAGGAACACATTACCCAAGGATATATTGTAGTTGATACATGGTATATAAAATTAGTTGGTGATCACCAATAAATAACTAAAAAGTTAGAAATTCATAATTGCAAAAACAGAATTGATGAGCCAATATGTCGCAAATATCCATCAAAGGATATCTTTAGTTTACATTGACGTACAGAAATCTATAAGCTGTTGTAGACAATAAATTTGATGTTGCTATGTAGGACATAAAATTATCCCAGTTTATGTAAGGGAATGGGAATCCTATAAAATCAGCATAAGCAACAGAGGTCCACAAGTCACAGTACAATTCTGATATAAATGCTTGGATATACAGTAAGTCACTGTTGCCAAGTGCCGTTCATGAAGGTTGCAAACAGACTGTCTTACTCAGCCTACAGCAGAGGGCATAATGTCCAAATTCTGGATAGACATAATGTAAAGTCTTTAAAAGATTTCTGGAATAATTCATACACCCACCCTGGATACCTCTTTCATCTCCAGGCTGGCCTGCTACTGTAGTAGTACTTACATGCCATCATGCTAATGAGGTGCGGATTGGACAGAAATATAATTTCAGTATTTTGGGAGGTCCTCCACATTGTGAGAAACACAGTGAGCTTCAATCCTATTTCTTTTCCTAGTGATGTCACAGCATACACTGAGTACCTGCTTAAAAAGCACATTGGAATCCATGAAGATATACCTTACTAGTCGACTTAGAGATGAAATACCTGTATGAATTATTCCACACATTTGGTAAGAACTTTCCATTATTAGCTATGCTGGATTTATACATTAAAAAATATTCTTCACTGTTTAGATTTTGTAGACTAGAACACTCAATATATAGAAGTTTTACATAAGTTGTGCATACCTTAGGGCAGTGATTTCCAACCTCAGTCCTCAAGGCACATTAACAGTCCTGGTTTTAGTGATATCCATGTTTGAGCACAGGTGGCAAAATCAAAATAACTGAGGTACTATTTAAGTCACCTGTGCTCAAGTGTGGCTATCCTTAAAACCTGGACTGTTTGTGTGGCTTGAGGACTGTGGTTGGGAACCCCTGCCATAGGGTAATAATTAGCTTTGGCTTGATAACAACTTTTGAGTTCAAACTAGATACTCTTTAAATCTACAGATATATCCTATAGATTGTAAGCTTATGAGCAGGGCCCTCTTTTCTCTCCATCTGTCTGTTATCACACAGTCTCCTTTTTTACTTTGTTTTTGCTAACAATTGTAAAGTGCAACTGTATATGTTGGCGCTATATAAATAAATATTAAATCTATCTATCTAATATCTATTGCAGTAGTTCTCAAACATGGTCCTCAGGACCCCACACAGGTCACGTTTTCCAGGTCACCCAGCAGGTGCACAGGTGTATTCATTATTCACTGACACATTTTAAAAGATCCACAGGTGGAGCTAATTATTTCACTTGCGCTTCTGTGAGGAGACCTGGAAAACATGCACTGTTTGGGGTCCTGAGGACCGAGTTTGAGAACCTGTGATCTATTGTATCTATCTATATCTAGCTTTCATATCTATCTATCTATCTATCTATCTATCTATCTATCTATCTATCTATCAATCATCTATTGTATCTATCTAAATCTATCTATCTATCTATCTATCTATCTATCTATCTATCTATCTATCTATCTATCGTTAGCTTCTCTCTCTCTCTCTCTCTCTCTCTCTCTCTCTGCAAGTTACTGTGAACAATGTTTTTCATCTATCCTTTCTTATATATAGGGTTAAAAAAGTAACAGCTAGTACTAGATCCTTGTTGTATCAGGAAACCTTTTACATTTTATGGACCGATGTGCCAGTGATTACCTTAATTTCATGGCAATTCAGCTCCAATCTGTGCAAATTTAGTAAATGGACACCACTTTCTCTCAAAGGAAGTAACGAATGAGCAAGAGTACAAAATAACTGAGGTTTGTATAGTAAACCCAATATTAGTCGCAGGGCATTTTCTAAAGCACTCTATGTACATTTTCATTCTGTTTTTGCAGTGGATGTGGAGTTACATTTTATGTTCATATATTCATACACAACAATGGATTCACCTAACTGTACCTTATATGACAACAAAACAAACAATACAGTGCAGTAATCACTGGCACTTTCTAAAAGAAATGGATGGAAATAACATGTTTTAGTGATTATTACTTGGCATTTGACGCATTCATACAGCCAGTTCCAGCCATGATCAGTTGAAACCAAACACATTTATAAGTCTTTTATACAACAATGTATATTCCCCTGGCATACAGATCTGTATAAACTCTATATAATGCATAAGGTGGCAGGAGAGCTAAGCCTTGTAGTGAGATAAAGTCGAGAGAGACCAGACTAGACATATTACTAACCATTTTAGTACTGTAGATTAGTATCCATTTATCCATTATATAAATCCTGTTTCCAATATATATCTTGCTTACTCAATTGCCGACATTCTGGCTGCCCCAACCAGGAGGTGGCAGCAAGGTCAGCACAGCAGGTGGGGGTAAGTGAGGGGACATTGCATTGGTTAGCGATGTTGGGGGGAATGCCAGCATGATTGTGTCATCCAGGCCAGGCCCCCCGCTATACAATGCTAAAATTAACGACATTGTATAGCGGCATTGTAAAGCAGGGGGCAGGACTATGATGAAGAGATTCAGCGCAGATCGTGTCATCAGCCCCCCATTTGTGCTCAGTAAGTGGGCGGCTGTGTTTGTGGGGGCGTGCAAGGGGTAGCGGCCAGCTCTGGGATACTTGATCACTCTTCCAGGTGACCAATTTTTGGGAGCCTCCCGGCCAATCCAGGAGAGTAGGTATGAATGCCATAACCAGGTATCTGCAGAAAATGTCCCCTCTGTACTCCTATATCACTCTCCACAATTCATCAGAAAAAGAACACAACAGGCCGCAATTAAGTAGAACTGAATCTGACATATTGAATAATAATCAAACTACCTTTATTTATACACAGTGCCAGCCCAAGCCTATGGATACCAAAGTTATTGCATTCCATTGCAGAACATAACTGTCTTCTCCTGTTTGTCCACCACAGTGGAGGCTCAGACTAGCATCCTACATGTATGAGTGACCCACATGCAGGATGGAAGGGTAATTGTGAAAGGGGCTGTAACATTGCTTTATCAGGTTTGAAAGTGATGTGATTCAGTACATACATTTTAACTGAACTGCACACAAGTTGCTTTATGATACAATATGTTATATTGGTTACTCTTATTATGTGATGTCAGCTGTCTGCAAAGGTCCAAGAGAGTTTCAGGTTCACTCAGTGTGTATCAATAAAAAAATCGAACTGAACTAACTTATGTGCAGAATAATGACCAACAGGTTAAACCCCAAATTAAACTAACTATCTTATAATAATCCTAATCAAGTTTTAAGAAACATACAACAAATGAATCTGATATATAAAATTAATTGGTTTGTCTGTCTGTCCGGTTATGCATTTGGACACCCCTGCACCTATTGAGATAAAATCAATGCTAGATGGTCCAGTTGGATCCTGGAGAGGTTTAAGTATCCCGTTCCGACCTCCCTTTGGTGTGCACTGGGCAGAACTTTGACCCGGACAGTCTGTTCTGAGCCTTCCACTGGATGGAGTTGGACGAAAACTTCACAGAGTGGTAACATTGGATCCCAGAAGACATACTAGCGGGTTCAGGTCCCGGTCAGACCTCCCATTGGTGTACGCTGGGCAGAACTTTGAACTGGGAACGCAGAGCAGAACTTTGGCCCAGGGAGTCTGTTTTGGGCCATACACTGGATAGGTTTGGGTGAAACTTCACAGATGGGTGGCAATTGGTCTGGGATGCATAAAGGAGTGGTTGGGATCCCAGTCGGACCTCACAGCGGAGTGCGCTGGGCAGAACTTTGACCCAGGAAGCCTGTACTGGGCCTTCCACTGGATGGATTTGGATGACATCACATAATAAAACTTATTAACTTGAAGATTTAAATTCGGGCCACGCCGGGTACTTTAGCTAGTTTACAATAAATACATTTAATAAATGAACTTTATACCCCAGCAGCAGATACATTTTCTCTTAATGAATACCAACCCTATTAAATAATCACAAAGATAACTAAAAGTTAAGTTAGCTCTTGTTGCCTTGTCACATCACCAACTATTTGTATGTGTGATGTGTCGGCAAAGCACATCAATAAGCATAAAAAAGCCAAGTTATTTTGTACCTAGCGGTTGAATGCGTTTATTTTTTTATACCAACTTTTATACTTATGGGTGAATATTAACACCATGCAACTTTAAAGGGGTCAGAAAAAAAGAGTTAGGGGGCTTATGTGTATGGTTTCTGGACATTTATATATTTAGAAAAATATAAAACTGCTAAGATTTTTTGGGAATTTACGTGTATGCTGATGACACAAACCACAAATTAGTAGGGGTGAGCGGGTTCGGATTTCTGAAATCCGAACCCCCCCGAGCCCCCCCGATCCGAGTCCGATCCGAGTCAGGCTCGACTTTTCCCGCCTGACTCGGATCTGACATCGAGGCAAAACGTCATCATCCCGCCTTCCGAGTCTCGCGGGTTTTGGATCCTATATAAGGTACCCGCGTCGGCGCCATTTTCTCACTCGGCTGTGGACAGTGAAGAGGGAGGGTGGGAGTTAGTGCTGTGTAGTGTAGTGTAGTGTAGTGCTGCTGTTGTCCACTACTTCAAAGTCCATAGGGGCTGGCTGTGTTGTGCTGTGCTGCTGTTGTTAATAGGGGCTGTGTCCACTACTTCAAAGTCCATAGGGGCTGGCTGGACTGTGTTGTGCAGTCAGTTCTCCATAGGGGCTGTGTCCACTCCAAAGTCCTGTGCAGTGTCCCAGTCCTAAAGGGGTGCTGTAGTGTTGTCCAGGGGGTGCTCTGTCCATCAGGGGTGCTCCCCCCAAGTGCTAAAAAAATAATATATTTTCTGTGTTTGTGAATTGTGTGCGCAGTAGCCGCATGTGCATCAACAAAGTAGTGCCAAGCGTGCGCCTGTGTCATAAGTAAAGGGCCGGCTGGCTTGACCGTTAAGGGTGCTGTAACCCCCGAAAGTACACTCCAGTCCAAACCAAAAAAAAATTATTTTCTGTGTTTGTGAATTGTGTGCGCAGTAGCCGCACGTGCATCAACAAAGTAGTGCCAAGCGTGCGCCTGTGTCATAAGTAAAGGGCCGGCTGGCTTGACCGTTAAGGGTGCTGTAACCCCCGAAAGTACACTCCAGTCCAAACCTAAAAAAAAATTATTTTCTGTGTTTGTGAATTGTGTGCGCAGTAGCCGCACGTGCATCAACAAAGTAGTGCCAAGAGTGCGCCTGTGTCATAAGTAAAGGGCCGGCTGGCTTGACCGTTAAAGGGTGCTGTAACCCCCGAAAGTACACTCCAGTCCAAACCAAAAAAAAATTATTTTCTGTGTTTGTGAATTGTGTGCGCAGTAGCCGCACGTGCATCAACAAAGTAGTGCCAAGCGTGCGCCTGTGTCATAAGTAAAGGGCCGGCTGGCTTGACCGTTAAAGGGTGCTGTAACCCCTGAAAGTACACTCCAGTCCAAACCAAAAAAAAATTATTTTCTGTGTTTGTGAATTGTGTGCGCAGTAGCCACACGTGCATCAACAAAGTAGTGTCAAGCGTGCGCCTGTGTCATAAGTAAAGGGCCGGCTGGCTTGACCGTTAAGGGTGCTGTAACCCCCGAAAGTACACTCCAGTCCAAACCAAAAAAAAAATTATTTTCTGTGTTTGTGAATTGTGTGCGCAGTAGCCGCACGTGCATCAACAAAGTAGTGCCAAGCGTGCGCCTGTGTCATAAGTAAAGGGCCGGCTGGCTTGACCGTTAAGGGTGCTGTAACCCCCGAAAGTACACTCCAGTCCAAACCCAAAAAAAAATTATTTTCTGTGTTTGTGAATTGTGTGCGCAGTAGCCGCACGTGCATCAACAAAGTAGTGCCAAGCGTGCGCCTGTGTCATAAGTAAAGGGCCGGCTGGCTTGACCGTTAAGGGTGCTGTAACCCCCGAAAGTACACTCCAGTCCAAACCTAAAAAAAAATTATTTTCTGTGTTTGTGAATTGTGTGCGCAGTAGCCGCACGTGCATCAACAAAGTAGTGCCAAGCGTGCGCCTGTGTCATAAGTAAAGGGCCGGCTGGCTTGACCGTTAAAGGGTGCTGTAACCCCCGAAAGTACACTCCAGTCCAAACCAAAAAAAAATTATTTTCTGTGTTTGTGAATTGTGTGCGCAGTAGCCGCACGTGCATCAACAAAGTAGTGCCAAGCGTGCGCCTGTGTCATAAGTAAAGGGCCGGCTGGCTTGACCGTTAAAGGGTGCTGTAACCCCCGAAAGTACACTCCAGTCCAAACCAAAAAAAAATTATTTTCTGTGTTTGTGAATTGTGTGCGCAGTAGCCGCACGTGCATCAACAAAGTAGTGCCAAGCGTGCGCCTGTGTCATAAGTAAAGGGCCGGCTGGCTTGACCGTTAAAGGGTGCTGTAACCCCCAAAGTACACTCCAGTCCAAACCAAAAAAAAATTATTTTCTGTGTTTGTGAATTGTGTGCGCAGTAGCCGCACGTGCATCAACAAAGTAGTGCCAAGAGTGCGCCTGTGTCATAAGTAAAGGGCCGGCTGGCTTGACCGTTAAAGGGTGCTGTAACCCACAAAGTACACTCCAGTCCGAACCAAAAAAAAATTTATTTTCTGTGTTTAGCCGCACGTATATATCAAATCGATATAACATAAATGGAGGACCAAACTTTCTCCGATAAAAATAAAATAGAGAAAGATCAAGAACCACTTCCTCCTAGTGCTGAAGCTGCTGCCACTAGTCATGACATAGACGATAACATGCCATCAACGTCGTCTGCCAAGGCCGATGCCCAATGTCATAGTAGAGGGCACATACAATCCCAAATGGCAAAGTTCAGGAAAATGACCTTGAAAAAGACATTTAAATCAGCTGAAGAGAAACGTAAACTTGCCAATATGCCATTTACGACACGGAGTGGCAAGGAACGGCTAAGGTCGATCCCTAGTATGTTCATGACTAGTGGTTCAGCTTCACATGACGATGGAAGCACTCCTCCCACTAAAAAAATCAAAAGAGTTAAGCTGGCAAAAGCACAGCGAAGAACTGTGCTTTCTAAGAAGATATCACAAATCCCCAAAGAGAGTCCAAGTGTGGTGGTGGTTGCGATGCCTGACCTTCCCAGCACTGGACGGGAAGAGGTGGCTCTTTCCACCATTTGCACGCCCCCTGCAAGTGCTGAAAGGAGCACCCACAGTCCACTTGCTGATATGCAAATTGAAGATGTCACTGTTGAAGTACAACAGGATGAGGATACTGGTGTAGCTGGCGCTGAGGAGGAAGTTGGCGAGGAGGATTCTGATGGTGATGTGGTTTGTTTAAATCAGGCTCCGGGGGAGACAGTTGTTGTCCGTGGGATGAAAAAGCCCATCACGGTCATGCCTGGGCAGAAGACCAAACATTCCACCTCTTTGGTCTGGCAATATTTCTATCCAAATCCGGACAACAACTGTCTTGCCATATGTACCATATGTAAAGGTGAAATAAGTAGGGGTAGGGACGTCAACCACCTAGGAACATCCTCCCTTATACGGCACCTGCAGCGCGTTCATAAAAAGTTACTGTCAAGTTCAGAAACTTTGGCTCAGACCGTAAGCAGTCCAGGGACACCTAAATCCCGTTGTCCTGTTGTATCAAAGCGCCTGCAAACCACACCGTCAACTCCCTCCTCGTCAATTTCCTCCTTAGTCAGGATCGGAAGTAGTCCTGCAGGCCATATCACTGGCATGACTGACTCTCCTATCCGGGATTCCTCCGGAGGATCCTGCATTGCTACGCCTACTGCTGCCGCTGCTGCTGTTGCTGCTGCTGCTGGGAGTCGTTCATCATCCCAGAGAGGAAGTAGGAACACCACTACTTTTACTAAACAATTGACCCTCCAACAGTCCTTAGCGAGGAGGATGAAGTACGACAGCAGTCATCCTGAAGCAAAACGTATAACTGAGGCCTTGACTGCTATGTTGGTGTTAGACGTGCGTCCGGTATCCGCCATTAGTGCAGTGGGATTTAGACAATTGATGGAGGTAGTGTGTCCCCGGTTCCAAATCCCGTCTAGATTCCACTTCACTAGGCAGGCGATACCGAGACTGTACAGAAACGTCAGAAAAAGTGTCCTCAGTGTCCTGAAAAATGCCGTTGTACACAATGTCCACTTAACCACGGACATGTGGACAAGTGGAACAGGGCAGACTAAGGACTATATGACTGTGACAGCCCACTGGGTAGATGTATCACCTTACGCAGCAACAGCAGCAGCGTCACCAGTAGCAGCATCTCAGAAACGCCAGCTCGTTACAAGGCAGGCTACGCTGTGTATCACCGGTTTCAGTAAGAGGCACACCGCCGACAACCTCTTAGAGAAACTGAGGGAAATCATCGCCCAGTGGCTTACCCCACTTAGACTCTCCTGGGGATTTGTGATATCTGACAACGCCACCAATATTGTGCGGGCATTACATCTGGGCAAATTCCAGCACGTCCCATGTTTTGCTCACACAATAAACTTGGTGGTGCAGAATTTTCTGAAAAGCGACAGGGGCGTGCAGGAGACGCTTTGGGTGGCCCGAAAAATTTCTGGCCACTTTCGCCATTCAGCGACTGCGTGCCGAAGACTGGAGCGCCAGCAAACACTCTTGAACCTGCCCCGCCATCACCTGAAGCAAGAGGTTGTGACGCGGTGGAACTCAACCCTCTATATGCTTCAGAGGATGGAGGAGCAGCAAAAGGCCATACAAGCCTATACATCCACCTATGACATAGGCAAAGGAGGGGGTATGCACCTGACTCAAGCGCAGTGGAGAATGATTTCCGTGTTGTGCAAGGTTCTTCAGCCCTTCGAACTTGCCACACGTGAAGTCAGTTCAGACACTGCCAGCTTGAGTCAGGTCATTCCCCTCATCAGGCTTTTGCAGAAGCAGCTGGAGAAAGTGAAGGAGGAGCTAAGACGGAGCGATTCCGCTCGGCATGTGGGACTTGTGGATGAAGCCCTTCATTCGCTTTGCCAGGATTCCAGGGTGGTCAATCTGTTGAAATCAGACCACTACATTTTGGCCACCGTGCTCGATCCTAGGTTTAAAGCCTATGTGGTGTCTCTCTTTCCGGCCGACACAAGCCTGCAGAGGTGCAAAGACCTGCTGGTGAACACACTGTCAGCTGAAGCGGAACGTGACACGTCAACGGCTCCTTCTTCATTTTCTCCCGCAACTGGGGCTGCCAGGAAAAAACTTAGGTATCCTAAGCAACCCGCTGGCGGTGATGCAGGGCAGGCAGGACCAAGTTTGGACATCTGGTCCGGACTGAAGGACCTGGCAACAATTTCTGACATGTCTACTGTCACTGCATATGATACTGTCACCATTGACAGAATGGTGGAGGATTACATCGGTGACAGCATCCAAGTAGGCATGTCAGACAGTCCATACCTGTACTGGCAGGAAAAAGAGGCAATTTGGAGGCCCCTGTACAAACTGGCTCTATTTTACCTGAGTTGCCCCCCCTCCAGTGTGTACTCCGAAAGAGTGTTTAGTGCAGCCGGGAACCTTGTCAGCGAAAGGCGTAGGAGGTTGCTTCCACAGAATGTGGAGAAGATGATGTTCATCAAAATGAATTATCAGCTCTTCCAGGGAGACCAGCCTCCAGAAGGTACAGAGGGACCTGTGGTGGTGGATTCAAGTGGGGACGAGTTAATACTTTGTGAGGATGAGGATGTACACACTGAAGAGGGTGAGGAATCGGTGGATGAGGAGGATGAGGATGACATCTTGCCTCCGTAGAGCCAGTTTGTGCAGGGACACATTAATTGCCAGCTTGTTTTGTGGGGGCCCAAACGAACCAATCATTTCAGCCACAGTTGTGTGGCAGACCCTGGCGCTGAAATGATTGATTTGTTAAAGTGTGCATGTCCTGTTTATACAACATAAGGGTGGGTGGGAGGGCCCAAGGACAATTCCATCTTGCACCTCTTTTTTTCTTTGCATTATGTACAGTTTGGGGCCTAGTTTTTCTAACTGCCATCCTGCCTGCCACTGCAGTGTCACTCCTAGATGGGTCACGTGTTTGTGCCGCCCACTCGTGTCGCTTAGCATAGTCATCCAGCTACCTCGGTGCAACCTTTTGGACATAAAAACACTATTGTGAGGTGTGAGGTGTTCAGAATAGACTGGAAATGAGTGGAAATTAAGGTTATTGAGGTTAATAATAGCATAGGAGCAGAAAAACCTACAAATTCTGTGATTTTAGCTGTTTTTATGCTTTTTTTCAAAAAAATACAGATCCAAAACACAAAACCCAGAACCCAAAACACGGAAGGGTGGTTTTGGCAAAACCAATCCAGATCCAAAACACGAAGAAAGATCCAGATCCAAAACCAAAACACAAAACACGAAAAGTGGCCGGTGCACACCCCTACAAATTAGCAACCATTCTTAGCCTTTCTGTTATTTTTTAATATTTATTATATTTTGTTTTCACCTCTATAAAGTCATATACTGTATGCATATTCAGAAGCCCAGCAATTATCCTGCACGACTAGAAATGACTGGACAACTAATATGCTCTATTTGCTGGCTTTCCAGTTTCCATGGTCACAGGAAAAAAAATAAGATATTTGAGTGTATGAAGCATAATGGATCTACATACTGTAAAATCAAAAACATAAACAATACTTACAAAACTAAAGTCTTATGGTGCGTACACATGGTAAGATATCTATAAATGCTATGAACAATAACAATATCGTTCAATGATAAATCATTCATATAATTCATTTTTATGCGGTGAACGACCAGCGAACAACCAACGATGCGCGTTCCCGCGTCCGTACATGTAGGTCAACTTGGACGATTTCATCACAATTTACAGTACATGTTCAGAGATGTGCAGGATGACTTCACTGAAAGATATCTATCATAGATATCTTTCAGTGTGTACACCCAATATCGTTTTTCCTGCACTACAGAAAAGTTCAAGGGAAATCTGTAAGCGATATCATTGGTTGTGCAGATCGGACCGTGTGTATGCAGCTTTATTGCCATATATTAAAAAAATGCAACTTTAATAAAACAAAGCAAGTTGTTGGTGGATAACTTCCTGAATAGTAAACAGACACTATACAAATTTGGTACTACTATAAGGAACATATTAATTTGACAGAAGAATGTCTAACTTTTCTTCTGTGTCAATACTGCTTATATTTTCATACCTATCACACACAGCAGGGAGCTAATCCCTCTTTCTTCAAGTTAACAACCAGCCTTCCGATTGAATTAAACTCATAATACCTTCTTTGATGTTACAGTATCTTTCACCATAGAGAGAAGGTTGAGTTGTTCCAGCTGCGCCAGATCAAATGTTACACTTACCCTATCTACCAAAATAGATTAGCTTCATTTCCTTTTAACGTTAAAAATGGGGGATTGGGATGTTTCTTTGCAGGTCTCTGTCGATGGGTCAGAGGTTCTAGATTCTAATTGAAATAAATCTCTTTGAATAAAAAAGCCCTTTTAGATGCCATTGGCAGGAGCTCTTTAGAATCTTGTATGTTGTGTAGGAATCACTGATTTTTCAAATACAATGATTTCCTTTGTGTTGAAGCTTTACATTTCTACACTTACGCAGTACTAATAATGCTTGCAGCACTGTACTGAAATCTAGAGTCCTGGCTGTGAATAGCTTCAAGTGGAATATAGAATGTTGGTATCTGCAGCACAGCCAGATTAACAATCTTGCCCCAGGTAACAAACTGCTAGTATTTTAAGTTATGTTCTGAGATCCTGTCTGCAATTGACAATCATAGCATTATATTTCATTTGTTAGCATCCAGGGCATCAAAGTGCACTTTATAACGTGAACCTTAGCAGCAATCAAATACATGATAAATGTACTGGAATCTGGGTTTGTAAAGCTATGAATCATTGAGAGAGATAACCCCTCTATGCATTGCTTTCATGCAGGGCTAATTTATTTTGGTATTGATGTTTGAAGAACATGTATCTACAAACTGTTGTGCTGAATCTATCAGGCTGCAGCAGAGTTTGCAGACTATAGTCAGCGGTGATTAACCCACATATACACACAAATTATATCAAGCGGAAACCCCTTTGTTGTTTAAATGGAAAAAAAATACCTTTTTTTAACTTTGTTTATTCCTTAATAATAATAGGTTAACGTGGACCTGTATAAGTAGTCGGATTGGTTATGCGATACTGGCGCACAGAATGCCAGCGCAGGAATCCCGCTAATTGAAATACTAAAGCCTGCAGGTAAGGAGCGGTGTATCAAAGCTACCATTTAAAAGTATAGTATCGGTCACAGCCACTAATTATCAGCAGCTTTGACAACCCACTCCTTAGTAAATTTACCCGCTGGACTCACAGTAAGCCAGTTGTAAGCACAGTATGTTGGACAGACAAAGGATTCCAAATATAAGGTATGTGCCAAGAATCTATTTTTTTCTGGACTCTGGACAGGAACTGTTGGGCTGTTCTGGCTGGTGGTGGAATGTATGAAGTTAGGTAGTCTGATGAAGCTCTTCCTCATTCAGTTGTTCCTATAGGAAACTCACCAAAAGGGTATGTTGATGTGCAGTATTAGCTGGTAAAGGGCACTGTGGGAAGGCACAGTAGCAGAAAAAGGAATATTAGCAGTGATATTTTGAAAAAGGAGTGCAGTAGGTGGAGTGCTGATATTCACACAGTGGAGATGGTGTTATTGATAAGAGTACACAATAGGTGAGATGCTGGTGCAGCATGGAAGCATAGATGTTATCTGAAGAGAGCGTACAGCAGATGAGATGCTAGCACTTGCTGAATGCTGTACAGGAGCATTGGTGTTCTGTAGAGCATGCATACAATAGATGGGATATTGGTGCTTGCTCATTGCTGCACAGGTGGTTTCTGAAAAGAGTGCACATCAAGTGGAATGTTGATGATTGCTGAGCAATAGCACTGGATTCACACAGGGAGCTCAGGAAGCTTTAGAAGCTGCTGAGACTGGAGCCAGATAACGGCTCACAAGTGGAGTTGTTCTGGCAATGTACTTCTGCAACAGATAAGTTTAAGTATGGAACTCAGGATCCCTATTGGCTGCTCAAGTCAGGTGGAGGAAAAGCAGCCTCTAGTTGGAGAGTGCGGAGTCAGCTGACTGTAACCAATATGGCAGTGCTCATGCAGTGCTGGGACTAGGAAAGTTCTAGAAATATGCTTACCTTAGAGAAGGTTAGTAAATTATAAGTGTCAATGGGGCAGATGTATGAAGCTGTGGAAAGTGATAAAGTGCAGAGTGATAAATGACCAACCAATCCGCTCCCACCTCTCATTTTTCAAACACAGCCTGTAACATGACAGTTGTGAGCTGATTGGTTGGTCGTTTATCACTCTGCACTTTATCACTTTCCAGAGCTTCATACATCTGCCCCATTGACTGCTGCAGTGATCCACAGGGACACCCCAGGGAGGCGAAGTGGCAGCATTGAGTCAGGTAACAGGGGCTCAGATCCCAATGTGTGACAGTATGGTAGAGTGGGAAAACACAGAATGTTGACACTCTGGTTTTGATATCTCCATAACATTTATATGTAATATACAGTATACAGTAAAGCATATCAGATTCTGCCCTACTAAAGCATTTATTTTACACACTCAACATCACAGAAACTAGTTATGTGACCAGATGCTATAAAAAATATTTTAGTCTATTTTACAAAGAATCCTTGTCACATTTTGTTTCCTGCATCGTCATTAGATTGGAAACTCTCTCATTCTCTGTTTCCTTTAAACCACATTTTGTCACTGCATGTTCATATTTCAATTACTGCACAGTACTATGACAATGCTTTATAAATAAGGGGACATAATAATAAGTATAACAATACAAAATCTTAATAATAATAATAATAATTATTATTATTATATTTATATAGCGCTGTTGTTCATCAGGACTCAAAGTCGCTTTATAACATCAGAAACTAAAGCCAGGGGTTTAGTATTACAGGAAGAAGAAAACAAAACAAAAACAGTCAACATAATGGGTATGATGGACATAATGCATGGTTGGAGGAGCCATTTTGGGTAATAACTTCCAGGGGTTATATATATCCCACACATGAAGGGTACCAGACGAGGCAGCCATTTTGGGAGCGTTACATAGGTTGGGTAACCTGGGTGGAATAGGTAATGCTTAGGAGAGAGATCACAAAATGGGGAAATTGCAGTTTACAAAATTTCTGAGTAGGGACCTTACATAGCCAGCAGATCCAAGTACTTTTCATCCCACCCACAAGCGTACCAGGTGAGGCAGCCAATGTGATATGTGTGGTGTGATATGTACGTCATGAATAGATCCAAATGTTGCTTATCCTGCCCAAGGCAGCACCATCTGTGGGACGAATCAGCAATTTAAGGTCATAAGTGTTACTGCAATCTATTAATCAATCAAGTCTCAAGGAATTTGTAAAGTCAAGAAGAACACTGTTTAAATTCCATAACAATATACATTGCCTTGCTCCACTCAATTTCTCAATGTTCTCAATTTCCTGCTAGGTTAGAATTTTGTCATTGAGATGGAATTTACAGTCAGATGAAGGGCAGAAAGGGGGGAAGAGAGCTGAGGTGCTGCACTAATTGCCTCTCTTATATGGTCTGATTCTGAGCCACACGCAATGCAAACTGTCAATGATTTTCAGCTGCACATGTCATGATAACTAACATTTTTTCAGCATACAAAAATATTGCATTTGTATCTGTTGCATCACAACATGGTATGTGCAGGTGCAAATGTTCTACCTCTGTGTTGCGTTTGCTCCTTACTCTAAATTAGGTCAGTTGTAAGTAAGTGTGCCCTACGTGCAAACAAATCTAGCCTCCAGCACAGATTAACCAAATCGTGAGACCTTTCTGAAACTCTTCTTAAGGTTACTATCAGTTGCTAAGTATTTTGTGCCTCCTGCTCTTAAATCACTTCGTCTATTACGGTCTACTTGATAATAATTATTCATTTTTACTGTTCATTTTTTACTAAGTCTTTTCTGACTAGTAAAATGGTCAGTGATCACCAGACACTGCAAAACTCAAAGGTCATTTCTGATTTATACTACCTATAATGTAACCAGAAGAGCAAGTAAGGTATTTTAAATCTTGGTTTCTAAATATCGGGACATACAGTAATTAACTATCTAGTCTGCACCAAATCCTACAATTTGATTAAGCTAATCCACAGGTTCTCAAACTCGGTCCTCAGGACCCCACACAGTGCATGTTTTGCAGGTCTCCTCACAGAATCACGTGTAATAATTAGCTCCACCTGTGGCTCTTTTAAAATGTGTCAGTGAGTAATGAATACACCTGTGCACCTGTTGGGTGACCTGGAGTTTGAGAACCACTGAGCTAATCTAATGCAGTATAACAAATAACTCATAGCATATTTGACTTTGTCTTTATTTATTCATCAAAATATACACCAACATGAAGAAACCAAGTGTGAAGAACTAGGTAAACCCTTGCTGCCTCTATATTAGTAAAGATTGTAATTTGAGCCAGGTGCAGCTAATCAAGAGCACTTCATTATTTGATCACCAGGAAGTTCTGAAATGGAGATGATTTAGGGCTTACTTTTAGCCATAAGACCTGAATATCTTATTGAGCCATATGAACTCTCCTTTACACCAGAAAATGCTATGGGAAATGTGAGGCCATCTGTCCAACAAGTGAAGCTTTGATGAAGTTTCAACATGCAACAGGACGTAAGTACATCAGCAAATCTACAAGTAAATGGCTGAAAAAGAAGAGATTTAACATTTTTGAATGGTCAAGTCAAAGTCAAGGCCTAAACTGACTGAAATGCTGTAACAGGACCGTAATGGCTGTCCATAAACTAATATGCTCAGGCATCAATGAATTGAAGCAGGACCAAGTAGGACATAGTTTCTCAAATGCAAAGTAAGAGACTGATAAAAGGCTCAGGGGTCTATTTATCATCACTTATTTTATACAAAAGCAGGTGAAAATTAACATTTTCACATACTTTTGTATAAATAAAGTGTCAGGGCCATATATCAAGTTCCAAAAAAGCATTTTGTTCGGAACTTAGTGGTGTTACTATTACTCCTCCTGTCCAGGCACCACGGCACTGCTTTGGGTAGGGAGAGGTAGCGGTGGGTAGCGGGGTGTGGGGGTAGGGAGGACAGAGCAGACACTGGGGAAACAATGTGGTGGGGGGTGGGACAAAGCAGCAGAGGGAGGAAGAGAGATGCACAAAGGACACCAGGGGGGGGGGAGACGGAGCAGACACTTGGGAAAGGATGCGGGGGAACGAGACACAGCAGCAGGGGGAGGAGAGATGACATGGAGGACACGGGAGAGTTACACTCAGCGGAGTTAGCGGGGGGCACAAACGATGGTGGCTGCAGGGTGGGGGCTGCAAGTCTAGGCAGGGGGGGCACAAACACTGATGGTGGTGGCAAAATACATAGAGACATTGCAGGTGTAGGGATAAAAGTATCACTTTTCCGCAGCCTTTTGGAAGTAACACTTTAGTTAATGAGGCATAATGAATGCCTGCGAACAGTTTTTAAAACTCGCAGCAAGTTTAAAACATAATTAATTACCCCTCATACTGAAATAAACTACTTCAATTCATTGCTGCTAAAGGTGGTTCTATAAGCTATTGAATCATGTTTGAATATATGATAACAAAGTAAGATCTATTATGTGTTACTAGTAATTATGGGGCCTATTCATCATCACTTAAATTTTCACAAAAGCAGGTGAATATGCACATTTTCACCTGCAATTGTAAAATTAAGTTATCAGGCCATTCATCAGGAAGGTGAAGCAGCAGATATCACAGATCTCTCCTTTTTACCTTCCTCTTGCAGAATGGCCCGCTTTCCCCATACACTAGTATGGGGACAGAATTAATCAATATTATATATTAATGTTAATTATCAGGGGGCCACATCTGGGGGCATTGCATATGGGCTAGCACTGCAAAGGCCACTGTATACATTGCAGGGGTGGGGGCGATGCAAGGGGCACAGTAAAAGGGCATTGCAAGGGAGAGTGTTGTAAGGGCCACTGTATACATTGCAGGGGGAGAGCACTGCAAGGTGTCTAATGCTGCTCCTGCATATACTAAGTCTTCCAATGAACTCATGAACTGTAATGATTCTAGTCAGAATAGTTAGAGTGGTAAAGGAGCATCTTTTACCACAAACATTTTAGATGTATATAAATCTCAGTATTAAATTTTTAAAGCAAACCTCTATTTAATCTCCTGTCCTCCCCACAAACATTAGCATACATTTAGGACATACAGTAGAGTATCTCTCAACTCACACACCACTACGTAGGATGCCTAACACCTCAGTTCTTTGGTTGACTACATCTATACTTAGCATCTTCTAAAATCTCAGGGAACATGATTTAAGACATGTTCTTCTAAATTGAAGTTCTATGATTGTTTTCTAGTTTCCTTACCAAAACAATGACTCACTGCTTTGGCTTGTCTCACCTACAACATATATTTTCAACCTACTACAATTTTGATGTAATCATTGTTAACAAGCTGAGTAACAGTTATCCAGCACTGGGAACTCTCTTCTTCACAGACAATCTGCCTGTCTCCAAGCTCTCCCTTTTTTTGACAACCAGCGCATTTGTCAGATGGTCTACTTACTTGCTAAGAGAGCAGTCTGTCAAATTTGCTAGTTGTCAAGGCAGAACTTGGAGCTGGACAAACATATGGAGGAAGAGAAAGGACCCAGCACTTGATCGCCAATGTGGAACTGTTTAGTGGTTGTTTAAAATTTATTGCAATGTTTTCTTTTTGTTTATGTTTTGTTTTAGAATTATTGCAGTTTTGTCTATTTTTACTTGATCTAGTATTCTGTTACTAGTAATTTTAATTACTATTAAAATTACAGGAAATTTGAAATATGTATTTTTGGAAATTTTAAATGCAGGATAATATTGCAGAGACTGTATAAGATAAAGAATTAGCAAACAAATGTGGCTTTTGTGTTTTTACAGTCTGTCACCAATTTGTTTATGTGTCTATTATATAATCATTTCAATGATTCCTTTTTGTTTGTTTTATTTCAGAATGTTTGATTGTAATTTTGTTTTAATTTTTACTTCATCTAGTATTCTACTATTGCATATGTGCCAATTGCTATCCGGCTACCTCTAGGTTTACTTAAATACAAGAACATCATTTAACACATGTACTCAAAGCCATGAATTTGTACTTTTATGCATTTTCAGCCCATAACACTAATGTTTTCATTTTACGCGATGACACCTACAGTCAAATCTATTCTGAATTATACGTTATGCGTTAAGGCCTTATTTTGTGTTTGCGACAATCTATATTTATTAGGATATTTTATTTCTATAACTGGAGAAAAACAATATTTTTGTTATTTAATCCATGTTATTAAAATAATTTTATGGAGCCACTTGATGCTAGATCCCTGATACCAATTATTTTTATTTTATAAAATACTTCAAGACCTTACCCTGAAATAATGAGGTTCTGTTCACTTGTGATCACATGATGTTTAAAAATGTGTGAACTCGTATAACATACTGCAACAAGCTATTTGACCATTTCTTACAGCAAGAGAGTAATAATCTGCATATAGTTAAAAATCTAGTTTATATTTTTAGGAACATCAGCAGTGAAATTACATTTTAAATTCACATTATCTCAGTGTTCAGTTCTTAATGTTATCCCTATAATTTTCTTCCTGCAGATGTTTTCAGTAAGTAGAGCTACTAAAAAAACATGTTGTCAACAAATATAGAAAGAAGGCTTCATTTTGCTTCTTTTGCTTGCTATATATACAGTTATATGCAAAAAAGTGGGCACCCCTGGTCAAATTGCAGGTTTCAATGAATCTCTAAATGAAAATAAGCTAAGACAACCACTACAGAGTGGAGACGTAAGATGACATATTTCTGCACGTTTAAATACAGTTATTATTAATTTTTTACGTTGAAATGATTGAAAATAAACCTGTGAAAGTGGCATATGCAAAAAAACCTTATTAGAAGGCAGTGCTATTTTTAACAGGAAAAAGCAGAAACTCAGTTCCTGAACCTCTCATTAAGGGGCCTATTCATCATGACATAATTATCACTAGTAATAATTATGTTTTAAACTCGCTGCGAGTTTAAAAAATGTTTTGAAGGCATTTATCATTCCTCAATAACAAAAGTATCATTTCCGAAAAGCTGCTCTATGTACTCCGGTGTGCGATCTAGCCATCGCGGTGATGTATTGATGAATAGGCCCCCTACCTGCAGCTGGAGGAGTACAGTAACCACCGATGATATGACCGCGCGAGTTGCCTAGGAGGAGGCATCGGCTTCCCGCACTCTTGCAATATCATCTAAGTGCGGCTACGAGGAGCTATGCACGGTAGCTCCCTTCACTGACAAGCAGCCTGTTCGGAACTCCAGTGAGACGGAGACAAGGATCTCCGTCACACAGAAAAAAACCCCACTCGTTTAGCAGCGCAGCGGCAATGGATTGGCAGGCGGAGGCGGGGGGGGGGGACACTGGCATTGCGGGCGGGCCCCCTCTCTGTCCGGGCCCGGTACTCTAGTCCCGGCAGTCCCCCCCTGATGGCGGCCCTGTCTAAATTGCAGTGTAATTGTTGGCTACATGCGACAGCAACCAGTATTTACCCTGCATGCACAAAATTTATCTATTAGCACCCCATGCATTGCTACATGGTTTGTCCAGGTGGAATGGGATTTAAATGCCAGCAGCTGTTTAGCCGCCGGTCCAAATCCCGACAGCGTCAGCCCGAGAGGATAAACTACTGACAGCGTCATGTATGTTACCTAACCCTCCCCTCTCCCCCCTAACCCTCCCTTAGGGGTGTCTAACCCTAAACTTCTGGGGTGGTGCCTAACCCTAAGTCCCCCCCAGAAGTGCCTAAACTTAACCCCCCTACCCGCACCCAACACCTTAACTTCCCAGGCGGATTGCCTAACCCTAACCTCCCACCCCGGTGTTGCCTAACCTTAATCTTTCCCCCTCCAAACCTAATGCTAACCCCGCTACAGCCCCTAATCCTAACCCTCCCCCCCGCGGCTAACGCTAAGGCACCCCAGACTTACCTTCGTTCGGGCTGGCATCCTCGGCATTCCGGCGTCGGGATTAACATAGGCATCGGTATTTCGATACCTATGTTAAATCCCTTGCTTGGAGTCCGCTATTGGGATTGAGACCATAACTACATCCCTGTCCAGGTACATGGTTACTTGATTTTTGCCCAACTCAGAATCTAGCCCAGAGTTGTTTCCAGCACTTGATAATATGTATACAGAAATCAATGGCAACACCTCCTGACTCTAAATCCTCACTAGTAGGAGATTCAATCATACTAGTCTTTAAAAAAATTGAAAGAGGTAGATGCCCATAGTGCACCATATCAATATACAAAAATATGATAATACCTGTGCTTAGTAATGTAGGGAACAGATGGTGTTGCATGTAATAGTGACACTCCAAGGCCTAAAAGTTTAGATAAGATTATTTATTCAAAGATAATGCTAGCTAAATCCAATTAGGGATCTGTAGGTAGTCACACTGCTACCGGACTCCCAATATGTCTAACAAGCACAAACCACAAAAAGGGAGACGGGGGAGGGGGAAGTGGTTGTTTAGGTCCAGTGATGAACAGGGGGGGAGATGCATTTATGTAAACATTGCTGAACCGAAAGTGACACGATGCCCCACTTCCAGTTGCACTTTATAGCACGATCCGAGAGTTGATGTGATGCTGGCAGTGTGCAAAATCATCCCCTCACACCACAGCCAGAATATAGGTTCCTAGTAAGCCATGTGACATCAGTGAACCACCAAAACAATGGGCACTAAACCGAAAATGGCTGAGAAGTACACACAGAAACCAGAAGTGCCCGCAATAGGGACCAATTGTACAGTCCGCCAGGAACAAAATAATTTATTTAGAGTTCCCAGGTGTAATCTCTTATTCATATAGGATCACATAATAATCTTTTCAGTGTAATTTTGTTTAAGGGCAACATAATATTAAAACCACCTAAAATAAAGTGACAGTAATGTTGATGGGCAACCAAAATACATAAATGCCACTCCAAGGAAGGTTAATTAACATGCATAATGCAAATAAGTATAAATTCTACAATGCCCAAACGAATCATATTAACAGCGAACATATATAAACACTATACAATTACATAAAAACTAATTAAATAAACAATAGCTAATAAGGTTAGAAATACATGCCCATAAAAATAAATGATTGTGCAAGAGTTGAACAAGCAAACAAATACATACAAGGATATTTCAAAGAGAAGCAGCATACATATTAACTTACATCACAGTAAAAGGCAATCAGCTTCATAACAGCCAGTCAAAAGGATCTCGGGACTCCATTCTCAGTCGCAGCGGTACTTTAGTACTGCAGCTGTGTATCGTCCGATCCCCATCCTCCGCTTCCTGGCAACTTGTTCACATTCACTCTTACAGTGGGTGACATCACGGCGTCACCAAGCCACACCCCAAACACATGTTGCTGTGATTACTTTGTCAGTGGGTGTGGCTACACAATGCTGGACACCCTCCTTATAGTAGGTTTTAGAATGTCCCATCCAATCAGCATAAAACTATTAGCATAAAATATTGTACCTTTTTTACAAGACTATAGCCCAAGCACCATTCCGACTAGATATAGTAAAGGTAGCACAATACCACTTCAATAATAGCATAACGCATATAATAGTACATTTATATCATCATTAGTACACTAAAACAAACACTAGTTCTACAATCATCCCTTTGTATACTATTCCTACTTAGGGCACCACCATTTTGTTGTTTTTTCATAGAGAAATACATATATAAATACGATCTCCATTTTCTTGTTGTACTTGTCATTACTTATGAAGGAATTTATTTTAACAGAGATTATTGATCATTCTGATTTAATATATTCTCTCTCTTAATAACTGATACTGGGAAGATGTTTTACAATGTTGTTTTTCACATCAAAATACACACTTATTATACATGGTGCTAAACTTATAAACTTAAATTATCGGACTAAAATAACTTAGATGACATATTCATACAAGAGAGATTTATATTCTATAATCAGTTAATACATTATGAGAAAAATATTTCATAGCAATTGTCAACAAATAGACAAATACACAACACCTATACTGGTAGAGACTGCACAGCTGAAAAAACATAGAAAACTCATTAGAAATAGGAGAAAGCCAGTTACTCTAACAGACCAATTAAAACATTGATGCCTTTTATCATTCCTCTTTTTATACAGTATACCATCTCATCACTCTATATCTAATCTCTAAGAAAGGGCACTATATCACATCCCTCATTTTGTCCATGAGGAATCATGATATTAAGAGAATGTATCCAGAATGTTTCTTTTCTGGATAGTATTTTAGTTTAATCAACCCCTCTTTCATCTAGAGTTACATGCTCTATCCCTTTAAAAGAAAAACCTTTCAAGGATGAATTTTGGCACTCCAAAAAGTGTCTAGAGACACTATGATTCAACACTTTTTAAAAAATATTTATTGTATGCTCTAGGATATGCAGCTTTAGATGTCGTTTAGTTTTTCCAATGTATTTTTTACCTCACCTCCACTCAATCATCTAAATTACTGATGCGGTAAGGTAATTCATCCTGCTTTTAATCTTATTACTTTTAGTATTATCTGCATTATTTCTTTCTCTACTAGAGTATTGGCACATTTTACAATGCACACAAGCATATAATCCTTTTAGATTATCCAAGAAATTATTAGAGTCTTGTTCTTCTTTAGAAGTTAGTTTACTTGAAGCAAACCTAAAAATAGGTTGGCTCCAAGTAAACTAACTTCTAAAAACCACCAGTTTATCTTTTTGATTAGAAGGTGCATCGATTTTGGATTTATAACAAAAAGATCCTCCCTATTAAGACTAATGGCCTCCTTGGTGTTTTTTTCTATTAAAACTTTAAGGTAGTCATGTTCAAGAAAACATTCTCCAAGTATGTTCTTGACTTATATTACGGACACTCCATCACCAATTAAAATGAGGTCTAAAAATTCTATAGAGTCTGCACTTATTTTAGAGGTCAAGGTTAAATTAAAATAAATTATTCAAATCCATAAAATCAGAAAAGGATTCCTTAGAACCATCCCACACCATGATGATATCATCAATATATCTTTTAAAACACCTTATTTGGTGTTTAAAATGGTTATTATTATAGATTACCTCATTCTCCCAAATCCCCATAAATAAGTTTGCGTAACTGGGTGCCACTATTGTACCCATGGTGGTATCGCATAGCTGGAGATAAATGTCCCCCAAAAAGTTAAAATAATTGTGTTCCAGAATAAAATACATAAGGTCAGCAATAAAATCAGTAAAACCACTTTCTATATATGTATAATTCAAGGAATTTCGCCACTGCTTCAATACCTTTTTTATGTTCAATAGAAGTATAAAGTGCTTGAAAGTCAATGATGACCCATTTAAAATGGGGTTCCCAAACAAATTCCTTAAAAAAAATTAAAACAGCCACTGAAGCCTTAATATAGGAAGGTAAACTTAAGACATATTTATTAATAAAGATCTCAACATACTCCGACAAATGTGCAGTGAGGAATTCTATTCCTGCAATAATCGGATGTCCTGGTGGATTCAATAAATCTTTATGGACTTTAGGTAAGTGATAAAAAAATGGTGATTTTGGGGTATTTCTGTAATAAATAGACATATTCATCCTGTGTGAGATAACCTGCCCTCTTTCCTCTATTGATAACCACTTGGAGAGCTACAATAAAATCATCCGTGGGACCCTTTGTTAGTTTCCAATATGATTTAGTGTCACTAAGGAGCCTGTTGGCTTCATTAATATAATTCTGGCTTTTCATAATGAACTCCCGCTTGTTTAATGACAATTTTCTCATTATTTTGCAAATCTTTTAAAGATTTATTCTCTGCAAAACTAAGATTGTGTGTCTTGGGTTTATATTCCCTGTCACAAAGATCTGTTTTCACTGCTTTTTCACTGCTTCATAAAAGACATTCAAATTATTTACCTTAGATTAATGGGGGTAATATTTTAAACTAGGTTTGAGACCAGATCTAGACATGTCAGTATAATTTTTCGTAATAACTCGGTCCTGACCTATAAAATTTCTTTTGAGTTTAGCTTTCCTAGTAAATTTATTAAGATCCAAATACAAATCAAATTTAGATGTGCAAAAGTAAGTCCTTTGGATAAAAGAGAAGTTTCAACAGGTGTAAAGACGTGTTTGGAGAGGTTAGAAACACTATTTTTTGGGGGGGTCTAATTCTTTCTTTTTTTGGGGTCTAGATGAAACACCTCTTCTTCCCCTTCATTTCGATACCTTCTTCTTAATGGAGAAGTGATATTGACATTCTCTCTTTTCCTGCAGATCCTTTCTGTAATTTTTTTAGCCATAAAAAATCCCCTTCACATTCCCCATCAGGTTTTGCTTAAAACCTAATCCTAAGCGGAAGATGTGTTCTTTGTTCTTTATCCTTAAAATAATGATTCCTTTTTTAAGGACATGTATCCAATTAGTGCGAGTATTTAGTTTATTGCAAATTATGTACTGCTTGACCGAAAATGAGATCTATTTGTAGATTTTTTTCATTCTACACCAATATTTAATTGTGTTGTTGGCATAGTCACGGTTGTTTCTGGCTGTGGTGTGAGGGGATGCTTTACACACCACTGGCATCACACCCACTCTGAGATCGTGCTATACCGCACAACCAGAAGTGAGGCATTGCCTCACTTCCGGTTCAGCAATGTGTACATAAATGTATCTAAAAATAATTTTTTTGCATTTATGTGGACCTGGATATTTAGATTATACATCAAGCTTTCTATTTTTTTCTCAGAACCCTACTAAATGCTGCCTCTATATACTTTTCCTTAGGCAGCTAAATGGTATGCACACCAGGGATATACCCTTCTTACATTAGAGGAAATCCAGTTTCAGCCATCTTGTTTTTTCCCATTATCATTCATTAATGCTAATATGTAGCCCTATATACAGTCAGGTGCATAAATATTGGGACATTGACAGAATTTTCATATTTTGGCCTCTATTCACCACCACAATGGCTTTGAAATGAAAAAAACAAGATGTGCTTTAACTGCAGACTTTCAGATTTAATTTGAGGGTAATTACATCCAAATCAGGTGAACGGTGTAGGAATTATAACAGTTTCTATATGTGCCTCCCACTTTTTAAGGGGCCAAAAGTAATGGGACTATCAACTCAAAAGCTATTTCATGGACAGGTGTGGGCTATTCCCTCGTTACTTAATTATCAATTAAGCAGGTAAAAGGTCTGGAGTTGATTCTAGGTGTGACATTTGCATCCAAAGAGCTGTCACTATCAGTGAAGCAAGCCATCATTAGGCTGAAAAATCAAAACAAACCCATCAGAGAGATAGCAAAAACATTAGGTGTGGCCAAATCAACTGTTTGGAACATTCTTAAAAAGAAAGAACGCATCGGAGAGCTCAGCAACACCAAAAAACCCGGAAGACCACGGAAAACAACTGTGGTGAATGGCAGAAGAATTATTTTCCTGGTGAAGAAAAACCCCTTCACAACAGTTGGCCAAATCAAGAGCACTCTCCAGGAGGTAGGTGTATATGTGTCAAAGTCAACAATCAAGAGAAGACTTCACAAGAGTGAATATAGATGGTTCACCACAAGATGTAAACCATTGATGAGCCACAAAAACAGGAAGACCAGATTAGTTTGCCAAACAACATCTAAAAAGCCATTACAGTTCTGGAACAACATCCTATGGACAGATGAGACAAAGATCAACTTGTACCAGAGTGATGGGAAGAGAAGAGTATGGAGAAGGAAAGGAACTGCTCATGATCCAAAACATACCACTTCATCAGTGAAGCATAGTGGTGGTTGTGTCATGGCGTGGGCATGTATGTCTGCCAATGGAACTGGTTCCCTTGTATTTACTGATGATGTGACTGCTGACAAAAGCAGCAGAATTAATTCTGAAGTGTTTTGGGCAATATTATATGCTCATATTCAGTCAAATGCTTCAGAACTCATTGGACGGTGCTTCACAGTGCAGATGGACAATGACCCGAAGCATACTGCAAAAGCAACCAAAGAGTTTTTTAAGGCTAAAAAGTGGAATGTTATGCAATGGCTAAGTCAATCCCCTGACCTGAATCCAATTGAGCATGCATTTCACTTGATGAAGACAAAACTGAAGGGAAAATGCCCCAAGAACAAGCAGGAACTGAAGACATTTGCAGTAGAGGCCTGGCAGAGCATCACCAGGGATGAAACCCAGCGTCTGGTGATGTCTATGCGTTCCAGACTTCAGGCTGTAATTGCCTGCAAAGGATTTGCAACAAAGTATTAAAAAGTGAAAGTTAGATTTAGGATTGTTTAGTTTGTCCCATTACTTTTGGCCCCTTAAAAAGTGGGAGGCACATATAGAAACCATTGTAATTCCCACACCATTCACCTGATTTGGATGTAATTACCCTCAAATTAAATCTGAAAGTCTGCAGTTAAAGCACATCTTGTTTGTTTCATTTCAAAGCCATTGTGGTGGTGAATAGAGGCCAAAATATGAACATTCTGTCAATGTCCCAATATTTATGCACCTGACTGTATGTTTGATCTGGGCAAGAGGACACACATTAACCATGAGGAAATCTGAGGGATGAGACACTGCTCCATTCTGATGATACAGTTTGGGTGAAAGTTGCTGTATTCAGATAAGCAAATTATTCTCTTTTACAATGTACAAAAATTCATGCTACTGGTTTTATATTCATTGTAATTTGGATATGTATGTTTGTTTTTTATGTTTTTCATGCTTTATAGAGTCCTAATAAATATGAATATTGTTTTGATGGAACTTTGGGCCTGATTCAGACCCAGTCACTAAGCTGCGCTCGTTTGCTGCCGAAAGGGGCTGGGTATGCAAATCCTGCGATCACACTGTCTGACTTAAGGACGCCCTCTATGTCTTAGAGGGAGACAGCAGTGTGCACAAGCAGGAGTATAAAGCCGCTCACCCTTCTCTCTTAGCACACGTCCTCTCCAGGAAGTGTGTGATTAATCGGTTACATCGAGACCCATCGGAGCTGCACGCTGCACCTGAGGTAGCCCCTTACCCACCGCAAGCACTGCGATCAGTTCAGGCTAAAATACAACCAAGTGACATGTTCAATGACACTACTTTGCTAATTATGCACACCCATTAAACTCTGTTTTGATGTTCAGACACGCCAGCGTTCGCACATCCATTCCCCCGTTCACAAGCACCTTCCCTTGTCACCACCCACAAACGGCACTATCTGTCACTCAAAGTAGCGTCCAGTCTGTGTACTACGAGTGCACCATTTCCGGCTGCAGTGACTGGTTCGATCATGCGTACTTTGACACATACGCATGCGCAGATGTGCAATAATTGCCCCTAGCGAGTGTTCACAGCTTCACAACTGGGTCTGAATCAGTGTGTAATCCGTTTCCGAATAATCAGTTAATCTTTAATTTTATTTACCCTGGTACTAGTCCACATTTAGTTTTTTCACGCACTATTGGTGGTGTTCATTTTGATATTGCACTAGCAGGCGCCCTTGTCTTTTGTTTCAATTCACATTTCTGGTTGGTGCTTATCTGGATGAGGAGCTTGGCCATCCAATACATGAGGATTTTCTTTGGCACTAAAATTGCATTTGATGGATTTTTATTGATCACTATATGTTAACACACACACACACGCACACAGTCAACATTATACGTACATAAGCCAGTAAGTACATTAGACAGGCACAGAGTGATGATGGAATTGGAGATAGATAGATAGATAGATAGATAGATAGATAGATAGATAGATAGATAGTGGCCATCTTAGCTCCGAAGCTCTCAAGTTATACATTCCCCTCTCTAGCCACGTTCCTTTACAGTGTGTCTCTAGGACCTTGTTGGCTGAAACAACTCTCCATAAATACCTGCTGTACAGGTGTCTACAATACAAGAATTCATGTATTCCATCCAATTTCCTCTCTTATTCTCCTATTATCCCATTTATTACTTGCTATATAATGGGTCTCTGGAGGCAGTGCCAGTATTGTTACTGCTGGTGCTGTATCTCTCTTCATGATCTGTCTTGACAAAGTTCCCCAGAGGGACAAGACGTCAACCTATATAATGATGTGATATCAAATAAATTACCTTTTTTACCTGAAAATTAGTGAGTGCCCTCACTAATTCGTATGTGTGAGTGCTTCTTTAACGCAAATTTTGGGCTATTAACAGGAATCCCTCCTTGGTTCCAAAGAGGAGCACCCCTAGAGCTGCATAGGATTTGGATGTGAGTGCAGACTACCTCTCTTGGTAGATAGATAAATAAATAGATCATTGATTGATTGATTGGTTGAATTATTGATAGATAGAAAGACAAACAAATAGTCAGAGATAAACTGATACATGGATGGATGGATGGATGGATTGATAGATAGATGTAACAAGGAAGATGGACTCTACACTCTGGGCTCCATAGCAGCTGCTCCCCTTGCACCTATGGTAGTTAGACCCATAGATAGATAGATAGATAGATAGATAGATAGATAATATAGATATATATTGTTATGTGCAAATGGAATAAAATGTCCTTTTTTATTACTTTAAGGAAAAAAACACATGCACTGTGATTTCAGGATTCCATGGAAACAAAAGAAAATAACCATAATTGGCAAAGAATATTTTCCCCCAAGTTTCATAGCCTTTGAGAGCAGTGTTGCTTATAATTCTTTTTAAAAATGCAGTAACATTGTAAACTAAATAATTGATCCCTTGGGTGGAGTTTGGACATGATATCAGAAATTCATGCAACTGGGCATTTCTTTCACTTCAAGTCATGCTATGCATGTATTGTAAGTAGTCTATGTTGAAATAATAAATGTAATTGAAATAAACCTGATGCATATATAAGTAAATAAAATGCATGTTACTGTAAATAATACAAATAGCAAATTAAATTAATAGATAAAATGTGGGCTTTTTCATAAAACACATTACAATACTTTTGATACTTTAATTTATCTGTATTGCCAAATATAAAAAAAAATGTCAGTACAAATGAAGGAATATTTGAATTTGACAATAAGAAGAAAAGAGAACACCAATTATCCCTCATCTTCATGATGTAAGGGTATTAGACCATCGCTATAACCATAAATGGTTTAAAGATGTTCACGGTGATGAATCACTTATTAGTTACAGTACATTCCTTCTGATCCCTACTCTTATTGAGGCACCACTACATTATTTTAGTCTAAGATAATAATATATCAATTAAATTCTAGCTGGCATAAAACTTTAATGAAACATTCAGTAAAGAAACATTTACAAAGCTGTATAACACTGCTGGGAATGACTATACTAGTGCTAAAGGAGTTACCTAGGCATGCTTTATGAGACCTTAGATTAATACAGTTTTTGCAGCAATTAGTGACTTATGCTGTCCATCCACTTAACGATGTGGGGGATGATGGCACGATTACGATGCCGTCGTCTCCCGCGTGGTGAACTGCGTTCAGACGTTCAGTGTATGCAGATCAATCATCCCCAAACATGGCAACTTGATGGCAGTCGTCAGGTTGACTGTCATGTTCGGGCGATGATTGATGTTAAAAATGACCAGCGGGTGCGCGCATCGCTGGTCGTTTTTAACCTTTTACTGCCCGATTTGCGGGCGATTACCAAGCGATGGAGCGATAACAACCGTCGTTATTGCTCCATCGCTAGGTTTAATCGCCTAGTGGATGGGCAGCTTTAAGGCAATGAAGATACAATGTGTTTTTCACTTTGGGCAAGTTTACACTGAAGGTTTCAAAGTAACTTCCCTGTGATGCATGTTGCCAAGGCAGACTGAAATTGGAGCTATAAATCTCTTTGTTTTACGTTTTACTAATTTGTTGATTGCTGCTTTTAGCACTTACACACCATTACAATGATGACCTTTTGGATGATTCATTACTAAAGCTGAGCCTTATATTAAATCTGGCTAAAACCATGGACTTTTCTACAACTTTTCCACCTGTTCTTCACTTATACTAAGAAACTGACTGTAAGCCGCATTTCCCCAAACTAGCAGGACTGCTGATGTTGGTTCTATAGCTGGCTGCATGGCGTCAGAAGTCACTGAATTGTCACTCTTGACAACAGAGTTGTATGCGGCATTGTAATTCAAAAACATCCTGACCATGATGTCAGTGGAATGAGTCATTAAAGATGCGCCTGGGGATGAGTGTCTCTCAAACAGCATAAAATCTCTACATCAACCTTCTGCCATTGTGCAAGTTTTAAGGTAGGAAAGAGTTAAATCTTTAATCAAGGTGAACATCTCTTACATGCTCCAGTAAAATTACGTTCTACAACAATATTTGCTTTTCTCAAACGTGAATTTCTGTGTCTCCAAAAAAACACAAAAAAGCAAAAATATACTGTAGTAGAAATCACAAACAACCAAAAAATGCACTAAAAGGCTACATACCATATATATTAAACAAGAATTTCATAAATATGGAAGTTTAATAAACTTTGGCATCCTCCAGATACGGAATGACAAAGGTTTGTGCCCGACCTCCCACATAATCATCTTTCCACGAATGTAAAACACTTAAGAATTTGTGTGGGAAGTGGGAGATTGCAGAGTAGTGATGAGGAGTCAGGATCAGGTTGTTTTGTAGATGTACTGAAAAACCATCTTATTTCTGCTGCTGGACCCAGAGAGTTCAACTGTCATTGTTGTTGCCATTTCTATATCGCCTACATGATCATACAGTAGCATCAACAACTTTTGGGACCATGAGAAAGCGGTGCCCTGACTTTTCCAGGACCAGAAGTGGTATAAGACTTTGTTAAGGTAAATAATGACAGCCATTGTTGCCAACAGCTGTCTGTTTTAGGATTTCTGCAATGACTTGTTTATTATTCAGGCCTCCACCTTCCACTGTCTTTTCACATTTCTACTGTACCACAGCCCTTGTAGTTGCAGAGATATGCTAGTCACCAATGGATGTTGTAGTATTGGTGCCTGACAATACTTACTGTAACTACAGACTTTCCCCACCAGCTAGAATTGTTACTTTGGTAACTTAGCAATTGTTCCCACACCTTTTGATATTAAGCTCATTAGGGCAGGACGGTCTTCAAATAACTGTATGTTTGGATTTTTGTATTCTGATTTTCTAAATGTACAGTGTTGCTTGGGTAATATTTTGTTGCTTTGTAAGTACCTTTAATTGCCTTTAAGAAAAATAAACCTGCAGATAATTACTCAGAGTTCTTCTGCTCAAATATGCTTCACTAATATTTAGCGGAATCTGTATTTAGAGAGATAGGTCAAATGATTAGATAATGATTAAAATACATCAGAGAGGCATTATAAGTGCGTATTGTATATTAATGTATGGATTATTTCATATATAACAATCTACAGGAACATTCAACACTTTCCATATGTAAGCATACATGTAAGCTTCTAGTGCGTATCTCACAGTGAATAGATGATAAGTGTGATATTCACATCGTGAAGGGGATGAAAGATACCTTTACAGGATTGCTTTATACCGTGTTGATGTAAGCTTTTGATGTAAGCAATACCCAGTGGGATACTGCACCTCGGGTGTTCTTCTTATTTCTATATTGTGACACGTGGCTGTGGAACTAGTTCAAGAAATTGTGTTCGGGACGTTTTGGCCCTATCCTTTTTTGTAAAAGTGAAACACATTTTGTTCTTGGAAAACAGGGAACACTATTTTGTACATTTTCTTTTTCTTTTATATGCATCATTGACTGGAGAGAATTTTTGGACTACAGGACTATCCAAAGAATTGGAACATATAAGTACCCCATCTTTTTATTTTCAATTTCCTGTATATATTTATGATGTCTTTTTAGCTGTACCCTACAGTGGAGCGCTAGGTTTCTATTACTTATTTCTTTTTGTACAATACTTTGGTCCAGGTTTGATAACACTGAACAGAACCCAGGGCTGCTCCTTTTCAGCGCAATATCGCACTATTGTTATTGTATATTAATTATATATGTATGTTAATAATACCATTTATTTATTTTAACAGTTATTTACAACACCTATATATTATGCAGGGCTTTACAGAGTATTTTTAATAATTCACATCAGTACCTGTCCCAGTGGACCTTACAATTAATATCTCCTAAAATACACCTGGGTTAATTTTATCAGCAGCCAAGTAGCCTATCAGTACAGTATATATTTGAAGTTCGGGAGGAAACTAGAGAATATGGAGAAAACTCACACAAAGACAGGGAGGAAGAATATAAACTGCTCACAGATAAGGTCCTGGTTGGAATTGAACCCATGACCGTAGCAATGTGAAGCAATAATGCTAACAATTGTGCCATTGTGTTGCCCCATATGCTAGCTAGTATATAGCATACACTGTTGTGCTTGTGTCTCATAATTAATGTTGTTGCAATGTGTTGGAATATTGTAAATGAAAACAAAATCTATTGTTAATTTTTGCTTATAAATATAACAAAAAGGAATCTGATACCTAAAATATAATCTACCATTTGTTTATCAGTTGGTAATCCACAATCAGTTTACAATAAGAGGTTAATGATGACCCAAACTATAGATACTTTATGGATCCTTACAAATACCTGAAGATTCTATAAACCAATGAATATTCTGTATAAATCCTATATAACTTTCTTAAAGTGTTAGTTATACTGTTCTTGGTTTGTTAAACATTAACTAAGGAAAATAATAATAATAATGAAAATATTATTAAGATATAAATGAATTAATTACATAAGAAAACATTTCCTCTTTATGGGTCATTCTCACCAGGGGGTGTATTTACTAAAGTGCAGTTGTTGCCCATAGCAATCAATCAGATTCTTCTTATCATCAATCTAGCACCTTCTAGAAGATGATATCTAGAATCTGATTGGTTGCTATGGACAACACTCCAATTCTAAAAACCCACACTTTAGTAAATATACCGCCAAGATTCTTAAGCACATCAGCATCTACAGTGCAACTACATATACGTGTGAACAGGAAGAAGGAATTGTCACAGGGATATATCACATTTATCAGGAGGGTTCATACTAGTCTGTTTGTACACAGGGAACATGCTGTGTTGTTGTACATGGGCCCTTAAGTACCCCTCTTGGGCAGCAAATACTCTATGACAACTATAGCCTATCAGCAAATGTAAATACATAGCACTAAAACACATAAATATATTTATTTAAATGACAGAAATGAAATTCCATTCAAATTGTTTTTGAAAACTTATATCCACCAATTGATAAGATGATTTACAAATAATCATTACTAGAGAAAATTACTGAGAGAAGTAATTCAGGTGCTAAAATAATTCAATGATCAATAATTATTTCACTTAAAACAAAAAATATCTCCCAACTGTAAATATCTAATACATTTTCAGCAGCTGTTCATACAAGGCAATTTAGCTTTTTTAATTTTTTAGAATACACAAACAAATATTAATTAATTGTGTTCATAATTCATTATATATATTAAAAAAAATGAAATAATTAAAAATAAATATGACAAAATAAAAAATATTAATTTAATTAATATAAATAATAATTTTAATAAACATTAATCACAGATAAAAATTCAATCACTAATATATAAAAAATATATAAAACAAAAACTGCTTCCAAAATTTTACAGACCTCTGAAAAGCTTTGGGGTCAAGGTCATTCTTACCGATATTGCAGGGCACCATTCCGGGAGCAGCGGGAGAGGACCTGCTTCTTTCATCTTTGGGGGACGGGGAAAGACAATAGCCAGCATTAGGCCCCGCCCCCTTTCAGGACACCCCACCCCCGTGATTTGCAGGTCCTCGAGGAGGAGATGGGGCTTAATGATGCAATTCGAGTCATTTAGCCACGTCTCCTCCATATGGACCCACAAACATCTCGCAAAATCTCCCCATCCTGCCCACTTCACTAGGAAGTGGGCGGGATGCTTGAGATTTGCCTACTCTTTTGGGGGTGTAGGGGGGTTACCCAAAAAATCGGGAGCCTCCTGCGACCCCGGGAGAGTAGGCAAGTATGGTCAAGGTTCAATAAAATATTTTAGCAGTTGTGTTTGGACAGAGTCACAGCTGCGATTTCTGAAGCAGTCACGGAGAAGTACATTGAAAATGTAGTGGGAGTTTCTAGGCGGTGACTGTGAGGTAGCTATTCAGACACACGGAGATGTAGCATTTTATGGGTGTGTTATGTGATTTTCACTACAGTGATTGCATACACAAGTCTTTAGTCACTCACATAGGAGTCCATACTCAGATGGATAATCTGCACCTGCCATAGGGCTAGTGCAAGTTAATTCAGCGTCTATAGATGCTGAAAGTGGGCATCTCAGTCCTTGCATATTCTTACGCATGGCTGTACACCAGGGAAGGGCAAAGTATTGGCATTTACATAGTCACAGACGTGACCGGCAAACATGAATGTTGCTGCGTCCAACTCAGAATCAGGCCCTAAAGGTTTTAATAGTAATGCCTTAGATGAGTTCTAGAGCCCAATGTTTATACATGGGTTGGATACCAAACCAGACAATATCCTCCAAATACTGGCAGAAATATTAGATTTCAATCCACAATGAACTCACTGTCCACTTAAGAGCAAACACAGCAAAATCTATCAATACTATGCAATACAATACAGTACTGCACAGGATCTGCCAGCGAAAATATGTAAAGCCATGGTCCCATTGGCTGGCACCTCCTCTTGGGAGCCAATGAGCAGCATTTCTTTCAAGACCTGCCCCTTCTCTCCTGTCTTTTTTTTTACATCCCAATCTCTGTATTCTGGGTGTATGCTCCTTTCAGTCTCATGCTACAGCTGTAGCCCTAACTTGGCTTTCTCATCAATAGTGGACTGGAGTGGTTTAAGTAACCGCTATTACTTTAACTTTTTTATTGATTTGACCATGCTCCCTCATTATCACCAGGGACTGCCATAATGGCCCTGATTATAGTTTATATATGTACAGAGCCGTAACTAGACTTTTTGGTGCCCTGGGCCAAAAAGAGCATTGGCGCCCCCTCCCCATTTTTCAAATAGGGACATAAGATGCGCGCCCGAAAAATAAATTGTGGGGCAGATAGCTACATGTGTAAGATGTCTGACTGCCATGTGAGAGATGACAGGTTTGAGTATTGGGTAGGACAGTATATTAAAATGTGTGTGTTAAATAAAAGAGGATGTGACTGAAGGTGCTCGGGGAGGTGACCAGATGGAGGGGGAGTTGGCCAGGAAGGAGATAGGGGTGGCCAAGAGATGCCGAGGATAAAAGAAAAGGAAGCTACAAGTGAAATTGATTATTAATAATTGACAGGCCCGAGCTGCATCCCCTGCCCTGTGGTGTCCTGTGCCATGGCACATATCGCACCACCCTAGTTTCGGCCCTGTATATGTACATATAATATATTAATTATCATGTGTAGCGGCATCATTAATCCAGATGCTGTCCTATGATGTGTTTTGGGTGGTATTGGACTATTTATTACATACTTTAGAGAAGTTTTTTTCTGTATATAAACAATGTGGATAGTCATTATAAATACATTCCTCATTATCCTTTATCTTAAGTGAATCTGTCTTATCAAGCAAGTGCAGTAGAAATAATCACTATTTTTCTTATACAACTTTACATAACCTACAGATTTTTGGAATAGTTGATGCATATTTTATCTCACTTAAATAGTTTCTATGTTTAACAAATTAAATCTTTAACTCTTTCTAGGATAGGTCAGTAATGAATAATCTTTATAGTTTATATTATACATCTATTTACTTACTAATGCACATACTAGGTGCCATGCCTACAGTCAAGCTTCATTAGAGCAGACAGCGTAGGCTGCTGCTCCCCAATGTTGCTGATAACCAGTATAAGTAATTTTATTTAGATCAACCAGAGGCTGTCTGGCAGACTAATGAGGGGAGGAGCTGCAGATGCAGAAGCTCCGTGGAACTTTCAAATATCTTAATAATTTGACAATTTGCTCAGCCCCCATAATGCCAGAGGGGCAGCACAGTTATGCAAATATAAACAATGCAGCCGAGAAATCAATGATTTTTCTGCTATTTAGTTTGTTAAATGTAAATAAAAAGTCTTAAATGCTGCAGCAAATAAACTGGAGACAAGCCTTTTGTTTATTTAATAAATATACCCCAGAGCCTCTTGCCACAAAAGTCTATCAGATTGGTTTACAGAGGTGTCCTCATACACCTAGCCTCAAAACACCATATAGCATCTAATTCACATCACAGATGCAGCGAGACACCACTCAAAGGGGTACATTTACTAAAGTAAGAGTTTTTAGAAGTGGAGATGTTGCCCTTAGCAACCATTCATATTCTAGCTATTATCTTCTAGATGGTGTTAGAGAAATGTTAAGTAGAATCTGATTAGTTGTTAAGAGCAATATCTCCACATCTAAAAACTCTCACTTTAGTAATTTACCCAAAGTGTACTACAGATGCTGGGCTGTCACCTTAACATCACAGGAATTTGTTTTAAACACATACAAAATAGCAGATGAAGTACAACAGAACTTGTCGTGAGTAAAAAACGTGGCTGCTGCATCGTAACGCTTTGTATACAGATTCACACTCATTCACACACAGCTATGCAAGTGTCACACATAACATTGATCAGTGAAATCTAGCAAAGTCTTTTTGTCACTTCCAGTTGTTGTATTTGTTCTATCAGTGTGAATAAGAGGCACATTTTGAGCGAGAAAGACGTTTGGGTCCTGGCGCGGTGGGAGACTGTTTGGCGCAACTGAATCCACAGTGTATGATGACACCTTAGTATATAACAATGATGGATATAGGAAAGATTGCTGTAACATATGTGTATGGTTTTAGTATATACATGTGTATATATACATTTATGTATGGATATCACACCCCATTTCCATTGCTGCAGAATAGATTTTTTATATATGGTCAACATTTAACTCTTCATTCTCCTTGATGAGGACTTGTCACTTGTGTTAAAATATATATCACATAGCATAAAGGAAAGCTTTGTGTTTCTATACTGTAAGTGTTAAACACCCCCAATAATTACACTGCAGCAGCCACTAACCATAACTGTACATAACATTTTTCAGTCAGACAGTATGTGGCTCCAAATGTGTTGTTCATCTATGTTCTGTACAAACCACTGTTGGAGATCATTTGGCAAAGGCTATCTAGAGATGGGAGACGTCTTCTGCTGGTGGTCAGTGCAGCAGCTAAAAAGACAACACTTCAGCTCTGGCTTCAATGGGCAACGCCGTTCCTATCCCTATTCAAAGAAAAGCTGGCAAATAATTTTAGAATGGATTGGGTAGAAACAGCTGTAGAGAAAGAATCAAAAGTTGAGCAAGCTGATAAACAGAAGAGTTGCATTGAATTCCTAAGCAGGGACGGACTGGGGCTCTAAATCAGCTCTGGCATTCCCCTTTGTGTGCTCACATAAAAGGAGCGTGGCCTCATCTCATGGGGTGTAACCTCGCCTCACGGGGTGTGGTTACATATAACGGGGGCGCTCAGGAAGTCACGAAGGCCTTGTCTCACGGCACACCTCCATCTCTCAGCATCCCGGCCGAGCAGAGTACTAGGAGGCGGAGCTCATTTTAATAGCTTTGAACTAAAATATTCGATATATGAATGAATTCTGGACAAAATCAGGTGATTTAGGTTGCTGTTCCTGGCATCCCAATGCTATTGCATTGACCACAGATCACCCCTAATTGAAATTAAACCTTTGTCTATTACCCAGTTTCTGTCCATTCATTCACCTTCTCAGCTAATACCTGTAGGTATGACATATACGAAATCTTGCTTATTTGCCTTTTTCAGTTGTTTGTTCACAAATGTTTTGACATGTGTTGTGTTATTTGTATTATTGTAACACTACACAGTACCTTAATAAAACAGATGTAAAAGAAAAAAAGTTGGCTCCTATGTCCGATAATGTTTTTTGCACTTTGTATGTCCCAAAATATAAAATTTTTCTATGATCCTTTTAATTGAAATCAACAGCAAGGGAAAACAGCATGTATTGTATAGAAATGCCATGACTTGGCTAGAGAGTATTGCAGCACACATGATTACGCCCATTAGTGGGCAGCTTCCTCTCTGCATATCCGTTTACCTTTCTTCCGTTCAGGAAGTAAAAGAAGGAAATCACATAGGGTTGAGCATGATCATATGAGGTATGGTAACTGACCTGCAAGCTAAGGGCATGATTCAGAGATGTACGTTAATCCAGTGCATTGGGAAGAATGGGTTCTGTGATCTTGCTTGCAGGCCCCCCAAGCCACAGCATGATTGACATGATGTGGCATTTGGGGGGCAGAGTGGGGGCGTGGTCACTTTTTCTGTAAACATTTTCCAGGAGGGACGAGGCCTGGGTCTGCATCAGAGGATGCAGATTCCTAGCCTCTTAAGGGACCAGCACCCGGCCAGGGAAGTTTCAGCTCCCGCAGCCTGACTAAAGGAGCAACCATCGAGACCATTGGTCATGATGGTTGCGAAGGTGATCCCAGTCTGCGAAGTCGGTCGCAGTGCTGAGATTGCAAATGCAGCAAGAAGGTGTCTGACACTTCCTTCTGCATTTGCATCTGAGATGGACGGAATTGCACAGCTGCTTGTGTGAAGCTCTGTCAATCTGACGATCTCTGAATCAGGCGTTCGCATATAGGGCCTGATTGCGATATGGACGCAAATACCATGGCTGTTACTTGCGATATCATATGCAGTGACTGTGCAAATGTTGCAGCTGCCGGGACTTGTATTTGAAATGCCCACTTGCAGCATCTCAAGTCGGCCGATTGTGTAAATGGACGCAACCACCCGACACACATTGATCGATTATCAAACTTCTCAGTAACCCTCATAAAATGTCCGACAGAACTAAGACTCCAGAGTCTTAACAACTGCATACAGAATTACAGGCACAGGCTGTGACACGCCCCCAAAATGATCGCTATAGTCTACGTTTTTGTTACCTGTCCCTGTTACCTCTCCCAAATGGTCCCTGTCAATATTTTTGAGAATAAGTACTCTCAGAGACCGCCGTCGCAAAACCATCGTGGCACAAGCGCAGTGCGACTCCAATGCATGCATAGTAGTGAAAAATTTGCCCATTCACGAAAACATTTGCGTCTATCTCTGAATCAGGCCATTATTCTTTTTTGCTGTTTCACCAGTCAGAATTTTTACCACATATGTACGTCCTCTAACAAAATGTAGACGGGGTCACTGTAGTGTAGCAGTCTTTCCCCAAGGTTTTTATAGACCTGTCCCTGGAACTATCAAATAACATTCTGACTTTGCGAGTTGCGGTGGCGCCTAATGCATTTTCCCAAGCAATTTCTGAGATGGAAAATATCAAATGTTTCTGATAGAGATCTCAAAAAAGTGCCTTCGCTCTTACTTTAAAGACCTTTTGGGAAAAATAAAAGATAGACAAACAATAATGTTACAGGTCACGTAAGGTTGTGTAATACTGTAAAATGTTAGTCTTTTCTCAACATGACATTAAGTTTGAAATATTCTTCCCAGCATGTCACAACAATTGCCTTCATTCAGGTACTTGTTCTCAGACATCTGACATTGCTGCAAAGGACAGAAGAAGGGAGAGTGAAAGCAGTATGCTTCATGTAAGACACAAAGTTGTTATCCCATTGCATGTTGTTATTGTGCACCCAATACAGCCTACAGTATGTTCTATATGGTGCACATGGAACAGTGGGATTTTATTAGAAATGTGCGGGTCCAGTTCTTAGAGAACTGACAACAACCAAACTTAGGGGTTCCGAGCCAAACCAAGTCCGAGTTCGGAATCACTTTGTGGTACAGAGTCGAACCGGGTCCCAGCTCGGATCTTCCTATGGTTTAGAACTAAAATTTAAAAACTGAACTTGGGTTTTGGATAGCATGCTAACAGGTCAAAATGACGTAATTTTAGCTGTTTTTTTTTTTTTTTTAATTACAAATCCAACACACGAACATGAATACGGATCCAAAACCAAACACGGGGGTCGTCGAACATTCTTTATTAAGTCACACACTTTAATCAGAAATGAACTAAACACTCTAGTAGAAAGGAAACATCCTGAATGTTTGTAGGGCCTGATTCAGAGCCGTACGCTATTTGCGGACGGTCGTTCTGAAAAAGGGGCTGGCTATTTAAATGAAGTGCTCGCTCTTTGCGGTCTGTTGACGCCTCTAAGTCTGAACGAGCGAACAAAACCTGCGGCCGCTATTTTGAGAAAAACGCCCCCCTGGCCGCTCGCATCATACGTCATCTCCGGTATTTATTAGATTAATCGAATACATCGAAGGGCGTATGAACTGCTCGCTATTCTTGTGGTAGCATTTTCCTACCGCAATCATGCGAGCAGTTCAGGCTAAAAGACAACCAAGTGACGTGGTCAATGACGCTGCTTTGTTAATTATGCACTCCCATTAAACGCCCGTTTTCGCCGTTTGGCACGCCTGCGTTCGGATTTCCACTCCCCGTTTTCAAGCACCTTCCCCTGTTACCACCCACAAACGCCTCATCCTGTCACTCAAATTAGCAGGCATTCGCTATTTTGCGAGCACATGAATTTTGACCGCACTGACTGGTTCGTGCATGCCTATTATGACCCGTAAGCATGCGCAGTTGTGCAAACATCGCTCCGAACGAACGAGCGGCCGCTTATGAGCGGCTCTGAATCAGGCCCGTAGTTTATAGTTTACACAATAAAATAAAAATAAAAAAATTGGTGTTGACCATTATAAGCAATCAGATGGTTAAGTACTGTTATATTTTTAGTGCAGTTTCGAAAATGAAAACAAACATTTAATTGGTTACTATGGTCAAAGCCACCAGTTTCTTATTAACTAGTTTTCATAAATATCCATCGAAATGTACTACCACATAAGGGATGCAAGATGCTCAACAAATAAGAGAAGTAATGCAATTAAAATCTAGACATGAGATGCAGGAAGGCCGGATATAAGAAGGAACACAAGAGGGACATCTGCGATCATCTGCAAGAACGCCCATATTTCTATATGTTACATGAGTGTATACAGTATATAATTGTATGAATGTTGCAGCATGATGATACAGTGGTTGGCATTGCTGCCTCACAGTGTATGGACCAAGGGTTCAACTCAGGAAATGTTCGCATCACACTGGTGTGTGTTTCCTTTAGATCATACTTGCCTACTCTACCAGCTGAAAATCGAGTGCCGCACCCGGCATCCCGCAAGAGTAGGCAAGTCTCTCAGAATAGCCGCCACTCCCCGAGCCTTACCAAATGAACAGTATGTTGATTTTTATTTTATAGTGAATGAGGGATGTCAGGTATTAAAGCCGGAATCAGGTTCAAAACAGTGGAACCCCGGCAGGGGTGAAGAACCTGACAGCGGATTAAGGTAAGTAACCCTAATCCTACCCCCCCTCTCTAACCCTAACCCTCCCTTAGGGGTGCCTAACCCTAACCTCCCGCCCTAGTGCCTAACCCTAACCCCCCTAAGTGCCTAAACCTAAGTCTCCCGGGGTGGTGCCTAACCCTAACCTCCCTTCAGGGGTGCCTAACCCTAACCCCCCCTTCCCCTAGCCTAAATGTAACTCTACCAGGGGGGGTGCCTAACCCTAAGTCCCCCGGGAGCCCTAAAACCTAACCCTCCCCCCCGGCGCTCTTGTTACCTTCATTCGGTATGCCGGGCGTCGGGCTCCCGGTGTAGGTATAATGACAGGTGTCAGGATTTGGACGCCTGTCATTAGTACCCTGCTGGGATTTGACAGTCGGGAAGCCGCCGGTTGGCATTTCGACCGTCGTCTTCCTGAGTGCATCCCATTAAAGCAGGGTTGGGGAACCTTTTTTCTGCTGAAGGCCATTTGATTTATAAAATATTATTCGCGGGGCCAGTGCAGGCCACGATGTCACAAAGGGGCGGGGCCACAATCGCTGGTGATTACAGCAATGCCCGGAGCATCCTGAGGATGCTTCGTGGAGCTGTAAGGTCAGTGGTGTGATCATCTGAAGCTTCCTAAGGATGCTCCAGGTGGCATTGCTGCATAGATTCTGGCTGCAGGGTGCCATTCTAGGCACCCTGCTAGCCAGATGAGGCTAGCAGAATAAAGCTCCGAGGGCCTGACCAATTGATTCCGTGGGCATTATATGGCCCCCGGGCCTGAGGTTCCCCATCCCTGCATTAAAGCCTAGCCTACCAACTTTCCAAACATACTGGATGAAAACAGGATGAAATCAGTAGCAGAAAAAAAGTATGTTAAAACAACACAAAATCACATGCACTAGTGTGTACAATACACACACCTATGTTTATGGCTGAAAACCTCTTGCTGTACTGAAGAGATAGAGCACTTCCATTATCTCCTGCAGTTTCCTGACAGTACTGGCAGCAATTTTTGATTACATGGTCATGTGACATGTGATAGTGATGGGCAGTGGCTTTCAGCTGGTAATGGAGCAGTAGAATGACAGCTGTCTACTTTCTGAACTGGCTAATTCACAACATGTCACTGATGACTCAGTTTTCTCGTACTTCTGACTATTCTACAACTAAATGGCACATCAACAGAAGCATAGAGACACAATTCTTTGGGACTGACATACAAGACATGTGAAGGAGGAATTGAGATTCTGGGAGGTATTGCATTGGAACAATGTTGCAGACCCATAAACGGAAGCATGGCACAATTTGCTGCCAACTCAACATTACTTACATGCTGGGGGCAATATTACAAAAATATTCTGTAGACTAATTGAAGCATCTGACTTGATTATGTAAGTAACAAAAGTGTGACAGGTTGGGTATCACTAGGCTTACCATTTACACCAGTCTTCAAATACCCCCAACAGGTCATGTTTTTAGGATTTCTTTAATCAGGCACAGGTGCCTATTTTGCTGAGTGTGTAATTATCCAACCTGCTTCCACAAACAGAAATCTTCCAACCATGACCTTTTGGTGTACTTGAGGGTTTTAATTGAGAACCCGTGCAATAGGCAGCTTACACCTCCAGTATGTAACACACAACCTGGGATTGAGAGAAATAATTAAATTGTATGCAAATTATTAATGACTAATTCCTTCAGTCAAGGTATAGGTATTTGGCTATATGTACAGTTTCCTTTTTTGGTCAAAGAATTCTCCTCAAAATATAACATCAAATATTACATAATACATTGCTAAAGATAAAGTAGGGTTAAAAAAAGGTATCGTATGATGTAGTCTCTAGTGGCAAATAAAGTATGTCATAAAATAGGACAAAACACAGTTACTGTGCTAAACTTTGCTATTGCCTGCAGGAGCTGTCTAAAGGTAAAAGATGCCTCCAACCAACATCGCAGACCAGATGCCTGTGTATGAAGATGCAATGTTTTCAGTATTAGCTATCTGCATAAGCTGAAGCTTGATTTCATGACTACAGTAAGTTGATTCCTGATTTGCTTTCTAACTATGAACCCTAACACTAATTTATCTGCCTCTGGCACACCATCCCCTCCATTCCCACTATCTGTTAGGGTCCACCAAGGCTCTGTTCTACTTTACTCATCATACACCTCTTCTCTTGGGGAACTTATTCACTCATTCAGTTTCCAGTACCATCTCTATGGTTCTTACCTCTCCTCAACTGACCTCTCCCCTTATAGCAGAGCTCCCAGTCACCACTTCCCTCATATGTTCCGCAATATCAATGACACCACAATTTCTTTAGTCTCCATCTCATATTTGGCAAGTCTCAAAAGGCCATCTGATTATTGTCAGTGATTTCACCTTAATTAGTAACCCTGTCTTCGACTAATCTAGGCCTTCCACTAGGCATGACTTCAGAGTGCTCTTAGAACTTCTGCAGCATCTATAGCAGCTTAGGGGTCTATGTACTAAGCCTTGGAGAGAGATAAAGTGGATGGAGCTAAAGAATCAACAAATCAGCTCCTACTGTAACTGTCACTTTTCAGGCTGTGTTTGAATATTAGGAACTGATTGGTTGGTACTTTATCTCCATCCTCTTTATCTCTCCAAGGCTTAGTACATAGACCCCCTTTGTTTGATACATGGCATTTGAAACACTTTATAGCCAAATATTTTACTCATTATTTGGCCTACAATTACACCTGCATTGATTAGTGCATGTGGTCCCCTTTGCCAATATAAGCTTTTTCTACTGGTCAGATCATTCTGGGGCATCCAGCCAGTTAGATTTACTTAAGTGTCCACCCCATCACTGTAGCATGTGCTGGCATTGACAGTTCTCCGCTGTTAATTCAGTATATATTTCAGGAAAGTAAAGAGACTATGAAGGATTTTTCAAGCTAGGTGTTTCAGATGAGATGGCACAAACATTGGTCTGATAGGAGGTCTGTTATTTATTTTCTATAACAAACATCTATTTTCTTTATGCATACAGCCTTCTTTCTGTATGCAGCCAGGTGTCCTGTTCTGTTGTGTTAGGGATGGGTGAGCTGAGCTGATCTCCGCTCAACTCACTTATCACTCATTACTGTCAGTGACATCGGTTCTGCTCTGCTGTGTCTGTGTTCTCGGCACAACAGAGCAGTAGACCGGGGGAGAGATCTCCCTCTCTGCCCTGCTGAATGGAGCCTCAATAATACCATCTGAAGATGGGATTCATTTCGTGCCAGGTATGGGAAATATGATCTGAACTCTATAAATAAGCATATATTAGGGAATTCTCCTCCAAAAAACACTATCAGGCATTTAGGTGATACTAAAATAATGTGAAAAGGGTGTGAAAACAGCCGTTTTCACATTATTTTAATAAATACATTTATGATAAATATACCCCATGGTCTACTAATACAGTTACATTTTCATTCTATTGGGGTCTAGATACATTTTGATTAGGAGCAGCAATTAGTTCACATGGTTGTTCATTCATAATTATTCTATCACTGTACCTTGTAGTTTGTCTATAAATTACAAAGGCATTCAGAGACGAATATGAATTCCTTACAGTATATAACTTACCTGGATCTGAGGACTTAGTGGATGAGCAAGATCCCTAGCGTTTCCTGGGTCTATTTCCTATGCTAATCAACAAGTATAGAGTCAGTGGCGGAACTAGAGAGTGGTGGGACCAGGTGCAAGAATATGCTTTGGGCCCCCACCCCGCCAATTCCTGACACCCCAACATTTATTCACCACCCCCCCAATAACTAAATACAGTGTCTGTCCTGCTGCCCATCCTTGTTTTTTCACCACCCCTCACTGCCCCCCCGGTCAGTAAATCCAGTCTGTCCAGCCCCAGTGTGTCAGCCTTGTTCTCCTGCCAGTGTGTGTCCCAACCCCAGTGTGTCAGCCTCTTTCCCCCCCCAGCGTGTGTCAGCCTTTTTCCCCCCCAGCCCCAGCTTGTAAGCCTCTCCCCCCCACAGAGTGTCAGCCTCTTACCCCCAGCCCCAGCTTGTCAGCCTCTTCCCCCCCAGCATGTCAGCCTCTTCTCCCCCCAGTGTGTCAGCCTCTTACCCCCAGCCCCAGTGTGTCAGCCTCTTTCCCCCCCAGCGTGTCAGCCTCTTACCCCCCCAGCCCCAGCTTGTCAGCCTCTTTCCCCCCCCAGCATGTCAGCCTCTCCCTCCCCAGCGTGTGTCAGCCTCTTTCCCCCCCTGAATGTGTCAGCCTCTTTCCCTCCCCAGCCCCAGCATGTCAGCCTCTTTCCCCCCCTGCATGTGTCAGCCTCTTTCCTCCCCTGCATATGTCAGCCTCTTCCCCCCCTGCATGTGTCAGCCTCTTCCCCCCCTGCATGTGTCAGCCTCTTCCCCCCCCAGCGTGTCAGCCTCTTTCCCCCCACAGCGTGCTTCTTTCCCCCCAGCGTGTCAGCTTCTTTCCCCCCCTGCATGTGTCAGCCTCTTTCCCCCCCCAGCCCCAGTCAGCCTCTTCCCCCCCTGCATGTGTCAGCCTCTTCCCCCCCCCCCCAGCCCCAGTCAGCCTCTTCCCCCTCTTCATGTGTCAGCCTCTTCCCCCCCAGCATGCTTCTTCCCCCCCCCAGCGTGTGTGTCAGCCTGTTTCCCTCCCCAGCCCCAGCGTGTGTGTGTCAGCCTCTTTAACCTCCTCCGTACCACCACAACTTACCTTATTTCTCCTCTGCGGCTCCTCTCGATCCTCTTACTCCAGCAGCCCGGCCCCTTTTTATGACACAGCGCATGTGATGTCATGACGTCATGCGCGCTGTGTCATAACAAGGAGCCCGGGCTGCGGCTGGTTTCTGTCATGTTGGAGCCAGAGCGGCCGAAGCGGGCCTGCTCCTGCTCCAACCATTTAGTTAATGGGGTCCGACCAGGTCGGCGGGCAGCGGCGCTGTTGGATGCAGGCGGCCAAGGGCGACAGAACCACAGCGGGCCCTGGTGCAAGGCACCGGCTGCACCGCCGCTAGTTCCGCCCCTGCATAGAGTATTTCTAAACACAGACATAACTCTTGAGGAAACCCATTGGGTGATTAAGGACTGAATTTAAATAACCCCCTTAATTTAATGGGGGTGAAAAGTGGTGTTAGCCTCAGGCTTTAACACCTGGGGCTATTCCATGCCAGAACCTTTTTCACCAAAGCCACTTTTTAATGCTCATTAAATTAACGTATTAACAGGCATTAACACATAGAATCCATGATAAGTTCACAAATCTATGCGTTAACAGGATCATGACACTCGTTATCACGCTCCTTAATGTGTTTTTTTTTTCAGGTCTCATCAGACCCCCCAAAAATCCCTGTTGAGTGCAGCCTGCAGGCTGCCTTCGGGGCTAATTGAATTGCCCCTGGTGATCATTTAGCCCACGTGTAATTGAATTCTCCCCTAAGGCGCTAAAAATCTCCTCCATACCCTGGCCTGACCCACAATATACATTGTATGAAAATAATTAATATCTTATCTCTAGTCTTGACAGAATTCTTTGCTAAAATCCTAGAGGGTGCCCTCTTCCTCCAAGTGACAATTGCCAACATTATAGTTATTCCCAAACAGTATAGAGATTCTATATCATGTGCCAATTATAGACAAATTTCACTTCTAATCCTGGAGCTCAAACATAATGCTAAAATCCTAGCTTAACCGATTGTTTTCCCTACTTTCTCATTTATTCTTGGCTGAGATTGACTATAGACTTGATTCACTCTATTTATCAACAAAAGTGGCTTAGTTATGGCATATTGGACCTGATTCAGACCCGCTCTCTAGGAAGCGTTCACACGCAGCCAGACTTTTTTTGCATTCTGCGCATGCGTATGCATTGCAGTGTGCGTGCGCAAACCAGTCAGAGCGATTGGGAACCGTACGCTCGCTGCGCATAGACAGCCCGGAAGAATGAGTGACAGGAGAAACCATTTGTGGGTGGTGACAGGGGCTGGTCGCTAGAAACGGGGGAGTGGAGGTGAGAACGCAGGCGTGCCTGAGCATCCTAACTCCGTTTCAGAGGCGTGCATAATTAAGAGGCAGCGTCACAGTACACATCACATGGTTGTATTTTACACTGAAATGCTCGCAGTGCTTGCGGCAGGGTATGGTCAATCACAAGCGCTGCTTATGCATCTGATGGTCCTTGATGTACCGATGGTTGCATACACTTCCTAGAGATGACGTGCGCAAGTGGGCATCTTTAGACTGGTTGGTGGGCGTCTGCATACACAAAGCGATCGCATGCCAAGACATAGTGGGCGTGCTAATGCCTTGCCAAGCGGTCGCCTGACTTCCCGAATTTGCATACATATCGAGCGAGCAAACGCATCTAGCGAGCGGGTCTGAATGAGGTCCTATATACCAAAAGAGCTGTTGATGAATCATATTTCTTGGCCCTGGTTATGGTGCACAGGTTGATGAATTTCATTGGCAAATCTCTTACAGGGATCGATCAACTGTGTCATCTAATCCCCCTTTAAGATGTGAAATGGGATATATCAGGGCTTTCCTTTTTTCCATGTGAACTTGCTGTATTAATAGAACCTCTAATGGCTAAAATGTAATGGCACTCCAACATCTAAGGAGTTAAAGTGTGTGGATCTGAACATAAAATGGTATTGTACATGGGCGATGTTCTCTTGACACTCTCTAACCTGAACTCACCCATCCCTTCCCTGTTTTAGGTCATATGGCCTCAATTTGGGTTATAGTATTAAGTAAGATTCACCAATTACACAGATCCTCTAATGCTGGCAGTGGTTAGAGTTTGTATTTCTGGGTCCAGAAAGCTCTTAATGGCAAGTTGCTGCCTGCATGAAACAAGGCTGCCTCTGCTGGACTGAAGAGAGTCTGCTGCTGCCCCAGCTGTATTTCTCACACTTGCTACAGTATCATTTTATCATGTAGGCATTTATCAATCCACAACACACTATTGGCAGTCTTCACAGAACTGATGAATTAAAGGAATTGTTGCCACAACACATGTAAATTACAATTGTACAATTTGGTGTAATTTAGTGAGCTTTCAGTTTTGGGGGAATATGATACCATATGTCAAACACATTGATCTTTCTCTTCAAAAATTTAGTTTTTTTTATAATGTAAGTTTACAAATGATACATATAATATATGCAGACGAGGTCAGGAATGAAATAGAATATACTTTATCATTATTTCTGAAATAAAAATTAACGGTTTCTAATGTCAGATCAAATATTATTTTTGAGGATTTGTTATGCAAATTGGGTCTTTATGGTATATTTAATCAATTTATAGAGCTTTGGTACTTTTACAAATACTGATTAAGTAGTACATAGCATTTAAACGGGATGCAGTTTATAGACCGGCGGACTAAATGCCGCCTGTCTATATCCCTGGCCTCCCAGTCTCTCACCTCTCTCCACTACAATCGGTTCTCAATGCTGCTGCTGGGCTCATCTTCCTCTCCAGACGTTCTATATCTGCTTCCCCTCTCCTACAAGCCCTACACTGGCTCCACTTCCCCTTCTGATGCCAATTCAAGGTTCTTACGCTCGCCTACAAAGCCCTCACCAAATCCTCTCCCACATACATTTCTGACCTTCTCTCCCTTCACACTCCCGCCCATCCACTTCGCTCAACAAATGCATGCCGCCTCTCTTGCCAACCGATTACTTCCACCCACTCCCGCATCCAAGATTTTGCCCGTGCTGCTCCCTACCTTTGGAATGCTCTTCCTCTCCCCATCAGACTCTCCACCTCTCTATAAATCTTCAAACGGGCTCTCAAGACCCACTACTTAATCAAGGTCTTCCTGCACTCATCCTAACCCACCTCATGCTCTTTCCTCCCTATCTTCCCCTTCTGTGTCACGCCTGTCTGTCTGCCCCTCCCCTTAGAATGTAAGCTCTCACGAGCAGGGACCTCTTCCCTCATGTGCTTCTCTTTACATTTTCTTCTACTCTTTACTCCCCAAAAGGGCACCTAACACGTGACTGCCATGTCCCGGCTGCTTAGAGTTCTTTAATCGCTATTGCAGCAATGTATATAAATCGTGTCCTTTTCCTGCACTGTAATGTACTGTAAGTTACTTGTTTCTTGTTCACCTATTAGTTCTATGTACTATGTAAGGCGCTGCGGAACACTTGTGGCGCCATATAAATAAAGAATAATAATCCCGACAGAAGATGCCCAACAGGAGACTTAAGATAGGCGTCAAGGTACCAATGCCTATCTTAATCCCGACACCGGGACGCCGAAGGACGACAGCCTGTATGAAGTAAGTCTGGAGCATCCTTAGCAATAGCTGCAGGGGGTGGGAGGTTTATGTTTAGGGAGTGTAGCGGGGTTAAGGGTAGGTTTTTTAGGGGGAGGTTAGGGTTAGGCACCTCTAGGGGGAAGGTTAGGATTAGACACCCCCGAGGGTATGTTAGGTCAGGCCCCCCACGGAGTGTTAGGTTTAGAGTGCAGGAAGAGGGGGGTTAGGTTTAGGCACCCCTGGGGGGGACTTAGGGTTAGGCACCACCCCGGGAGTTTTAGGGTTAGGCACCCCTAAGGGAGGGTTAGGGGAGGGAGAGGGGAGGGTTAGGGTACTTACAAGCTGGCGTCGGGATCTCCTACTGTTGAGCTTCTCCTGTCAGGATTTAAACAGCCGCCGGTATTTCATACCGATCCCCATTTAAACATATGAAGACCTATTTCACAATTGAGAGTTTAATATTAATTACACCTATGAAAATATTTTCCGACTCTCCCTTAGCCAGCCAGCCAGCAAGCATCCATTTTTCCTAGGCTGCACCATTTCTGTGTTACTTGGGGAGCTTCTGCTCATAACCCCATCCCTTGTTTTCAGCTAGGACTATGAAAAATATGCAGGATCTTGGGGAAAACTTCAGTGGGGGTCACCAATGGCTTTAACTCTCTCCTCTTACCACTTGGTCTGTTTCAAGCAGGCAGTGAATGAACTTTATATGCCCCTACCATATGATCTTTTTATTCTTGCAAACTTAGGGCCTGATTCAGAGTTGGGAATAGAGAGAGATATCTCTCTCAACTGATCATCTTGGTGAAACCATGCTGCACTGCAGGTGGGGCAGATTGGGAGGGAGGTGTCCAAACGGATATCTAAATTGTAGAGTAAATAATAAAGCTGTGCAGTATTTGTGGGCTACATGTAAAAGCAGCCAGTACTTACCCTACATGCAAAAAAAAAATTATGTATTTACACCCCTTGCATTGCAACATGGTTTGTCCAGGTTCACACTGTTAACTGTTATCTCTCTCTCTATTCACAACTCTGAATTCAGGCCCTTAAGCCTGGTACACACTATACGATTTCTCCGATGATATGCCCGATTCCGATGGATCGGAACTACATATCGTGAAAATCTTCTAGTGTGTACCCACTATATCGGCTGTTGCTAGCTCCCATTTGGTTGTCAGCTGCATCGTCATGTCGTCCCTACATGCAGCTCAACCTGACGATGCGCCTGATGACCCCATGAAGTGGGATGCACTGGTTTGTCAAATGTGTACCGGCCGTCCGATATGTCGGCTCGTCAGTGGGGGGGGGTGGCCCCTCACATCGCTGGGTAGACATATCATTTAGTCTGTACCCAGCTTTGGATAACAGTTTTTGCCTCACAGCATGAGAGCCATTGGTTTCATTCTGACCATTGCACTACTGTGTGAAATAGATATGTACTCCCCATGTTTATGTGGGTTTCCGTGAGGTACGCTAGTGTCCACCCACAACCCAAAAATATGCTAGTAGATTGATTTGCTTCTGGATTGATGTGAATGATTCACATCTATTTTCTAGAATGTGCAGCGTGATATTGCTGTACACATAAATGATAATTAAATAACAAATAAAATGGAAAGCTCTCAGATAAGGTTTATCAGCAACCACATGGTCTACTTTAAAATGGCAGAGCTGTAAGAGTAAAGGGGGATGTGATGTAGGGATAGTTTTAGCTATTAAGTACTTTTAAAGATCCATGGTGAGTATAGTATATTTTTTTATATTAGGTCATTGAATTCCAAAATCTTTTTTTCTAGTTGTGATGGAGTTATCTTTAAGAGCTGTTACAAAAAAGTGAAAGGTTGATATTTTCAAGTACCTTAAAAAACTTTATATATCTATATGCCACTAAGTGATGACATCCCTATGGGTGTGTGTTTTGGCCTCAACACGATGCACAACCTGCACATGTGTTAAATGAGCACATGCCCTGCACATGTGCCACAGCGGCACATGCACACAGGTCATGTATGAACCAGCCCCCCAATCCTTAAATAATACAAATTCTTGAGTGTCCATCTAAATCCCAGAACTTTCATTGAAGCTGCTTGAGATAGGCCAAAACTCAAGTAAATGAGTGTTGACAACTCTAGCATACCCAGCCAGCCCATCTTCCAGGAAATAAGGAAGCCCTAGGAGGTGGTTTGTTAACTGAGCCCATCTCCCAGAGACTAGCAAACCAGACACAGAAGCTAAGACTGAGATGGGCAATTATTAAAGTTTTAAGAAATAGGCTGAAATAGTTGAATACTTGTACCAGGAGACTTGTTGTCAGTGCAATACGGGCCAATGACAGCACTCTACCTGCACAGGGAGTTCATTTCTGTATTGAGAAATGCCAATTCTCAGACAGAGCTTTTTATCTCTTTTTTCAGCAACTCAAAAGTGCTATCTTAGGGAAAGGATTGTCCTTGCTCAATGACGCTCTTTCTTGACCATGTAAATTTGATAGGCTACAGGGTCCAATATATAGGTCTAGTTAACACATCCAAATTCACAGATACAGTTACAGCATCCAATCAGTTTATCAGAACTGAAAAGCTGCACTCTCAAATTGAAACGACTGCTCCTTAGCTATTATCATGTTTAGTGCTAAGAATCATTAAGATACTGTGGAAAGGTTAAGTTGCTCAACTTTGTAGGACACTTGGGGGCAGATTCATTTAAGTGCAAAGGCGCTGATTCAGAGATGTACACTAATGCCACTGCTGCTGCAAATTTATACGGAACGGCTGCGCAAAAATATGCAATGTTGCAGCCGCCAGGATTTGTCCTGAGCCGCCTACCGGTGGCTTTGCAAATCCAAGTGACTGCGTACATAGATGCAATGTTGGTTGCAGATCAGCTGATTATCGGAGTTCTGAGTAACCCTATGATTACTCAGAATTAACAGCGGAACTGAGATGCTGAAATGTCTGAGTTTGAGCCGCACCCCCTCGTTGCTGCCCGCAAACAGTCGCTGCCCGCAAACAGTTGCTGCCTGCCAATCACTTTGTGAATAAATCCCCACTGTGGGGGAGATGTACTAAGCCTTGGAGAGAGATAAAGTACAAACCAGTCTGCTCCTGCCACTATATAGTCTGTGTTAAAATAATAGTTATGAGCTGATTGGTTGGTACTTTATCTCTCTCCGCTTTATCTCTCTCCAAAGCTTAGTACAAATTCCCCTGTGAATGATAATGAAACTAGACACATGTGCAAATCACCAATAACTGCTCAACTGTGTACACATCCACATTGCGTCCATCTCTGAATTAGGCCCAAAGTTCCTTGTACAATCTGCCCTTGCACAGATATCTAGCCATTAAATATCAGTTGTTTTTGCTGAAACAGGCGAGATTTCCCTGGCCGCATATCTCACAGTGCATTAAACAGCGAAGATTAAACAAACCCTTGTGGCTAATTGTATGTCCCCCATTGTATTTCTTATATATGCTCTATATCCAGTGCAAAGCAATATAAAACTATTTTTCTCCTGAAATTAAAATGATCTATTCTATTTGCAGTTATTTCCTGAAGCTAAAGATTATTAAGCCCTCCTTGATTTAAAAGTTAGTTTTTAGTTTTTAATGATGTGTTCTGAGAAATAAAAACTACTGTTTAAATGAGAGCTGAGAAGAACATAATCATTTCTATTATTCTGCATCCTCAGTGTTGCTTTTTGGTCTGCATGTCTACTACTTTAACATATACTAAAGGGAATCGGTATGTAATGCCGGCTGTCGGGATGCCTACTGTCAGAATACCAAAACTGCATACCGATGGTTGGTATCCCAACAGGGATCAGGTAAGTATACTTACCCTCCCCTCTTTCCCCTCTAACCAAAACCTCTGTTTTTGTAGCCTAACCCTCCCCACCCCGCACCCTAACCCTCCCCACCCCGTACCCTAACCCTCCACATTAGTGGCTAAACCTAAGTTCTCCCCTTCGAGCCTAAACCTAACCCTCCCCCCTTAGTGCCTAACCCTAAACCCCCCCCAAGTGGTGCCTAACCCTAATACTCCCCCTAGGGTTGCAAAGGCGCCCCAGATTTACCTAGTTCGGGCTGGCATCCTTCTGCATTCTGGCATCGGGATTAAGATAGGCGCCGGTATTTTGACGCCTATCTAAAGTCCCTTGTCGGGATTCCGATGTCATTAATGAGTCTCATAACTACATCCCATACTGAAGGTACGCAATTAAGCTAAAGAACACATGCTGATGAAAGGTTATCATTTAGAACTATGAAAGGTCACATTCCAATATCATATTCAGCTGACACACATTATTCTATTCTAAAATGAGTAGGTATGACACAAACACAATAGAGTGATGTAAACCTCTGGATAAAAAAATGCATATGCAACACCTGGAAGCAACAACTTGGAAGCAACAACAAAATTGCATTGATGGAAGATGATACCTTAAGGGGAAAAGTAGTTGCACAAGTATTTAGACATCAAAATTATTGTATGGTTTTACCCAGGTGTTTTCAGATGTTAGTATTGTCCCACTGCTGCAATGTTTTAAACAACACGGTTTCTCATATTTAGAATATGACTGGTAATATGATCACAGAATGGAGTATAAGCAACATGCAGAGTTACAGTATATTACCCCTCTAGTTCTCACATTATTGAAATACTCACCAAGTTTTTCTCAGCCTTGTTATACACTCATGCAATGCTATCCAAGGTTTCTCACCGAGTGTTATGATAAGTTCTGTGCACTCTCCTATGCAAAGAGCCAAGGTCACATAGAGCCAACAGACATTGAACTAGTTTCTCTGCATGTTCATTTTTCTTCTTTTCTAAACAAAGTTTTTACCCCCACATGAATCATACCATCACTGTCCCCTTTATGTTCTACTAAGATATCTATGCTTGGAATGATAATGTTGTGGTGCCGGCACAGCATGGCTTTGGCCCTGAATATATAGCTTAAATTAAAATGAATTTTTACACTTGCAGTAATTACAGCTGTCTGTTCGACAAAGGCATTGACATGTCACTGAATAGAAAGAATTTGGAGTCTAGACATGACACATGCCATTTCTCTGCTTTCCTCATTTCACATTTTCAAGCCCGGGTAACCCAAAAGGTTTATTCTTAAAAGGAAGAAGTCAAATATTTTCTCTTCCTTAGAGAATGCAAATTTGCTACAACATTGCTAAGAGCTATGATATTTGGAGTTTCACAGCTGTACCTCCTAGAAATCTGTCATTGTGATGACAAAGTATGGAAATAAATCCAAGGTTTTTTTCTTGTAATAAATCTCTTAAAAAACAAAACAAATACACAGGCTGGAAATTAAATCCAGAGAACCAATAACTTGCCTAGATACCACAATTGCCCTTGCTCAGCTAGCTGGTCCTTATCTGTTAAGACAGCACAACACTTGTGGGCAAATGCTCCCCTACATCTGGGCCAGTCTATTTAATTGAGAATATTATTTTGCCAACAGAGTAATATTATGGTTTTAACATTCAAGGTCACAAGCAGATTTAAAAGCACTTGTTCTCTCGCAACATTTAGGCAGATGTATTAAACTCTGGAAAGTGATAAATTGGAAAGTGATAAACTACCAACCAATCAGCTCCTGCCATTTTTCAGACACAGCCTATAAAATGACAGTTAGGAGTTGATTGGCTGGCAGTTTATCACTTTCCAATTCATCACTTTTCCCCAGTAAGTGAACGTATAGCCCTAAAAATCTACGTTACACAACCTTACACTAAGAGTTACTTGTAATCAGCATATTAATAATTAGCTATTATTTTGTTAGATTTTTTTATGACTTCTATCAACATATGGAGGTAACATAATTTAAAAAATAAAAGTTTTATTATATCTTAGAGGGACATATGTTTTAATAGTGTTATGATGGAAAATGGGGGCCCAGTCATCATTCCTTAAAGTACTGTAGGTGAAATAATAGTTTTTCACTTATTTTTGTAGGAGTTAAGTAATGGGGCTATTCATTACATATGATATATCCTGCATACCTTTCATCCTGATATGGCCCACCATACACACTAAGGGGTATATTTACTAAAGTGCGTTTTTTAGAAGTGGAGATGTTGCCCTTAGTAATTAATCAGATTTTACTTAACATTTATCTAGCACCTTATAGAAGATAATAGCTAGAATCTGATTGGTTGCTGTCGGCAACATTTCCAATTCTAAAAACCCACACTTGTATTTGGACCTGCACTCATCAAACTTAAAATACTGTAAGTTTTCGGAGATTGATGCATGAAACTCCAGATGGTGTTAATTCCAGGAACCCCACTCCTTCCTATCAGAAAGAGATCTTGGTTGCGAAGAGGGATCCCTTCGCCCCCCTCCTTCGTCCTTGATTCCTCTCCAACAGTGTGCATCCATGTACAGTAACACTGCGGGGTCAAATCGGCACTTTAAAATTCTGCAGCTACTAATTAGTGGCTGAATCAGCAGTGTTAGGACTCGTGGGGACAGCTGCTTTTTGGAGCTGCTGTCTTTGGACCGGAGCAATATTGAATTGCTCTGGTAATTTGTTATAAGCTGCCACATCTCGTGGCAAAGTGAACACATAATTAACGGTGGGGCTTCATAATGATGAATATGCCCTATGGTATGCTAAAGGATTTTTTTGCTTACCTGCAGATGCTGCCATTCAGTATGACAAGGGGAAAACGCCTTCTCAAGCAGCCATCGTATAGCTAAGCACTGGCATTATATTTGAATTTCATGGATGCAGAAAGATATAAGTTGATGGTAGAAAATAAAAGTATCAAAACTAAACCATTATTTAAAATTAGTAGGGCCTTATTGACAAAGAGGACACCAGATAGGCTTGTCTCAGGAGCCAGCCATGGTGCATTCCACCTTTCATTTGTTTTATATTTTGATTTAGCATTAGCATATCATTATTTTTATAGATTTCTATTTACTGCTTCAATATCTTTTTATCACATTTTTATTTGGTTTTATTTATTTCAATAACATACTCCAAGGAGAAAGAAATCAGCATTATCTAAAGAGCCAGCAGAGCTAACGGAACAGATTTCCATCATAGCACAAAGTGACACAACATCTATTATTACTGACCATTATAATGAATAGTTAGTTTTTCCTTTTTGAGGTAGAATTGTTGTTTTGTGAGACTTCTTTAGAAGTTATAAATCCTGAAAATTGCCACAACAGTCTTATGTATGTCCCATGTATTATTACATTATTTAAAAGTAAAGTAATTTGTTTTATATATTTCCCTGCTTTCTAACCAGTCCCTCATGTACAAAATGTAGGGTCCCTATCTCTGGTTTATTCCACTGAACCATGGAGATGCCACAATCTAGCAACAAGAGAGGTGACAGTCTGTCCTTGCCTCTCCAAAAACAGCTCAAACTAGAGAGATGTGTTCACTTATATGGGAGATTGATGGATGGACTTTATTTTCCTGTGCTGCAAGCTCACGGCATAATACAAATACGTTTGATCTTAATATACTGTTTTGCTGGACTTTAGTGATACCCTTGATACTGTATATTTGATTCTATCTTATTGCCTTTTCTGTTACATCACCTCTATTTAGTTTACTAACATTTTTTTAGAGATAACGTAATATGTGAGATGAGGTTACTAGGCGTGACCCATACAGTGACAATACAGCTCCTCTTTTCCTGGTATCCCATATAGCCATGCATTCTCCTAGCTTTCTCCACAGCCTTAATAAACTCTTTGTTAACATCAATGTATTTCAAAATGAAAACTCCTAGCTTATTGTCTACTATTTGATCCTGTAAGAAGAACACTTTCCTAATTTCCCAGTTACAGGAGACATCTCAAAAGAACGTGCCTGTAATTATTTCCGACTAGAGCAAAAATGCAAGTGTTGCAAAAAAACAAAACAAAAAATATAACAGATGTGTCCAGTTGGGGTTGGGTCAGAATACCGACACCCATTAGGACAGAAGGTAAGACTAACCCTTACCCCTACCCCTCCCTCCCTGGTGCCTAATCCTAACCCTCCTGCCTAGTGCCTAAACCTAACCTCCGCCTCCCCGCACCCTAAACCTAACACTCCCTCCCTGATGCCTAAACCTAACCTCTCCCCCTAGTGCCTAAAACTAATCTCCCCCATTTCCGCACCTAAACCTAAACCTCCCCCCTAGAGCTTAACCATAACCCTCCCCCTAATGCCTAACCCCACACCCTAACTCTCCCCCTAACACCCAATACTTACCTTCGGGAGGCCGGCAGTTGGGATTCTGGTACCGGGAACCTGCCGCTGCCTGAATTTCGGCACCGGTATTTCACCCATCGGCATCCCGCATACCGAGATGCTGACTACATCCTGTCCAGTAGTATCCATAATTTAGATAGCCTAAAGTCAAGTACAATTATGTTGGCTCATGCATTCCCTTTCCCTAGGTTCTGTTCAAAACACACTAATCCTTAATCAGTGTGACGGTCCCCTGGCCAGGATCATTTCAATGTATTGCATTTTGTTATTATATTTGTTTTTGTCTTAACTGTATCATATCCAGACTGCTCAGCTTTGATTGTGAAAAGTGATTTGTCTAATTGCAATCAGCAAACAAAGTGCACTTGAATCACATTCTACTATACACTACACAGCTCACACAGAGGATCTGAGGAGCTCATCTGCTTTGTCTATAAGGGAGGATTATTTCATGTTTTATTTAGGGCTTTCTTACTAAGGGAATACTACAAAGATTACAAATCATAGCAGGAAAGATTGTTTGTCAACATTATAGAGAAAAAGAGAGGAAATGAGACATTGTGCTCTATCTCATAGCTGTGTAATAAGTTAGAGGGACCCTCTAGAGGTAACCGTGCTACACCTAGAAAACAGTATATGGTCAAAAACTAGATTTACTTGGACCCCTTGCTGATCATTTACAATGTTTGCATCATATGGGAATTCCATCACTGCAAACAATTTATTACAGCAACTCTTTCCATTTCTTTTTATGCTCACCACAGTCGCCATTAATTATTTAATCACTTCTTACCACTATTCCATTTAAAAAGGATTCTCCCGAGCATGTCACCATTCCTGGACCTTCACAATTAATGGGTGCCTAGGGGTCCAGTCATGAGACTCAGACCTATTTGTTCGGTTGCAGGCCCCACCATTAGCAGCACTGTGCTTCTCCATAAGAAGAAGGGTAACCTGACTCCTGAGGCATCACACGGTAACATCACTGCTTTTCTGCTTTTCCTCAGCAGGGGAAGGAGAACAGCGGAAAAGCTTTGGTTCACTTCTCTTCTGCTAGCCAGCAACAATATTTCCAGGCAAACGGTCTCTACCAGTAGTTGTATTGCCAGATATTATTAGATACAGTTTTCAAAGAATGTGCAAGCTACAGTATAGCAAATATAGAGTTTTATTTACTTTTGCTGGTCAAAAATAAATATGTTAAAAAGAAATGAGTAAAACAACACTCTCTTTCTATCTAGCTGTTATAAACAATATTTGGTATTTTTCTGCACAGAAAAATTGGCTTATTGAATTGGGGGATAATTCAATGGGGCTGAACTATTTTTGTGAATTACCTATTTTTGTGACCTTTCGCAGAATAATACAAAAAGTGTGTTTACTATTTCTATGTGTTACAATTAAAATAAGTTTGTTATAATACATTATGCTATCATTAGAATCCCTCTTTGTGCCCCAACCCCTGCCCACCCATTCAAATAAAGCTACAGTATATAAAATGCACTTAGGTAGACTTAAAAACACAAATGTTATTTCTGATGAAGCCAACATTTTACAAATACAGTATGTGAACATGCGTCCGGCAAGGTTGCAATTCTTTCAAAGAAACAGGTTGGAATTATATTAGTCCCGTTAGGTTAATGGGTGCTAATTGATCACCGGGGGCTATTTAATAACACCCAGGACCATGAGCTTTTCACAGACTTGTTGCGTTCATGCACGTTAGCTGCAATTAACGTCCCTTTTTAACACTTGTTAAAGTAAGGTTCAGGTGAAAAAGGGAGTCTAACTAAATAGCCACAGGCGATAAAGCCTGAGGCTACCTCCATTTTTCACCTGTGCAAAGTTATCGGGTCTAATTGATTTTCCCCCATAGTCTTATACTGTTCCTGCTTCTTCATACTCCTATCTTTATTGCAAGCAAATGCATAAAACATCAAATGTTTTGTCTTTATTACAGTACAGCTAGTATTAATATTTAGAAAGCTACTACTGGATAAAAAATGTTGAAAATATACAAATCTAACAACTACCTAAAAAGTTATTGTAGATGATTTAAGTGAAGGGCTAACATCTGAGAGACACATTTAAAGATGAAAGCATTGATTTCTCAAGATAAATGTTATAGTCTTGAAGTATGTAGACTTATCTCTAACAGAGACTCTCTTTGTCAATGGAACTGTATCTGCAAGTACAATGGTACAATAAACCATTGAAAGTGTGATAAAATGAGGAGATGACTCTTTATTACTTATAGTATACAGAGAGATGTTATTTCATTTTTCACACAGCTTCAGGTCTCAGAAAGAAACAATACAACAACAATCTCGGGACTAGACTATATCACAACTGTAAATAAGCTAATCAGAATCTAAAGGATGTCATGTGTGATACACAGCAAAGCTGTATCCTCTCTATTATAAAACCAGACTCCCACCTTTGCCAGATGTGTCAGCAATTTTGGCAATATGATTTCCAAGATTTGGTTTCTGCAGATATGTATGGAAGATAACAAACACATGGCGACAGACTGGGTTCATTCATATGGCTGTGAGGAGAATGGTGAGTTAGCTGCTAATACCCAGCAAGTGCAGTGCAGAAACTGGATGCAATCTGTGTGCACAGGTAATTGAAATGAGCTATAAAATATATAGAGGATCTATACATTAATGCAGTTCATTACTTTGCACGTTGGAGTGTAATTATCACACAATGGCAAAAAAACAGGTTTTAATGTCAGGCAAGAGGTGGCATCAACCACTACATTCAGCGGGGTTCTGAGGCTGATTGAGTAAAGCAAAAAAAGCAAGTAACTTTGCACATGAACCGTGTTGCAATGCAATGCAAATATACTTATTTGTTGCATGTGTGGTAAATACTGGATGCCTTTGCATGTAGCCCACACATGCTGGACACATTTATTTTTACACTGCAATTTAGATTTGAGCTTGGACCCTCTCCTCTCAAATCTAAATCTTTCTGCACCTGTGGCGTCGCAAGGGGGTGTGGGCCGCTCCCAGGAGTCACCCGCCGAGGGGTGACACAAAGTGCAGACTCCCCTCCAGTGACAGCAGCCGGGTGTTGCACTGTAGCATTACATGCAGCACTCAGCTCCTGACACAGTGAGCCAGCACTACAAATACACTGGTCCCTGGAGGCAGTCCATACCTGCCGCACGCACTACTCTCCTGACCGTACCAGGTGTCACCCACCGAGGGGTGACACCAAAGTGCCCACTCCCCCTCAGTGACAGGAGCCGGTTGCTACACTGTAGGATTACATGCAGCACTCGGCTCCTGACACAGTGAGAGAGCCAGCACTGCAAAATACACTGGTCCCTGGGGGGAGTCCACACCTGCCGCACGCACTACTCTCCTGACCGCACTGGGTGTCACCCAACAGAGTAACATGGTTTTTCCAAAGTGTAAATTTGCTCTTTTTTTTTTCTTTACTCCCATCTCTGAATCAGCCCCTCTGTGTGCACTTCCTTGCAGCATAAGATGTGCTTGGCCAACTGTGTTAATGGACAAATCTAAACGATATTGGCTCCACAAACATGACACTGTCCCTTTAATGTGCTGGGATCATTAATATCCTAGTTATGGTCACTTGAAAAAACAAAAGAAAATGTAATGGGAAAATTATATTATTTTACTTATTTTCTACAGCTTTACATCAGTTTTCCATACTAAAAGTTACTTATTAAAAGAGAAGTGACAGCCCACATATTGTGAAAGCAAATACTGTACTTATGAGGTACAGTAGCAGAAAAACAACACTGTTATCAAATCATTATAACATCAGTTGGTGGTTACCCATTACATTACATACAGTATCAAATATACGGATGTCTCTTTAAAAAATGAAGTTTAGTAATTACAAATTTACTGTTATTATATTGGTGAACTGTCTCTCCCCCCAAATGTCAGCATGATTCGGGAAGTTAAGCTGCAAATTTTAAGCTATATTTTTTCCTGACTAAGTGCTGCCTCTTTAACAAATGCGCTCATAAAATTAATAACTGGCATCATGGATGTATGTAGATGTGTAACCTAACAGTATTTTGTATGTCTATCAAGCTGTCACATAAAATTCATATTCATTATAAGAAAGAAATGCTTTACCTTGAAGTGTAGCTGTGAGTTGTGACTCATCTCTATAAGATTTCCTCAATTTCCAGTTATGCATAGCTCACTGATCAGCTCTGCCAGTACATTTTTATATCACTGCTATATGTATATAAAAATATATACATATATATATATATATATATATATATATATATTTCTAGAAAAAAGGATTCACTTACCAGGACTTTTCAATGCTTTGTAAAAAAAATAAATAAATCACGTTTTACTCCATCATGATAACATAATCAGGTGCATAATGAGTCGACGTTTCGACCACTGAAACGTGGTCTTCTTCAGGACACCACCAAAGTGAAAGACATAGACAAACCCTACCTGGCCTCCTACCAGCGTCCACCTTCACATACCACTGCCAATTACCAATAGTTTAAGCTACGCCCCTCAGTGCCTTCCGCAACCGGAAGTGCCCAAACCAGCTAAACTAAAACACTTGATACCTTATTCTACTAATAGCTCAACAGCGTCTGCTGCGTGCTAACTCCTCAGATGCAAGGGAAAACTGCAAACAGCACTAAAACTAGTGTCAATCTAAGAGGACGCCAGTTGATTTGGCCACACCTAATGTTTTTGCTATCTCTCTGATGGGTTTGTTTTGATTTTTCAGCCTAATGATGGCTTGCTTCACTGATAGTGACAGCTCTTTGGATCTCATATTGAGAGTTGACAGCAACTGATTCCAAATGCAAATCACACCTAGAATCAACTCCAGACCTTTTACCTGCTTAATTGATAATGAAATAACGAGGGAATAGCCCACACCTGTCCATGAAAAATGACCCGAAGCATACTGCAAAAGCAACCAAAGAGTTTTTTAAGGCTAAAAAGTGGAATGTTATGCAATGGCCAAGTCAATCCCCTGACCTGAATCCGATTGAGCATGCATTTCACTTGATGAAGATAAAACTAAAGGGAAAATGCCCCAAGAACAAGCAGGAACTGAATACATTTGCAGTAGAGGCCTGGCAGAGCATCACCAGGGATGAAACCCAGCGTCTGGTGATGTCTATGCGTTTCAAACTTCAGGCTGTAATTGCCTGCAAAGGATTTGCAACAAAGTATTAAAAAGTGAAAGTTAGATTTAGGATTGTTTAGTTTGTCCTATTACTTTTGGCCCCTTAAAAAGTGGGAGGCACATATAGAAACCGTTGTAATTCCTACACCGTTCACCTGATTTGGATGTAATTACCCTCAAATTAAATCTGAAAGTCTGCAGTTAAAGCACATCTTGTTTGTTTCATTTCAAAGATATTGTGGTGGTGAATAGAGGCCAAAATATGAAAATTCTGTCAATGTCCCAATATTTATGCACCTGACTGTATATATATAGTACCAGTCAAAAGTTTGGACACACCTTCTCATTCAATGGTTTTTGTGTATTTAAATTATTTTCAACATAGTAGATTAATACTGAAGACAACAAAACTATGAAAGAACACATATGGAATTATTTTGTAAGCAAAAAAGTGTTAAACAAATCAAAATATGTTTTATATTTTAGAGTCCTCAAATTAGCTCCCTTTTGTTTGGATGGCAACTTTGCACACTCTTGGCATCAGCTTCATGAGGTAGTCTCCTGGAATGGTTTTCCAACAGTCTTGAAGGAGTTCCCAGAGGTGCTGAGCACTTGCTGGCTGCTTTTCCTTCACTCTGCGGTCCAACTCATCCCAAACCAGCTCAATTGGATTTAGGTCGGGTGATTGTGGAGGCCAGGTCATTTGCCGCAGCACTCCATCACTTTCCTTTTTGGTCAAGTAGACCTTATATAGCCTGGAGGTGTGTTTGGGGTCATTTTCTTGTTGAAAAACAAATGATGGTCCCAGTAAGCACAAACCAGATGGGATGGCATGGCGCTGCAGAATGCTGTGGTAGCCAAGCTGGTTAAGTGTGCCTTGAATTTCTAATAAATCACCAACAGTGTCACCAGCATAGCAGCCCCACACCATCACACCTCCTCCTCCATGCTTCACAGTGGGAACCACACATGCAGAAACCAGCTGCTCACTTTCCTGTGTCTCACAAAGACATGATGGTTGGAACCAAAAATCTCAAATTTGGACTCATCAGACCAAAGTACAGATTTCCACTGGTCTAATGTCCATTTCTTGTGTTTCTTGGCCCAAACAATTCTCTTCTTCTTGTTGTTCATCCACAGTAGTAGCTTCTTTGCATAATACGACCATGAAGGCCTGATTCACGCCGTCTCCTCTGAACAGTTGATGTTGAGATTTGTCTGCTACTTGAACTCTGTGAAGACTTTATGTGATCTCAAATCTGAAGTGCTGTTAAATAGCGGTTTCTGAAGCTGGTAACTCTAATGAATTTATCCTCTGCAGCAGAGGTAACTCTTGGTCTTCTTTTCCCGGGGGGGTCCTCATGAGAGCCAGTTTCATCATAGCCTTTGATGGTTTTTGCAACTGCACTTGAGGATACATTCAAAGTTCTTGAAATTTTCCATATCGACTGACCTCCTTGTCTTAAAGTAATGATGGACTGTTGTTTCTCTTTACTGAGTTGAGTGGTTGGTGCCATGATATGGATTACAACAGTAGTCAAATAGTGGTGTACACTGTGTACTAACCCTACCTCTGCACAATACAACTGATGGTCTCAAACATATTAAGAAGGCAAGTAATTCTACAGATTGACTCTTGACAAGGCACACTTGTTAATTCAATACCATTCCAGGAGACTACATCATGAAGCTGATTGAGAGAATGCCAAGAGTGTGCAAAACTGTCATCTAAGCAAAAGGGGGCTACTTTGATTAATTTAAAATATAAAACATATATTGATTTGTTTAACACTTGTATGTTTACAACATAATTCCATATGTGTTCTTTAATAGTTTTGATGTCTTCAGTATTAATCTACTATGTTGAAAATAATTGAAATAAATATATATATTATATATAAAGACATAAATATACACATGCCTTAGTGGTAACGTCAGCATAAACAATAATTGAAATTATTGCACCAATTAGGAACAATGTCCAGAAAAAGAATCCAATAGAACTATCTTAATGTCTTTTTTTATATACTGTGTATATACACATATATATGTTTTTGATTATTCGCTAATTTTGTACACAGCCCTGCGAACAATTTTGAGCGAATTGAGGTTGCCGTGAAGCGCGCCTGTTGTCGCGATTACTCGCACCCACGAGTGCATCGCGCATAATTGGATCGGGCCAAAATGTGCTATTAAAGCATTGAATCACTGGAATACTTATCTGCCATAGTCCTTGTTCATTAATAACCTGAGTGCCACTACTATGGATTGTGTATCTAAGCAAACTATACAGTAACTGTGATACTGCATACAGCATCCATGTTTTATATATAAGAACGGGTGCGCTACTCAGAACAGAGTCTGGCTTGGGTTTTCCCTCCTGACTCGGATCCGAAAACGAGGCAAAAGATCCCGCTGTCGGATTCTCGTGGGTTTTGGATTCTATAAAGGTCCCGGTGATCGGCACCATTTTTACTTTGGCTATAGAGAGTGTGCAGAACAGACAGGGCCAGACTAACAACAGGGTGGGTGAAGCTACAGCTCCAGGCCTCCCACTGAAAATAGGCCCGCATACACTGACTGCAGTGCAGGCAGGAAAATAAAGACTTTTTTTCCTATCACCACCAGCCCAGCTAACTCACCCCCCAGCCGCACGGGCCAGAGCTAAGTTTAGCCCATTCCCACACACCCTTAGCCACCTCCCCTCCCTTTCCCTTGGCCGATGGACTGGCTGGCCAATGCCCCGCTCACCTCCGACCCGCCAAAGATCCACCCCCAAGGCAACCAAAGCTCCGCCCCCTGATCATCCTGCTCTAAAGATGTGTCCACCATCCTGTTGCCTAGCTCAGGAATCAGGAGAGAAGGCAGCCCAGCAGGTCCAGAATTAACTTTTTGGTGAACATGTGCACATGAACCATTTGACATCGAAAGAGTACTGTAGTCTGACATTAATCATTGGAAGAGCTGAAATAAAAGCCTCTATGGTGCGCACAGAGCTGGATTAAGGTGGGGGCACAAAAGCACATGCCCTGGGCCCTCTGCTCTCTGCTAAAGGGCTTTGATTACAGCAGCAGATGCAGAGCAGGACTGCACTGCAAACTGGAAAAGAGAAGAGGGAGGTGGAGTTCAAACAGGGGACAGGGCTATATTGCACTGTATTGTCAGAGGCTGCAGCTTGGGAGAAGGGAGCGAAGGAGCAGCTGCAGACAGTGTACTGGTGATGGCTATCGAAGGCTGTACCATAATGGTCAATAATTTAAAAACATCAGAAAAAACATTGATGGTTTATAGCCATGAATGCCTGAGTGCTGTATATGTGCAGTCCTTGGCCATCGGACCTTTGCTTCAGATGTTTTCTTAACAACGGGCACCACCATTGATGGCGTCATTGGCCATAGACCAAGGTACTCAGGGAGGGGGGACACTAGTGTGTGACTGTAAGCATGTGTGTGACTGTATGTGTGTGTGTGTGTGCGTGACTATGTATGTATATGTACATGAGTGTAACTTACCATTTAATACATTAGGCAATCTTTGCTCATTTTACTGTGCACCTCTATGGGTCGCCGAGTGCTTTCACCTGACATATACGCCTGCACTCTGCACATTTCTCTAAATTAACTTCCACTATAGAGAACTGAATTGAAAATATGCTATTTAGTGACATTCTGCATGTATTTTTCACAATACACACACTTTAACACTACTATTACCAAAGACCATAACTTTGTGGGATCAATGATAGAAGTAAAATTAGAAGAAACCGCACACAAATTTCTTGCAAATTATTGAAAGTATTATTATAATTTACTCTTAACTGCCTAAGATTACATACAGTATTGTACTTACAGTTTGGTTGGTTTAGAACAGACCAAGTGGTAGATTGAGAATAGAAATGTCTTTCAGAATTATCATTGTACAAACATAAACTATTGTTTCATGCATAATAATGAAATGTGAAAAGAAAACAATTTTATGTATAATCTCTTATAATGTGACAGCATTTCACAATATGTTTTATTCCAAATGCAGGCCCCTGAGGGACATAATGTTATTTTATTGTCAGAAAAAGAGCTGGATGTTTAGATTTTATTTCATTTTTAGACACTATTTAAATTAAAAAAGTGTTTTCTTAAAAATGCCAATGTTAAGCTTTTAAATTAATATGAGTGAAATTGCATTCTAGTTCCAAACTTAAAACAAACTAGATATAGTTTAAAATATCTAAAAGCAAAACATATGGATGACCATAAAGTTATACATTTAGACTAAATAAATTCCCCAAATTGCTTAGAATACAAATACAGTAGAAGTCATTAAATGAAATGAGAAGTGTATTTTGTGTAAATGAATGCTATGGGTAATGTTGCAAATGTGGATGATGTTTAATAACCGAATAATCTTACATAGGTCAGGAGTATTTGGAAATAATTAAATATAGTGTCAAATGTAATTATTTTAAAAATACATTTTGGGATAATTTTCTCTGCACTTTCTCATGATGCTTTGTGGTTTTTGCAGTTATTCTGTACTTGTGGGTATCTGGCCGGGAGGCTTGCCTGCCTTTCCGGAGGGGCGGGAGCGGCACCCGATTTTCGGGAGGCTCCCAGCCAAACCAGGAGGGTAGGCAAGTATGCTTTATACTGTTATGCATTTTCTTAAACCTTAGCCTCTGTTTTGTTAATTGCCTGTCCCAAAGGTCTTTATTTTGGTGTTTTTACAGTCAGTATTCAGAATTACTTTGGGTTTGAACAATGGGCCTGATTCAGTATGGATTGTAATAGCGATTATACACGCAGTATCACTGTGAAAATATGCTAATGACTACTATCGCTATGCCATCGCAGCACACCATAAGGACGCCCACTTTACCTTACACACATCTGTAATACTTAACAAGACTGCGAAACCATCAGTAACATTGAGTACCATCGCAGCCTCACGTACACTTGCACAAGGTCTGATCTTACTCAGTGCAAGCCCAAGCTGTGTTTGGCATTGCAATGGCTAATTTATGCATGCCCCTGCAACGGCGTTCAAACGAACTGGCACGCCTGCATTTCACCGACCCTAAACGGTACTTCCTGTCAATCACTCTACGATGGGTCTGCGTAGTCACTGCGTTCGCTGTCCCAATCACAAGGGAGTGACTGCGCATGCGCACTGTGATGCATGCACAGAACGCAACAATCGCCCGACTGTGTGCATAATCGCAGTTGCGATTGCTGCTGAATCAGGCCCAATGTTATATTATGACAGAGATAATGATAGTCAGTTCTGCCCATTGGTATCCTTTACATGGGCAGACATTAGTCTTAAATTTACATAACTAGTCTTATTCTATGATTTATATGAGCACTTTGTGAAGGAAAGCCTACAGCTTGCCCATAATGGCTAGTCTAGCTCATTGGATGGTCACTGAACTAGGAATCATTTCCAACTGAGACAAAGAGGTATATTTACTAAAGTGGAAGCAAACTATTTGGGGTTTAAGTGGAGATGTTGCCCATAGCAACCAATCAGATTCTACTTAAAAGCTACTTAAAAGCTATCTAGCACCTTCTAAAAGATAATACATAGAATCTGATTGGTTGCTATGGGCAGCATCTCCACTTAAACCCCAAATAGTTTGCTTGTACAATGTCAAAACATAATTATTGTGACTTAGAAAAATTCTGGCTAATGTGCCAATAAGTTATTTAGATGAGAAAACACTGCCGTTTTGGTGTAGAAATGTGAGTAGTCTTTGATCAGTATTGGTTTAAGCTAATAGTATAGTTTCACTGCCTGACTCAGTATGACAATAATTCACACGTTGTCACTGTCAAGTAAGAAATGTTATAGACATTTTGTGTACTGTGTGCTGCAGTTTAGCATTTACAATATTTCACAACTAATCCCTGTAAGATTAATTTTGAGGAACACAATTATTTTCTAGGAATGGGGAATTGCTGCTTATTTGAGAACTCCTTTCAAAAATGGTTTTACCAAAATTTTAATTGTTATGCTGGTAACTTACTACCAGTTCTAGTGATTTAACTTTAACTTGAAATAATTCAAATAACACTTACTGTATACCTGATTTCACCTGTTAAAAACCTCAGCACATACTGTTACCGCCGTTGGATAGGCATATTGTAAATAATTGGTCATTCTTATCCATGGTATCCATGGTAACATTGATTTTAATGAAGCAAAAACATCTTTGAGTTGAGATCCCTTTTAATATAAGAAATGTTATTAATGTTTTGAAACTGAAATACTGAAATTATGATTTGAATTAAAGACCATTAACATTTTTTGTTACTTAAAAGGGGTATTTACGTAACAATTATAATAAAGTAATTCAAGGATATCTTGAAATGTCTGCCTAGATAATTAAATAGTTGAATGTACCCTATGCAGACAAAAGTGATTGGACATCCCCACACAAGCAAAATGCATACCATGCATACCATTGCACACGAGTTCCAAATGGCTACTAATGTGGCAGTTTCGACAAGAACACTTCATAGGGAGGCCCATGCAATTGCAGCTCTATGGAAACAATGAATGTTTTTATCAGAATGACAATGCCACCTGTCATGTTTTCAGGGCAACACTGGACTGGTATACAGAAAATGTGGTAACCCAGATGGACTGCCCAGCTCAGAGTCCAGATCTAAGCCTCATTGAGAACCTCTGGGATGAATTGGAGCGACGTATGAGTTCTAGGCTGACTCAACCTTTTTCAGTGTCACAGTTGGTCACTGTACTTAAGGCAGAATGGCACAACATACTGCCTGCTGTTGTCCAGGAACTTGTGGACAGTTAGCCAAGAAAGGTGTCTGTAGTAATCACTGCACATGGTGGTCCTACAAAGTACTGATGTCAATAAAATCTTGTTGATGTATTTGCTGTCAGTGTCCAATCCCTTTTGTCTACATAGCGTAGCATGTATCTATGTATGGGAATACTGGTAAAATATGTATAAACACTATTTTACCTACAAGGCTGTAATTAACAAACATCTAGTCCTCACCAAGCCCAAAACTTTAATCAAAGTAATCTCGTGTGAAAAACAACCGAAAACAGATTTTACTTTTATTTATTCAGCAAAACATTAATTCAACATGAAGAAGTCATATGTGAAAAAGTAAGTAAAGTACTTACTGCTTCCATATCAATAAAGATGATAATTTGAACCAGGTTCTAAAGAACTAATTGCTACCTCTATGTAAAAGCAGAACTTGGTAGTTGAGTCTGCAACATTCGGATTTATGTAAACACCATGCCAAGGAGAAACAACATCTGCCATGGTCTCATAAAAGCCATTGCTATACATCATCATTATGGAAAGGGTTATAATGTCATTACCAAAATTTGAAGTACACAATTCTGTAGCAAGAAATATTGTTTAGAAATAGAGAACATTTATTACACCTGCCAATTTTCCTAGTAAATTCCTAAAAAGATCAGACCACAGAAACTTAAAAAAAAATCAGCATCAACTATGGATGCATCTGTATACCAGCATGTTCTAGGTAGAAATGTAAGGCCATCTACAGTAACAACGGAAACTTGGCCAAAATTGGATCATGCAAAAATATAATAATAATAATAAGCACACCAGCAAAACTACAACTGTATGGCTGAAAAACCAAATAAATAATTGGACCAGTCAAACCAAATTTTCAGATAAGGAGGTATGTACCCTACTTATAGTAAGACGTGTGACAACGTGTTCACAAAGGTTTCTTTAAATCCTATAGGTCTCTATAAATTCTGAGGACTTGAGACCTGAACATGCAGCCGCTGTGAAAAGTATTTGTGACAGGAGATTTTACAGTCATCTATAATAGAGTGGTCCTAGGATTTAAAGAAACCTTTATGTCTCTCCTTATCTGAAAATTTGGTTTCACATGGGTGTCCAGATAGTTACTTCCTATACCACTTGTGGGAGAGAGTGCCCTGTATATAAAATATACTGTTATGAGAGTATACCTCTGTGTACCAGAGTGAGTATGGTACGATCTATCATTCACTACCACTTTGAAGATATCCTCTTTGTTGAGAATTACCTACTACACTATCGGTCCTTCTTTTTTTCCTTCTCATCCCTCTCTGAGGATCATCACATGGAGTGACCTATTAGGAGAAGACATTTAGGACACATACAGGGACTATATCTTTTTTCGTCCCCATTACAGATGATCGTGTGGACTAAAAAAATATTGTCGTATCTATTTACAATATAACCTGGAAGAGGTTCTTCATAAGAACCCTTATGTTGTCTTTTCTATATATGATGTCATAGTACATAATAATACTATTTACTTTCTTGTATTACATTATTGTTTGTGACTGCTTGTGTTAAAGGTAGAGACAGAGCGGAGTTGGAAGTTATCATATATGATTTTTTTGCCAATTCTTAGCTTGGTGGTAGGTGACCAACCTTTGATTTCTTCAACAGCAGCCACCTAATTGTGCAGAGGACCCTTATATTTTGTTTTCTACAGTATTGTATATGACATATCAAACTTGTATGACCTGTATAAAGAAACTTGATCAGTGGCTTTGTGACTTTATATGACCAAAAACTCAGTCAAATTTAATATTCTTAATGTAATGTTCTTATAAATTACAAAAGGAGTCATATGCAAATGGGGGGTTCTAGGTGCTCTCCACCCCCCTCTTGTCTGTCCTGTAGCTCAAATAATGACCATGAATGCAGTAATACAAAAATATGATGCAGCATAATGGACGTAATGAAGCTGCTGCACAACAGGAGCTTTTCTTACAAAGAGTGCTCAATCAGCACACTAAACCAGAGAGCAGCTGTCAGCAGAAAGAGACAGGTGTCTTAGCAAGAAGTGGGATAATGCGTGCTTATAATGCTCAGTTTTGTTTCCTACTGGTTATATTATGTAAGAATATGTATTATGGGATGTTTAAATCTTTTCCTGACCATTTATATGACTTAAATGTTTGAATACAAAAAGTTTGTTTCGTAGACTCTCTCTCCTACAGCCTATACCAGTGGTGGCGAACCTTGGCACTCCAGCTGCTGTAGGACTACATAACCCAGCATGCACTGCCACAGTTTTAGCATTCCAGAATAGCTAAACTCTGGCAGTGCATGCTGGAATATGTAGTCCCACAGCAGCTGGAGTGCCAACACTGGCCTATACTATACATCATCTAGGAGTGATATTAATACTGTATTTCATAATCTTTCCGGTGTATAAAGAGAACAATGTGTAAAACTATGCTCAGGGCTCGTAGAGTATGGGACTTGGATTGTGGAATTGTGGCCACATCTGTATAAGAAAACTAAAAAGATCAGCTCAGGTGGTCTGATCCTACTGCTACATCTAACAGCTTACTGTAATTGCTGGTCTTGTATATATTATATACAATGTACTTTTTATAAGGCTCTTAAACAAGTATTTGCAACCCCTCCTCTAAAATTCCTGCATTTGCCCCTCGGGGTATATTATCCTATATGTACATTTCATTATAGTTTTCTCATCCTCACTCACACTAATATTCATATACTGTTCTGAGCTAAAAAGAAGTTTCATACTGAAAGATACAGTCATACAAAAGCTCACAACTGAGATCACATGGTAAAATTAAATTTTCTTGTTTAACATAATTTGATAATCTGATACATTTCTCCTAGTATAATGTCCCTCACCAGGGATCTGAAGATGGAGTGATGAAACAATACACATTGACGTCTGACGTCTGTCTAGCCTATAGTTTGCTTAGCACAATCAATAAGCAGTAAGACTTTGCATAAGTCAGCTTGTGTAAAGCGTTAAATAAACTATACAGATTTGAAACTGATGGTCTAATAGAAAGAATTCAATTATAATAAATTCTCATAACCCTCAGAGCATCATAAGAAGGCCAGACAGTGAGAGTATCATATAAGTATGCTTGAGCTGTATAAACTTAAATTATCTTGTTTGCCAAATATGACAGTAGTCTCTTAACCATTATAGTTATAATAAAATACATATTTGAATGCATGCTTTTCCACTTCCTGAATTAAAATAGTAGATTTTGTTTGTTTTTATTTTTCAAAAAGTATTTATTTCTTAATGTGACTTTTACAAATTGTTCAGAGATATATACATTTTTTAAGCTTTATAAAAAGCTGGATAAAAATAGTAAATCATATGATGAGTTATAATAATAAAAACAACAAAAATGTTATGATAAATTAATGAAATGTAAGATTTAAAATAGCAACAAAGAATACATTTTACATACAAAAAATTAAAATATATGGGTTTTACCCTATTATATAGTTGATCCATCCTGTATATGAAATACTGTAGATATGCAATAAAAATGGTGAAGTCCCAGAAAATATAGGATCTAGACAAAGGATTCATTAAAATTGTGTTATTAAATTCACTGAAGAACATGATTAAATACAGAATAAAATATTTATCGCTACATTTTTCATATTTAATGGGGCTTGATTACATACTTGTCTGAGTTCTTCCATTAAATCACATAAAACTTCAAGAGTAACAGAAATATTGTCCATGAATAAATGCCTAGATACATATGATGATCAATATTAGTGTTAACATGATCTGAAAATTATAATTCATTGAATAGTCTACTTAATTCTTTTTTTTTCAAAAATATTTTATTGGTAAACTGCACGATATAAGAGATGTACATATAACATGGCACAATCATTTGTGTACAAAAATTTGTATCCATTACAATATTAATGCAACTTGTGCACAATGTATAATACAATAAATAATAACATATATGGAGTGAGAGAACTACACGCTGCTCAGCTAAGCATCTGAGAACATAGGGGCATACATTCTACAAAGGTGGACCTCCTCTGGAAATAACCTCTAAATTGTACCAGGATTTCCTTATCACTGCATGTCGAAGTTTGCCCCTAATATTGGAAGGTAGAGTATAAATATACGGTAACGATATATCATAGAATTTCTGAGCCCTTTTTTCTTTATTAATTGACATTTCTAGCCAATCCATATGAAATAAATATGAAATGCGTGGCTTAAATAAAGATAATGTTAAAGTGTCTGAGGATATCCATTGGGATAGAATAGTTTTCTTCCCAGCAGAAGCAATTTTATCTATTAAAATACGTTGCCCCAGTGGGGGTTTGGTTTGGTTGGAAATTAGGTATAAATCCCACAGTGCCTATTCAGGAGAAACAGTAATCAATATACCCAAAACATCTCCTATATGTGAATTATGGACCAAAACTTTCTAAATTCTGAACAGTTCCACATACAATGATAGAGGTCCGCTTCAAGCGCATGACACTTAAAACAGTTAGAATCCATGGAAACCTCCATCAAGAAACGTAACTTAGGTGTGTAATACGCACGATGTAAGAGTTTGTAGTGCATTTCTGTGTAGAGGCAGAAACCAAGATCTTGTTAAGGTGAATAAAGGCAGTGAGAATGGTTTTAAGTGTAATGTTGGGAAAATCATTTGTCCACTTAACAATACCTGATTGTACTTTTTCTAAATCTATAGAGCGTTTGATATGTGAATACAATAATGAAGTACAACCGCCTCCTCTGGGGCAGCAGCGCAGCACACATCTAGCACATGTTTTTTTATTCTCCATCAACTTGGAAAGTATGCTAGCCACATAACTCCGGATTTCATAATATATAAATAAGGGAATGGTTATCTGGGGAAATGTTTCCCTTAATCGTTCATAGAGAAGAATTTCAAGCATTTGGTCATTCAACACTTGATGAATCAATCTGGGACCTCTCAGACCCCAAGAACGTACTGTACTGAACTTGTATGAAAAATGGAGAACCTTTGGGACCCTGTGTTGTGATATATTGGAAGAAAAAGAGTATTATGAACAGATACACTCATTTTATATCTGGATAAACTGTACATGCAATTATTAATAATAGATTGTTAGAAATTGAGGACGGGAAAGTTGTTGGTCTCATATGCAGGAAACTAGGGAGTGGGATGTCAGGACAAAAGGCTTGTTCTAATTTAGTATTGGCAAATTCATCCGAGCCCCGCTGCCAGTCAACTGCATAATGATAGTTTGCAGCTAAGACATAACTTTTAATACAAGGAAGATTAATACCCCCCAAAGCTGGGGACTGGCTGAGCTTAAATAAAGATATTCTATGCTTTTTATCCGCCCAGATGAATCTGCCAATGGCCTTAACTAATAATTTCAGATCTGAGTCTTTTAATAATAAACGTAACATTTGGATTGGGTATAGCAACCTAGGAAAATAATTTTTATTAAATGATATCTGCCTATGTAAGATAATGGAAAGTGTCTCCAGGCTTGAAAGTCATTTACTATGCGAGAAATAATAACAGGAAAATTAGCCGCGTAAAGATCTGAGGGGTTAACTGGTATATGCAATCCTAAATAGGTCAATGATATATCCGCCCACCTAAAAGGGAAGGAACCATTCCATTCTGCCTAGCACCTAAATGTAGAGCCAAAGCTTCTGTCTTGGTTTTGTTAATCAAAACCCTGATATAAGCTCAAAATCATGAAGGAGCTGCAAAAAGCCAGGAAAAGCTACATGTGGATTAGTGAAATACAGTAATAAATCATCCGCATAGGCTGATACCTTCAGTTCTTGGTCACCGATCTGGATCCCATGCCACTCCCTAGGTAAATAAAATTGTCTTATAAGGGGATCTAAGGCAAGAGTAAAAAAAAAGAGAGGACAAGGGGCAACCCTGTCTAGTACCCTGATGTAACTGAAAACTCTTTGTATTCAGACCAATAATGGTGAGGAATGCAGTAGGGGTATTATACAATGTGTAAAACAATTGCATAAAACCCAGACCAAAATTTTTAAATTGTAGGACCCTTTGTAGATGTGACCATGACACCCGGTCGAATGCTTTATCAGCATCACAACTAACCAGAAGAGATGTACCTAGTGGATTTTCTCATGAATGGGTTATGGCTGCTATAACCTCACGGATGTTATGTACCTATGACCTACCCTTCGCAAAACCAGTCTGTGAAGTATGAAGTAGTTTTGGGAGCAAACTGTGTAATCTTTGTGCCATAATAGAAGACAATAATTTCAAATCCTGATTTACTAGAGATATAGGGCGATAAGATTGTACCAATGTGGGGTCCTTATCCAATTTAGGTAACATTATTATATGTGCTTCATTAAAGGCAGGGGGGGTGGCTGTACCCAAAAGAATAGAATTGAACAGTAAATGAGGGACCAGGGACGAGGACAATAACTTATATTATTATGTGCTGAGCCCATCTGGGCCCGGGGTTTTGCCAGAAGCAGAGTGTCCAATGGCAGCTAGGATTTCTTGCTCAGAAATCAATTCAGTTAACAAATCACATTCTTCCTCTGTCAATCAGCTGAGAACCAGCTGATCTGAGAAAATCTATACCCAAGGTCGGGTTATCTGGTGGAGAAATATCTAAGCTTGTGAAGTATTCCAAAACAGAGGTTGTTATACCAGGGGTAGAGGTCAAGACACGAGTATCTGAGATAATTTTTAGAATATTGACAGTAGGACATTGATTCCTGATAACATTAGCTATTAGATTCCCTGCTTTGTTACCTCATCTAAAGTAGCTGTGTTTTTGATAATCTAAAGAACATTGGGCCTTTTCTGTGCATAGCGTCATATAAGTTTTTGGTATTATTGTAAATCTGGCGAGTTTCTGGGGTATCAATCCTCAATGGGTCCGTGTAAGATTTGGAGAGTGCTAGGCTAAGATCTTGAAATTTTTTCAAATGTTTCTTGCGTTCCCCAGCTACGTACGCTATGATGTAACCCCGTAGTACTGGTTTTGATGCCGCTCAGAATAAATTAATATCTGTTGTGTGCATAGTTTTCAAACTGTTGTTTAAATTTTGTTTGAAATCATGACAATCATATAAGTGGGAGGGGAATCTCCAATTAAAGGTGGTAGGTTTCGGAGTGGAGAGGGATAAGGAGAACCATGTTGGGGCATGATCAGAAATGGTGATGTTTTCCACCTTAGATTTATATACTCTAGAAAGGAGGTTTGTGGGAAGAAGCCAAAAATCAATCCTGGAGGATGTGTGATGTGGATGCGAATAAAACCTATAATTGCGTTCTACAGGATGTTGATACCGCCAAGGATCAGAGAGTTGAAGGGAGGATATAAGAAGATTAAGAGCTGTGGGGTGTGCTACCCTGCCCCCCATCATCTGACCTATCCAACAGTGTATTAAGAGTAGCATTGAAATCTCTCCCTAAAATAATAGTCCCTTCAACCCATTTTTGTAAACGGACATATAAATTAGTAAAGAAAACATTATTTGGACATGTTGGTGCATATACAATAGCGATAATATATAATGACCCTTCTAATTGTATTTTAACAACTAGGAAATGACCTTCAGGATCACACAATTTGTCAATTATGGTGTAACTCAAATATTTTCTAAGAAGTAGAACTACCCCCCTTCTTTTGGATGTAAATGAAGCTGCAATATACTAATTCAGCCAAGTGCTGCAAAGCGTATTGGGGTCTCCCTTTCTCCAGTGTGTTTCTTGCAGTACAGCCACGTCTGGTTTAAGCCAATGTAAATGTTGTAACACTTTCCGCCGTTTAAGCGGTGTGTTTAGTCTCTCCACGTTCCAGGTGAGGAATTTTCTACACTCCTTATAGCTAACAGATGCGGAAGATGGATCTGGGTTATTAGCCAATACCCTTTTTTCTGAAGCTGCCTAATTGCTGCCTAACAGACAGAGTAGAACCCCCGATCCCAGCGAGTAGGGGCACCACAAAAAAAAAAACGCGCAGTCTCTCAACTCCAATAATATTGCAGTGAACAAAGATTGTATATACCAGAATAATGCAGTTCCACCATTTTGTAAGCTTTTAAGAACCAAAACAAAAGGCCTCTGTGGCTAATAATTACCAACATATATTTTTCAGATTTGAAAAATAGAACATAAAAAAAGGAAAGAAAAAGCAGGATCATAACAAAAAGAGGGATATGAACATAGTAAGGAGAACATTTTCTGCCAATAAGATATTATAAGAAAATCGGAATCAAGTGATGATGCACTAAGTGCACCAAGGCACATTGAAAACAATAGCATATTAACGTTTACATTTGCATGATAATAAATATGTTAAAGGCATAATACTTGCATATCAATTAACTGATCAGTGTCTGTCCTCAGACAGGGTATTATTTGACTTTGAAAGTGAGGTAGCAAATTGTGTTTACTGGAGTCACTGAATCAAAGAAGTATTGCTTGCCATCATGATGTATCCGAAGTTTTGCAGGATAGAGGAGAGCCAATCGAATTCCAGCATCAAAAAGCAGCTTGCATATTGGGGAAAATTCTCTTTGCTTCACAGCCACCTGAAAGGAGAAATCTTGGAACAGAAGTAGTTTGTCCCCTTGATAAAATAAACCTTGAGATTTCCAATAGGCTTTCATCAGACTTTATCCATGTAGTTAAGAAACTTGAAAATAACAGGTCTGGGCCTGAGGCTGTTAGCCTGGCGATCCGGGCCTACTCAGTGTGCACGTTCCACCAACACGGAGCCTTAGCTAGGCTTGCAGCCCAATTCTTAGGGAAGCCAAGTGGAAACCAAGTCCATTAGGGCTCTTTGCTTAATAGATTCAGGGAGGCCAATCAGGCGTAGATTATTTCTTCTGTTTCAATTCTCAAGATCTTCCAGTTTTTCTTGCATGGCCGCAATGGAAACTTACTGAGTATCAATTAACAATTTAATGGTAGTGAGATCATATTCAAGGTTGGAAATGCATTGCTCTGCCTCATCAAACCGCGCACTATGCTCTCGGAGTTGAACCACAGTGGAGTCAACTGCTTCCTTCAAACCAGCCAATTTTTTATCCAGCAGTGGTTAAAGTAGATCAGAAACTTCCTGCGCCTTGGCCACTGATGCAGCACTATATTTAGAGGGACCAGACACTTCGTCCAAGACATCGTCTCCAGCCGGAAAAGAAGGAGGACTGGGGGCAACAGAAGTCGTGGCTCTGGTCTCCCTGTTCTTGTTATGTGAACCACCCCTACCTCCTTTCTGTGGTTTAGTCGCATATTTATCCACATATTTATCCATGTGTAAATCCTAAACACCCAATTCAGTGCAGGTGACTTAATATACTTGGTAATACAGGCATTGTGTAATCCTGGCCAGCAGGGGGTGTAAATATAGACAACTGCAGCACCAAAAATAATCTGTTGATTCTAGGTCTTATATATTTAAAGACCTTCTTCAAACATGCAGGTCAGCTCTGGAGAGTCACTGAACCAATCTGATGTGATGCTAGGCAAAGGGGATTTGCAGGAGAGGCAGATATAATGCCCGGCCGATTCCAATATGGCGGCAATGGTGCGATGATATGCACCTGAATTCTGGCGATGTGTAAGCAGTGGGGAGCCGGGGAATGATCCCTTTTGCCCACCAGTATCTCCGGTGACCACGGGTGTGTGCGCGATTCACTGTCCCTCGGCGCTAGCGGTGGTCAGACGGCACCATTTGTAGAGGGGAGCGAGAGCTCTGTAAAAGTGTGTCCATCAGCAAGGTCTGCCCACCGGAAGTCCTCAGCCTACTTAGTTCTTGTATGATAATGAAAGTGATAATCAACAAGGGGCCATTTTCAAATAGATAAATCTCATAATTAAACTTGCAATCCAAGCCACTGGATGGGACAAAGCGATCACAAAGAATTACTCACAATGAAGTCCATTTCACTGGAAGCTAACAGACCCCTGATCTACAATGAATCGGGTGACCTTACTTTCTCACAAAGCCGATGAGGAAACTGTCAGATTCCACTTTATAGAATACATATCTCTTCTTATTGCAAAAGGGCTACTTTGTGTTCCTACTAGAGTTAAAGAAAACTTTTTTTGATACAAAATGTGAAGTCTTTTGGCTATAGCATAACCTCCAGTTATGCTATATGTATTCAAATAAAAAAAGATGCAGATAAAAATGATTCTCAGTAATTGCAAGAGATCAATACTTCTGCTAATATGGTAGACAAAAAAATCTACTTTTGTTCTTATCCAAAATGTTTTACCATTGAGAATGTTACTACTTTTAAAGCATGGTGTTAAATGATATAGACAAGCTACAGAGCAATCATATTTGGCCTAAAAAGTGTAATTTATCCACTTTAAAGAAGAAGTCTTTGTCTCAAATACAGAAAGTGTCTAATTTAGTAATCAAACTTTCTGACAAATGGTGGTTGTAATGGATACCTGTGACTGCAGTAAAGAATATCTTAGATAATTAAAGAATAGTCAGTTTTATTCTCCACTTACAAAAGCACCAACCACTGATTACATGATACATATTGATTATTTTTGAGTGACTGTGCATTGTCTAGATAATGTGATTAATCCTTTATGACAGTTTTCTTTCAAGTGTTGCAGTTTTTTATTGAGTTCCAAAAATACACAATGATATAGTGTCAACTCAAGGTCGCACTATTGTGTACAGCATGTGTTTCATTATTATAACTCAAGGATCAACACATTAAATAACAAAAACCATGGTAACAAAAATTGTTCAAACTCATATACCAAACTATATGATATACTCGGTTTCACCTGAGTAGACCTTAGATATTTACTGTTTCCATTTCCATCTCACAACTCCAGTAACACATTTATCCTTCTATAGTAATACATCCCTTCCCTCAATGCTATCAATACATTACCCTCCCTCACCTCTGTACTAACACATTCCACTTCCTCACCTCTGTAGTAACACATTTCCCTCCTCCACCCATGTTGTAACACATTCAACATTCCCCTTCCCTCACCTGTGTAGATATACAATCCCTTCCTCACACCTGTAGTAACACATTACCCTCACTCACACCTGTAGTAACTTATTCCCCTCCCTCACCTTTGGAGTAACACATTACCCCGTTCACCTCTGTAATAACATATTCCCCTTCCTTTCCTGTGTTATAACACATTCCCTTACAGTATCTCACCCTGCAGTAATATATTTAACATTCTCCTCCCACCTGTGTAGTAACACATTCACCTCCCTCATCTTTGTAGTAACACATTCCCCTACCTCACCTGTGTAGTAACATTCTCCTCCCATACCTGTGTAGTAACACATTCCCTTATCTCAGCTCTATGGTAACACTTTCCATTCCCTCATCTGTGTATTACATTCCCCTCCCTCACCTCTATAGTAACACATTCGCCTCTCACTGCTGTTGTAACACATTTTCCTCTCCCACCTCTGTAGTAACACATTCCCTTCCCTCAATATTCAAATAAGGGAGCCACACCAGCTGCTAGTGATGTTTGGCAGCACTTGGGATGACAGTTGGTGTTTGAATATTGAACTGTGCTACAGCAATGATTAGACAGTCAGTCAGGACAGGGGGAGGAAACATTTTACCCAAATTGGGTATGGGATGCCAGCTCTTGGGATCCCAGCCATCAGAATCCCCATACCGGCATCCTGAGAGGGTTAGGATACCAACACCTTTCGGTTGGTATCCTAACCCTCCCCTTCTCCCTACCCCTAACCCTCACTCTCCTATCCTCCCCTAGTGCCGAAACCTAACCTACCCCCCTTAGTGACTAACCCTAATGCTCCTCCTAGTGCCTAACCCTAACCCCACTGCTTACCTCTGGGATGCTGGCACCAGGATTTTGACAGGTGTCGGAATTTGGCTCCAGTATTCTAAGCGCTGCCTTCCCATGTGCCGGGATATTGACTGTATTCCAATGCACCCAGTTTCACCCAGGTAGACCTTAGATATTTACTGTTTCCATTTCCATCTTACCACTCCAATAACACACTAATGCTTCACCTCTGCATCACTGCTATAGTAAGACATTACCTTCTCTCACCTGTGTATAAATACAGTCCCTCCCTCACACCTGTAGTAACATATTACCCTCATTCACACCTGTAGTAACTAATTTCCCTCCCTCCCCTCTGCATCAACACATTACCACTCCTCACCCCTGTAGTAACACATTCCTCTCCCTTACCCATGTTGTTTAACACATTCCCTTCCATCACTCCGTAGTAGCATATTTGACATTCCCCTCCCTCACATGTGTAGTAACACATTCCCTTCCCTCACTATTAAAGTAGGGGAGCCACACCAACTGCCAGTGATGTTTGGCAGCACTTGGAGTGACAGTTGGTGTTTGAATACTCAACTGTGCTGCAGCTACGATGAGTCAGTCAGTGAGGATATTGCACAGGGGGAGGAAACATTTTATTTTAAACATCCATGTTTAGTTTAGTTTCAGCAGGTACAAATCTTTTTATTTTTAGCCCTATTTTCCACCTACAGTTTATTTTGGCTGATACACATTCTTTTTCTTACATGCATCATACAATTTAGTTACTTATGCTCTTTTTATTGTATTTATAAATATAAACTTTTTATGATAAATATTATTTTAAATTCCTACACTTTTTGTTTGTATGTTTAGCCAGCAATGTCATTGTTATAAACATTTATACTGACTTGTAGGCTAAAGCAATTAAATCTATCTGTTGTGTATGTTAGCAAAATATTATATAATTATGTTGTTTTATGATTAGAGCTTGACATTGAAATGATCTTAATTCACAATAGTTTACTCATCAGTTGACATACATGATATATAACTACTTGCAAACTGTATAATTCACAACAGAACTTATCTATTACAACTTTTATTGTTTTTAGAGTACTTTATACTGTACATTATTAACACTTATTGAAGTCCTGCAGCAATGAAGTGGACAAGTAGCTCCCTCTAGTGTCCTTAGTAACACTAATACATACATTGCAGCACAAAGTAACTTACTTACAGAAAAGCCCTGGGGACCATAAAAAATAAAATATTGGAATTAAATGTTTGACTTCTGAGATTAAAATAAGAATTTTGAGATAAATAGTCATTATCCTGATCTATTTAAAGTGTTGTTTTACTAACCTGTGATACAATGGGTAAACCCTGGAACTTAGAACAAAAATTAATATCATCAGTAACTAACATGCAACATCAGTGGTGATATCACATTGTCCTGTAAACATTCATATTAATGACATGCCACCTCTTAGGCGGCTAATACCAAAACTTTGTATGCAGGGATCAAGAATACATTTCTAGCTTTTTGTCAGAGTTTAATTTAGGGTTAAACAATACACAATAAAAAATACTAAAAAATAAAAATCCTAATTGCAACCATAACCTTAAACAAACACTCTCTCTCTCTCTCTCTCTCTCTCTCTCTCTCTCTCTCTCTCTCTCTCTCTCTCTCTCTCTCTCTCTCTCTCTCTCTCTCTCTCTCTCTCTCTCTCTCTCTCTCTCTCGCAGTAGTAGAGAAGGAGCTTCTTTAAGGAGGATTTTCAACTTATTGCATCCATGGAAGTACAGGTAATTTGGTTGTGGCCAACAAGCAGGTGTGGGATTTCACAAGGCTTCTTTACTTTAGCCAGGGCTGCCTTTATAAAATTGGATCCCCAAAAACTGACAGACAGTTAGACTGTAGGTGGCAGCAGGTAAAAATATTACACAAATCTTGTTAAAAAAGATTAAGCAGCCCCTAGGTCCAGTCCGGTAGCTAGGATAAAAAGAAGCAAAGATAACCTCTAATCTGGTGTCTGGAATGCAAATCAGACAAGGAATGTGTTGGCTAGTAAATAATGCAATCTGCTGGCTAATAAATATAGTATGCATTCTATTAGCTAGGTTACAAAGTAGACTTACAACATATAGACTAATAAATAAATCCAAACTGGAATGTAATGGCTATAAAAAGGGCTCTATTCTGCAGGATAGTAAATAAAAAAGATCTTCAAATTGCTGTTTAGTAAATAAAATCCTAACCTTATAACTAGTAACTTAGGTAAACCCTCAGTTTTACTGTTAGTAAATGAGTCAGCCATCCACAATTATGCCAGCAAAGATGGAACAAATGTTAGCATTACTACTTCACAGCACATAGGGTCTTATTTTTCAACACGTTTTATCATTCACAACAAGTGATAAATCTAGCTGCGTATGATAATGGCGCTCCAGCCAATCAGTTTACACCTGTCATCTGTTTGAAAAATGACAGTTGGGAGCTGATTGGCTGGAGCACCATTTATAATACGCAACAAGTTTTAAACTGGTTGATAAATCAGGCCCTAAGATTGATTCCTGGTCATGGCCGATCTGTGTGGGGTTTGTATGATATACCCATGTTCAAGGTTTCCTCCAGGTGCTCCAGTTTCCTTCCACACTCCAAAAACATACCAGTACAGTAAGTTAATTGGCTGCTTACAAAAAATTAACCCTAGTGTATGTGTGTCCATTTGGCAGGTAATGTAGATTGCAAGCTCCTCTGGGGCAGAGACTGATGTGAATGACTTATATTCTTTGTACAATGCAGCGTAATATGTGTGCTCTATATGTCTGTTAATGGCTAGTAAAGAACAACAAAAAGTGGCCAAGGGTCACATCAGGGACATATGTACCCCCTGGCCAGGATGGCAATCGCCAGGGAAGCCGGCACCAGCTTCGTCCCAAGGAGCTTTCTATACTTATATACCATTTTATATCATATACCATTCCGGTCATATGATACAATGTGATACAATATATATATATTTATAATTTATAAAACTTACCATATGCTAATCACCATTTATTTAATCCTTTAATGTCAACTAAATGTCCTTACACACCTAGCCTCTATACGCTATACAGTGTGAGGCAACCCAGCACGAGTGAAATGCTCCAAGAGGAGTAGGGGCTACTTGGTGCGACTGAGGCCACAGTGTAGAAGGACACATCTTTAGGTGTAAGAGGCACCAAAAACACTGAATAACAATAACTTATCCATTGTTATTAAGGGAATACTGGCTGCTCACATTGAGGAGAATCAGCCAGCTGCTTATTAGTGGTGAGGGTGTTGGCTGATGCGCCTTACAAGCTCTGTACTGCAATAATAAAGGGAGCAAGAGATGTTTCTTTCCCAACTCTAAAGTTAAGAAGTAGCCAGGGTTTTGGGTTTAGCCTCCAAGGGGGTGTCTTCACCCCTCAGGGTAGGGGGTGCCCAGATTGCATGCATCAACCCTGAATACAGGAGAATAGATTAGACCTCTAGCCACTAAAGGTCATCCACGAAGCTTCAAAATACCATTTTGTCATGTTTCTATTTTTAAATTGTTGGGTTGAGCAGGGCAATATTTGCTTATGTGAAATAAGCACAGGAAAGCATTTCATATTGTGCCCACATGCAAATATTACATTTCATTTTGCAGAATTACATATTTAAACTTCAAGTGACAACTGTGCTTCCTGGTTTAATAGGCAAAAAAAGCATCTTTCCACCTACAAAGTGTACTTGATGGCATCAGCCTATACTTGCAGTGGAACCAACCAAGTGCACTTAACACAAGAAAGTGTTTTTAGATACAATTCTACTAATGTAACTAAAACACGTTACATTGTTTTGGAATGCCATCAGCGAAATCCTGATGGTGAAAATGCCAACGATTTTTGGAAAGTATTCTAAGGCTAACCCTAACCCCAACCATAACCCACCCCCCACAGCCTAAGCCTAACCCTAACCATCCCCTTTGGCACCCTAAACCTCCCCCCACAGTCTAACCCTAACACTTCCCTCCCACAGCCGAATCCTAACCCTCCCCTTAATATTTACTATTCCAAGTTGTCTGTATTATGACCCGTCGGGATCCGGCAGCCGGTATAGTGAGCTTTGGGATTCTGTTGTAATGCTGACTACATCCCATGCCTTAAGGATAGAAGGTTCTCATTACAGGGTATGATTTTTAAAATAAATGCTTATGGTGGTGCAGAACTAGCCAAGCATGTTTGTGTTGTATAGAACGTATAGCTGCCACATATCAGTGTATTCATATGCATGCATTTACAATCAGCAGTCCCATTTAATTAGCGGCCTTGATACTAATGATACATATAGAAAATACTAACTAAGCACTTCTCAAACAGCTGCATTGGTCCAGACCTTACTGCTACTGGTGAAGGTAAGCCTGTTATATGGAAATAAGAGCTGGATTCAGACCCACTCGCTAGATGCGTTCACACGCGTGCGATCACTTTGTGTATGCAGACGCCCACCAGCCTGTCTTAAGATGCCCACTTGCGCACGTCATCTCCAGGAAGTGTATGCAACCATCGGAAACCATCGGATCCATATGCAGCACTTGTGGTTGACCATACCCTACCACAAGCACTGCGAGCACTTCAGTGTAAAATTCAGCCAGATGACGTGTACTATGATGCTGCCTCCTTCGCACCTCCACTCCCCTGTTTCTAGTGCCCAGCCCCTGTCACCACCCAAAATGGCTTCTCCTGTCACTCATACTGCCGGGCTGTCTTTGCACAGCAAGCGTACACTTCCCGATAGCTCGGACTGGTTCGCGCACGCCCATTGTGATGCATGTGCAGAATGCAAACATCGGCTGCCTGCGTGCGAATATTATGGAAAATTATATTATTATCAAACAACACATTATCTCTGGGGAATATTTGGTTCATATGTCATGGAAATTTTATTTTTGGCTGCCAATACCTATTTAAAAATGTTTCAGCTAATAATGAGCATATTAAAATTCAGTGACCTTCTGTTTGCACTAGTATAAGGATTTATCATTTTTAACAAGGATCTTCTGATTATATTAGTATACGTGGTATTTCAATGCTGGACCAAAAATACATTTGACTGTGGGATTATGGCAGAATCAAAAGTGCATTTGTAATCCAAGTCTTACCGTCTGAATCACTGCAAAAGGTTTTTTTTATATAACTTCAGAACTTCTGTGATTGCTATAGCAGAAAACAGGCTAAACAATTCTTCAGTAAACTATATTTTTTGATAGTGAACATCTCCTTTAAGCTTATCAGAAGGGTAGGAGTGCTACCCTTGCCAGCTGTGGGGTGTTGTGATAAGTTCATCCTGTCATATCTCCTTCCCCATCCAGCCATCTTCATTCACTTTTAAATCCTCCCGGTTAAAAAGACTGAATCTATGCTGATTGTACATTAATTTCATAATTTATTTGCAAATAGGCTATTCATATATACAGTATAAGCGAAAATATGTTTTTTTAATATATAGTCTATTTTCCTTTGCATATGATATATAAGAAATATAGAAGTAAAACAAGTTGCTTTTATGTTGCTTTCATATACTGGTGTGTTAGCTCTTTATCATGTTACAATTTTAAATGATTTGTGACACAAGTGGGTATCAAAGAAGTACAAACAGAGGAATCGGATGAGTGTAATGGTGCGATTTGGTGTTACTAATGCAATGTCTATAAATTGCAATGGGTGTAAATTAAGCTGTATAGTTATCATTAATTTAGAATGTGATGCTTATTTATAGTTGGGCATCACATTCTAAATTATTGTTCTATCAAGCAGATCCTAGGGAGTCTATTTACTAAGTTTTGGATGGAGATAAAGTGAACTGAGATAAAGTCCCATCCAATCAGTTCCTAACTGCCATGTCACAGGCTGTTTGAAAAAAGACAGTTAAGAGCTGATTGGCTGGGAATCTCTGCTCACTGTATCTCCATCCAAGGCTTAGTAAATAGACTCTTAAATCCCAAGCACTCTGGTCAGCATTTAAGCACTATTGTGCATTTTGGATATCTGACTTTGTGCTCAACTACTCCGAAGTGTGTATATTGCCCACATTATGCATGTAGGGCTGGGGGTTCGGGATTACTGGTCTTTCTCAGGGAACTGGCCAAAAAGTGAGTTTCGAAAACAGATCTTAAGTTTTTGTTTACCTTAAGGTAACTACCATTCAGCTGTCTAACAAACTTATCAAGCTATCTGGACATGATTATTTATGTCCCCTGCTCACCATATATCAATAGAGCATAGTTTCCTACTTTGGAATCTCAACCTACTGGAAGAGAAGTAGAGTTGGGATGTGCTGCGAGTGTGCAACTGTCAATTGCGTTATCTTGGTCCCAACCATGCTGATGTAATTTGATGCAAATCAAGTTATCAAGCCACCAAGAAGATGATCTACTCTCATTGAAGTGTGGGGGAACTCCCCAAATTTGGCACATTCAGAAGAGTAGGTGAGTATACACTACAGAGAGTGCTTTCATATATTAGCTTATGTATACATTGGTCAAATGTAATATTTTTGAAAACAGCTTTTGGTTATAAAAATTACAGCAGCCAATAGTTTTCACAAGAAGAAAAAAAAACCATATAATTCATAGCAGACTACAATATCAGCACTGTTCTCCCTCCATGTCTCTATGCTATAATATACTGGGAAGTAATATTTGGTTTCCAGGTGTTGAAACATGTTGGAATGCCTATACACCAACATTAGATTACCTTGTTTCAAACTTGGACAAGAACTTAAGCTATGTTTTTAAGGTGTTACCCACAATTATTTTACATTATTATTGTGGCTTGTGCATGCCCTCTTGTGAATTTTTATGCTTTTCACCCAAATATTTCAGGAAGGGATGTAGTTTTAATCCTGGCTGTTGGGAAGCCAGTGCTCAGATTGCCAGCGCTGGAGCCCCAACTCCAATTGGAATTCCAGAGCCGGCATCCCGACAGTAAGTAGTGGGGTTAGGGTTAGGAGTTAGGCACTAGGGGTAGGATTAGGCTCTGGGGGAGAGGGTTAGGTTTCAGCTGTGGGGAGAGGTTAGGTTTAGGCACTATGGGGAGAGGGTTACGTATACTCTGCGGCAGGGCCGTAACTAGGGTAGTGCGGCCGGTGCCATCGCACAGGGCACCACAGGTCAGTGGGCGCTGTTTGGCCCTGTCAATTTTCTGTTTATTATCATTCTCACTTGTAGCGTCCTCATATTTAATCTCCAGCATCTACTGGTCTCCCCTATCTTTTCCCTGGCCCTACCCCATGAGGCCATTCCCCTTTTTGGGGTGCATTATGTCCCTTTGAAAAATGAGGGGGGCGCCAATGCTCTTACTGGCACAGGGCACCAAAAAGTCTAGTTACGGCTCTTCTCTGCGGGGAGGGTTAGGGGTAGGCTTAGGATACTTACCATCAGGTGTCTGTATCCTAACCTTGTCGGTATGCCGGCATTGGTATTCTGACTGCTGGGATCCCAATCATCGGTCCCTTCTAGAATTGGGTAAAGAGGTTTATTTAAGTTACCTGCTGGCTATCGCACAACTCTGTGCTGCTTAGTGTGTCACATATAATTGTATAAAGAAAGTAGCTTTGTATCATATAGCTACATATAGCTACAACTCTTCCCCCATACATAAACACATATCTGAAAAGCATAAAATGGATTAAGAAAGCTGTAAGATACTATGTAAATGCCATAGCATCCTACAGCTTTCTTCATCCATTTTATGCTTTTCAGTCGTGTGGAGGCGGAAAGTCATAAAGTCATGTGGAGGGGGAAAGTCATAAAGTCATGTGTAGGAGGAAAGTCATAAACTCATGTGGAGGGGGGAAGTCATAAAGTTATGTGGAGGGGAAAAGTCATAAAGTCATGTGGAGGGGGAAAGTCTTAAAATCTTGTGGAGGAGGAAAGTCATAAAGTCATGTGGAGGAGGAAAGTCATAAAGTCATATGGAGGAGGAAAGTCATCAAGTCATGTGGAGGGGGAAAGTCATCAAGTCATGTGAAGAGGGAAAGTCATCAAGTCATGTGGAGGGGGAAAGTCATCAAGTCATGTGGAGGAGGAAAGTCATAAAGTCATGTGAAGAGGGAAAGTCATCAAGTCATGTGGAGGGGGAAAGTCATCAAGTCATGTGGCGGGGGAAAGTCATAAAGTCATGTGGAGGGGGAAAGTCATAAAGTCATATGGAGGAGGAAAGTCATCAAGTCATGTGGAGGGGGAAAGTCATCAAGTCATGTGAAGAGGGAAAGTCATCAAGTCATGTGGAGGGGGAAAGTCATCAAGTCATGTGGAGGAGGAAAGTCATAAAGTCATGTGAAGAGGGAAAGTCATCAAGTCATGTGGAGGGGGAAAGTCATCAAGTCATGTGGCGGGGGAAAGTCATAAAGTCATGTGGAGGGGGAAAGTCATAAAGTCATGTGGAGGGGGAAAGTCATAATGTCATGTGGAGGAGGAAAGTCATAAAGTCATGTGGAGGAGGAAAGTCATAAAGTCATGTGGAGGGGGATAGTCATAAAGTCATGTGGAGGAGGAAAAATGTACTCAAAAAGTGGAATAAAGTACTATTGTAACTACTACTAATACTTATAATAATAATATGCAAAATATTGAATTGTCATTATTTACAACATTTAAATGGTATGTGTTCGGCATCCTGGCGGTCGGGATGCTGACGCTTACATTACCGGTGCCAGAATACCGACGCCGGTCAGAATCCCGGCACTGGCATCCCAACCGCTGGGATGCTGAAGGTAACATTAGGTATAGGGGTTAGGGTTAGGCACTAGGGGGAGGGGGATGCAATCGGGAAGCCGGCTGACATTATACCGACAGCCGGCTTCCCGACTGTCATATTCCGGCGAGGGTGAAATGCCCGGCATCTAGATGTAGACACCGCTCATTTCACCGATGCCGGGAGACCGACACCTGGCATCCCGACCGTAGGGATGCCGGGCGCCGCGAGCGGACAGCCGCAGGAGGGGAGGTTAGGTTTAGGGATCCCGGGGGGGACTTAGGGTTAGGCACCCCCCTGGGAGGTTAGGGTTAGGCTAGGGGGAGGGAGGGTTAGGGTTAGGCACCCCCGGGGGGAGGTTAGGATTAGGAACCCCCCGGGGGACTTAGGTTTAGGCAGCAGGGAACGGGGGGTTAGGTTTAGGCACTTAGAGGGGGGATTAGGGTTAGGCACTTGGGGGGAGGTTATTGTTAGGCACCCCTAAGGGAGGGTTAGGGGGGTAGGTTAGGTTAGTTAATACTTACCTAGGGACGATCGAAATTTCCAGCGCTGTCGAGCTGCCGCTGCCGGGATTTGTTCCAGTGTCGGGCTGCCGCTGCCTGGAATTGAACCATGCGGCCGGCGGTATTTCATACCGATTCCAGGGGGGTGGTTAGTCACTAAGGGGGGAGGGTTAGGGTTATAGTGCGGGGAGGGGGAGGTTAGGGTCAGGCACTAGGGAGGGGGGTTAGGGTTAGGCACCAAAGAGGGAGGGTTAGGGTAGGGAGAGGGGGAGGTTTAGCATACCGACCAAGTGTTCCCAGCATCGAGATTCTGACCACCAAGATTCTGACTGTCAGTAATTCATACCGATTCCATTTAAATTAGTTATATAAATAATGCTTATTTTGATGGCCATTCTTTTACCATTAGTAAATTGTTTCCTCCAGAAGCACAGTTTGTAGTGTTAAATAATTAAGTGCATAATAATATCATTATGAATACAATGTGCTGTATCTATCAGATGAGAAGAAAAAGTTAATACACAGCTAAGATTATACATTATCTCTTCCCCAGAATTAGCCCTAGAGGGCTCTATTTAAGAACGATCCAACATGCCAGCTGCTATTTCGTTTAGCATCAATCTGATAATAATATGCCTCCAGTATTTAACAAAGCTTACTGGCGAGGTCCAGCTGTATCCAGGTCCTCTGTGGCATCCTCCACTGTGTTGCTTGCGACAGGCTGCTGTCTACTGTGCATGTTTGTCTGCATTTGCGCATAGTACTGCAATCTGGTGGGGACTCAGAACAGCCTGGAAGGCTTCACGGAAGCCGGAAAGGCTTTGCTGGGTCCCCTTTGCCAGCAATAGGGACCATACCACTAACTGCATCTATAGATGGTGTAAGTGGTACAGACATGAACAAAAATAAGCTGAGCTTACTGCTGTTTGCTAAATACTGAAAAAGATTTCATAACCGCTTCAGTGAGTGGTAAAAGGGTTATGACTTATGACCAGCGGTGGTTCCACCCTGTAAGGTCAGGGTGGTCTGCACCATTTGCTCGCTGCTCTGTGTGTTCTCTGATGGTCTGTGCAGTCAGCTTATGCGCATGTGTGGGATCATAATCCCACACATATGCACAAATTGACAAGCAGCCCAGGTATCTAGGGACTGCATTGGCTGCAGCCTGTAGAGGCCAGATAGGGCTGCCATAATAGCAGGCTGCCATAATAGCAGGGAAGTGACTGGCAGTCCTAGGGGGAGAAAACACCTCCCCCTGAGTCTGCCTGTCTGGCTGTGTTTAGCAGGGAGTGCTTCTAAAGAGAAGTCACTGCCACTGCTATGCAGTGCCTGAGGGTGGCAGATTATACTGGGGGCTGCAAGTAAAATCCGTCACTGGTTATGACCCATTCATAAATGGAGCCTTAAGTATTCAAACTCAATTCTCTTATCATTTTTGTTACACTGTTTAGTGTTCTCCATTACAAATGATCCTTCATATTTTCTGTATCTAATATAGAACCATACAGTATAGTACTTTATTTTTAAGAAAATCCTATTACCATTATGGGAGTGTACGGTGATCTTTGCCATTTAATTGCATGGTTTCCTATAGACAATGTACAGTTTTGTAAATAACTTATTTGCACAATATGCAAATTTTCCTAGGATTACTGTGTTCATTTTTCGCATAAAAATGATTGGTTACAGAAAATGTATCTTTTATGTACTATTTAATACAACAGACCTGCATTCGCTAAAGTAAAGAATCAGCAAATTTCACTTTATTTCAGTTCCACAGTTTTTGGGCTCCAGAGCTAGAACATTACAATTTGCATACATTTGCAGGCACTGCATCTATAACCTAGAGTCATTTTAAACAGCAAGTACTGTAATACCACTGACCTTAGCATATAACACTATTGTGTAGTGCTGAGCTTAATTAAGTAAGGGAGGAGAGTCAGTTCTCTTCAGTTTTGTGGGTATTGTAAAATGATATTACCTCTATGATTTATCAAAAAATGCAAGTTATGGAGTTTATCCATACTTATCCACTTTTATTATCTTGACTCTGGGAGAAGGCGTAGAGAGTGGGCAAGGCACTTTCATAATTTTAGCCCCACCCCCTCCATATGGACCGGTGATTCCTGTTTTTATCTCCCCTATTCTGCCTATGTCACTAGGAAACGGGACGGGATGCAGGAGTTCCAGCCACTCTTCTGGGGGTGTGGGGAGCTACCCGAAAAAACTGTGAGCCTCCCGCAGCTTCTGGGAGAGTAGCCTAGTATGTGTTTAGCATTCCTTTATGTTTATTCAAAATACAAATATGAAGCAACTATTTTTTTGGTGGTAAATTATAGTATACTAATGAGTTTAGTCCAAATACTGGTTGGTAATTCCGGTAGTAATTTCCAACTAAAAATATATATAGCACAGGACAGTCCTGCTGTAGCATAACATGCAGGGGCAAACGCAGGATTTCTAGAGGGGGTTTCCAACCACTTGATTTTAGAGCTGGTGTGGCCAGCCCATGAGGAGGGCACAATCTAGTATGCCTCATATTATACAAAGTGTGGTGTATGTAATATTTCAGATATACTGTATGCACTGCCAGGGATCATGGCAAGCTGTAAGATGCAGCAGTAGGGCCAGCCCGTCTGGGATGAATATGGCTTCTTTTTGTAAGTGGAGGTCATAAACCAAGTCCCCTGCTCTGAGGAGCATTGGAGAAAGTCCAGAAGTCTAGGGCAGCTGAGAAGAACCTAGCACTGCAGAGCCCTACACATATATGTACAGAAAAGGGTTGTGTATGCTGCCCTGGCACACAGAATGTCGGCAGTCGCAATACCGATGCAGGAATCCCGAGGGTTGAAATTCCGACGCCTGCAGGTAAGTAAACTAACCTTAAATCTATCCCTAATTCACCTTTTATGCAGCCTAACCCTAGCCCCCCGCTGTTGCAGCCTAACCCTAACTTTCCCCCCCACAGACTAACCCTAACCCCCAACTTGTGCCTAACCCTAACCTTAAAGCTTACCTTTGGGATTGCAAGCGCCAGGATTGTCTAGCCGGGCTAATAACCCTTGTTGGGATTCCGTCATCAGTATTGCAACCGCCGGCAGTGTGTGCGCTGGGAACTGAACTACATCCCACACTGGATAGTGCATGTAATATAGTATTAATAATGAAAACTTTAGATGATCTATAGAACTTTCTGTAGCAAACATATTTATCTCACATTCTGTAAATAACATAAGTAGTCAAGAAAAGGTTAAACATATAGTATCAGAATAAATATACATACATGACTGCTACTCTCTGGTCTCTCTGATGCAGTGCGCTGACTTAGCGCTCAGTTCCATACATATAGCAGACTTTAGGAGAAGCTGCTGCCACTGAGCTCTGGCCCTGATTCAGAGCCGGACGCTTTGACAGAGCGCTCGCTCTGAATCAGGGCGTCTTTTTTTTCTTTTATGGAGCGGCCTCCTGGCCGCTCGCATTGCTGTGGGCTGCCACCCACAGCTAATGCGAGCGGCCAGGATGATGGTTGCGATGGTCAAGACCATCGCGACCATCGAGCTTGCGACGAGACCCTTGTGGTAGGGTCTCGTGGCCGCAAGCCCCGGAGAGATTTCGGCTCAAACAGAGTGATGTCAGTTGGGCCGCCCCCCAGACGGTAGGCGTTCTCATGGGAACGCCTCCGTCTGGGCAGCCATCCCCCCGGACCGCCCACCAAAGGGGGCGTGCTGTCACTCAACATTGACAGCACGCCCCTTTGGTGCGAGACCCGGAGCGACGGATTGCCTGTCGCTATCTGGGTCTCGTACATGCGCACGAGGGAGCCAGCTCCGTCATGGGCATGCGCTCTGGGCAACCATTGACCCGGGTTGCGAGCGCTCAGGCCCTCTGTTCTGTTCCTTATACTGTATGTTATGACTATGCTACTGCTGATTCAAGCTGATGGCTGGGCGGGTGGGTTTCCCGGCAACTCAAGTTTGCATATATGCCCTTTTCTCAAAATTAATTCACATGAGAAAATGCCCACATACTACCTTGTTATACATGTGTGCAGTTTGAGGCAGGAAGAACAACAAAATAGTTCAAAATGATGGTGAGACAAAACGGTGTCAAGTTTAACTTTTAAATGTAGGCTATTACTCTATAGTCACTATTACAGAAATATAATGCTATTGCTTTTGTTTTTATATTATTCATTTGAATACAGTAGCTGTATGTAAAAAGCCACAGTGCTTCTACAAGATCCTTGCTCAGCTGTTAGCTCTCATTTAAAGCTTGCGCATCATAGGTAGTAGACAACAGCATCAGCTAATTATCCAAAAAGAAGCCCATACACAGCTATACCTACAGTAGTCAGTGCACCTGGCCGCCTGTGTCTGTGCATCTTTAAGGAGTTCTTGAGAGTCCTCCCTTCCTCTCATGAAGATGCTTGAATTACTATTTAATCTAACAGTGATAATGCAAATTGCTATTTTATTCATAAATAAAAGTAACCAACAGAAGCCAGTCCAGATATTGGAGCATGAATAACAAAAAAATAATATATATATATATATTCATCTATATATATATATATATAGATGAACATTGTGAATGATGACATAGTCATGTCAATGACAATTTATTCAAAATAGTGTATTAACATTCACTAAACCTAAAAAATTCACAAACATATATTGTATGTAACAATATTAGGATCTTATTTGAAGTCAATGTGTGATTATGCAGAAATAGAGGCATATATTTATCCTTCTGTATGTCCTATACACACCGCCATGTAAGTCCATTGAAGCACACTGCAGGTAGCCTCTCTGATCTGACATGCCTCATAACAGAACTGCACAACAAATGTAAATACAATGTCAAATCTCTAGTTCTGTCAAGATTCCCTATTGGAAATGTGATATACTGTACACATAAATTGCTGTGAATAACACACAATGCCTTTGAATGTCTTTACTTTTCAAATAAACAGAATAAAATTACCCTGTGGGACACTAGTGTTGTACTTATACAGTATCACCATGTAGTCCGATGTATACTGAAAGTTCCACTTGAACATAGAATAATATTTTTCTAAGTTACATGACTGTATGCTGTTAAAATAAATGTAACAACATATCTTTAATACTTTTCAAGTCCAAAATTCTGGTAATTAAACAATAAAATATTACATTTACAGTAAGCAACCCATTCTGTATAGCAAGATTATATTTAAAGTGTTATTGAAGACGGATACACAGTTGTGTTATATTATTATGTAGATGTTTATCTACAGTCCCTGGTTATGAGGTTTTTCTGTGATTTGTGCTTAGCCTGGCTATTAGGCTGCCATTCAACCTTGGCTGTTTCTCATAAATAACACCTTATCGACTTCAGTGATTGGCAGCAGAGGACAGAGACAAGTTTAAACCCTTGATATTAACACTGCTTGATACATAATGATTTAAGATTACTAATCTCCTTGTGTAGCCCCATATCCTTCACACTTATTTATAAAAAATACAGAGCCAATATAAAATATTTGATCTCTTTCTTTTTCTATCTATCTATATAACTGCAATACAAAGTAAGTTTCATGATGACTTCATAATGAACAACCGCCAAAGCTCTTCAATAAGTTTTTTTTATTTAATGTTAGACCTTCATAGATTAAGATCTATTATGGTACAATTCACAGCACAATAATTATAGATAGAAGAGAATCACTTTATATGTTGACTTAATACAAAATTTAAAGCAGTCATTAGTTTGCAATATGTATAGATAAACACTTTTTTTCCCGTTCCATTCCATACTGCCTGGCTAGTTGATATCTTATTGACAGAATTGGTTGGATTTGTAAAGTGCCTAGTATTTAAGCATCTAAACATTTCTAAATAACGTAGCTTGCAACCAGCTGTCATTTTTGGAACTGCTGCATAAGATACTCATTGGAGACGTAATATCAATTTACCTTGTGCCAACTGGTAAAAGCGCAATCATTTGTGAGTGAATTCTCCAAATTATGCTAAAGAGGAGTTGTTGAACTGCAGTGTCATGGGTAACTTCTAAGTAAATAATTATAGTCTCAGTAGCAGTTTCTCTACTAAATGTTTAGTATTTTGGCATATGGTCTAATTGTATAAAGATCCTTTACATACTCTATAATGATTATTCAATTATTTTAATATTTCGCAGGGCATTTATACTGGACACCTATTTTGTTGTATATAATAAAAGTAATAGAGAATATATTGTATTATTATTATTATTATTATTATTAAGTATTATATTACAAAAATAGTACAGGGAAATCATGTAAGCAAAATGCTTTCTAAGCTACAATTGCTTTCATGCAGCTGCATGTTACAATGGCATATGGTCAGTGCGATAACAGGTACTGGGAACCAGCTACACAAGTTTTACCCTTCTTCTTGTGCCAGTCACAATAGTCTGTAACAGTTATAGCTGCTGTACATTTGAATCAAACTGATTGCATAAGAATTTGATCAATGGTTGCATTTGGGTGATCTAAAATGACTAATTTTAGCCCAACCTCTAGATTCAATGACTAGATCTACCACATAACAACCACTTGTTTTTATGAATAATAATCATTAATACATAATGCCAGTTGTCCCAGGCTGATGGGACTGTCCCATGATTTACGTGGGGGGATTGGAGGATAGATAGTACTGTATTCCCCTACCTCACACAGCAGATACAGTTGCCTCCAATACATGAGGCAATGACATGAGGTTTCTGTAGCCAAGGAGGTATTATCACTTCAAGAACATGTTTATACCCACTATCACATGCCACGTACATGGCACACCATAGCTGTGCCCCGTATCCTGATTCCAGGATCACTAAAGTTGGAAAGAATAATGAATCCCAATAATAATCACTAGTATAATAATAAGTGTTTTAAAGCAGAAAATATTATTAGGAGCACAAGTTCTTATCATTACATTTCAATTAACTATTTAAAAAACAAAAACTAAAAAAAAATAAAAATAATAATTGCTAAAACCAAACAAAAAAACAGCTACAGAAACATTAAGGGGGAAATGTATCAAACCTTTGAGATAGGTAAAAGTGAGAATTTGCCCAAAGCAGCAAATCAGATTCTGTCATTTCATAGACTGTGTTAGATAAATGACAGAAGCTGATTGGCTGCTTTGGCAACTTCTCCACTTTATCTCTCACCAAGTCTTGATACATTTCCCTTAAATGACTTTTGAAACCTTTGGTAAACTATGCTAAGGGGCCTTGGGACTGTGGAAAGGAAGGTGCTGCCCATAATAATTATAGTCTGTAATTGTTCTAATATTCAGAGAAATAAGTAAACATATGTTTGGTTACTGTACGTTACACTATCTTTTGTGTGTGCTCTGCCTGATTGCACTGAAATGAAAACCTCAGATGTATTTTACACTCAGAGTAGAAAAACGAGTAAGGCTTGCGGGGATAGGAGTGTTCCCGCACATGCATAGTAGAACACAAAATGGCGGTTTTTGGATATGTCTAATTGATAGGTTAGGGTATATAAGTGCAGTACAGTCACCCTGCAATCATCCTTCCGACAAAGTCCTCCTATTATTGCCTTAGAAACTAAACGTTTTGAGGATGCAGTGACCTCCGCTACTTACAACCAGCTGACATTTTCACATAAGCTTTTTTGAAACTTTTTTAATGTAATTACCCATTCTTATGTGTGTATGTGTTGTGTATAAATAAATATGTTTGAAATACTACACTATGAGAGTGTTCTTCTCTCCCTCCCTACTATCATCACTGGAGCGAACAATTCTGCATACTGCATGTGATAGAGAAATCGCTGGATCCAGGAAAAGACACTAATCAAATGCCTATATAAATAGGTATACAAGGGGGAAGCAGTCGGGAAGCCGAAGGACGCAATCCCGACCGCCGGCTTCCCGACTGTCTAATCCCGGCAAGGTACAAATGACAGGCGTCGACATCCCGACACCTGTCATTTTACCTACACCAGGAGCCCGATGCCCAGCATCCCGATCGAAGATAAGCCGGGAGCAGGGCACGGACAGCCGCGTGGGGGGGAAGGTTAGGTTTAGGTCTCCCGGGGGGGACTTAGGGTTCGGCACCCCCCCCAGGAGGGTTAGGTGTAGGCTAGGGAAAGGGGGGGGGGTAGGGTTAGGCACCCCCAGGGGAAGGTTAGGGTTAGGCACCCCTCCCCTGGAAGACTTAGGTTAGACAGCGGTGATGGGGGTTAGGTTTAGGCACTTAGAAGGGGGATTAGGGTTAGGTACTGGGGGGGTGGTTAGGGTTAGGCACCCCTAAGGGAGGGGGAAAGATTAGCGGTACTTACCTTTAGCAGCAGGCAAGATCTTCACCCCTGCCGGGCATGTGCTGTCGGGATTTGCGGTCGGCGGTAATACATACCGATCCCATACATGGTACGCATATTATTATTAAGCAGTGTACCATATTTATAAGATTTACTATACTATATGGCACTTGTTCTCACCCTATTTCATAAATCCTGGGACCTTGCAACAACGGTCTTATTGGAGAACATTGCGCTGCCACCGTGAGAATGTGATTGTAGTTGGATAGACTGATTTACCAATAAACATTGATTTATACAGATATCCACTTGAGGTTTAGCGCTTGTAAAGTACCATCTTCTACTATATATATATATATATATATATATATATATATATATATATAAAGTTTGGACACACCTTCCCATTCAATGTTTTTTGTTAATTTAAATTGTTTTCAACATAGTAGATTAATACTGAAGACATCAAAACTATGTAAGAACACATATGGAATTATGTTGTAAACAAAAAAGTGTTAAACAAAGCAAAATATGTTTTATATTTTAGATTCCTCAAAGTAGCCCCCTTTTGCTTGGATGACAGCTTTGCACAATCTTGGCATTCTCTCAATCAGCTTCATGAGGTAGTCTCCTGGAATGGTTTTCCAACAGTCTTGAAGGAGTTCCCAGAGGTGCTAAGCACTTGCTGGCTGCTTTTCCTTCACTCTGCGGTCCAACTCATCCCAAACCAGCTAAACTGGGTTTAGGTCGGGTGATTGTGGAGGCCAGGTCATTTGCCGCAGCACTCCATCACTTTCCTTTTTGGTCAAGTAGACCTTATATAGCCTGGAGGTGTGTTTGGGGTCATTGTCTTGTTGAAAAATAAATGATGGTCCCAGTAAGCGCAAACCAGATTGGATGGCATGGGTAGCGTTATTATGTCATAGTCGACGTTTCGGGGAACGTGTCCCCTTTCTCAAGACAACATAAGACTATTTGTGGGGAGCAATACCCCTTTGGAGGGCACCAGAGCATTAGCAATTCAAAGGACTGGTGAGTGCCGGGTTCTATTTGTATTATATATATATATATATATATATATACACACACACACACACAACTAAAATATGTTGTGAAAGCAAACTGCAATTACAGGCTTGGCTTTAAGAGTATGCATTTACCCAATGCCCAGATTCTATAGCTATTTTTCATTTTTTAATGACCAATACAGAACTGTTAAATATAAAAATGAAAAAGTATATTTAAGAAATATATAGACCATTGCAGGAATGGCTGTAACAATGATTACCAACACCTGCTGGTCTCCCTGGAATTCTCTTTTATCAAGTTAATTTAGTAAGCTGAGAAAGCCTGACACATATTCCAATAAGTGCCTCTTCTTATTAGTGAAGAAACCCATGGATTTTGGAAGGCCTTTAACCTTTTGTATAATTTAAAGGTAGCTGAGAGAATAGCCTAGAATCCCAATAAAGTCCCATTGTTTTAAGTACTCTGCAGAAAGTATCAATAAGTTTTCTGCTGATGCAGCACATGTACAAGAGCAATTCTGGTTTTCTTGACTTAAACAGTATAATTTTGATATATTTGCTGTTAATCAGCTCTTACCGAAGATTTTTAGCAAATTCTACATAAATCAAGTCAATTATGTCAGCAAAAGCCATATTTATACAGTTAAGTGTTATCAGTTGTATAATCAAACTGTTCAATTGAGGGCTACTTATCCAAGATGGAAAATAGTACTCAACGAGGAGAAAGCCATTAATCATTAGAGGTTTATTTGTTTTATAAAATGTTTTATGTTCAATGTGATGAGTGAATGTGATACAATAAAAGTGAAAAAAAATGATTCTTACTTGAAATGGGACAAAATTTACTATACAAAATATAATATCTTGCAGATGCTTTTAAGGAATGGCTGCACCTCTTCAAGTATCTCTATGTTTGTGTGGGGCCGAACTGGAAGCTGATCCCTTTCCTCTGTACTTGGGCAGTGTGGCAGAATCATATCTGCTGAGAGATCTGGTTGGCCACAGTGCTGGTGTGTGTGTGTGTGTGTGTGGCCAATAGGATTGGCTATGCACCATTGGGTGCCCTTTGCAGAAGCTGCCACCTCTGAGGTGGGCATGCCTGCACCATCTTAGGGGCGTTGTTAAGCCTCTCTAACAGTCAAGCACAAATTTATTAATGCCACTGAATAAAACATTTAATTTTATAAATTATATTTACTTTTGTAAATAATATGTACAAACATAAGATTGTGATTGACACTGCAAAGCAAACAAATATTTATAATTGTTTTACTATTATTATTCTGGCCATCTCTGTCCATATGCTTTCCACCAATAACCTCACCAATTTAATAAAATGATCTCTCCTCTTGTGCTCTGTAGAACTGACTGCATACTGATACAAGAATAGGCTGCATAGTACACTTGATGCAAGTTTTAAAAGCCTGATCATTAAAGATCACATTAGCTGAGCAGCAATGTTTGAGAAGTCAGCTTACATTTATCAGCTGTCCTGTCATATACGGATTATCTGTGCTGTTGCATCCAGAGACAAAGACCAAACAATATTGCATCTTCAATTCTACATCCTCCAAAACAAAACAAGGGGCATAGTTAAGGCTAACTGAGCTGTAATAATGTGATTTATGAACTAGTTTGACAAATGAATCCCATCATTTCACAATTCTCTGTAAAACTAATGTGTTACCTGATTTCAGAGTGAAAACATCTATTTGTATGGAATCAGTGCTCTGAGTAGTTGATCCTTTCAAGTTACTGATTATCTAAGAGCTCTGCCATGCAAATATACTTTATAATTTAGGTTCAAGCAAGTGAGCAATAATAACCTCACCAAACTGTGAGTTTACTGTTTAGCATAAAAGATTAGCAGTAAAGCCTTGTGCTTGACCAAGATGACAGTGCTTAAACATGTAATACATTAGAAAATGTGCTTTCTGGTGCCAAGTAAACAGGAATATTGTCTATTTAAGTATATTAAGAACATTTTCTTTTGCATTAAAAATGTAATTACAAGACAATGCTTGATTGATCTTCAGTGACCAATGGAGGCATAAACATAAATAATTAATGAAAGGTAAAATTGTACTGTAGTAGCCCTGCTACTTTATTTTTCTATTACAGGAATAAAGAATAAAGTACCAGCTAAAATAAATCCCAACGCATATACATGCATACCTCTCATCATCAAAGGTTGCATCCCAGTATGGGGGGCATGGCCATATCGTGCAGGGGGAGTGTTCACATGACTGAGAGGGTGTATCCCTACCACCAGTGCCAACCATCTTCTGTAAACATTTAAGTGCCATGTGCACCATCGCCAGTTGGGCTTGGCACCCCTACACTGTAGCTCTGCTATGCAGAGCAGGTGATGATGACAATAACTCCCCTACTGCCTGATGATAGAGACAATACAGTCCTGTTCATGAGAGCAGGACACACCCTTACATAGGTACTCTCCTCGTGGCATCAGGATGGTAGAAATGTATGTATATGTGCTGCATGGCTGCGCTGCAATAAGTGGCATACTATACTAGCTGCATTGCTACAATTCTTACTATACACCGTTATACACCATCTCATTATTGCAAATAGCTGAGCAACCAATCATGTGGCAGTACCACAATGCATAAAAGCATGCACAAGAAGTTGTTTTCAGAACAACTTCTGATCCCCTGGGAATTTCATGAACAGCACTTTCTAGAGTTTACAAAGCATTGTGCACAAAACAACTGGGTTTAGAGGAGAATGGCAGGACTAGTTCAAGCAGACAGGAATGCCACAATAACTCAAATTACCATGCGTTACAACAATGATTTGAAAAAGAGCATCCCTGAATGCTCAGCGCATCAATCTTTGAGGTAGATGCTCTACATTAGACATTAGGTTCCATTCCTGTCAGTTAAGAACAAGAAAACTGAGACTGCAGTGGGTACAGATTGGAAAAAGTCACTTGGTTTGCCTATGCAGATGGTAGGGCCTTAATAACCTCAATCAATGGATCCATCCTGCCTTGTTTTAACAATTCAGGCTGATGGTGGTGTAATGTTGTATAAAATGGTTTATTGTCCCACATTAGGTCAATTAATACCATTTAGCATACCTACGAAAATCTCTCTCTGTAGCTCTAGTGGTATGCAGCCCATAGGATACACGGGCTAACTCCATCTGGAGATGGTGTTAGTTAATGGGGCCAAGCTCCATTTGGTAAACTTAGCAAAAGAGCTGCCTCCATATTGTTTTTGTGATTTTTGCAGTTTAAAATGGAAAACCACCGTAGATTTCTCCAAAATCTGCTGCCGGCCTTTGTACATACATTCATGGACACTTTATATTTGCTGCTACCCCTGAAAACTGGTGTTTTTGTAGTATATCCCACAAATATTAATTGATAAATAGGCCCCTTTGTTTGTTTATTTATATGGCTGACCCTTTCATCCTCCCAAATACTTGCTCACATAATTTTTATTCACATACACAAAGCAATGCTTCTGATGTGTCTGTTCTAGTTCACCTATTGTAAGGTCAGTAGAAGCAGTTCTGGACAGGGTTGTGGAATACAAAAGGCCACAATTTAAGGAAATGTTTCATCAGGAAGATTTGGATATTTCACTTAATGAGAAATAGGGTAATATCTTTATTAAATTCCTTGACCAAAATATGTGGACATTAAATGATTGCAATCTGTAATTCTCTAAAGGAGGAATCAAAACCTAAAACCAACCGGCACTGATGAAGCTGTCCCAGGACATAGCTGCTTGCAGATGCATTGCCCTGTCTCAGCAGGAGGCCCATGTCACACTATAAAACCTCAGTGGGATGAGTGTTACTCAGACGGCTGCTGTATAAGTGTCATTTTGTGAACTTGTTTCTCTTTGGATAGGTTTATTTGAATATTTTTCCAAGGGAAAATTGCCTGCAAGTCTTACTGTCCCTATTCATTATTCTAGTGGAACAGTACAATGAAATACCAGATGTATTCCACTGGGGGAAGGGGAGAAATATGGTTAGTGTGAAATTAACATTTTTAATTAAAATGCTTCTAATTGATATTGGTCCATTTTGTTTATGATGAATCACAACTGCAGCTGGAAGTATGTTTTGAAACAATAATTCATTTGTCTATATCAAGAAACAAAGCTTAAATTAACTCCACAAGTGGTGAGTGTAATGTTAGTAATCTGAACCTGAGCCCAAGCTTGTTTCATGTACCAGAATAATGGATACTTCTTAGCGGTGTCCGCAGAAAACAGTTCAGTATTATACAATGTTCTAAAACTGAAATGGTATAAATCTTAAAATGGAATGCGTTAACAAAAAAAATAAAATAAATGTTAATCATCTTTGGGTGAAGAAATCCTTGCTACACTTGTATAAAGTAAGGCTGAGCTAATCATCTTTGGGTGAAGAAATCCTTGCTACACTTGTATAAAGTAAGGCTGAGCTAATCATCTTTGGGTGAAGAAATCCTTGCTACACTTGTATAAAGTAAGGCTGAGCCAGATTACCAGGATACCTGAACAAGAAATTAATTTAGGCCCTAGTTGAATTATTCTTATTATTATCCTTTATTTATATGGCGCTACAAGTGTTCCGCAGCGCCTTACAAAGTACATAAATAAGTAAACAAGAAACCAGTGACTTACTGTACAATACAATGCAGGACAAGGACATGGTTTATACACATTGCTGCATAACTGATAATAACACTCAAGTAAGCAACCAAGTGATAGGTGCCCAAGTGGGGAGGAATAGATTAAATATAAGTAAGGAGAAGCACAAGAGGGTAGAGGGCGCTGCTTGTGAGAGCTTACATTCCAATGTGGAATGATTGGGAACAACACATATCTGTCCATTCAATGCATAGGCTGAGTGGCTGGATGAACAGAGGCGCCAAGAGGGTGAGGGGAGCGGGTACTAATTTTTTTCGGTGCCACCCCCCCTCCCTCTCCCTTTCAGGAGCCCAGCACACGTGTGAGACTGGTCTCAGCAACAGTCTCCTCTGCCTGTGAGAGGGAGTGATCACACTGATTGCCCCCCCCCCCCCTCCGGATTTCTGCCAGGCTGAGGGGCTCACTGCAGCCCCACTTCTCTGCGTTCTTTTTTTTTTTTAAGGGGGCATGGGCATGCCTTCCTTGATTAGGCCACACCCCTTCCCCCCTGTGGATGAAATGTGACAGCACTCTGCACATTGCATCAGCAGTCATCTGGGTTGTTTTTGGATGCTCATGCTGAGTTATATAAAAAGCCAAACATTATATAAATACAGTCAAATGTGAGTTCTCTAGTTTTTCGGTAATTGCTGCCCACCACATTCATGTCCAGTTTCATCCCCTCAGTTCTCTGGCCATGTCTCCCCAATACTATTGGCAACGGTTGCTCAGCTACCGGGGAGATAGAGACCAGATATCGTTCCAGCAAAGTTTAGCTCGTCATAATGGCTGACGAAGGAGGTCCACATTGCCCACAAAAGTCCTCATAAAGAGTTGGAAGTAAATCATGTGTATGAAGAGTTTTTGTAAAACATGCATATATTTGCTTGTGTGCACAGTTGTATACATTTTGTGATGTAACAGCATCTGCATGTGCATCTGGTTTTCTACTAATCATCGTCATAGGAACCTACACTAGGTGCAAAAAAATATGCCTCCAAAAAGGCGTATACAGTATTGGCTTAAGGTGATCTCTGTATAGGTAGTATTTAAGTGAACGTGTCACGCTGAACTATGCCTATTGAATCCACCAGTAAACCAAGTTATGTCTGTTTTTTTTAAATCAAGTGATTTTATTGAAAGTTTTCCAAAAAACAAACAAAACAAAAAAAATCAGACCATCATGTACAAGAGCTGACAAGTGTTGATATAGTTACAAAATGCATCAACTGCATTATAGCAGGAATATATACAAAAACAAATTAAAATGACTTACAAAATTATTAAAAAGGAAGAAAGGTGAAGAAGTAGCAGAAGAAGACTGGCGTGTGGGGACGGCAAAAAGCAAGGAAGACAGAACTAGGATGGGGAGCAGAGGGTAGAAAAACTTAGAAGAGAGAAATCAGAGGCAGACCTACGAAGTGCCAAACCAGACCAAGACCATCTATCCCATAAGTTATGAAACTTCTGTACTGCATTTCTACTGGTATACGCATAGCATTTACTATCAATCGTGTCATAATAAGGGCCAGTCACTTGTGAACACTTGGTAGCTCAGGAGCAAACCACATTCTGGCAATAATTACTTTGGCCAACATAGACAGTCCCATAACATAATTGTACATGGTAACATCAATGAATTCTTCTATATAAAGCTCAAATAGACATAGTCTAGGGTCAGCAGAGGTAAACATACATTATGGGCAGTATAGCAGTATATTTAATATCAGACCAGACCTTAATACCAAAAGTACTGAGTATTGGGACTAGTCGAGAGCAGGTGCCAAAAATCACAGACAGGTAGCATGTTCACGAGCACCAATCTTGACTAGCCTTGCAGGTAGATTCAGGCTGGCCTGCCAGGGAAATCACTGGTGTGCTCCCCTGCTTTGGAGCTATGACCACTATGATTGTGGGTTGGGGCCCATGTAGGGGTGGGCATGTCCCTATACTACATGGTTCACATTTAGGTGGGATGTAATCAGCATCCCGGCACTCCAGATTCCGGTGGTCAGAATTCCGGTGCCCGGATCCCAACAGCAGTCAGAATCCTGGCTCCAGAATCCTGACTGCTGACATCCCGAACGGTATGTATTAGGGTTATGTTTAAGGTTAGGGTAAGGCACTATAAGAGGGTTAGGGTTAGGCTAGGGTTAGGCTGTGGGGGGTTAAGGTTAACCTGTGGGAGAGGAGGATTAGGGTTAGGCTGCAGAAAAGGTAGGTTAGGGTTAAGGGGAGGGTACTTACCTGCATGCATCGGGATTCTGACAGTCAGTATGGCGCTGTTGGTATTCTGGCCGCTGGCATCCCGAACGCTTGGATCCCGACCGCCTTGATCATGTACCCAACCCATCTAGGTTTCTACAGTTGCTGCTGTGTGTCTGTACTGCTGAGTAGGGTGCAGGAACTCAGGAAATCTATTCTCAGCATTGTCTGCTCAGCTGTGCTATGATTGGCTGAGTGACACATCACACACTGTCACTCTGGCAATCAGAGCACAGACATGCCCCCATCTCATACTGCTCTGCTGTGAATGGAAGAAGCAAGCTGGGAGAGAAGCTACTGGGTGCTGCTCTTTTGCATCTAGGTGGTGTCTGCGGAAATTCACACTATGGCCCTCATTCAGAGCCGTTCGCTATTTGCGGTCGTTCGTTTAAAAACAAGGGGTGGCTATTCAAATGATCCGTACGCACATTGTAGTCTGTTCACACCTCTAAGTCTGAACGAGCGAGCAAAACATACGCTCGTTTATTTGTTAAAAACGCCCCCTGGCCGCTCGCATCCTACGTCATGTCCGCTATTTATTAGATTAATCGAGTACATCGACCAGCGTATGAACTGCTCGCTATTCTTGTGGTTGGTGTTTGCTACCACAAATTTGCGAGCAGTTCTGGCTCTAAAATAACCCAGTGACGTGGTCAATGACGCTGCTGTTTTAAATATACACACCCATAAAACGCCCGTTTTGACCTTTAAGCACGCCTGCGTTCGGATCTCCACTCCCCATTTTCAAGCACCATCCCCTGTTACCACCCACATACGCCTCATTCTGTCACTCAAAATAGCAGGCACTCGCTATATAGCGTACAAACGATTTTCGGCCGCACTGACTGGTTCGCGCATGCGTACTAAAAACCGTACGCATGCGCAGATGTGCAAACATCGCTCAGAACGAGCGTACTGCCGCTAACGAGCGGCTCTGAATGAGGGCCTATGTTCTGGAACAGATCCAACAAGAGGTCAGTACAATTTCCTGCAGCCCTGGGAGTAATTTTCTGTAGTCAGACTGGTGTAAGTACAATGTTCTGCAACCCTAGTGATGTGAATGCAATCTTCTACAGCCCTGGAAGTAATGTCCTGCAGCCATACTGTTGTGAGTGCAATGTCCTGAAGCCCTGGGAGTAATATCTTGCAGCTATACTGGTCCTGGGAGTAATATCCTGCAGCTATATTGCTGTGAATGCAATGTCCTGCAGTCATACTGGTGTCAGTGCAATGTCTTACAGTCTTGTGAGTAATGTTTTGCAACCCTGGGAGTAATGTCCTGCAGTCATACTGTTGTGAGTGCACTGTCCTGCAGCCCTGGGAGTAATATCCTGCAGATATACTGGTGTGAATGCAATGTCCTGCAGTCATACTGGTGTCAGTGCAATGTCTTACAGTCCTGGGAGTAATGTCCTGCAGTCATATTGTTGTGAATGCACTGTCCTGCAGCCCTGGGAGTAATATCCTGCAGATATACTGGTGTGAATGCAATGTCCTGCAGTCCTACTGGTGTCAGTGCAATGTCTTACAGTCCTGTGAGTAATGTTTTGCAACCCTGGGAGTAATGTCCTGCAGTCATACTGTTGTGAGTGCACTGTCCTGCAGCCCTGGGAGTAATATCCTGCAGATATACTGGTGTGAATGCAATGTCCTGCAGTCCTACTGGTGTCAGTGCTATGTCTTACAGTCCTGTGAGTAATGTTTTGCAACCCTGGGAGTAATGTCCTGCAGTCATACTGTCATGTATACTTGGGAGAGATGACCTGCAGTGCTACTTGTTTTGCTGTGCTCAGTGTGCTCATGGCATCAGTGCGATGTTCTGCAGTACTTTGTATAGTGATATTAGTGCAATAGCCTGCAGTAATTCTTATACTGGTAATACTATTACTGTATGTCCTGCAGCTCTAACAGTAATGTCCTGCAGTGCTACTCGTGGTTATGATGGTAGTACCTGCAGTGTTCTCCAATACTTTTCCAAAAACTTTTCTTTATTGAATTCTTGTGATTTGCTGGTATTTATGTCAGGTTGTGTATGGGATCCCGGCGATCGGGATGCCGCCGGTTAAAATACAGACAGCGGCATCCCAACAGTCAGAATCCCAACACCATCAGGTAGGTACCCTAACACTAACCCCTACCCCTAACCCTCCCTCCCGGGTAACTGAATCTAACCTCCCCCTAGTGCCTAAACCTAACCTCCCCACTCCCTGCACCCTAAACCTCACCCTTTAGTGCCTAACCCTAACCCTCCCCTTAGTGCCTAACCCCTAACCCTCCACCTAACCCCAGATACTTACCTTTGGGATTCCGGTGCCTGTATTTTGACTGTCGGCATCCCGCATGCCCGGATGCTGACTACCTCCCATTTATGTCATGCAGTACTGTTCTTGTGACATGATGTGTGCTGTGTAATGTATTATATCATATGTATAAATTACTACATGTATAATGTGATATATTTATATTTGTTATGTATGGTTTGTTATATTCAAAATATACTAAAGGGGCCATTATGTTGCATATGATAAATGGTGCTCCAGCCAATCAGCTCCCAACTGTCATCTGTTTGAAAAATTACAATTGGGAGCTGACTGGCTTGTGCACCATTTATCATATGCAACAAGTTTTATCACTCGTTATGTTTTAAATACTATACTGATGGGGACACATTATATTAAAAAACTAAAGGGGCTACATATGATTACTATTCTAATAAAGTGGCGTATATTATATTCCTATTATTCTAATGAAAGAGGCACATATCATTTTAGTAGATTAAAAGGCGGTACAGAGTATATTATTATACTTAAGGTGGCACATATTATTATTCTATAGAAGATTATTGTTATTAGACTAAACTGGGCACAGATAACATTTATTAGATTAAATTGGGCACAAGAATCTGAGTCTGTATAATATTATCCGTTTCCTTTGTGGGATGGTCATGCCCCTCCAGTTGATGACCACACCCACCCAATGGCTGGTCACACAACATGCAGACATAATTTATTGTCGAGCATGTCCAGCTCAGGATAAGAAGTATCAGGTACCCGTGCCGAAACTAAAGGGAGAGGAGATATGGCCACTAACAGAGACCCGAGCCGCCGGAGAGGAATATAAAAGGCGAACCCAGGATATAAAACTGTGGACTGATTCCAAAACCTACCAAGACCTCCAGAGATAACCCCACTTGACAGCATCAAAAGACACCGCCACTGCCCTTGACTCCTCCCTACGAGACATCTAGAGATGGTAAAATAATAGAGATTCTGACTTACCAGGCATAAAACCGATCTGAGCAGCATGCACAATAGTAGCAATCACAAAATTAAGTCTCATAGCCAACATCTTAGGGAGAATATTAACATCAGTGATAAGCAATGAAATTGGAGGATACGAATGCGTCAGTAGGGGGTTCTTTCTAAGCTTAAAAGGCATTACAATTAGAGCTTTAGACATGGAGGGAAGCAAAGTCTCAGCCACTATTAAAGCAGTATAGGTCTCAAGGAGGCAGAGAACAAAGAAGTATTTACATTTCTTATAAACCTCCTCAGGGACCCCATTAATTCCAGGGGGTATATTTACTAAAGTGCAGTTTTTAGAAGTGGAGATGTTGTCCTTAGCAACCAATCAGATTATAGCTATTATCTTCTGAAAAGTGCAAGATAAATGTTAAGTAGAATCTGACTGGTTGTTATGGGCAACATCTCCACTTCCGAAAACCCGCACTTTAGTAAATATACCCCCAGGAGCCTTGGAGATGGGAAATTAGTTAAGGACAACGTCAAGCTCCTCCTCGGTAAAGGGGATATCCAAAAACTGGACATCATCTTCCGACAAGCAGGGTAAATTAATATTTGCTAAACAGTTGGGACACAGACTATGGAGCCTTGGTAGCGTACAGGAGCATTATTTCAAAAAGCCATTAGCTATACCCCCTACCAAGAAGTGCATCACATTAAAGAACAACTGAGACAGATTAAGATGCTCCCTCCTTCCGCTAAAAAGGCAAGATAACTGTCCCCAGCATCCGCTTGGAAATAGTGTAGGTGATGGGAAAACAAGAGCCTATGCTTAGACTTGTCAAACAGGTAGTTCAACTCTCCCTTTAAGTATGAAATGCATATGACTCTACATTGCTCATACTTGCGTGTGCCCATTTTTAGAAAATACGCAGTGTGGATTCATGCATAATACACTCAGCAAATGGGCATCCATTCAATTTTGCATCAGACCCATAATGTATAGTTAGACTACTGTTTTCCCAGCACAAAAATTAGGTACATCTCTAGAGATAATTAGGTTTAGGACTCACATGGAGTTCTACCTAATTATAGGTGGAATTCATCATTCCACCTCTCCATAAGTATCTATTCCGAAAAGCAGACCACATGACAGATTAGAAAAAAAAAAAAAACTTTTTTTTTCAAAACTTTCTTGGGCTCTGCTGGGGAGCACACATGTCCGACCAGCCTCCGGAGCCTGAGGACGGAGCAGAGCGCCGGAGGGACTCGTCGGGGGACCTGCACACGCGGATACAGGTAAGTCGATTCTGCTATTCGCCACCTCACAGTGGCGAATAGTAACTGCATCAAATTCCGAAAATTCATAATTTTCGGAATTTGATGAATACCACAATTTCCACATCCCCATACTAATGTATGGGGAGTGTGGAAATTAACGCAGGGGAACTTAGCAAGGAGATATCTGTGATATCTCCTGTGCTAAGTGGCTACATGAATACCAAAATAACATTATTTAAGGAAAATGTCCTTAAAAACGTTATTTTAGTGTTGATGAATAGGCCCCTAAGTGTGGCTCATCTAACAAGCAATATAAACCGTTTACAACATTTTATTTAATTGATCTACCAGCTATTCCATAAACTACAGAATGTTACTGTGGTCAAAATATTTGTTATTATAGATATAATGTGGTTCAGTTATGTCAGTAAAGGTGTGTGCAGCAATGTATAAGCTATTCCCCTGTACTTTCATATGTCTGCTGAAGTGCTCTCCCTGAAAGATTCCCCCCACTGTGTACTGATTTGGTCAGGAAGATTGTGTCTTTTACAAAGAAAGATAAGCTTTTTATTACAGGACAGACTGATGGGGGCAGATAGCTTATGCATAAATTTCTAGTGATAATTAGGCGCATGACTGCACTTACAGTGGATTGCTAACATTGCATTTTGTTATGTGCACATGATATTAAAATGAAGTATGAAACTTGAGATAGGAGAATTTTGATTTGGTTACATAATCTTTGCGGTGCCACAGGGATTTTGCACTTCAGAAAATCTTTTGATTTTAACATGACTTTGAAAGGAAGATATACAGTACTTTCAATGGGAAATCTATTCTAGACACTTAAGATAAAGAAGGTACATAACTAATCCAACTAAACAGATACATTTAAATGATAAAATACCTAAACATATTTAAAATAAGGACAACTCAAAATCCCCATACTCAGGGCCGCAACCAGGCATGTGTGAGCGGTACTGCTGCTGAGGGCACAGGAACTAGGGGCAACACCATCACTGCCTCTGTATTTGGCTTGCAGGATGCCTGAAACAACTCCCTGCAGCTTGGAGAGAATCCTTAGAATGCGCAGCTCTGTTCTCTTGTTATGACATCATGTCGTGACATGTGCAGGTCAAGGATGACCCAAGGTGCACTATGGCCAAGATACGGCCCTGCCTGCACTGTATAGTACCTCATTGAAGGTTGAATGACCAGTATACTAGGAGTTCAGAAAAATATCATATGAATGTTGGGGATAACATTTGTTACTAGACAATGGGTACTTATAATCAACATATCAAATTTAGGTAAGTATTACACATTGGAATGCGTTCAAGGTGGAGTAAATGCACAAATCTATGCAATAAGACTAGATATGATTTGCTATGTAATGGCCAGCTGCCAATAACCCCAAAGCACACTTGTGGAATTTCAGAGAGCTCATCCAGACATCCAAGATAGTAGGCCAGCCTCCCAAATACATCTACTTCCCTAATGAAGTGGGTGGTCTGGGGGCTTAATGACATGATTCACTGTGAATTGTGTCAGTGTGGCTCTGTTGCCACTGTCCAGTGCAACATATCAGAGAATTGACCAGGGAAGGGAGGGGGGGTGAGGGCGGCAGGACTACGCATAACACACAATACTTCCCACATGTGTCTGACCTCTTGGATCTGCCTAAGGAGCCTATTTATCAATCTTGTTTTTACTAACTTATTGTGAAAACTGGTATTTTCACACTATTTTCCCTTTATTTTACTGTCACTTAAATGTATCAAAAAGCTTTTGGAGCAGTTTTCGTAAAAAAAAACTAATTATAAGCCCTTAAAATTTCATTCTTTTAGTAAGCAGATCACATTTCCCATACAAGTAATGGAAAATGCAATATGTTTCAGAATTTACTAAAAGAAATTGTAAAAAAAATACCAGGAGGGAGCCCTTCAATAATAATACTATCTGGAAATTGCATTATGCAGGGTTTCACCTATTCCTGTTCAGCCTTCCCTGCCTGCTGACAGGGAAAGCAGAGTCCAGATCAGGCTTCTGTAATCAGCCATGTCTGTCTGATACCACAGGTTGATCACAAAGAACAAAAAAAAGTAAAAATAAAAAATTAAATTACACTTACTTGCACCAGGGGCCGGTGATTGATGATCTTTGAGCTATTCTGTGACCCAGTCAGCTGATCGCAGTGCTCCTTCTGAAACCCCAGTCATCTGCTCTGTGCTGTGACCTGAGATGCAGTGAATTTCTGACCAGCATCTCAGTTTACTGCGCAGATCAGCTGACCGGGGGCACAGAGGGGCCTGATTCAGAGTTGGGAATAGAGAGAGATATCTCTCTCAACTGATCATCTTGGTGAAACCATGCTGCACTGCAGGTGGGGTAGATTTAAAATGTGCAGAGAGATTTAGATTTGGGAGGAGTGTTTCCAAACTGACATCTAAATTGTAGAGTAATCATAAAGCTGTGCAGTATTTGTGGGCTACATGCAAAAGCAGCCACTATTTACCCTACATGTAAAAAAAGTATGTATGTACCCCTTGCATTGCAATATGGTTTGTCCAGGTTCACAGTTGAGAGAGATATCTCACTCTATTCCCAAGTCTGAATCAGGCCCTATGTCCCAAAGTTGCACAGTTCTCTAGCTCAGTGGTTCTCAAACTTGGTCCTCAGGACCCCACACAGTCCATGTTTTGCAGGACACCCAGCAGGTACACAGGTGTACTCATTACTCACTGACACATTCTAAAAGATCCACAGGTGAAGCTAATTATTTAAATTGTGATTCTGTCAGAAGACCCGGAAATCATGCACTGTTTGGGGTCCTGAGGACCGAGTTTGAGAACCTGTGCTCTAGCTTATGGTTCACAGGTCATGATGCCATGTCTTTGACAGACATAAAATCAAACATTATATAGCCGTCATGTTTTTAGGCTGTTCATCTTGAATCCTCAATTCAACATATATACCAGTTCAAAGAAGTTTCCCATGTGATAAAAAATGAGGCAATGAGTAATGTCCCTGTGACACAAACACAATGCTTTTTGAAACTGATGATTAACAGATCATTTTTCACCAAGTTCTGTGAGTTGAAATAGGTACTTTCATCCGGTTGAGTCACTAGAGTGGCTACCGAGCCTTTTGCTTTAATCTCTTTGTCTACACAAATCAATGAATGCAAAAGGGTATTAGAAATATATTGATTCTCATTGTAAATAGCAGATTAAATCACATAAGCTGCATATTTCTGTACCAGCACTTCTGTTTCCACTCATAGAGAAGTGTGCAGCCTAGATACTATCGTAAATGTATCCAATGTCCAAAAAAGTAGAAATATGTCTGAGGTAATTTTAATTAGTAGAGCCATATTTTCAAAATGGTACATGTTTCAAGACCTGTAAAATATTATTGATTAAGATTTTGATGAAGTCTCGAACTCCTCTTCGTATTTGGCAATGGCTCCTCAGTCTCCAGGCCCACCACATATAATAGCACAACTCTGTGGCAGATCGATACAGTCCAAGACCTTGACACAAGTCATTCTGGGATTTAACTGTTTCATTATATCTTATTGGCAGAGAGGTATAAATAACAAATGCTGCGTGGATGCTGCCACTTCAACATTAGAATTTTATCCCTCTGCTAAATGAGGCAAAATGAGCTTTAAACACAGCACAATAAATTAATTAAAATTAATTGAAACATAAATGAAATGACATCAAACTGGCTCTGCACTAGACGGCTCAGTGAAGAGTCACTGCCTGAATACAATGTGTGTGCTGACACTGACTTCAATAGCTTTGTGTCATTTTGCTTTCCTTTGCCTCCCCCCCAACAGAAACATTTCCTCTAGTCCTAATTATGCTTCTTCTTTTTATAACGGCTGCATCAGTCTATTTCACTTGTGTCTGAACTCCTGATGCTTTCCTCCACTCTGCAGCCCTCTAAATGCAGAAAATGTGAGATAAGCTAAGCAGATCTCTATCCTTCTGTTTGCCACTGAATCTCCATTTCTTCTTAACATTTATTTCTCCCATAGGTACAAAAATGCAAAAAAATTATCATAACCATTATAGAGTAAGGTCTCACAATTCTAACTTTCCCTAAAAATATTGTGATTCAATTCATGGTGTGATTATGACATTGGATAAATGGAAAAGAGACACTGTTATTTTAGAACTGCACAATAAAATCAGCCACACACTATGAAATAGCAGTTGCAAAATTACTATTTCAAGGCAGCATCAACTGAAAACAAAGAGATGTCTCAATAATGACTTACCTCCATTGAGAATATCCAAAGCCTACTGGCTTATCAATAGTACAGGGGTAAATCATATATTGATGCCTCATTATGCCCATTAGGCTGCCCAGAGAGAACACATTGTTGATCTAATCAACTTTGCTTTAGGCAATACTGAGGTTCATGAAATGGATGTGGAGTAAAATAAAGAGGGATGATAGATGAGAAAGCAACAGACATGACCTTCCCGCAGAAGGACATGGCAACAGTTGGATATACTGGTACTTGGCGTATGGATGAAAGGTCAAACCACAAGCAATACTACATGAGCTTATAGGTATATAGTCTAAAATATTCATTAAAGCATCACTGGATAAATGGATATGTTTCATGAATGCTTGTGATGTGCAATTGCTCTACTTTTGCCACAGTTTTGGGACAAAAATACTTTGATAAATGACTTTTCAAGCTGCAGAATCAGCTTTCCAAACAGCTGCATCCTGTTGGAAGTAAGCAACTGAATGTGAAAAGATGATCTGTATTGAGACAAGGAATTGTACAGGCTAAGCCTTTGCAGTTCACACTAGTAAAATCCATTTAACAAGTAAAAATGTCCCAATGTCCTGTTTAAGTGACACTAATATGTTCAAGAAAAACCATTATAGAAATGCAAGTTGGAGTAACAATATATCATCATGTGTGTAGCAGAGCTCAGACCTAGTTGAGGTACAACTTGCTTTTTTGATATTGGATCTATGACTCCGTTTCTTTGCTACATTGTTACATTGCAAGAGCCCTTGAGGTTTTATGCAAGTGTATCTCTGTGATATCAGAATGTGTGTGTGTGAAAGAGAGAGAGAGAGAGAGAGAGAGAGAGAGAGAGAGAGAGAGAGAGAGAGAGAGAACAAAAGCATGATGTCTTATTGTTAACCTTCACAAATACTGTACTGAAATAATATATTGGGCAGGGCACCTGTGTTGCCAGTGTCTATTTATTTGGCTTGGAGTCTATGTGCATTACAATTTACCATATTGTATAGTGTAGGTAGTATGTGAACTTTTAATTAACTGGAGTAGTGGCACTACTGATAATACTACTAGTATTAATAATAAAAAATAGTATCAGTTGTAGTAACAGTAGAAATATTGTTCAGTATGTCTAAGCAACATTGAGTTAATAAGTTAAAGAACAAGAGGGGTGATATGTAGAGTATTGTATTATTTTATTGTAAAGGTTTTGGCTATAAACACCCATATTTTACTCTGATGTGTTGCACCATGTCTGTATATTATCAACAGATTAACATTCTGAAGTTAATTAAGAGGTTCCTCCTGTCCTCAACATTGTAAATAAGGAATCATGTTTCCAAAGGCTTTGTATGAACCATGCACTGTATAATAATGGTAATATAATGCAGTAATATGTGCCTTCTTCTTTCATAAAATGGTACTGTGTCTTAAGAAAGGCATTTAAATGGTTTAATGGCCACACATAAAGGCCACCTCTTCTTGCCAGATGGCAGTAATAAGAGTATTCCAATAATTATCATTTAATTTACTTCCACTGGTTACAGATATAAAATCATTATTCAAGTAGACAACATGCCACAGTTAATGAGTAACAGGTTGGAGAGGCAAATGGCTACCATAATGTATAAGGATTTCATACTGTATTTTGTCCAGTGAGATCAATTCACACTACAGTAGGTTCAATACATCACTGCGACGTCATCTTTAATGCTTTCCGTGCACTCTTCACACCCCAAGTATTCTCTATTAGATAAAGTTCTGGAAGAGAAGCAGTTAAAACCTGCACTGAAAATGAAAAATGCACACTGCATGGCTGAGCTGAACAGTAAGAGCTCAATATAGCCATTCATTCAACTCGTTCATCCCCAGAGTCATGATTTAAAGGGAAACTTGCCCATCTCCAAAACATCATTCTTTCTTGCTCCAATGTAGTCACCTACACTAATATGACATTCTCTCCGTCTCAGTACAATGGAAATAGATAACAGAGAGATAAAACCCATGCTTGCTATTAAACATAATAGTACATAAGCTATGCTTGTGATTTATAACAGGGACTTCACAAGAATCGGGGTTCACTGTCCTCGGTACATAGAGTAATTCTGAATTCACCTCTATCTACATGAATTAGCCTAACTTGTCTTGTTCTACACAGATATCAGATGTTCATGACATATTTTATCAAAAAGCAGCATCAACTTAATGAGCCTCATTGTGTCCTAGGTTTATCTGTACAGGTCCACACCACCTTATACTGCACAATGCATGTTAGAGCGTGTTACCCTGAATCTCTTGGTATAACATGATGAGAGACACATATGTATGGAAGACATTTACTAAAGTCACATTCCTGACACTGCAGAACCTGTGAAACCGTCACTAATATCAATGCAAATGAGACATTTTATAATGTGATATATTAAGGCTCAGATGGCACTTTGAATGTATATATCTATATAGGTGTGTGCACAAACCCAATACCTTATATATAGACTTTAGCATATATTAATGAATTATTTTAACATGCATTTGGTATTTGCTAATGTACATTGTAGTATATTGATTCATTAAAAGAGAGTCTGTTGACAATTGTTAAAAAGAATGATACAATAAAAAATAGGCTGGGAATACAGAGAACAGGCAAAAGTTATTTATAGCGTTGTCAATTAGGCTGTATAGGAATTCTGCACAGCACCTCGCTTCTGCCTTACCTTGTACATGTCCAGGATCAGCGATCATAAATACTGGAGTTAGCCTAATAAAAGGCTGGAGGAATGCTGAACTGAAGCATTTTGCAGTACCTTCATTTAATGAATAAAGGCTTTGTTGTTAATGAAGCCTCGGTAGCCAGCAGCTCCAACAAGAATCAGATGTCTACAACCACAGCCAAAAAAATAAAGGGATACATCCAAAATGCAATCTAAAAAAATACTCAGAACACAAGTTGGCAACCCGATGCCCAAATCCACAGATTTCCTTAATAAGAGAGATCCCGGAGAGAGGGAAGTGGGGAGTGTGGGAAGGGGGGGGGGGGAGAGCTGGGAATAGATGCCTGGAAGGAGCTATCAAAAGAGGACAGGTCTCCTCCACCAGCCCTGCTCTGTGTGTACATCCAGGAGAGGCAGCAGACGCCTCCCGTGCCCTTATATGGGGGTTGCAGCAGTGTACTTGGCTCTGTGCTGAATGCAGACCCGGTACAGTGGTCGCCTTGGTCCGGGCGCTGAGGGTGCGCTTGGACCCTGCGTGCAGTGACAGAGACAGCAGGAGTGCACGGGGCACGGGGTGCAGGGCGTCACGGTGACGTGCAGCTGCACTAGTTGGGACTGGGGGCAGAGAGGTGCAATAGACGCCTGTTATAGCAGCACCAAACATGTCCTATTACAAAGGCATCAAGTTCTGCTAAGCTATATCTGTACATCACCAGCAGCAACACACCGGGGACTGCCTATCTGAAGGGGGCTTATTAGGACTACTGTATAAGACTTTGCTTATTATATGTGCAAAATATTTATGCTGCGAACACTTTTTTTTTTATTAATACATTGTATGAGCATAGTCATGAATAAAGAACAAAGTGTACCCCATCTCGCTTCTATTGTGACATAATTGTTCCAGGGTGACGAGTATATCCGCAAATCGTGCACCCACTGCTAGCCCCGGAGCAGTAAATGCCTGTTTCTCACTGTGCTTCTGAGTGATGTGCACATACTGCAAGCAAGGTGAACAGCTGGATATGCCTAACAGCCTAGTAAGCACAGGCAGTCTTGTACAAAAGTCAGTCTGTTCAAAAGAACTTGGTGTGCACAAGATGCGAGAAAACTACATAATGCAGGGGTGGGGGATGAGTAAGGGCATACATTCTCCAAATCCTGTAATCCCATGACACACACCTTTACCATGTACTTACAGTACTTTTCTTATAGCTTGCGCGCCCACACTACAAAACACAAAACAATAGCAGCTCATGCACAGAGGTAAATCCTTGATTGTTCAATATCTGGTAAGCAATATAGATGACGGTAAAGGTGCATACACGTAAAGATTTTCTGTCCAACCATCCAACTAGCTGATTGGTTGGAATGAAAATCTGGTAACGTATGGGAGTAACTGATGATCAGCAATTTGCTCCTAAATGCCAGAAAACAGATGAAAATGGTCGTCAGACAAGTTTGTTAAATGTTTGATCTAAACTATTTGTTCAAACAACAGTTTTTGTCCATTTTCCGGTATTTGGGAGCAAATTGCTGATTGTCATTTGCTTTCATACCTTACCAGATTTTCATTCCAACCAATCAACTAGTTGGATGGTTGGACAGAAAATCTTTACGTGTGTACCCAGCTTTAGTGAATAACAAAAATACAGTAGCCAATGCCAAATATAATTATACTGTATGTAGTTGTTGTAAAAGATTCCTTGATCAATGAACATAATGTGAAATGGTGCAAATATAACTGTAGAAAGAAAACTGCAGTATCCCCTAGCAACCAGTCAATTCTGTAAGCATAATTTCAAATGTGGCACATTTGCACCTGTTTTCACATACATAACAGCGACCACCTTTGCAAAAGATTAAGGGCATGATTCTGAGATTTACGCTAATGCAATCGCAAATGCATTCTCTCACAGATCACAGTTGCTAAAATATGCTAATGCCTTCCAAAGCGTAGCTGAGCATAGGGACGCCCACTGCTGCCTTCTCATCTCCGCCTGACGACATGCAACAGTGTAAACATCGGTAACATTGACACACATTGGGCAGTCAAGCAGCATGTAAGTCAAGTCTGACCAGCCTCAAACACTGCAGCTCTCATGAAACGCAGAGAGGTCTCATGCCGTAAAGGAGATTGCAATGGCTAATGTATGCATCCCCATGAAACGATGTCCATACAGTCAGACACACCTGCATTTTCCTAAGCAACTCCAGTTACCACTCCCAGATGATGACTGCCTGTCACTCACTTTGTGAGTGGTTCCTCTGTACAAGCGTATTCACAACGCAATCACTGCGCATGCGCAATGCAGCTTTTATGCATGCACAATGGCAAACAATCGCTCAATATGCATAAATACCGGCTTTGTGAAAATCTCTGAATCAGGCCCTATGTTTGTTGCCAGGTCTAGTGATTCACATCTGTAGCTGTTAATTATTATAATAGAGAATCCACTCCCAGACACAGTATAATAATAAATTATATCCTTCATTGATTATTAGGTCAGGGATGACCATCGACCACTGATGGTTTGTCACTGATGGTTGATGGTTTGCCATCGTTGGCGGACAGGTCGCTAATTTTTTCTCCTCCGGCGTATGTGGTACAGAGCTTACCTCAGCTCCGCATAGTCCCACCCCCTGCCCCTTGGCCCTCCTCCCAGCCTGTCTTACCTCCCAGACTCTGCCTGCACTACGATGGTGATGGTCATCTATGGTGCAAACCATTGATGGCTCACCGTCGATGTAAAACACTTATGGCACAACACTGCTGATTAATCAGTTACAATAATCATCAACCCCAGATAATTTATAGTGAGGGACACTCTGTCCCTGTACTTTTTGCTTATGTTGTTTGCTTTTGGACTATTTATTATTCAGTTGTACTTTTGTTATTTTAAACTGTTCAGGTTCAGCACCTGTTACTTGTTAGTGAGAGGACATGTCAGGGTTTTATCCTTTGAAAGAGCCATTCATCACTGCTTACAGTATCTTCTCTCAGACCCTGATTGCTTCTGACTGCTGCTGCTGATCACTTATCGAAGTTTGTTTAGTATATTACACCTGCCATCAGTAGTGAGCTGACATATCTGCTACTTTGTAAGAAGACACCATAATAAATGATGAATAATTCAATATACATTTAAATTTAGGCTCAATTTAGAATTAGGTGTGAATCCAACTAGAAGGTGTACAAAAATATATTTTGGAGTAGGCAAGGGGCAATTTAATTTGTGCTTGCATATTTAAAGTTGAAAGGTGGGGGGTGTGCATTCTTGCTCAACTGTAAATATCATCATTAAAATAAAGCTGCCCAATATTTGTGTGCTTCATATAAAGCAGACAGTATTTTATCAACATACAAAATAAAATTGAATTTGCCAACCCCCCCCCCCCCCCTCGTATCATAATGTTTCTTGTCCAGTGCAAATTTGCTATAAATTGAAAATGGAACCGCCTTATCTTCCTGTATACCTTCATACATCTGTAATGGGTTTCAATATTTTTAAAACACTGAAGCCCACTGATATTTTGCCTTTACCAAAATTGGGCATCACTTGATATGTATGTATGTATGTATGTATGTATGTATAATAGCATTTGGCTAGTTTTAAGATTTTCAAATTTTGTTAGAGAATGCCAAGTTTTCAATTAGTTTTTAATTACTTAAATTTTTTAATCTTTATTGTAGTCTATAAATTGTATTATTGTAATATTTCATGTAGATTTAACTTACTTTTACAAGGTTGTGATAATATGCTTAAATGCATATTACATTTGACATCTTGTACTAGTCAGTACTGATTAACAAAATATTATTCTATTGTTTTCATCCATGCCTAGGTATGGAACTCCAATGTCTTAGAATAAGTGCAGTTTGAATATAAAGTGGACTTTAATATCAATCGAGTAAGATCCAGTTTACAAATTAATTTAACATCCGAGAAATAATAAAAAGCACAGAAGGCAGCATGGGGGCAACTTGGTTAGCATTGCAGTGTCCTAGCATTTTAAATTTGATCCTTGGATCAGAATGAAAATTGGGATTCATTCTGATCCAGGGTACTATGTGCATTGAGCTTGTGTGTTATCTTATCCATGTGTTCATATTAGGGGTGTGCACCGGCCACTTTTCGTGTTTTGTGTTTTGGTTTTGGATCTGGATCTTTCTTCGTGTTTTGGATCTGGATTGGTTTTGCCAAAACCACCCTTCCGTGTTTTGGGTTCTGGGTTTTGTGTTTTGGATCTGTATTTTTTTTTAAAAAAGCATAAAAACAGCTAAAATCACAGAATTTGTTGGTTTCTCTGCTCCTATGCTATTATTAACCTCAATAACCTTAATTTCCACTCATTTCCAGTCTATTCTGAACACCTCACACCTCACAATAGTGTTTTCATGTCCAAAAGGTTGCACCGAGGTAGCTGGATGACTATGCTAAGCGACACGAGTGGGCGGCACAAACACGTGACCCATCTAGGAGTGACACTGCAGTGGCAGACAGGATGGCAGTTAGAAAAACTAGGCCCCAAACTGTACATAATGCAAAGAAAAAAAAGAAGTGCAAGATGGAATTGTCCTTGGGCCCTCCCACCCACCCTTATGTTGTATAAACAGGACATGCACACTTTAACAAATCAATCATTTCAGCGCCAGGGTCTGCCACACAACTGTGGCTGAAATGATTGGTTCGTTTGGGCCCCCACAAAACAAGCTGGCAATTAATGTGTCCCTGCACAAACTGGCTCTACGGAGGCAAGATGTCATCCTCATCCTCCTCATCCACCGATTCCTCACCCTCTTCAGTGTGTACATCCTCATCCTCACAGAGTATTAATTCGTCCCTGCTGGAACCACAGGTCCCTCTGTACGTTCTGGAGGCTGGTCTCCCTGGAAGAGTTGATAATTCATTTTATGAACATCATCTTCTCCACATTTTGTGGAAGCAACCTCCTACGCCTTTCGCTGACAAGGTTCCCGGCTGCACTAAACACTCTTTCGGAGTACACACTGGAGGGGGGGCAACTCAGGTAAAATAGAGCCAGTTTGTACAGGGACCTCCAAATTGCTTCTTTTTCCTGCCAGTACAGGTACGGACTGTCTGACATGCCTACTTGGATGCTGTCACCGATGTAATCCTTTAACAGACAGACGCACGCTTGTCGCTGCTGCTTTGAGGATTCAAGTGCGGCTACAGCCCACACAATTCACAAAGACAGAAAAAAAAAAAGAATATTTTTATTGTTTGTGGAGCACACTTTGAGGGTTACACCACCCTTTAACAGACAGACGCACGCTTGTCGCTGCTGCTTTGAGGATGCAAGTGCGGCTACAGCCCACACAATTCACAAAGACAGAAAAAAGAAGAATATTTTAATTGTTTGTGTAGAACACTTTGAGGTGTCACCACCCTTTAACAGACAGACGCACGCTTGTCGCTGCTGCTTTAAGGATGCAGGTGCGGCTACAGCCCACACATTTCACAAAGACCGAAAAAAAAAGAACAATATTTTAATTGTTTGTGTAGAACACTTTGAGGTGTCATCACCCTTTAACAGACAGACGCACGCTTGTCGCTGCTGCTTTAAGGATGCAGGTGCGGCTACAGCCCACACAATTCACATAGACAGAAAAAAAAAGAACAATATTTTAATTGTTTCTGTAGCACATTTTGAGGGTGTCAACACCCTTTAACAGACAGACGCACGCTTGTCACTGCTGCTTTGAGGATGCAAGTGTGGCTACATCGCACACAAGTCACAAACACATTAAAAAAATATTTTTTTATTTTTTGGAACACTTTGAGAGTTACACCACCCTTTAACAGACAGACGCACGCTTGTCGCTGCTGCTTTAAGGATGCAGGTGCGGCTACAGCCCACACATTTCACAAAGACCGAAAAAAAAAGAACAATATTTTAATTGTTTGTGTAGAACACTTTGAGGGTGTCACCACCCTTTAACAGACAGATGCACGCTTGTCGCTGCTGCTTTAAGGATGCAGGTGCGGCTACAGCCCACACATTTCACAAAGACCAAAAAAAAAGAACAATATTTTAATTGTTTGTGTAGCACACTTTGAGGGTGTCACCACCCTTTAACAGACAGACGCACGCTTGTCGCTGCTGCTTTAAGGATGCAGGTGCGGCTACAGCCCACACAATTCACAAAGACAGAAAAAATAACAATATTTTAATTGTTTGTGTAGCACACTTTGAGGGTGTCACCACCCTTTAACAGACAGACGCACGCTTGTCGCTGCTGCTTTAAGGATGCAGGTGCGGCTACAGCCCACACAATTCACAAAGACAGAAAAAAGAACAATATTTTAATTGTTTGTGTAGCACACTTTGAGGGTGTCACCACCCTTTAACAGACAGACGCACGCTTGTCGCTGCTGCTTTAAGGATGCAGGTGTGGCTACAGCCCACACATTTCACAAAGACCAAAAAAAAAAGAACAATATTTTAATTGTTTGTGTAGCACACTTTGAGGCTGTCTCCACCCTTTAACAGACAGACGCACGCTTGTCGCTGCTGCTTTGAGGATGCAAGTGTGGCTACATCGCACACAAGTCACAAACACATTAAAAAAATAGTTTTTTATTTTTTGGAACACTTTGAGAGTTACACCACCCTTTAACAGACAGATGCATGCTTGTCGCTGCTGCTTTAAGGATGCAGGTGCGGCTACAGCCCACACATTTCACAAAGACCGAAAAAAAAAGAACAATATTTTAATTGTTTGTGTAGAACACTTTGAGGGTGTCACCACCCTTTAACAGACAGACGCACGCTTGTCGCTGCTGCTTTAAGGATGCAGGTGCGGCTACAGCCCACACATTTCACAAAGACCAAAAAAAAAAGAACAATATTTTAATTGTTTGTGTAGCACACTTTGAGGGTGTCACCACCCTTTAACAGACAGACGCACGCTTGTCGCTGCTGCTTTAAGGATGCAGGTGCGGCTACAGCCCACACAATTCACAAAGACAGAAAAAAGAACAATATTTTAATTGTTTGTGTAGCACACTTTGAGGGTGTCACCACCCTTTTACAGACAGACGCACGCTTGTCGCTGCTGCTTTAAGGATGCAGGTGCGGCTACAGCCCACACAATTCACAAAGACAGAGAAAAGAACAATATTTTAATTGTTTGTGTAGCACACTTTGAGGGTGTCACCACCCTTTAACAGACAGACGCACGCTTGTCGCTGCTGCTTTAAGGATGCAGGTGCGGCTACAGCCCACACAATTCACAAAGACAGAAAAAAAAAGAACAATATTTTAATTGTTTGTGTAGCACACTTTGAGGGTGTCACCACCCTTTAACAGACAGACGCACGCTTGTCGCTGCTGCTTTGAGGATGCAGGTGGAATCTAGACGGGATTTGGAACCGAGGACACACTACCTCCATCAATTGTCTAAATCCCACTGCACTAATGTCGGATACCGGACGCACGTCTAACACCAACATAGCAGTCAAGGCCTCAGTTATACGTTTTGCTTCAGGATGACTGCTGTCGTACTTCATCCTCATCGCTAGGGACTGTTGGAGGGTCAATTGTTTAGTAAAAGTAGTGATGTTCCTACTTCCTCTCTGGGATGATGAACAACTCCCAGCAGCAGCAACAGCACTAGGAGGAAGAGGTTCTTGATCTTTCCCTATTTTATTTTTATCGGAGAAAGTTTGGTCCTCCATTTATGTTATATTGATATATATACGTGCGGCTAAAGCGCACACAAACACAGAAAATATTATTTTATTTTTGCTGGAGAGTAGTGCACTTTGTGGGTTACACCACCCTTTAAGAAATGAGCCAGCCGGCTCTTTACTTATGGGACACAGGCGCACGCTTGGCGCTGCTCCTTTGTTGATGCACGTGCAGCCACAGTGCACACAATTCACAAACACAGAAAATAATTTTTTTTTGGGTTTGGACTGGAGTGTACTTTCGGGGGTTACAGCACCCTTAACGGTCAAGCCAGCCGGCCCTTTACTTATGACACAGGCGCACGCTTGGCACTACTTTGTTGATGCACGTGCGGCTACTGCGCACACAATTCACAAACACAGAAAATATTTTTTTTTTAGGTTTGGACTGGAGTGTACTTTCGGGGGTTACAGCACCCTTAACGGTCAAGCCAGCCGGCCCTTTACTTATGACACAGGCGCACGCTTGGCACTACTTTGTTGATGCACGTGCGGCTACTGCGCACACAATTCACAAACACAGAAAATAATTTTTTTTTGGTTTGGACTGGAGTGTACTTTCGGGGGTTACAGCACCCTTTAACGGTCAAGCCAGCCGGCCCTTTACTTATGACACAGGCGCACGCTTGGCACTACTTTGTTGATGCACGTGCGGCTACTGCGCATACAATTCACAAACACAGAAAATAATTTTTTTTTAGGTTTGGACTGGAGTGTACTTTCGGGGGTTACAGCACCCTAAACGGTCAAGCCAGCCGGCCCTTTACTTATGACACAGGCGCACGCTTGGCACTACTTTGTTGATGCACGTGCGGCTACTGCGCACACAATTCACAAACACAGAAAATAATTTTTTTTTTGGTTTGGACTGGAGTGTACTTTCGGGGGTTACAGCACCCTTAACGGTCAAGCCAGCCGGCCCTTTACTTATGACACAGGCGCACGCTTGGCACTACTTTGTTGATGCACGTGCGGCTACTGCGCACACAATTCACAAACACAGAAAATAATTTTTTTTTTGGTTTGGACTGGAGTGTACTTTCGGGGGTTACAGCACCCTTAACGGTCAAGCCAGCCGGCCCTTTACTTATGACACAGGCGCACGCTTGGCACTACTTTGTTGATGCACGTGCGGCTACTGCGCACACAATTCACAAACACAGAAAATAATTTTTTTTTTGGTTTGGACTGGAGTGTACTTTCGGGGGTTACAGCACCCTTAACGGTCAAGCCAGCCGGCCCTTTACTTATGACACAGGCGCACGCTTGGCACTACTTTGTTGATGCACGTGCGGCTACTGCGCACACAATTCACAAACACAGAAAATAATTTTTTTTTTGGTTTGGACTGGAGTGTACTTTCGGGGGTTACAGCACCCTTAACGGTCAAGCCAGCCGGCCCTTTACTTATGACACAGGCGCACGCTTGGCACTACTTTGTTGATGCACGTGCGGCTACTGCGCACACAATTCACAAACACAGAAAATAATTTTTTTTTGGTTTGGACTGGAGTGTACTTTCGGGGGTTACAGCACCCTTTAACGGTCAAGCCAGCCGGCCCTTTACTTATGACACAGGCGCACGCTTGGCACTACTTTGTTGATGCACGTGCGGCTACTGCACACACAATTCACAAACACAGAAAATATATTATTTTTTTAGCACTTGGGGGGAGCACCCCTGATGGACAGAGCACCCCCTGGACAACACTACAGCACTCCTTTAGGACTGGGACACTGCACAGGACTTTGTAGTGGACACAGCCCCTATGGAGAACTGACTGCACAACACAGTCCAGCCAGCCCCTATGGACTTTGAAGTAGTGGACACAGCCCCTATTAACAACAGCAGCACAGCACAACACAGCCAGCCCCTATGGACTTTGAAGTAGTGGACAACAGCAGCACTACACTACACTACACTACACTACACAGCCCTAACTCCCACCCTCCCTCTTCACTGTCCACAGCCGAGTGAGAAAATGGCGCCGACGCGGGTACCTTATATAGGATCCAAAACCCGCGAGACTCGGAAGGCGGGATGATGACGTTTTGCCTCGATTTCAGATCCGAGTCAGGCGGGAAAAGTCGAGCCTGACTCGGATCGGACTCGGATCGGGGGGGGCTCGGGGGGGTTCGGATTTCAGAAATCCGAACCCGCTCACCCCTAGTTCATATGGGTTTCCTCCAGGTGTTCCCATTCCCTCTTATGGTCTAAAAACATGCTGCTAGATTCATTTGGTTATTTGGCTGGTGACTAAAGTGGTGCTGGTATGTGTCCGTGAGCTTGTTGAAGGTAATATAATTAATAAGCTCCATTTCGACAGGAACTAATGTGTCTGAATAAAATTCTCTATACTATAATGTGTTTATAATATATAAGCAAATATTAATCATGAGATAGATGTATAACATGATTAATAACTCAGTCTTTTAACCAAATGTTTAAGTAGTCTCACTTGTACCTGCCTAGTGTCCCAGATTTTCCTGGAGATTCACGAATTTCATGTTGATTTCCAGGACTCCTTCAGAATTGGCAAATCTCTCGCAATCCATTAACTTCCACCTGCCGCTGCCCACTTTCCGAAGGAAGTGGGCAGTCTGGACGGCTTAATGATGCAATTCACACTGAATTGGGTCATCATGGTCCCGTGCCCTGCTTTAAAATGCCGGTAGTTGTGGTTTTGTATATTGTATATATCAGTGGCGGAGCCTCTATGAGGCAAGTATAGTGCCATGCCCTCCACACCTCCCAAATGGCTGACTACTGTCTGAGGAGACTGCAGAAAAGTAAGTTAGTATGGTCTTGCTATGAGTAAATTGGTGATCAGAGTGTGATCACATTTGAATGTGGCTGTTACTGCAGTCCTTTTGTATAGCAGCTTAAGAAGTGCAAAGTACCAGGGTCGGCCCCAAAGTAAAATTGTGATCCACCTTCAGAATAAGTCTTGTCTCATTATTGCTGATTGCCATCCCAGCACAATATGGACAGGACTGCTCCAGCCCATACTGTGATTATGACCGAGGCTAAATATTCACGGATGCAAAACCGTAGCCTTCTTTTTTTTATATTATTAACACAAAGTATAAAACTGGCAGGCTACAGTGATAATCCAAATCCAAACAAAAAATTATATGACAAAACATATACCCAAGAAAAATAGAAGTGCAATTGTCATTAACTTCATTATAAAAATGGTAAAATGGAAGGGGATAAGGGGAAGGGGAGGATGGCATGGGGAGAAGAGGGAAGCTGGGAGGCCAATAACAAATGAGACCACAGAGCAGTACAATACAAATATCATTAGAGCCTGCATAAATGAGTGGAGGGGAACTAATCATCCCAAAAATATAGTAGATGATGGTTAGATTGAAATGGATTCCTTGTTGCTGCAATCTGTTTCTCAGAATGATACTCATCAGATACCCATTAAATAAGTGTCCAGACTGTACTGATTAGCATAGCAGACTTCGAAGGTTTGGGAGCTTTCCACTTCAAGGTAGTCAGACATGTGACAGCTGAGCAAGAATGTCTGATAACCCAGTACAGGTTGAGTCTCCCATATCCAAATATTCCGAAATACGGAATTATTTTGGCATGACTGAGATAATGAAAACTTAGATTTTTGATAGTTTAATGTACGCAAACTTTGTCTAAGGCACAAATTATTAAAAATATTGTATAAAATTACCTTCAGGCTGTGTGTATAAGGTGTATATGAAACATAAAAGAATTTCATATCTGTACACAAACTTTGCTTGAGCCACAAAATTATTGAAAATATGGTATAAAATTACCTGCAGGCTGTGTGTATAAGGTGTATATAACACATAAATGCATTCTGTGTGTATAGTTGGGCCCCATTCCCAAGATATTTCATTATGATAGGCAAATATTCCAAATTACGAATATTCCGTTATCCAAAATACCCCTGGTCCCAAGCATTTTGGATATAGGAGACTCAACCTGTAGTATGCTTCAGTACAGATGGATTGAGAGGGCAATAAAACAACATTCACAAAGTTTATATGACCATGACAGATAATATCATGTTACCAACTTCTTAGCAGAAGGATCGAAGCTTTGGACACACCAACCAAAATATGCATTAATGTGTCACCGCGACCACAATATCTCCAACAAAATTCTGATATTGAGGGATATTTTGCAAATTGGAGGTGACCAGATACCAACAATAGCAAATTTAAAAATATTTCTCTAACAGATTATTATAGGATGCAAGTGCGGCTACAGCCCACACAATTCACAAAGACAGAAAAAAGAAGAATATTTTAATTGTTTGTGTAGAACACTTTGAGGTGTCACCACCCTTTAACAGACAGACGCACGCTTGTCGCTGCTGCTTTAAGGATGCAGGTGCGGCTACAGCCCACACAATTCACAAAGACCGAAAAAAAAAGAACAATATTTTAATTGTTTGTGTAGCACACTTTGAGGGTGTCACCACCCTTTAACAGACAGACGCACGCTTGTCGCTGCTGCTTTGAGGATGCAGGTGGAATCTAGACGGGATTTGGAACCGAGGACACACTACCTCCATCAATTGTCTAAATCCCACTGCACTAATGTCGGATACCGGACGCACGTCTAACACCAACATAGCAGTCAAGGCCTCAGTTATACGTTTTGCTTCAGGATGACTGCTGTCGTACTTCATCCTCATCGCTAGGGACTGTTGGAGGGTCAATTGTTTAGTAAAAGTAGTGATGTTCCTACTTCCTCTCTGGGATGATGAACAACTCCCAGCAGCAGCAACAGCACTAGGAGGAAGAGGTTCTTGATCTTTCCCTATTTTATTTTTATCGGAGAAAGTTTGGTCCTCCATTTATGTTATATTGATATATATACGTGCGGCTAAAGCGCACACAAACACAGAAAATATTATTTTATTTTTGCTGGAGAGTAGTGCACTTTGTGGGTTACACCACCCTTTAAGAAATGAGCCAGCCGGCTCTTTACTTATGGGACACAGGCGCACGCTTGGCGCTGCTCCTTTGTTGATGCACGTGCAGCCACAGTGCACACAATTCACAAACACAGAAAATAATTTTTTTTTTGGTTTGGACTGGAGTGTACTTTCGGGGGTTACAGCACCCTTAACGGTCAAGCCAGCCGGCCCTTTACTTATGACACAGGCGCACGCTTGGCACTACTTTGTTGATGCACGTGCGGCTACTGCGCACACAATTCACAAACACAGAAAATATTTTTTTTTTAGGTTTGGACTGGAGTGTACTTTCGGGGGTTACAGCACCCTTAACGGTCAAGCCAGCCGGCCCTTTACTTATGACACAGGCGCACGCTTGGCACTACTTTGTTGATGCACGTGCGGCTACTGCGCACACAATTCACAAACACAGAAAATAATTTTTTTTTGGTTTGGACTGGAGTGTACTTTCGGGGGTTACAGCACCCTTTAACGGTCAAGCCAGCCGGCCCTTTACTTATGACACAGGCGCACGCTTGGCACTACTTTGTTGATGCACGTGCGGCTACTGCGCATACAATTCACAAACACAGAAAATAATTTTTTTTTAGGTTTGGACTGGAGTGTACTTTCGGGGGTTACAGCACCCTTAACGGTCAAGCCAGCCGGCCCTTTACTTATGACACAGGCGCACGCTTGGCACTACTTTGTTGATGCACGTGCGGCTACTGCGCACACAATTCACAAACACAGAAAATAATTTTTTTTTTGGTTTGGACTGGAGTGTACTTTCGGGGGTTACAGCACCCTTAACGGTCAAGCCAGCCGGCCCTTTACTTATGACACAGGCGCACGCTTGGCACTACTTTGTTGATGCACGTGCAGCTACTGCGCACACAATTCACAAACACAGAAAATAATTTTTTTTTTGGTTTGGACTGGAGTGTACTTTCGGGGGTTACAGCACCCTTAACGGTCAAGCCAGCCGGCCCTTTACTTATGACACAGGCGCACGCTTGGCACTACTTTGTTGATGCACGTGCGGCTACTGCGCACACAATTCACAAACACAGAAAATAATTTTTTTTTTGGTTTGGACTGGAGTGTACTTTCGGGGGTTACAGCACCCTTAACGGTCAAGCCAGCCGGCCCTTTACTTATGACACAGGCGCACGCTTGGCACTACTTTGTTGATGCACGTGCGGCTACTGCGCACACAATTCACAAACACAGAAAATAATTTTTTTTTGGTTTGGACTGGAGTGTACTTTCGGGGGTTACAGCACCCTTTAACGGTCAAGCCAGCCGGCCCTTTACTTATGACACAGGCGCACGCTTGGCACTACTTTGTTGATGCACGTGCGGCTACTGCGCACACAATTCACAAACACAGAAAATATATTATTTTTTTAGCACTTGGGGGGAGCACCCCTGATGGACAGAGCACCCCCTGGACAACACTACAGCACTCCTTTAGGACTGGGACACTGCACAGGACTTTGTAGTGGACACAGCCCCTATGGAGAACTGACTGCACAACACAGTCCAGCCAGCCCCTATGGACTTTGAAGTAGTGGACACAGCCCCTATTAACAACAGCAGCACAGCACAACACAGCCAGCCCCTATGGACTTTGAAGTAGTGGACAACAGCAGCACTACACTACACTACACTACACTACACAGCCCTAACTCCCACCCTCCCTCTTCACTGTCCACAGCCGAGTGAGAAAATGGCGCCGACGCGGGTACCTTATATAGGATCCAAAACCCGCGAGACTCGGAAGGCGGGATGATGACGTTTTGCCTCGATTTCAGATCCGAGTCAGGCGGGAAAAGTCGAGCCTGACTCGGATCGGACTCGGATCGGGGGGGCTCGGGGGGGTTCGGATTTCAGAAATCCGAACCCGCTCACCCCTAGTTCATATGGGTTTCCTCCAGGTGTTCCCATTCCCTCTTATGGTCTAAAAACATGCTGCTAGATTCATTTGGTTATTTGGCTGGTGACTAAAGTGGTGCTGGTATGTGTCCGTGAGCTTGTTGAAGGTAATATAATTAATAAGCTCCATTTCGACAGGAACTAATGTGTCTGAATAAAATTCTCTATACTATAATGTGTTTATAATATATAAGCAAATATTAATCATGAGATAGATGTATAACATGATTAATAACTCAGTCTTTTAACCAAATGTTTAAGTAGTCTCACTTGTACCTGCCTAGTGTCCCAGATTTTCCTGGAGATTCACGAATTTCATGTTGATTTCCAGGACTCCTTCAGAATTGGCAAATCTCTCGCAATCCATTAACTTCCACCTGCCGCTGCCCACTTTCCGAAGGAAGTGGGCAGTCTGGACGGCTTAATGATGCAATTCACACTGAATTGGGTCATCATGGTCCCGTGCCCTGCTTTAAAATGCCGGTAGTTGTGGTTTTGTATATTGTATATATCAGTGGCGGAGCCTCTATGAGGCAAGTATAGTGCCATGCCCTCCACACCTCCCAAATGGCTGACTACTGTCTGAGGAGACTGCAGAAAAGTAAGTTAGTATGGTCTTGCTATGAGTAAATTGGTGATCAGAGTGTGATCACATTTGAATGTGGCTGTTACTGCAGTCCTTTTGTATAGCAGCTTAAGAAGTGCAAAGTACCAGGGTCGGCCCCAAAGTAAAATTGTGATCCACCTTCAGAATAAGTCTTGTCTCATTATTGCTGATTGCCATCCCAGCACAATATGGACAGGACTGCTCCAGCCCATACTGTGATTATGACCGAGGCTAAATATTCACGGATGCAAAACCGTAGCCTTCTTTTTTTTATATTATTAACACAAAGTATAAAACTGGCAGGCTACAGTGATAATCCAAATCCAAACAAAAAATTATATGACAAAACATATACCCAAGAAAAATAGAAGTGCAATTGTCATTAACTTCATTATAAAAATGGTAAAATGGAAGGGGATAAGGGGAAGGGGAGGATGGCATGGGGAGAAGAGGGAAGCTGGGAGGCCAATAACAAATGAGACCACAGAGCAGTACAATACAAATATCATTAGAGCCTGCATAAATGAGTGGAGGGGAACTAATCATCCCAAAAATATAGTAGATGATGGTTAGATTGAAATGGATTCCTTGTTGCTGCAATCTGTTTCTCAGAATGATACTCATCAGATACCCATTAAATAAGTGTCCAGACTGTACTGATTAGCATAGCAGACTTCGAAGGTTTGGGAGCTTTCCACTTCAAGGTAGTCAGACATGTGACAGCTGAGCAAGAATGTCTGATAACCCAGTACAGGTTGAGTCTCCCATATCCAAATATTCCGAAATACGGAATTATTTTGGCATGACTGAGATAATGAAAACTTAGATTTTTGATAGTTTAATGTATGCAAACTTTGTCTAAGGCACAAATTATTAAAAATATTGTATAAAATTACCTTCAGGCTGTGTGTATAAGGTGTATATGAAACATAAAAGAATTTCATATCTGTACACAAACTTTGCTTGAGCCACAAAATTATTGAAAATATGGTATAAAATTACCTGCAGGCTGTGTGTATAAGGTGTATATAACACATAAATGCATTCTGTGTGTATAGTTGGGCCCCATTCCCAAGATATTTCATTATGATAGGCAAATATTCCAAATTACGAATATTCCGTTATCCAAAATACCCCTGGTCCCAAGCATTTTGGATATAGGAGACTCAACCTGTAGTATGCTTCAGTACAGATGGATTGAGAGGGCAATAAAACAACATTCACAAAGTTTATATGACCATGACAGATAATATCATGTTACCAACTTCTTAGCAGAAGGATCGAAGCTTTGGACACACCAACCAAAATATGCATTAATGTGTCACCGCGACCACAATATCTCCAACAAAATTCTGATATTGAGGGATATTTTGCAAATTGGAGGTGACCAGATACCAACAATAGCAAATTTAAAAATATTTCTCTAACAGATTATGGGTAAATATCTGATCACAATTAGATATTGTAAATTTAGATTATGTCTAATCTTGAACCAATCTATGACCATACCCAGATCATATTTCTATCTGAATATTTGCATCTCTTTTATTTGGATAATTTGGTAAATTAAGTTTTATACAAGGTAGCTATGAGTCTTTTAAAATTATAATGTGAAACACAGAGTACCTCCAAGAGAGTATTTGCATGGGTGGAATATGGAGAGAGACATACAGTATAAAGGCACACAAAATGTTGCATTTGTAGGAATTAAGAGAACATTGGAAACAAGGTCGAATATTATCAGTGAAAATGTGCAAAGGAACAATATCAGAGTACTGTAAACATAATGTTATTGTATGTCCAGGCCTTGAAGTCCCTATGAGGCATTCCTAGAGGAATAACTATTGGGGCTGAACAAAAAAACAGAATATTTCTCTGTCATATTCCAGATATCACATAAAAAATGGCTATTTGTAGCAAGAAGGGCATTATTTTCAGAATCAGTATGATTTAATCCCGACAGCGGAAGCCCGGCAGGGGTGAAGATCCCGAACATCCAAAGGTAAGTATAAACTAACCTAATTCTACTTCCTAACCCTAACCCTCCTTTAGGGGCGCCTAACCCTAACCTCCCCCCCAAGTGCCTAACCCTAACCCCACTCTAAGTGCCTAAACCTACCCCCCCTTCCCCGCAGCCTAACCCTAACTCTCCCGGGGGTTGCCTAACCCTAACCTCTCCCCGGGGGTGCCTAACCCTAACCTCCCCTTCCCCTAGCCTAACCCTAACCTCCTGGGGGGGTACCTAACACTAAGTCCCCCCTGGGAGCCCATAACCTAACCCTCCCCCCCGCCGCGGCTGTCCGCACCTGCCGCCCGGTTTACCTTCGATCGGTAAACCGGATATTGGGCTCCCGGAATAGGTCTAGTGGCAGGCATCAGGATTTCGATGCCTGTCATTAGACACTTGCCGGGATTAGACAGTCGGGAAGCTGGCGGTCGGGATTACGTCCGTCGGTTTCCCGACTGCTTCCCTTATTTTTGATGCAATCATAACATCGTGGGGAAAACACAGATTTCAACCCATAATCTGGTAATCTAAAGTGTAGTCATACAAATGAGAAGCAAGGTAATATTTCTGTAACTCACGGACATTTTGTCCACCATCCACTGCCCAATTATTTAAAGTATGCATTTTAATTCTAATTAATATTGGAGCTGTAATGTTTAAAAATTGGAACATTTTAAAGTATTTAAACAACAATATTTTTATGCAAATTCAGACAAAATGAATTAATAATAGAAGTATATACATGCTGGCACTTGTAGTACCACAAATTAGTAATATAAATGGTGCATCTATAATTAATTAATTAATCAATTAATTAATATGACCCCAATTAACATAAGCATATTATTGTCCACATAATGGTAAAAATTATTATTTTTAAAAATTTTTGCCCCCAATAATGAAATATTTAAATATATATGGCTCAACAATACTTTTATTATTTTTGGGGACCCTTAACTGAGTATTAATTAGTGACAAAGTAATGCATATGTTTAATGTGTCTCTTTATTACGTTCTATCTGGACGGATAACTCAAAATCCATGTACTGTATTTTGAGTAATCTCTTTGGCCAGAGACATTTTCAAGCGAGTTTGTCCTTTTTTCCCTGCCACAAATGGCTGAAATTCACAGTCGATTTTCATGCTATGCCTCAAAATTGACTTCTATTACATCTGGTGACTTTGAGTGAAAAGTCACAGAGTATCGCCACAATACCTGGTAAACTGAAACTCGACAAAATTCAGAATCTGTTACTTTTTCCCCCTAGGTCTCTTCATAGGGTGAATGAAACTTGATATTTGTGATACATTTTGGGAGGAACATAAACTGTAAGGGGTATATTTACTAAAGTGCAGGTTTTTAGAAGTGGAGTTGTTGCCCATAGCAACCAGATTCTACTTATTTATCTAGCACCTTCTAGGAGATAATAGCTAGAATCTGATTTTTTGCTATGGGCAACATCTCACTTCTAGAAACCCGCACTTTAGTAAATATACCCCTAAGTATTAGAGTTAAGTAGAACAGATTAAGGCCCGTATTCAATTTGGAGCGAAAAGCTGTTTTCGCGTGTTTTTGGCAAAACTTTTTTGCGGGTGACGTAATTTTCGCCTGTTTTGGTTTTACCCCGTATTCAATTTGAAGGACTTTCCGCCGAGGCGGAAAGTCAATGCAATGTAACAGGCAAAAAAGTTTCGCCTATGAATAGCAGGCGGAAAAAAGTGCAGAATTGGGTTTTTGGGGTGCAACGTTGCGGGAACCCCCATGCAGCCTTCAGACAGTCCCCCAAAGGTAAACTGTGTCAATTTTTTTAAAAAAAACACTTAAGGACCCCCCAAAACATTACTTTGAAAAAGGGGGGCAGAAAAAAAAAGTTGGGGTACAAAGTTAAAAACTTGCGAACTTGACTCTGGGGGGTATGCCCCAAGTGTTTTTTTGATTGCAAGTGCTTGCGCCAGGTGGATTTTTCACGATTTTAAAACTACACTTTAGCAACTTTTAAATATGCTGACCCCCATTTTCAAGTACCCTGAATTTGCTGGGAATAGTTATTTTCAGAAAAAAAATATGCCTGAATACTATTCTGCACCATGATTTGAAAAATGCTACTTAGCATCTATTGAGCCCGTTTAAAAAACCCAAATACCTTCAGCAAGCCAAATCGGGGGGTACCATAGTGAACCCCAATGTCAGAGCATGTGACAGCACTTTCCGCCTGTTTCAGTTTCGCCGGGTGCCGTTTTCGAGTACTTTCACATTGAATACGGGGTAAAGTGTGCACGTGCGCAATACTTTTCTGCCTGCCAAACAGGCGAAGTAAGCGGAAAGTCCGGGCCGCGAAAAAGTATTGCGGCTCGGCTCATATTGAATACGGCTCTAAGTTTGATGGCATTTATTCGACCAATCCAAGATATACATTGGGGGAGATGTATCAAACCTGGGGGAGAGATAAAATGGGGAGAAATAAAGTATCTACCAATCAGCATCTAACTGCCACTTTACAGGCTGTGTTTAAAAACTGACAAGAGCTGACTGGTTGGTACTTTATCTCTCTCCACTTTATCTATATGAAAGGTTTGATACTGTACATCTCCCTCCCCAATTATTCAAATCAGGTATTAGATTGATCGGCCAAAAAGGTAATCATAATGCTTAGTAATGGAGATACTAAAAGTGTTTTTTTTTTAGCAGATTGACATACATTATAAAATTCAAATTTAGACCAAGAAGTGTTCAGAGCAGGACTGAGCCATTAAAGTATAGCACTTCAGTTTTATCAGAGTTCATATATACCCAGATACAGATGTGTCCTCCCTTACTAGTTGTCCATATGCCATATGGTAGAAGATGCCCAGCACACTTAAGACCTTCCGAGAGTAGTAGCATACCATATATTTTTTTAAAAATTTGCGTCTTAGGCTCGTATTCAGTTAGAGGCGAAAAGTCAGATAAGTTTCGCCTGCCCAACTTTCCTCCTCCTTCGCCTGATTCAGAGGCAAAAACTTTTCATGCGCATCCCAGCTCTTCGACCTATTCAATTCCTAAACACGTGAAAACGTAAAGTGGCGAATGCGGAACAGGTGGAAAGTACTGACAGAATTGGGGAAATCAGTCTGTATCCCAAAAAATGATGTAGTAACATAGGGAATCAATGTAGATGTGTACTATTAGCCCTAATAAAAGTGTTTGGGGTACTTAAGTTGTTTAAATTGTTTCTTATTAGCGTCTTTGCATAAGTGGTGAAGAATGGCATAAAGTAGTATGTTTTGGTGAAAATAACTAGTCCAGTCAAAGTTAGGGTACTTGAAATGGGTGCTAGCATATTTTTATGTCTCTAAAGTGAACTTTTAAAAAATGTTAAAAACGCACCTGCGGCATCCACATGCAATCCTAAAAATGCCTGATCCATCCTTGCAGACCCCCAAGAAGTCTATTTTGCAAGTTTTTATGTTTGTCCCCCCACTTTTTGCTTTTTCACCCCAAAAATGAAAGTACTTTTTTGGGGTGTTCTTAGGTTTTTTTTTTATTTATTTTTTTGGCCAGATTTGTCCTTTCAGGGATTGTCCCAAGGGTTCTGGGTCATGTCCCACGTTTGCACTCCAAAATAAAGATTTTGCACTCCTTTTCCCCGGCTATTATGTGGAGAAACTTTTTCGCCTATTACATTGCATTGAGTTTCCGCTTAGGCGAAATTGTCCTGGAATTGAATTTGGAGATAAATTCCGAACAGACGAAAAGCGGCAATAGGCTAAATTTTTTTGCCGATTACGGCTTTTCGCCTCTAATTGAATATGGTCCATAACTGCATTGCAGGCACAGCGAAAAGCCACTTGCATTGTACCTGAGATGCTAGGCTGTGACTTTAATGGCACAGGAATTGGTTTTACACATGTACTAAGTTACAGATTATTATTATTACTGTATTATTATCATTATTATCATTATTATTATTAATATTATTTTTATTATCCTTTATTTATAATACAAGTGTTCTGCAGAGCCTTACAATGTACATAAACAAATAAGTGAACACGAAACCAGTGACTTACAGTACAATACATGGTTTATATACATTGCTGCATTAGCGATCATAATACTCAAAATAAGCAGCAAAGCATAAGAAACCAAGTGTTAGGTGCCTTAGGGCTCTAATTACTACAATCCGCATTGGTAATGCAGATTGTAGTGTGATATTACCGAGTGAATTCGCATTGCGAATTCAGGCAGTATCACAGGGCTTTACTACAAATCCCTTGCAGGGGCAGAGCTTGCGAGAAAGCTCTGTCCCTGCGAATCCCCTCCGCACACTAGCCACGTTTTTTTTGCAAAAAAATACCATGTCAAGTGCCCCGCACATGCGCTGACCTGCCGCCGCTGCTACCCCACTGGTGCTAAGTCCTGCCCCCATTGCCAAGCCCTGCCCCCATAATCGCAGACCCACCGTGAGCCCCCCTCTCCCTTAATTACAATTACCTGCATGATTCGGGCTCCAGTGATGTCCTCCATGTCCTCCGGTCAGCTGACATCCCATACTGCACTGGGACCCTATTAGGTGACGACCGGGCCGCAGTGCAGCATGGGAGACCAGCTGACCAGAGAGAGGACATCACCGGAGCCCCGATCACCGGTCCCTGGAGTCAGGTGAGTTTGTTTTTTTTAATACTTTTTTTTAAAACTTTTTTTTTACAGTGAATCAGCATGTGGTCTGTTTAGACCACACAGCTGATCACTGGGTCAGGCTCCAGGCTCTGTTCTCCCCGTCAGAGCAGAGCAGGTGTCCGGTTACCAGGGGAGACCCTGGATAGCATCACCTCCAGGTGGCGTTATTATCACAGGGCTTGCCCCCGGTATTGTTTCACAATTTATTTTTAGTAACTTTGGCCAGATCACATTTCCCATTACAATTATGGGAAATGCGATCTGCTTACTAAAAATAAGTGATAATTAGGGCTTGGAGTAGAATTTTACGAATTCTACTCCAGTTGCCCTGTAGTAACTTTAGGTGAAACTAAAATAATGAGAAAAGAGTGTGAAAGCACCCTTTTTCACTTTATTTTAGTAAAAATAATGTTAATAAATAGAGCCCATTGTGAGGAGTAAGGACTAGATGAAAATATAAGTAAGGAGAAGCACATGAGGGTCCTGCTTCTGAGAGCTTACATTTTAAAGGGGAGGGACAAACAAACAGATGTGACACAGATGGGGTAGACAGGGAAAAAAGAGCATGTAGCCGTGGGTTAGGATGAGAGATGGTAGGCTATGATGAAGTAGTGGGTCTTGAGAGCCTGTTTAGAGATTTGTAGAGACGTGGAGAGCCTGATAGGGAGAGTACCAGAGGTAGGGAGCAGCATGGGCAAAATCTTGGAGGCGGGGAGGAAGTAATCAGTTGGCAGGAGAGGTGATGTGCATTCGTTAAGTGAAGTGGGCGGATGGGAGTGTGAATGGAGATGAGTTCAGACATGTAAATGGGAGCGGGTTGGATGAGAGATTTGTAAGTGAGTGTAAGAACCAATGGAGCTCGATGTGAGGGAAAGCAGTAGGCAGTGGCTGCTCACATCAGAGCCCTTTTATACAGATTCAGACTCAGACTCAAACAAATGTCAAACACCAAATTGATCAGTGCAAACTAGCAGTGTAGATTTGTTACTTCTATAGGGGCAATTCAATTAGCCCCAATAATTTACCGGGTATGGAAAAAGGTGGTAGCCTCGTGCTTTAATGCCCATGGCTAATCAATGAAAGCCTCTTTTTCTCACCTGGTAAAGTAACTGTTATCACAAAGAATCCAGGATAAGTTCCCAGACCTACTGTATGTGTTAACATGGTTGCATTACATGAAAACAGGCTATTTATCTGGGATTTCTTTTCGATCCTGCTGAGACTAAAAAAAGAATCCCTGTCAAGTTCAGCCTGCGGGCTGCCTTTGGGGCTAATTGATTAGTCCGGGGAATCAATTAGCCCCTGGTAAGTTACCGTGGCTAATTGAATTCCTCCCTATGTGTTTAATTATGCAAACAAGATGCATATATGCATATTTTGAACAAAAAAGACTCAGTGCAGCCAAGTCGCACAGGATCTGGCGCACCGAGAGCAGCCATTTTGCGCAACTGAAGCAACAGTGAGAAAGGACACTTGTAGTGATCCATATTCTTCCATTGCTGCATAAAGGTTGCAGAGAGATTTTATAAGTTGTGGTGTGGTATGGTAATTAATATGTCATCAGTATTTACAGATTGAATTCTGGCAGTCAGGGGTTCTGTAAGGGTAAAAAATCATATAGCGACAATGAACAGTGCTTTCTATCTCCACTGAAGACAGAAAAGTGTGTGCAGAGAAGCCATTACCAGAGATAATTGGCAAGGCATTATGTTAAAGAACTCTGACCCTTCTAAGAAACTCAAAAAACGCCTGCTCTGCATCCACTGCTAAAATTAATGAAGGAATTATTTTCTTATAAACCAGGGGGATTATGTCAATATATTTTCATGTGTATTCAAAGCCTGGGGGCCTGGAATAAAACCTGCTGGTGCAGGAGACACATCGCAGCCTGAACACTAGTGCTGATTGAAACTTAATGCCCTGGGTCATTTTGACTGCTATCGCTGTTGCTGTTGGCCGGGTAAGTGGTGAAAGACTTCAGCCAAATTAGCTAACTCCTGTCGGAGCTCTCCCATGGAAACAGAGAGGCATTCAAGTTTTATTCAATATGGATCGTCTAACATATAGCCGGTAATTAACCTGGCATATTTAATCAATATTTCTGTCTCATTAAGTGGGACTTTATTCATTCATATGCTGCTTCAATAGAAAGTTTTTTTCTGGCTGGTTGGTAGTTTATCTCTCTCCACTTTATCTCTCTCTAAGGCTTAGTACATCTACCCCATATCTCTACCCAATCCTTCTCTATCATTTCTTCCACCTCCTGCTCCCCCTCTCCCACTCCCTCAAGGCCGTCCTAGGCTCCCTGCCCTTTTCACTCTAAACGTCCTCACTTACTGAACTTATCAGCTCTTTTTTGGCAGTCTACACTACCATCTTTATGGTGATGACACCCAAATCTACCTGTCTTCACATGACCTATCCCCTTCCATATTGTCACACATTTTAAACTGTCTATGTGCTATCTCCTCTTGGATGCCCCAATGCTTTCTCAAGCTTAAAATGTTCAAGACTGAGTTTATTGTCTTCCATCCTTTTTGTGTCTCTACCCTACCCTATATCTCCCTCGCCTCTGACAGCACACTCAGTTCATTAAGTCTGCTGCTTGGCATCCTTTTGTTTCTGCTCTCTCATTCTCTCCACTTTCAGAATTTCCCCCTACCACTACACTACCAAAACACTCTCTCATCATTTCTCACCTTCACTATTTCATCATTCTCTCTGGTCTTCCACTCAACTGCCTCTCTCCTTTTCAATCTCCCCTCAATGCTGCTGCTAGACTGATCATTCTTTCATGCTGCCCTGCCTCTGCCTCCCCTCTCTGCCTGTCCATCACGGCTCCCTATCCCATATAGAATCCAGTGGAAACTCCTCATCATCACCTACAAAGCTCTTACATTCTTCTCTCTCTCCATCATCTACAACCTCATTTCCTCCACACTCCCTCCAGCCCCCTCCAAGTGGTCTGCAAACGTTTTGTAATTTTGAGTAGAAAAACTATCTGGACCAGGAGCAGAGGAGGATTCCATAGCCATAATGTTTGCATATCTTAATTTCAGTTCAGAAATTTTAACTGGGACAAATTTAGACAGAGAGGTTTACAAGATCTGTGAATTTTGAGGATGAGAAATTTTACTATATGGATAAGCAAATTGGAACTCATTGGCTATATTGAAAGAGTCATAACTCATATCAGGTTATTTTTATTTATTTTTAACGCTACTGACAGAAGTTATGTACTGTAAATTGAAAGACTTAATGCTAAAAGTTTTTTAGCTTCTTTAAATTAACTTGAAGGTCAAGGAAGCATGAGGTTATCTAACTTGGGATCTATGCTAGAGTCATTTTAAAGATCTCTGTTCATACTAGCCTCAGTCATTTTCAAAATGTGTTCAAAAACTTTGAGAAAAATTTGATTGTTGTGAATTATGAGCTTATAGTGATATCAGTGTTAGAGTAACATGATCATACAGTATTTGCCAACTACAATTAATAACCTTCCCACTGGATCTGCTATTGTTTTATACGTAATGAGCAAAATACTAAAGATGAGCGGTTCGGTATTGCTCAAAACTGAACATACCCGAACTTTGGGGTTTCGAGTCGAATCGAGTCTCGGCTTGGATCAATTTGGGTTTCCGAGAAGAACCAAGTCCTGACTTGGATCATCTCGCAAATTTGGAACATGGATCTAAATGCCAGATCTTGAGTATTTTGGGTTGCATTTAAGTCCTTTCCTTGAGATTTGAGGTGATGTGAGGTGGACAAAACTGACTGACAGGAAATTAATGCTATTGATATTAATATTACCATAGGAACAAAAACAGGTCCGTGTTACATGATTTTAGCAATTTTTTTCAATATTTAAAGCAAACGAAAACATATTTCTACATAATACTGTCATGAATCAAATGGCAACACCATGATAGTTACTCTAGGCAATCCCACAAATGTTTGGAAAAATTGCTGTCCTATAATTGTAGCATGAGGGTTCATTGGGGCATCCTAGAAAAAGTCTATTTAACCATTGCAATGCTGATAACTTGGAAAGTAATACTATTGATTATCTTATATCTGCACTCTTATATAAAACAGGTAGGCAGCACATCAGAAGTTTATACTCCAGTTATCGATTCAGTAGATTTACTTGCTCAGCTGTAAGCTCAGTGTTGCCTGCAGCTCAGACATGGCAGCTGCAGATCTCTCAGACGTACAGGCCAGGAAACTGTCAGTTTCTGGCTGATATTATTAATCTAAAGAGAGAAGTTACAAACAAAAGACCAGCCTGTAATATAGAGGTTTCAGGCTTCTACTCAGGAGTGGTTCAAGAAAAGGAGGGGGCCGTGTTCAGTCTCCATGCACAGAATCTATATGAAATACCGCCGGCCGCATGGTCGATTCCCGGCAGCGGTAGCCCGATAGCTGAACAGATCCCGACAGCGGCAGCCCGACAGCGCTGGAAATCCTGATCGTCCTAAGGTAAGTAATCACTAACCTAACCTAACCCCTATAAACCTAACCCTCCCTAGGGGTGCCTAACCCTAAGTCCCCGGGGGGGACTTAGGGTTAGGCACCCCCCCGGGGGACTTAGGTTTAGGCAGCAGGGAAGGGGGGGTTAGGGTTAGACACTTAAAGGGGGGATTAGGGTTAGGTACTTGAGGGGGAGGTTAGGGTTGATGAGAACTAGCAGGAACTTTACCAACTGTGACTTCTTTGAGGAGCAATCTGCTTCGTTCCTCATTAGGTTTAAAGAATGTTGGTATCCGGGCAACTTACTGAGCAACAGCTTGGAGCAAGTTCAAAATATGAAGAGGTCGTGCCTTTTGGATTATAAGAAAAAGATAACTTGTCAGGATAGGATAAATATTTGTGTCCTTTTGTCACTAATTGTAAATAATACATCTGACACATACAGTATATTGCAAGATCTTTGGGAAAACATTGGCCCATTTTAAAGATTGATCCAAGTTTATCTAAATATCTAAATTTGTTCCATAGAAATCCATGGAAATATTTTTGAAAGCAAAAAAGTCTTCTCTTTCTAACTGTTTTTTTTTTTTAAAAGAGAAATCTGTAGATTCCTAATAATTAGTATAACCCCTGCAAAATGGTTTGCCCTATTATATTGTATTATTATTATTATTATTATTATATTTTATTTACAAGGTGCCACAAGGATTCACAGCACTGAATAAGGTGAATATAATGTCAATACGTTACATAAATACAGACTAATACAACCAAGTTAACAATTTCACATAAATACATAATTACAGTGCAATTAGCTTAATTATGTAGACAAGACAAAGGGGAGAGAGCTCAGCTTACACTGGCTTACAATCTATGGGGATATGGGTGGACACAATAGAAAGAAGAGGACATCCACATATGTTCTGTTTCTTCAAATATAAATAATATAAAAATAAGAAATACCAGTTTAGTTATGAACTGTAACTCTACCCATGTCTCATGTTCATAAGATAAATAATTATGGTCTTTCAATATATTTTACTAAATAGCCTAATTCAAATTCAGACACTTTAAAGTTTAAGGAAATCCAGTGTAACTTTAGATGTAGGATGTGGCGATAGTCTTTTAAAACTGACCCAAAGGGAGACATTTTGGATCTTCACTTTAAATATGGTCACACCAAATGGATTAAATGAGGGCTGGGAAATTACTAAATGTTTATCATGTTTTCTGGAAGTTTCTCTATACTAAGATTCACTTATAACTCTATACTGTTAATTTAGAATTCAATCTTGTGTTTGAATGTAACATCAATTAGTACATTTAAATATGTTTCTGATTAATGAAAATATTGTATTTTTTTATTAATGCATGTTAGGGCTAATATAAAATTAACCTAATGCACCGATAGGTATTCACAGCAGTATTGTCATAATTAGACATTGAATATGTTTGATTGGCACATTAAAAATACATCATTGCTTGTTGATTGGTGGGTTTAAAAGTTTAATTCAGGAAAAGATACCACTTGTTTTTATAGAGTAAACACATCAATTATACAGAAATTTAGTAGAAGTTTCTATTTTATATTAGTAACATACAGTGATTATTAATTCAATGTAGTTATTCTTTGTTCTCTGTTGAATGTGTTTGATTGGTACATTTCAAACACAACTCTGGTAACTGGTGGTTTCAATTTCCATTCATGCTATTCAGTTCTTGATTATGTGTCTACGGAAGAGACACAGGAATTATATTTTAATAAAAGTGGGACAAATCTATTAGAAGTAAGACTTCTTTCAGTTTTGAGGTGACTAATAATTATGTAATATTCATATACAGTATAAATTCTGGTTAAGTACTGCTATGAGTTGATTATATTTTTTTATGCATATTATGTAGCTAGTTTGGCCTATTTATAAAAAGACTAATATAATTATAATATAAATTCCCTTTAAGGATTGAATACATGAGTTTCTTATATGACACATTAATTCATACTGTTTGCAGAGCTCGGCATAGTGGAACATCTGTTAGAGATCAACTCATTAATTTCATTTTTTCAATAGATGCTGCAGGAATCAGGTTATTCTATGACTTTTAGGGGAGGTTGAGAAACCAATTCAATATACTATGATTAATCATCATACACTTCTTTTTGTTGAGAATGTTCTTTCATAAGTGTGCTTTTGGTGACTTGGCTTGGTGTAATTTTGCCAGTCTGTATGATGGAACAGTATTGTGGTAAGCATTATACAGTACTACTAAAAGTGTCCTTTTAACATAATAAAAGAAGTGCACCAGGATGTACTTTATTTCGAGACCAGTTGTCCAATGGTGATTGAGTAATTGAGAAGAGGAGGGAGCAGGCGAGAGTTAGGTTTTGGGGTAGTTTTAAAGCCTAACAAGGACTGTTGACAAACAATGAAACATAATAGACAATAACCTTTTAAAAACTACCTAAGTTGTTTATCTGAATAACACACTATGGGCCTGATTCAGAAAGGATCACAACTAATATGGCAATAGCGATTATGCACGCAGTCTCACTGATCGCTATGCTGTCGCAGAACTACATAAGGACGTCCACCTTACCTCTCACACATCCGTAATACTTAGCAAGACTGCGAAACCATCGGTAACATTGAGTACAATCACAGCCTCATACACACTTACACAGGCTCTGGCCTTACTCAGGAATTGCTAACTTCATCACACGCTATGAGTACTCAGGCTGCGTATGGCATTGCAGTGGCTAATTTATGCATGCCAATGCAACAGCGTTCAAATGCACTGGCACGCCTACGTTTTGCCGACCACCCCCCGTCACCACCCACAAATGGCACTTCCTGTCAATCACTCTGAAATGGGTCCTGATCACAGTGGCTGGTTCGCACACGCGCACTGTGATGCATGCGCATGCACAGAATGCAACAATCAACCGATTGCGTGAGTAATCGCAGTTGCGATCCTTGCTGAAGCAGACCCTATATTTGTTGTTTTAATTACTTGAAGTATGCCTGACAAGTGCCAGTCCAAGTTCTATGAATTATAGGCTGATCCATGAAGACTGCTAGAGAGAGAGAGAGAGAGAGAGAGAGAGAGAGTAATGTATTGTAGACTTATTTCTTCTAAATATTTGTGGTTGTGGAGGGAGGGGATTAGAGGGTGGGGGCTTATATAAAGGTTTATTGAGGGCAGACTTCTATATCACTTTAGGTACTATCACCATCATGTCCCTGTGCATCAAGGAAAAAAGCTGTTTCCCTTATTAACGCTGGTGCTTGTCTGTTAACATTTGGATAAGTATAAATTATATTTCCCCGTTATTATGGAAAGAATACATAAGATTGTGCAGGTTTTCATATATGTCCATCCCCAAGTCCAACAAAAATGTACAGACATTTTCTTCCATTAATCAATATCCAAAAACAGGAAGAGAAATGCTCAGGTACACGATTAGAAAATAAAATATCATGGTAGGGACAGTGTTATAATGGATCCGCACAAATGGGCATGGCTGAATACATGTGGTGGCAGCAAGCTTGCTTGTCTCTAATAATAAACCTAGGTGGTTGAAAATCACACTTCAATGGATGACAATACACTACAAGATACTAAAACACCAGTCATCAAGCCCACTAGCAGTCTTTGGGCCTGATTCAGCAAGGAACGCAGTCGCAAAGATGCACGTAATCAGTCGATTGTTGCGTTCTGTGCATGCGTATGTATCTCAGTGCTTGTGCGCGACCTAGAAATTGCAAACAGAATTGCCATTGCAGAGGCTACGCAGCCCAGAGCAGAGTGATTGACAGGAAGTGCCGTTTGTGGGTGGTGACTGGGGGTGGTCGGGCGAAAATGTTAGTGCATTTCAACGCCGTTGCAGGGGCATGCATAAATTAGCCACTGCTTGTGCAAGTGTGCCTATGGGTCCGATGTTACCGATGGTTTTGCTATGTTGCCCTAGTATATGGATGTGAGTGAGGGGAAGTTGGCGTCCTTATGTCTGGCTGCGTTCGCTGTGTGAATGCACACATTTAAATAGTAACGCTGATTTTAGCAACTTTTTTGTGTACATATAAGCAGAATTGCATTCCGCAGTGAATCAAGCCCTATGTATTATGGATAGCCATGTTAGAGTACTGGTTAGTTAAGTGGAGCCTCAGACATTTTGATTTAAGAACGTGCTTATACTGTAAATAGATTTCTTTAACCTGGGTTCTTAGTAGTTTATGAGTACTGGTGTTGGTAATCACAGTGCTAAAAGATATTTTAAAACCAGTTTGGAGGAATATTTAAAAAAAAAAACATTAAAAGATGACCCATGTCCCTGAGCTATGTTTTAAGTAATATCACTTTGCTTGTATAACTTTTTGTAGGATGGTGATAAATTTGTCCTGATAAAAAAAGTTTGAAAAGTGCTATATACCATCCCACATGGTAAACAAAGTGCTTTCAAACTATCTCACATGCTTTACACTTGGATTTCTACTTGACCAGGCTTCAATTGGTGTTATGTCCTTCAGGGCAACTGTTGGTGAACAGTTATTCAAGTAGACTGCTGTGGACACTTCTGTCTAAAATAGCTTTTTTAAGTTTGCATCCAGCAAACAGCATACATCTTGCCTTCTCCAATAGTAGGTGGTTTGCTTACTCCCAAAGGGCTCCATTTACTAATGAGTTTGAACACTTTTCAAACTTATTACATGTATTACAGAGGAATCTAGTATTTATTAATGTAATTAGCACTGGTTTTCAGCATGCAGTATATTTTTCATATCCCCATTCAAAATCAGTGCAGACCTGTATTAAATTGCGAGCGGCATCTTGGACTTACCGCTCGTTGCCTTAGTTTGATTTTGCCGTCCTGGAGGTGCTGTTATCTAGTGCTGACGAGTGCTATGGCCATGGCTGGAGGCTGCAGCATCCGGGTCCTTGCCCACAATTCACTGCTGCAGCTGCTTTTCCGCTCCTTCCCTCCCACTCTCTGCCTCCAAGTCTCCACCCCCTCCCTACAGTGGTATCATTTATGTGTCCCCCTTCCTACCACCAGCAGCAGCCAGAGCCCCCCATCCCCCTCAGTGCACAGCAGATGGAGCCCCCCCTTCCATCAGCTGCAGACCTCCCTCTTTCTTCTCTATCATAGCAGCAGCAGCCGACGGCCCACTACCCTTCCACCCTCCTGCATCAGCTGGCAGACCTCTCCCCTTCTTTATCATAGCAGCGGAAGCCGGCACCCCCCCACCACCTTCCACCCTCCCGCATTAGCTGGCAGACCTCCCTCCTTCATTATCATAGCAGCAGCAGCTGGTGTCCCCCCCATGTCACAGCAGAAGGCAGCTGGTGCCTCGCAGCTCCCCCTCCCTCCCTCAGTAGCAGCTGCTGGTGGCTCCCCCCTCACCCCCAGGTCACAGGAGGCTGCTGGTGGCACCCCTTCCTCCCTCCCTCCCTCCGCAGCAATAGAACTGGTGGCTCCTCCTTATCACCAGTGCACAGCAAACTGCACACACCTCCCGCAGCAGCAGAAGCTGGCATCTCCTTCAGCGCACAGCACATGGCAGCACCCCCTTCCTCTCGCAGCAGTAGCTGGTGGATCCCCCCTTACCATCAGGTCATAGTGGGAGGCAGCTGGTGCCTGGTGGCTGCCCCCTGGCTCCATCACTCCTGCAATAGCAGCAGCCGGCGCCCCCCCCATATGGAGCCAGTTTCTTTTGTCAGTGCTGCTGATATAAAAAGAACAGTGCTGCCCAGTTCAATAACATTACCGCTCACCACCAACAAGAACATTAATAAATTCAAGGTAAACAAGAGAAAAAAACGCGGCAAGTGGTAAACTAAAATATCACTATACGCTGGACTCATTTGTAAATGAAGCCCTAACCCCCTTTTGACCCTGGACTTTGGGCCTGATTCAGACCCGCTCGCAAGCGCATAACGCTCGCAAGTGGGTTGATGGTGGCCCAGTGCGCATGCACGAGCCCCGGAGCAAGCGCAAAAAGCACTCGCTCCGTGGCTCACTACAAAAGGGGCGGCTGTCGATGTTGATCAACAGCTCGCCCCATTTTGTAGTCATTGCCAGGGGTTGGCTTCACAAATGGAGGCGTTCCCAAGCAAACGCCTGCCATTTGTGGGTGGCCCCACTGACATCACCAGTGATGTCAGTGGGAGAGCTTCCGGCTCTATTAGCTCACTGGGGCTTGTGGCCACGAGACCCTACCACAAGGGTCTCATCGCAAGTCCGATGGTCGCGATGGTCTTGACCATCATCCTGGCTGCTCGCAATAGCTGTGGGTTACAATCACTGAAACTCAATTGTCATCATTGCATGGCAGTGCTGTTCAAGGACATACATTTTTCGCCATCTGGTCCCTGTAGTGAAGATCGTCCCACTTTTATTTCTCATGGTGCATTTTCCACTTAAAATTTTTACTTTGTGGCCTCTCAGCTCAAGAACATTGATTGCAATAAGATTTGTTTCCATTTCTGGTACATAGAGTACATTTTGGATTTCTGTGACTTTAGTTCTTAAACCAATCCTCAATTGAGCTTTAATTGTCCCAACTTTAGTGTCTGTCAGCAATTGATTGTGATAATATCACACTCACTTATCTTAGTGACCCATTCTTCATTGCAGCTGAAATGTCTTGTTGCACCTGAATATACCATGAATCTTTTCTGTGGTTATCTGTTACACTCAGGACTGACTGATCTTTCTAGTCACATTTCTGGTTCTGCACTGGATCCACTTTTCTTTGTTTACAGTTAACTGCATTGTGGCCTATCTTGCAACAATTATAACACTTGAACTTTCCACTCACTGCTTGTAATGAAGTTTTATTAGCACTAGGTACACATTCCTGGAACTGCAATAGCTTTGCTTTCACTGTGTCTGTTGTCTACTTTGCACTATTTGCTTTCAGTGCTTTGACTAAGAAGTCAAACTCTGGTATTAGATTCTGAAGCATGGCAGTTTCAAGACTCCAACTGCTGAGATACAGACAACATCCTGTCTATGTGTCATTCATGCTTCTGCATTCATGTAACCTTGTGTTATATGATACACATTTTAAGTTTATTCTTCTCATGAAACCCCCATCCTGATATGCCTCTTGCAATGCAGTACACATGTTTTTAGCTTGCAACTTCCAAAGTACTGAGTACAAATTTTGCTTCAGACTTAAGGCTATGGTTCCCATGGCTCTCTCTTCCTCATTCGGTCTTTGACTGTCAGCAGGATTTACTGTTACTTTCCACAGTTTCTCCTGCATAAGTTGCATTTCCATAACAATGTTGTGTAGCTTTCTGCACCTTTAAGTTTGAAGAAACCCATTATAGTGTTGTTCCTATATTTGTGTTCCTTACAGCCATTATATTTATATATGTGCAGGTACGGTTTTATTCGGTTCTTATCGCCAAATTATAGCAAGTTCGGATTAGTTCGGATTTCTCTTATTGGCTATCCACAACACGTGACAGCTGGATAGCCAATATGATGCCGTTTCTGAGATCCGAACATATCCGTGTAAATCCGAGTAAAACCGAACCGCGCATCTCTAATTATATTACAGTTCTGATGCTGTAAAATTTATTCACTGTGACACTTTTTAGATTAAAATGCACTGTTCTTGTCTTCCTGTTTGCTGCAGCACTTACAGCAAGTTTTCATGTCCTCAAAATGGCACCTCAACACTTGTCTGGAGGTCTACACTTTCATACTTTCACATTGCAAACTTGTGATTGAGGGGGCGTCTGGTGTGAACTGTGGGGGTCATTCAGACCCGCTCGCGAGCGCAGGACGCTTGCAAGCGGGTCGATGATACCGCGAGACCCGGATAGTGACGGGCTCTCTGTCGCTCCGGGTCTCGCACCAAAGGGGGTGTGCTGTTGATGTTGATTGACAGCACGCCCCCTTTGGTGGGCGTGCCGGGGGCGTGGCTGCCAGACGGAGGCGTTCCCATGGGAACGCCTACCGTCTGAAGCCGGCCCCACTGACATCACTAGTGATGTCAGTGGGAGTGATTTTGGCTCTGATAGAGCCAAAATCACTCCAGGGCTTGCGGCAGCGAGACCCTATCGCAGGGTCTCCATCGCAAGCCCGATGGTGACCATCATCATGGACGCTCGCATAAGCTGTGGGTGGTAACCCACAGCTATGCGAGCGTCCAGGAGGACGCTCCATTTGCATGGAGTAGGGCCCTGGTCAGAGCGTTCGGCTCTGAATCAGGCCCAGTATTAATTCTGTGCAGCAGGCTCTTTGGTCGCAGCACATGGGATTGCTTGTCATTATGTCTGTGTTTGGACCTACACCATGCTGCAGAATGGATGAGCTTGCCACAGGCTTTGCAATCATTTTTGTATGCAGGACACTTGGAACGCTCAGAGTAATGGTCGCTCCCACAATTCACACAGAGTTGTAGTGGCTGTGCTTGTTGCTCAATATTGCACATACTGTAGCTTCTCTCTCCTGCACATTTTTGGTGGACTGCTCATGTAACCTGTATATGTGAATGGCAGGATCAAGAGTCAGTTTCTTTTCACGTAATAAGTGCGTGATTGTGGTGTCATTGTATATGTCACAGACTTTCCAGTCCCTGTGAAACTCATCTGTAAATGCACCATAATCACATTTCATTTAAAATAATTTTAGTATTGCCACATAAGACTGTACGCTCTCTGCAGGGTCATGTACTTCTGTATTAAAGACTGTATGTCAATAATGCCATTCTTTACAGGGAGGTATATCACATCAAACATTATATTGGTCAACAGCAACCATGTTGACATTCACACAGTAATGTCAACACCACGATGTCGACATCAGCACGTCGACACATTTCAACATGTCGACAGGCGTCATGTCAACATCCTCAGAAAGTCGACATGTTTACACTGTCGACATCTAAAATGTTGCTGTGTGAAATGTTGACATATTGGGCATGCTGACGATTAAGGTTAGGCACCTCAAACAACTTTAGGGTTAGACTGCGGGGGGATGTTAGGGTTAGCCTGCAGGGGGATGTTAGGGTAAGGCTGCGGGGGGATGTTAGGGTTAGGCTGCGGGGGGTTAGAGCTAAGCATGTCAACATGTTACATGTCAACAGTTCACCATGTCTACATTATCATGTCGATATGATGTATGTCAACATGATAACTGTCAACATATCATACCACACCCTTGTAATTAGTACTACTGGATCCTCTCTGTTCCTGCTCTCCATGAATAAAAGTCATTGTTTTTTTTGACAGACTAAGCTGCAGCAGGATTCAGGAGTGTGTATGCCTGTACCTTTTTGTCCAGCCCCATATAACAATAACCGTGCCACTCCTTGCGCAACTTTACCAATGCATCCGAGATGATGTCATCAACAACCAGACGATCTTTCGAGCAGAGACCACTCATTTTTGACAGCATGCAGATTGCTGTGAATTCATCAACAGGACCCTGGAGCTACAGTATGGTCAGTGTGACTTTGCTGCATGAGAACTCACACATAACTGAATAAATGACACGGCCACTGGGAGGTTTCCAGAGCAAAATCTGGTTGGCACAAAGGTCTGACAACCAATACATACACATATACAGTAAGAAACAGAAATTAGGACTGCGTTAATATGTGAGTTCAATTTATATGTATATAGAGAAAAAGGAAATGTATTAGAAAGGAAAAATTATACACACCTATAAATGGGAGTGCATAATGGACATAATGAGGTCTATTCATCAACGAGTTTTATCCTATGCAATGTGTGATAAAACTTGTTGCGTATGATAAATGGTGCTCCAGCCAATCAGCTCCCAACTGTCATTTTTCAAACAGATGACAGTTAGGAGCACCATTATCATACACAACGAGTTTTATCACTCGTTGTGAATAATAAAACTTGTTTATAAATGAGGCCCATAATTACATAGACATTGTAAAGGAAAAATATAATATATAGCTAATAAAAATATAAAGTAAAATATCAATACATTCTTATAAAACTAAATTGTGTGCACAGTAAACAGTAAAAAAAAATGTATGGTGTGATCTTAGATACTTTTCAGAAATATCATAGAACTAGCATGAGAGTAACCACCCAGATGTCAGTATCCAGTTTGTACCTTTCCTATTATGAAGAAACAATAACAAATTACCTGTGATGTTTCGGATGAATAAAAAGTCCTGTCCAATAGTTCTTGTAAGTGGTCCACCAGTAAACTCTGATGTAAAGGTGGCACCTGTCTGTAGCTTGTGCAGTTCTGTTGTGGATGGTCGTGCGGAGCTGGAATCAAGAAGGAATAATGATTAGCAACAGCTGGTGTGAATAAAATCAAAGTTCCAGTATTTGGGAGTCCAATGGGTAGAAGTAAAATAATAAAATAGGGGGATACTTCCAATGCTGTATGAGGTCCTAGGGGAGTCTTTGGGTGTCACTGCAGATAAGAAGCCTTACTTTTTTTTCCTGAATCACTCAGCTTCATCAGATTAATTCAGGTTTTGCTATTAAAGCATTGTCATTTTAAATTTAGGGTATAAACATCAGGAAGCAATGACTTTTACAAGCCATTGCTTAGTAAGTAAACCTTTGTGACTCCAACCGTCAGACATGAAGGAGGAAGCGTGATGGTCTGTGGCTCTTTTGCTGGATCCTGAGTCAGAGGCTTGCACAAAGTGACTAGAACCCAGAACCAGAAGGACCAAGCCATCATTTTGCAGCGCCATGCAGTACCCTCCGATCTACATCTAGTTAGCCAAAGGTTTATCCTACTGCAAGTTAATGACTCATAACATACTTCCAAGCTATGGACCCGAATCAAAGTTGTAAGATATGCCGATGTTTTTTCAGTTGAGCGATATCGGCAATCTGCGCATGCATCTGAGTCTCACTGCACATGTATCAAGGTACATTACTGCAGTTGCTAGTTGTAACCAGGGCCGAAACTAGAGTAGTGCAACCTGTGCCATGGCACAGGGCACTGCAGTGCAGGGGGCGCTGTTTGTGCCTGTCAGTTCCTCTTCTTTTCTCCCCAGCATCTCCTGGCCTCCCCTATCTCTTCCCTGGCCCTTCCCCATGAGGCCGTGGGGCTTTTTCAGGTGTACTATCTTATGTCCCTATTTAAAAAATGTGTGGGGGGTCACCAATGCTCTCTCTGGCACAGGGCACCAAAAAATCTAGTTACGGCTCTGGTTGTAACTATGGAGCTCAATTCAGACCCGCTCGCAAGATGCGGTCGTTCGCTGGCAAAAAGGGGCCGGATATTTAAATTAAGCGCTCGCGCTGCGTCGCGTAAGGACGCCCTCTGTGTCTTAGCTCGCTACGGCAATGAGCGCTCGCTACTGTATAAAGATGCCCCCCTTGCCACTTGCAATACACGTGATCTCCGGGAATTGTAGGATTACTCAGTTACGTCGAGAGCCATCAGAGCAGCTTGCAGCCCTTGAGGTTGCCTTTCCCTGCCTTAAGCACTGCGATCAGTGTGGGCTGAAATACATGCAGGTGACATGTACAATGATGCTACTTTGCTAATTATGCATGTTTTGGCGGCCTGACACGCCTGCATTTGCACATCCACTACCCCGTTCATAAGCACCTTCCCCTGTTACCACCCACAAACGGCACTATCTGTCACTCAAAGTAGCGACCTGATAGTGGCTTACGAGCAACCAAAATCAGATCGCAAAGACTGGCTTGCACACGCGCACTGCGAATTATACGCATGCACAGACGGCAAAAATCGCTCAGAGCGAGCGCAGCTTAGTGACCGGGTTTGAATCATGTACTCACAGTGTGATTGACAGACAGGGACCATTTCTGAGAGGTAACGTGGAGTGGCGGCGAAGAACACAGGTGTGTCACGACCGTTTTGGGAGGAGTGTCACAGCCTAAGACTGTGATCCTGTATGCAAGAAATATGGCTCTAGTTTCTCAGTTCCCATGGTCATTTTGTGGGACCATAGGCTTACTCAGGACTGCAACAATGGAATGATCTGTGACTGATGCTGCATCTTTGTACACAGATGCTGCAACATTTTATGCAGATGTTTGGATTTGCAAAGCCTCAAGAGGGTGTATCATTACATCTCCAGGTGTCTGCGACATTTGCATATTTTGCATCGCAGCTGCATACACATTCCCAGTGGCAGAATAAGCATACAACTCTGAATAAGACCAATGTCAGAACTACCTGCGAGGAAAAGAACAAGAATGGCTTCAAATTATAGAATGGGCAGCATGGTCTCCAGACTTATTCCTCATCAAGCCAGTTTGGGTTGAATTGGACAGAAGGGTAAAAGCAAAGCAAGGTACAAGTGCGACACATTTGTGGGAACTTCTGTAACAGTGTTGAGAAGAACTTCTCAAACAATATTTGGTGTAAATTGTAGTTAACGCCAGTGAGAGTTTTTAGAAGTGGAGATGTTGCCCATAGCAACAAATCAGATTATACTTAACATTTAACTAGCACTTTCTACAAGATAATAGCTAGAATCTGATTGGTTGCTATGGGCAACATATACACTTCTAAAAACTCTCACTTTAGTAAATTTAACCCTATGAGTGCATTTCGATTATATCTGCAAATGGAGACTTATTTGGTGAATCAAATATTTGTTTCAATTGTGTTAAACAAAATGATACTATGATTTATTTTTTATCTCCAATTATTTATTTGTTCTATGCTGTAATTTCAAAGTACATTAAGACTTTAAACTACGTAAATTGCAATAAAAAACGGAAAAATTGGGTATTCTAAAACTTTTGATGGATGAATATGACTTTTCTTTAGAACTGCTGTCAAACCAGTCAGTTAATGTGTAGCTTTAAGGGCCCAATTTAGCAACAAACCTTATTACCAGCAACATATTTTGTTTAGTATCACGGTGATACTAATACTAACACACAGTCGTTGGTATTTAAAATTACTTACTCTTCTGGCGAGGTCCAGCGATGTCCACCTCCTTGGCGCCATCCTCCGCTCTATTGCTGGCAATCTACTGCTGCCAGCGACGGTCTGCTGTGTCAAGCACATGCGCGAAGGCCAGTCTGCACATGTGCATGACACTTTCACCTGGCAGGGCCACAGCAAGGCTTGCTGTCAATGGAGACCGTATCGCTCTCACCATGTATAGATGGCATAAGCGATACAGTGACAGACAGCTGTAATCTTAAGTTTATAGCTGTTTCTTAAATACAGAAAGGAGGACATAACCCCAATATCAAGTACTAATGAGGTTATTTCTCGTTGCTAAATGGGGTCATATACAGTCGGGTCCATAAGTATTGGGACATTGACAGAATTTCCATATTTTATTCACCATTGTGGTGGTGAATAGAGGCCAAAATCTGAAAATTCTGTCAATGTCCCAATATTTATGGACCTGACTGTATATTGAGACACTGGCTAATGCCTTTTATTGGTTTACTTTATATCGGTTGACTGAATATGTTAAAAAATGTTTATTATCTCTATAAAGTGATTTGGGATCAAGACTTTAAAAAAACAGAAATTCATACCACTAAATCACAGCAGATCCCCTTGATGTTCACATTAAGGCAATTTCGTTTAAACTACAGTACAAGCAATCATAGAGGTATCAGTTTAGTGATCACGTGTTGCTCTCATGTTTCCAGTCAAAATGTGTTTTAAAGTAAGTATAAAGAGCATTAAGTGGTTTCAGTTAGATACACATGATTAATTCTTCAGCATTTCTCTGCAGGTCCCTTTAGGACAGAAAAGCTTGGATACAACATACTGAGTATTTCTACCAAAAATCTGAAACCCAATAAAATAATATCTTTTACCAGAAAAGCTATAAAACTATAAATGCCTTGCAAGTGCCTCGTTGAATTTCCTTTCTGCCTAACTTTTGATCTTTATTTCATTTACAGAAATATTGAAAAATTTACTTCATACTATAAAAGAGTGCTTTGTAACATTAATAAATATGTATTCAAACATTTCCAGAATGATTTGTGTTTGTTAATACATGTACTAGTTCTTTAGGCATGGGGTAAGCAATATTTATTTTTGCACTACTTAGTTATAGATTGTTGTTGCATTGTTTGTACAAGCATTTGCGTATACAGGTTGACTCTCCCATATCCATATATTCAGATATACAGATTTTTTTTTAGCATGACTGAGTGAGATAGTGACACTTTACTTTTTGATGGTTCAATGTACACAATCTTTGTTTAAGGCACAAAATTCTTAAAATTATTGTATAAAATTAGCTTCAGGCTCTGTGTATAAGGTGTATATGAAATATAAGAATTTCAATATTCCAAAATACAGAATATTCTGATATCCAAAATACTCCTGGTCTCAAGCATTTTGGATATGGGAGACTTAACCTGTATATGCTTCCTGTAGTACCTAAGCTACCTACTACCCTATATTGACATTTCCCAGCAAATTTCATAACTCACTTCCATATAACTACATGTTTGATCTTCTATTATGTATCTAGAACTAATGGTCCAAGAAAGACAAGTTTGTTGTGCCACTGTGTTTTATATATATATATATATATATATATATATATATATATGAAAAAGGGGGTTAAAAAAGACATGCGCCTGATAGTGTAGTATATTCGGTATAGTGATAATTGGTGCTCAAAATTAATGTGCGTACCAAAGGAAAGAACTTTAAAGCTTATGGGTAAATGGGATGTCATCTACTGGAACACCTTTGAAGAGGGCTCGTTCAAGCCGGGGAAAGAGTAAGTAATATAGCGTAGTATGTTTTTATACAGAGGTAGCGAGACAGGACTACAATTAGCTGCGTACCATATTTCGTAGTAAAACAAGCATGTAGTATGTGTCACCAAGGTATCTCCCAGTATTCCTTTTCCTCCTCAATAACCCTTGGAGGAGTAAAAACTGTGCACAAGCTTTGGGATAGACATAGAATAGGTCCCCCGTCAGTGCGTTTTATCAAGTAATTTATTTGGATATATTTAACATCAGGAAACAAAAAAGGGAAATACAAAAAATGGGTAAAAAAATAAATGAATAATAAATAAATGCTTATCTTTCAAAATGGTACCCAGTCCTCATGGATATGAGTGTCCACTCTCTAGAGAGCCTGGGTCAGGGTGCCTCAAAATATATATATATATATATATATATATATATACATACAATTAGCTGAAATAATATGTATTTATTATTGGATACGTTGGAACCATTTCTGACCTAGTTACAAACACAGTACTAACATCTTTTTTTCTTTTTTAAATTTCAGATTATATTTGATGGCAATCTTTATAGGGTTGTTTTAATTTCTAAGGGTCAAAAAGAGACATATATTACCAAATACATACCATAGGATCAACCTTTACCCCACTAGAAGTGATATATTGTATAACTACAGTAGTTACACATTGTGCATTACTGTAGTATCTGTTTGTGGATATCACTGAATTTGGAAGTTGAATTTAAATATATTATCTTCAGTTTTTGCAATTATTTCAGATGTCCGGTACACACATTTTAAATGTATATGAATTAAACAATATTTTCTTTTTTGCCTATGTATGTACTATAGTTAGTTGTTTTACAAAAATAAATATTAGTTTTTTACTGGGTTCAACTTATGATGAAGTATTGAGCTATTGTATAAACAATTTCCATGTACTCTATTTCTGGTCAGCATTGGAGTAAATGTCTTTTCTTATGTAATTATCCAAACTGTAGTTCTCTGGCTCTTTAAAAGTTTAAGCATAACTTTTGGACAAACTAAGTAACTGAGTATGCTCTGATACATAAGAATACAGTACTTCTTTTCATACCAGGCTACATTCGGTAGTTTGCAAAATATGCTTACCTGTTATCTTCAGTGTATTCCGCTGGCAAGGTTCATTAGTCAGTTGTTCATCCCTGGCTGAACGTATGCTGCACTTTAGATTTTGCATAGCATAACAAGCCACAGAGTAAAGCCACTTAATGTGTAAATGCACTGGAAATGTCAACAGGCCTCTGTATCATGGTAGTGCCATAGACATGTTACTAATTTTACTTTTTTACAGTTTACTTGCATTCTATTTAAACACTGTAACACAAATGTAATTGTTACTGACAACTTCAAAATACTGTACTTCCCTAAATTGGATTTAGGTGTACAGAAGTTACAGTAACTGAAAAAGTACAGGCATGTCAAACATGCAGCCTGTGGGCAGCATGCGGCCCAAATAAAAATTTTATGCGACCCGACAGTGTGGGCCTAATAGATATATTATGCGGCCCAGCCCGAATCCCTTCATTCACCCCTGCTGCTCTACTCAGCCGGCCTGGCTGCCGCGATTGGAGCTTAGTGTAAAGGTGGGAGCGTTTAGAGCTGAAGACACGGCTGGGGAATCTGGGGAATGGTGAACCTTAGAGATGGGCTGGGGAATAGTGAGGCTGGGAGACAAGGGCTGGGGATTGGTGAGGCTGAGACACAGGGGGGGCACTGTTTTGTTCAGTGCACATGTGTGTGGGGAGGTGAGCAGGGGGTGCTGGAGCATATACAGTATATAGTTTGTGGGGAGGTGGTCTGGAGCATATTGTTGGGGGGAGGGGGCTGGAGCATATTATTCCTGGGGGAGTGGAGGTGGTGTTTGTGGTGCACATTATTACAAGGGGATTCTGAAGCATATTATTATATTATTATGTCATGTGGTGATGGGGTCTGGAGCACATTATTGATACTTTTTTTTTCTAGCGGCCCACACACTCTTAGATCTTGAATATTCGGCATGGTTGGGATTTTGAGTTTGACATGTCTGGTACAGAACATCTCTATCACAATGAGATCATGAGTTACAATGGGGTAGTATATGAGCTTCGAAGTTACAGTATGCCAAAGTACTGTAGATTGCAGAACTAGACTGGAGATGAGTGAATAATGGCTGGGATTTCTATGAATTTGAATTTGTAAGTAAGTTTTAAACTGAGTTTTGAACTAAAATGGACTCTACTCATATGGGATATTTGATTATGGAAACCGCTTTGTATTTAAATTAGGAATAATAAAAAAAGCTAATTGATCTGCTAAAAATCAGCTGATCAAACCGATATTTGTACAGTGTATTGGCACCACCGAGCAGTAACTATCGGTCTGTTGGACATGCTGAAATCGGCCATCATGTCTGTAAGAACAGATAATTGGTCACCCACATCTTGCAGTGTATGTACTGTCACTGCCGACTGCACATTTCCTGTGTTCCTTCACTTGGAAGGAAAGCATGTCATGGCCATACGTTGTGGTATACCTCACACTGTATGGTCACGATAGTCTGATATTCAGCTTGTCAGATAAAATGTCTGTGGGTCTGACAAATTTTTTGACTGATTGTGAGTCACACACAAAAACAATGGCCTACACACTCCTTCCCTTATGTACGTCCATGCAGGCAAATGTGCAAGGACTGAGATGCCCACTGTTAGCACCCATGTACGCTGGAATACAGATTCGCTCATCCTTATACGCCATCATCGGTCGCACCATCAAAACCTGGACCAGCCCTATGGCAGGTGCCTCAATCTGACCATGGGCCTCCTATGTCTGCGGATGTACGTCTGTGTATGCAGTCATTATCACTGACACGCCCACAACACTCCCATAATACACCCACTAAACGGACCATTTTTGTGTGCACTATTAGCCAGCTACCAGTCTCCGCCCAGGAACACCCATCATTTTTCCACCACCCTTCTTTTACCGTCTGTCCTGATCATAACAGCACCTTTGTGCATACATGCGTCATAGGGGTTTTATGAAATGTTCATGTATGAGCAGCTAAAAATAGTCCCTCAACTACGTGAACATCAGCATTGCGTGTGGATTGTGTGTGACTCAGGTCCTTTATCTCACAGTGTATGCCCAGCATGAGATATATCATTGTGGTTAAGGTGCACTTTAGGGCTGTATTGTCACTTTAGAAAATAACATAGGGCTGTAATGTTCCTTTAGAAAATAACATAGGGCTGTAATATCACTTTAGAAAATAACATAGGGCTGTAATGTCACCGTGGAAAATAACATAGGCCTGTAATGACAGCCTTAGTGTCCATCCATTTTAAATAAGTTAAAATCACTTAAAACATACACTAATGCTATTAGAGCACTTGGCAATCACACCGAGGAAATGGGACAAATTGATCACAGCTGTATACTGTACAGTACTGTACTTAGCTGTTTGTTGCTATGGATTGCTGGGTAGAAAAGTACTTTGGGTGCTGGTGGGATGAATAAATGATAAAAAAAATACTTATTAACAGAAAGACAAATTAATAAAATATAAATGATAAATGAAAGTAAATATGAAAAAATATGTAATACAATCAGAAAGAGAAAAAAAAACATTATAAGAACAATGAAGTGTGAAAAAATGCAAACATGAAGATGATTAATGTAACTCCTGTATTCAGATTGACCTGCGAGGAAAGCCTTACTAAGATTTCCAGCTGCCCCAGACTAATACACTCGTAGCGTTTTCCCACCACCACTAATATTTATATTTGTATTCAGCAGCAAATCACTGACATAATTATTTGATTTAAATTGATTCAAGTGGATCACCATAAATAAAACTCTAGAAAGGCTGTGTAATGATGATACCTGGGAGATCCTAATAGATTAATGTGCAAAATCTATGATCTTTACAGGCCTCTGTATGCGCACAAACAATTATGTTTAGGCAGAATGGTTGCAGAGAGGCTAGCATTTCTGGCTCATCTGCACTGGGATCATGAGTTCAATTGTACTTTATTTTATTGTTAAATGTAACCTACTGTATTATGGGTCTCATTCAGACCAGCTCGCAAGTGCTATGTGCTCGCAAGTGGGTCGATGTTTGTGCATTGCGCACGCTCGGCGTGCGCAATGCACGTGCGCCAGCCCGTGGCAAGTAAGAAATTCACTCGCTCCGGGGCTCACTACAAACGGGGCGGCTGTCGATGTTGATTTACAGCTCGTCCTGTTTTGTAGGTGGGGTGGGGGGGAGGTGGCTGGACAAATGGAGGCGTTCCTTAAAGCCACTGAGCTTAATTGCCACAGCCACTGTTATGTTGACGTTTCTTCTCTGCTCTCAGCTACAACAGAGCTTGCAGTTCCACCTCCTCATGAGTCCTGTCCCCTGCTACCTACCCTTTCCCTTCCATCCCAGCCTGGCAGGCAGAAGCTCCACCTCCTAGACAAGGAGCTGGCAGCTGCTGCTAATAAACTGTTGGCTCACAGAGAAGGGCATGTGTCCTGTTCCCCCCTCAAGAAGTCACCCTCGGCCATTATTAGAGGGAAACTGCCCTGTAGGCAGAACTGAAAGGATGATGAAAAGTAGATGGGCAGTGTCCCAGCAGGGAATGGAGCTACCCAGTACAAGTAACAGCCCTGACTCGCTAAAGAAAATGTTTCACCCTTGGCTCCACATGGTCTAGAACCGGCCCAGATTATGAAATTCAAGGCTGTAGAGAGCTGGTCTGGGTCCGGATACTTTCAGGTACTTCAAAGTACCTCTTGCACATGGCAATAGAGGCAAAGGTGATATAGACAATTCCCTTGATATAGTGTTGGATGTTGAGAGTTTCAGCCTTGGAGAACCCATGTTCAAGGGTCATCTTCTTACCAAAGATTTCTGTCACCATATCCGATATTCTTCCAGGTATCTACTTCCATCATCTTTGGGACCATGGTCCATCTTTTCCTGGGCATTTGCGAATGTACAAATAACAATGGTCTGTAGATAAGCAATGGCCAGGGTCAGCTGTAGATAAAGCTGACATTTATTCCAAGATAACATGCTGGGTACTGGCAGCTGTAATGATAAACTGTCTGGTGGATAGGACTGGCTGCTGATAAACATCAATGTCAAGAGCTAGATGCAGACAGTATAATGATATACACTTCAGAATAAAAGCTGGTTATAAACCAAGAAATAATGCATTCCAAGGTCAAAGGCTGGAGATAGACAACATAAGGAATAACATTCTGTGGTCAGGGCTGGCAGCAAATAAATTATGATCAAGAGAAAAGTAAAGGAGAGAGTAATAGAAAATTGAAATAATTTTAGGTAACCAGATCAGCAACAAGCAGATTAAAGGAACCCAGGTCACTACATCGAAGCAGGAATTATAATTATTATTAGTGAACCGCCAAACTATATTATGAGGGCGGCTTGAAAAGTAATGAGACTGCCTCTGTTTTTCTGTCCCATAGGTAGACGTGGCATCGCTATGCTAATAATTATGCTCATACATCAATGTGTCTGAACCTGCAGTTGAACTGCTGTAGTCTTCTGTGTTTGGTCACAGCGAGTGGAAGATCTTTATACGTTTCGTCATGGCGGACGAGGAAGAAGGTGTTTTTGAGATTACGTCAGAGATGTGTGATTGAGTTTTGTGTTAATCTTGGAAAAAGCGGAAATGAAACTCATTAAATGTTACGGCAAGCATACGGTGGAGAAATAATTAGTCGTAGTGGCGTAACTAAGGCAGGGTTGCCGGGGCTTGTGCCCTGGGCATGTGGGAACAGCTTCGCGGGGGCGCTGCTGGCCACGGTACTGGTCCATCCTAGTTAGTCTGTGTAGTGCAGACCGCAGTGAGTGCGGTCGCACTACATAATTACACACACATCGCCGCCAGCGCGGCGTCGATGTGTGTGTTTCAGCAACCAATGAGAGACAGACAGACTCTCATTGGCTGCTGCTGCGCCCACTGCAAGAGCCGGGCTGAAGCTCAATCATGAGATCCACCTTCCGGCTCCTGCAGTGGATGATGGGAGAGACGTCATGACGTCTCTCCCATAATGCAGAGCACGCCAGCCCGGGAGGACTACTATGCGGATGGCAGCGGGAGCAGGAGCAGGAGACAGAGTGGGGATTCAGGTAAGTGTTTTTTCTTTTACTCGTGTGTCTGCACTAGTGGGGGCTCTGCATCGAGGGGGGCTTCTACTGGGGTGGCTACTACTGGGGGCACTGCATCGGGGGGAACCTCTACTGGGGGGGCTACTACTGGGGGAACTGCATCAGGGGGGACCACTACATGGGGCACTGCATAAGTGGGATCACTACTGGGGACCTGCATAAGGGGGACAACTACTGGGGGCACTGTAAAAGGGGCACTACTGGGGGCCTGCTTAAGGGGGACCACTACTGGGGGCACGGTATAAGGGGCACTACTGGGGGCCTGCTTAATGGGGACCAATATTGGGGGCACTGTATAAGGGGAACTAATGGGGGCTGCATAAGGAGAACCCCTACTGGGGTTACTGTATAAGGGGCACTACTGGGGGCCTGCATAAGAGGGATAACTACTGGGGACATTGCATACTGGGGGTACTGTATAAGGGGCACTTCTGTGAGCTTGCATAAGGTGGACCACTACTGGGGGCACTGCATAGGGGGGACTGTATAAGGGGCACTGCATGAAGGTGCATATGGAATGGAAAGGAATGTTCAGAGTGACGAGAAAGGGATGTGTGTCATGTTGACATGCCCCATTTTTAAGTGGTCACTCCCTTTGTGACCACGTCCATTTTTCTGCCACGCGCGCCGTAGCCGTGCACACATGGCGGGGGCTCCATTTTTAGATTTGCCCTGGGCTCCAAATACCCTAGTCATGCCACTGATTAGCCGTGCTGCAGCATTTCGGTGATGGAAGCACTTCAAATAGGGTACGCGGTTACAGATATCAACATTGCCAAAGCTGTGGAGATGTTGCAAAATGACAGAAAGTTAACTTTATGTGTATTACCTTTGTAGGATTATAATTTTTTATATGGCAGCACAAAGAGTCCGCAGTGCCTTACAAAGTACATAAACAGAAATATTCTAAACAAACAAGAAAAAAGTGACAGTACAGAACATTGCAGGAACGTGAACAATGTTTGTAAACATTGCTGCATCAGCAGTCATAATATCCAAATAAGTAACAGGGCTGCAGAACCCAGTGTTTGGTGCCATTGTAGACAGTGGGGAGGAGATGATGGTATCAGTGAGGGAAGGAAGAGCACATTAGGGAAGAGGGCCCTGCTCATTAGAGTTTATAATCTAACCTGCAAGAATCAATAGATTAACTCATGCAATTCAACCCAGCACCACTACACTTCGAGAGAGAGGGGAGGTCTGTAAAAGAGATAGCCACTAGCAGTGGCGGCTCCAGAGGGGGGGCTGCAGCGCGGTCCAAAATTCAAATAGGGGAAGCACACCAACTGCCAGTGAGTCCCGGCCACTGATGTTTGGCAATAGTTGCAGTGACAGTTGGTGACTCCCCTATTTGAATTTTGGCCCCACCTCTGGAGCTGCCACTGGTCACTAGAGAGGTTTCCCAGACAACCACAGATGGGAGAGAAATGGTGTCAGCATTTCTTGTCAAGCACCAGTTGCTACTACAGTGAGCCCCACTGTCACTTCTAACAAGAAGCCAATTTAAGTGTATATGTCACTGTAGGGGTAAAACTTTCTGCTCATAGCATAAAGCACATAATATCATAACTTTTTAAAAACCATGTGCACAAGTGCACGCTACTCAAAAAAGTTTCCAGGGTATCATGGAGAAGATAAGGAAAGGGCAGGAGTGCCCAAGTGAACCTCATTCTGGACAGTGACTATGATTGGACTGTAATCATATCCCTGGATTCATCAAGTGTCAAATAATTGACAAGGAGGATTTTCCAAATGTTGGGAACAGAGGGGTACAAGTAGCACATATGTAAGGGGCTCATACATTCTATTAAGCCCGCGTGCTATAAACTGCAACTGGACATTTTTATTTTTTTATTTATTTTGCCATGAACTCACCACTGCCTGGGATGGGGTGAGTGAGCCTGGGGTGGTGTGCGAGTTCTGTTGTCTTCTCTTTGTGTATAAAAACTGGTCAGTTCTTGACATATGATATGTACACTGCTCAATGACATGGACAAATTGGATAGGCTGTGCCAATAACCACATGATCAGTAGGGGGTGGTCCCAACTGTAATTCTGCTTAGTCTATGCACTACAAAATACCATCAGAATGAGAGTGGTAGATGACATCTAGTAAGTGTAGCTGTCTCTGTGCACCACAATGTTTTATTATTTTGGGGATGATTTTATTGTACTTTTTTACTTTCACACTTAGGGGCAGTTTTTGCTGAAAAATCCCCCCACCCCCCAAAAAAACAGCTGCAAAGTTAAGGGGCTGATACTGAGGTGGCCGCAGGTGTGGCTGCATATTTTGTATACACAGTTTTTATACACAGCTGCTGCCAGCAACACGCCCATGACATGCCCGTGTCTGCCTCACCACCCCCCCTATTACCTTCCAGGAATGCCCACTGAAATCCACGGCTCTTGCATGCAAATCTGTTCTGTGCCTCCTGATGGTAACCATGGGGATATATGCGCAGTGTGACTCAGATGCATATACAGACTTATAACATTGGCCAACTGCGGCCACCTCTGAATCAGGCCCTAAGTTCCTCCTGGATGTAGATATTCCTTCATTTGCAAAAACAAGTGCCATAGTTTTCAATAGGGGGTGCTAAAATATGGAACTTACCAAGCTCTGAAATCCAAATCTCTTTCCTCCACTATACTGTATCTCTTTTTCCTCTCTCTCGTTTTTATGACTAGTGAGTCTATGGGGGAGATTCAATAATTACCCGCACTGGCCGATTCAATCAGTGGGGTTTACCCTACGCGTTAAGACCTACAGTAGATGTGGACTTTTCCTCGAAACTTCAGAAGCTGCGAGGAAAGGTCAGCGATAAAAGGCACCGAGATGGGATTTAAGAAGCGGGGTAACCCACTGATTCTGCATTTTATGCTAAATCAATGGGTTAGAGTGCGGCAACCCAGGTTTTATTGCAAGGGGAAAAGACAGTTTTATTGAATAGCTCCGGGCATGAAACCTGGAGATTTTCCCCACGCAGCAAACCCCGCGGATAATTGGATTCTCCCCCATGTGTGCATGACTATGTTCCCATAATTTATTTGCCTTTTGCAAGACAAACATACTGTATACTGTCACAGAATTTAACACATATTCTTTCCCCAATACAGTATACTCTGCATAAAAAAGAAAGCAGTGACAAATATTAGCGTCAGTTTGCATTGAATAGAACTTGTCACTGGGAGTCTAAGAAAGGCATTCATTTCTCTTTAATAACTAGTACATTATTCACAGGCTAGGAGGTCTCATGAGACTTCCAGACTGCTAACAATATAAAGCCTTTGAATCAGTTTGTCCAAACAAAAATATTTAAGATGGACAGATTCAAAGAAACCTAAAGGTCACCTTACACCAGGGACACTATCACATACAGATTTGAAAAGCCACCACTTAGTCAGGTATGTGGTATCATTTCAAATACACCTTCAACTATTCTTGGAGTGAGATCAATTAATTGAAAATAAGTTTATTTTATTGAGGAAATCCACAGAGTAATGTAAAATTTATAACCTGAAAAATTATTTGCTTTTTCACATTATTACAATTCAGATTTGAAGAAACGTTAATGTTAAACATGTATAATCCCAATTTGTGTTTGATTTGAAGCTAGTTATAGGAGTTCTCTCTTGAATGGAAGTAAATCACTGTATTTCCCACCATATACACAGAATTATATTAGGGGTGTGCACCGGCCACTTTTCGTGTTTTGTGTTTTGGTTTTGGATCTGGATCTTTCTTCGTGTTTTGGATCTGGATTGGTTTTGCCAAAACCACCCTTCCGTGTTTTGGGTTCTGGGTTTTGTGTTTTGGATTTGTATTTTTTTTTAAAAAGCATAAAAACAGCTAAAATTACAGAATTTGTTGGTTTCTCTGCTCCTATGCTATTATTAACCTCAATAACCTTAATTTCCACTCATTTCCAGTCTATTCTGAACACCTCACACCTCACAATAGTGTTTTTATGTCCAAAAGGTTGCACCGAGGTAGCTGGATGACTATGCTAAGCGACACGAGTGGGCGGCACAAACACGTGACCCATCTAGGAGTGACACTGCAGTGGCAGACAGGATGGCAGTTAGAAAAACTAAGCCCCAAACTGTACATAATGCAAAGAAAAAAAAGAAGTGCAAGATGGAATTGTCCTTGGGCCCTCCCACCCACCCTTATGTTGTATAAACAGGACATGCACACTTTAACAAATCAATCATTTCAGCGCCAGGGTCTGCCACACAACTGTGGCTGAAATGATTGGTTCGTTTGGGCCCCCACAAAACAAGCTGGCAATTAATGTGTCCCTGCACAAACTGGCTCTACGGAGGCATGATGTCATCCTCATCCTCCTCATCCACCGATTCCTCACCCTCTTCAGTGTGTACATCCTCATCCTCACAAAGTATTAACTCGTCCCCACTTGAATCCACCACCACAGGTCCCTCTGTACCTTCTGGAGGCTGGTCTCCCTGGAAGAGCTGATAATTCATTTTGATGAACATCATCTTCTCCACATTCTGTGGAAGCAACCTCCTACACCTTTCGCTGACAAGGTTCCCGGCTGCACTAAACACTCTTTCGGAGTACACACTGGAGGGGGGGGGGGCAACTCAGGTAAAATAGAGCCAGCTTGTACAGGGGCCTCCAAATTGCCTCTTTTTCCTGCCAGTACAGGTATGGACTGTCTGACATGCCTACTTGGATGCTGTCACCGATGTAATCCTCCACCATTCTGTCAATGGTGACAGTATCATATGCAGTGACAGTAGACATGTCAGAAATTGTTGCCAGGTCCTTCAGTCCGGACCAGATGTCCAAACTTGGTCCTGCCTGCCCTGCATCACCGCCAGCGGGTTGCTTAGGATACCTAAGTTTTTTCCTGGCAGCCCCAGTTGCGGGAGAAAATGAAGAAGGAGCCGTTGACGTGTCACGTTCCGCTTCAGCTGACAGTGTGTTCACCAGCAGGTCTTTGCACCTCTGCAGGCTTTTGTCGGCCGGAAAGAGAGATACCACATAGGCTTTAAACCTAGGATCAAGCACGGTGGCCAAAATGTAGTGGTCTGATTTCAACAGATTGACCACCCTGGAATCATGGCAAAGCGAATGAAGGGCTTCATCCACAAGTCCCACATGTCGAGCGGAATCGCTCCGTCTTAGCTCCTCCTTCACTTTCTCCAGCTGCTTCTGCAAAAGCCTGATGAGGGGAATGACCTGACTCAAGCTGGCTGTGTCTGAACTGACTTCACGTGTGGCAAGTTCGAAGGGCTGGAGAACCTTGCACAACACGGAAATCATTCTCCACTGCGCTTGAGTCAGGTGCATACCCCCTCCTTTGCCTATGTCATAGGTGGATGTATAGGCTTGTATGGCCTTTTGCTGCTCCTCCATCCTCTGAAGCATATAGAGGGTTGAGTTCCACCGTGTCACAACCTCTTGCTTCAGGTGATGGCGGGGCAGGTTCAAGAGTGTTTGCTGGCGCTCCAGTCTTCGGCACGCAGTCGCTGAATGGCGAAAGTGGCCAGAAATTTTTCGGGCCACCCAAAGCGTCTCCTGCACGCCCCTGTCGCTTTTCAGAAAATTCTGCACCACCAAGTTTATTGTGTGAGCAAAACATGGGGCGTGCTGGAATTTGCCCAGATGTAATGCCCGCACAATATTGGTGGCGTTGTCAGATATCACAAATCCCCAGGAGAGTCTAAGTGGGATAAGCCACTGGGCGATGATTTCCCTCAGTTTCTCTAAGAGGTTGTCGGCGGTGTGCCTCTTACTGAAACCGGTGATACACAGCGTAGCCTGCCTTGTAACGAGCTGGCGTTTCTGAGATGCTGCTACTGGTGACGCTGCTGCTGTTGCTGCGTAAGGTGATACATCTACCCAGTGGGCTGTCACAGTCATATAGTCCTTAGTCTGCCCTGTTCCACTTGTCCACATGTCCGTGGTTAAGTGGACATTGTGTACAACGGCATTTTTCAGGACACTGAGGACACTTTTTCTGACGTTTCTGTACAGTCTCGGTATCGCCTGCCTAGTGAAGTGGAATCTAGACGGGATTTGGAACCGGGGACACACTACCTCCATCAATTGTCTAAATCCCACTGCACTAATGGCGGATACCGGATGCATGTCTAACACCAACATAGCAGTCAAGGCCTCAGTTATACGTTTTGCTTCAGGATGACTGCTGTCGTACTTCATCCTCCTCGCTAAGGACTGTTGGAGGGTCAATTGTTTAGTAAAAGTAGTGGTGTTCCTACTTCCTCTCTGGGATGATGAATGACTCCCAGCAGCAGCAACAGCAGCAGCGGCAGCAGTAGGCGTAGCAATGCAGGATCCTCCAGAGGAATCCCGGATAGGAGAGTCAGTCATGCCAGTGACATGGCCTGCAGGACTACTTCCGATCCTGACTAAGGAGGAAATTGACGAGGAGGGAGTTGACGGTGTGGTTTGCAGGCGCTTGGATACAACAGGACAACGGGATTTAGGTGTCCCTGGACTGCTTACGGTCTTAGCCAAAGTTTCTGAACTTGACAGTAACTTTTTATGAACGCGCTGCAGGTGCCGTATAAGGGAGGATGTTCCTAGGTGGTTGACGTCCCTACCCCTACTTATTTCACCTTTACATATGGTACATATGGCAAGACAGTTGTTGTCCGGATTTGGATAGAAATATTGCCAGACCAAAGAGGTGGAATGTTTGGTCTTCTGCCCAGGCATGACCGTGATGGGCTTTTTCATCCCACGGACAACAACTGTCTCCCCCGGAGCCTGATTTAAACAAACCACATCACCATCAGAATCCTCCTCGCCAACTTCCTCCTCAGCGCCAGCTACACCAGTATCCTCATCCTGTTGTACTTCAACAGTGACATCTTCAATTTGCATATCAGCAAGTGGACTGTGGGTGCTCCTTTCAGCACTTGCAGGGGGCGTGCAAATGGTGGAAAGAGCCACCTCTTCCCGTCCAGTGCTGGGAAGGTCAGGCATCGCAACCACCACCACACTTGGACTCTCCTTGGGGATTTGTGATATCTTCTTAGAAAGCACAGTTCTTCGCTGTGCTTTTGCCAGCTTAACTCTTTTGATTTTTTTAGTGGGAGGAGGGCTTCCATCGTCATGTGAAGCTGAACCACTAGTCATGAACATACTAGGGATCGACCTTAGCCGTTCCTTGCCACTCCGTGTCGTAAATGGCATATTGGCAAGTTTACGTTTCTCTTCAGCTGATTTAAATGTCTTTTTCAAGGTCATTTTCCTGAACTTTGCCATTTGGGATTGTATGTGCCCTCTACTATGACATTGGGCATCGGCCTTGGCAGACGACGTTGTTGGCATGTTATCGTCTATGTCATGACTAGTGGCAGCAGCTTCAGCACTAGGAGGAAGTGGTTCTTGATCTTTCTCTATTTTATTTTTATCGGTGAAAGTTTGGTCCTCCATTTATGTTATATCGATTTGATATATACGTGCGGCTAAACACAGAAAATCATTTTTTTTTTGGTTTGGACTGGAGTGTACTTTAGGGGGTTACAGCACCCTTAACGGTCAAGCCAGCCGGCCCTTTACTTATGACACAGGCGCACGCTTGGCACTACTTTGTTGATGCACGTGCGGCTACTGCGCACACAATTCACAAACACAGAAAATCATTTTTTTTTGGTTTGGACTGGAGTGTACTTTGGGGGTTACAGCACCCTTTAACGGTCAAGCCAGCTGGCCCTTTACTTATGACACAGGCGCACGCTTGGCACTACTTTGTTGATGCACGTGCGGCTACTGCGCACACAATTCACAAACACAGAAAATAATTTTTTTTTTGGTTTGGACTGGAGTGTACTTTCGGGGGTTACAGCACCCTTAACGGTCAAGCCAGCCGGCCCTTTACTTATGACACAGGCGCACGCTTGGCACTACTTTGTTGATGCACGTGCGGCTACTGCGCACACAATTCACAAACACAGAAAATCATTTTTTATTTGGTTTGGACTGGAGTGTACTTTCGGGGGTTACAGCACCCTTTAATGGTCAAGCCAGCCGGCCCTTTACTTATGACACAGGCGCACGCTTGGCACTACTTTGTTGATGCACGTGCGGCTACTGCGCACACAATTCACAAACACAGAAAATAATTTTTTTTTTGGTTTGGACTGGAGTGTACTTTCGGGGGTTACAGCACCCTTAACGGTCAAGCCAGCCGGCCCTTTACTTATGACACAGGCGCACGCTTGGCACTACTTTGTTGATGCGCACACAATTCACAAACAGAGAAAATAATTTTTTTTTTGGTTTGGACTGGAGTGTACTTTCGGGGGTTACAGCACCCTTTAACGGTCAAGCCAGCCGGGCCTTTACTTATGACACAGGTGCACGCTTGGCACTACTTTGTTGATGCACGTGCGGCTACTGCGCACACAATTCACAAACACAGAAAATAATTATTTTTTTGGTTTGGACTGGAGTGTACTTTGGGGGTTACAGCACCCTTTAACGGTCAAGCCAGCCGGCCCTTTACTTATGACACAGGCGCACGCTTGGCACTACTTTGTTGATGCACGTGCGGCTACTGCGCACACAATTCACAAACACAGAAAATAATTTTTTTTTGGTTTGGACTGGAGTGTACTTTCGGGGGTTACAGCACCCTTTAACGGTCAAGCCAGCCGGCCCTTTACTTATGACACAGGCGCACGCTTGGCACTACTTTGTTGATGCACGTGCGGCTACTGCGCACACAATTCACAAACACAGAAAATAATTTTTTTTTGGTTTGGACTGGAGTGTACTTTCGGGGGTTACAGCACCCTTTAACGGTCAAGCCAGCCGGCCCTTTACTTATGACACAGGCGCACGCTTGGCACTACTTTGTTGATGCACGTGCGGCTACTGCGCACACAATTCACAAACACAGAAAATAATTTTTTTTTTGGTTTGGACTGGAGTGTACTTTCGGGGGTTACTGCACCCTTTAACGGTCAAGCCAGCCGGCCCTTTACTTATGACACAGGCGCACGCTTGGCACTACTTTGTTGATGCACGTGCGGCTACTGCGCACACAATTCACAAACACAGAAAATAATTTTTTTCTTGGTTTGGACTGGAGTGTACTTTCGGGGGTTACAGCACCCTTAACGGTCAAGCCAGCTGGCCCTTTACTTATGACACAGGCGCACGCTTGGCACTACTTTGTTGATGCACGTGCGGCTACTGCGCACACAATTCACAAACACAGAAAATATATTATTTTTTTAGCACTTGGGGGGAGCACCCCTGATGGACAGAGCACCCCCTGGACAACACTACAGCACCCCTTTAGGACTGGGACACTGCACAGGACTTTGGAGTGGACACAGCCCCTATGGAGAACTGACTGCACAACACAGTCCAGCCAGCCCCTATGGACTTTGAAGTAGTGGACACAGCCCCTATTAACAACAGCAGCACAGCACAACACAGCCAGCCCCTATGGACTTTGAAGTAGTGGACAACAGCAGCACTACACTACACTACACTACACAGCCCTAACTCCCACCCTCCCTCTTCACTGTCCACAGCCGAGTGAGAAAATGGCGCCGACGCGGGTACCTTATATAGGATCCAAAACCCGCGAGACTCGGAAGGCGGGATGATGACGTTTTGCCTCGATTTCAGATCCGAGTCAGGCGGGAAAAGTCGAGCCTGACTCGGATCTGCCTCGGATCGGGGGGGCTCGGGGGGGTTCGGATTTCAGAAATCCGAACCCGCTCACCCCTAAATTATATATAATTATACAAGGGGTTTGCTATTTGATTGCCAAAAAGACATGAAGCAAGCAAGATTAATGTATCTTTGTCATTGGGGGTGATTCAGGCTCGGACGGATTTGCTATCGCACCTGCTAACATGGTAGTAGCTGCGATAGAACTAATATGGTAATGCAGCAGGAGGCCTCCAGCCTCCTGCATGCATTACTGATTTGAACTGCTTCCGTGGATACAGCATCGGATCACCTGCTGATCCTCTGCCGGCTGTCGCCGCCAGGGCAGTAGCTAGGGTAGTGCGGCCAGTGCCATCGCACAGGGCACCACAGGTCAGGGGGCGCTGTTTGGGCCTGTCAAATATCTTATCATTCTCACTTGTAGCTTCCTCTTATTTCATCCCCAGCATCTCCTGGCCTCCCCTATCTCTTCCCTGGCCCTACCCCATGAGGCCATTCCCCTTCGTTGGGTGCATTATGTCCCTTTGAAAAATGAGGGGGCACCAATGCTCTTTCTGGCACAGGGCACCAAAGAGTCTAGTTATAGCTCTGGTCGCCGCCCTCTCGCCGCCCATAAATGGCAGCAGACTATCAATAACTGACAGTCTGCTGCCACTCTGCGTGCGGGATCGCAGAACCATAATGCACATGCGCAGAATGGGTCCTGCGCTAGCGCAGTGCAGCTACAATCGGAAATGTGCGCTAACCATTGAGTTAGCGTACATCTCTGAATCAGCCCCATAATGTGATGAAGTAAATTAGCTTGTTGAGGGCAAACCCAAATGATAAAAAAAAATCTGTATTCTAGGGAACGGGGACTCTTGTAGCTTGATCAAGTACCTATATTTCTTATTACCATGGACAAGTACCCGGGGCGCCAACAGGGGTACTAATTATCTGTTAGAGGGGCCCAGACAGCAACTAAGGGGGCATTGTTCCACTATGTGGCTGCCAGCACCCCCTGTACATCAGTGAGGAGGAGGGGACGTGAGGGCGGGGAGCATGTGACCTCACAGGTTTTGGCTGCCATGGGCAGGGTTATGTGATCTGCAGGAGGCAGCAGGGTGCCTCCTACAGGTCACATAGCCTCGCCCACAGCAGCCGCTAGCTCCTGTGGGGAGAGACTTCCTCCTGAGTGAATGAGCCCCCCACCCTCACGTTCCCTCCACACCGCTATCCTGTGGGTGCAGTAGCTGCTTTGCGGTGCCACACCTACTATTTGTTCACATTTTGTAAGAGTGGCCTTGGTCATACCCGCGGATTGGTCATGCCCACTCTCAGTATTGGGGCACGGAGCCTGTCTGGGACCTATATTTCTGTTCATAAAAATGATTTTGAAGCGCCATTTAATAGATTTAGGGACAATGGAACATGGTAATACTGTATAATCAAAAGATTTGGGAATGTTTAATAACTGTGTAGAAATGCTATATGCTGCAATATAAATGTTATAAACTAAGTTGCTTAAAGAAATAAAGGATTCATAAGTGAGGATATAAATTGATTGAAAGTCTGGGCATTTAGATAGTGACAAAAATGTCAAGGAGGGTATGCAGCCACTATTATGCTGTTTAACATTGCACAGAACTAAATGTTGGGAATTTAAAGCATTACAGAGCAGAGAGTGAAGAGTTGTCTACTGACAGCTGTGTTAGCCAATGTGATTAGGGAAGCTGGGAAAGGCACACAACAAACAGTTAACAGGATATAATGAGACAGGAGATTCACTGACACTGACAGCTTAGCAATCAGGATGATACACAGAAATGAATTGTTCTGTCATTCTTATCAGATGTAGATTAAGTGTGGCTAAGAGAGAGTAGGAGAGAGTATTTAAAGTTGCAGCTCTTCCCACATATGCAGACTAATTAGCCTTCTTAGCAAGCAGAAAAAACGGTCTTACAATGTTGCGCTATGGGTAGTTCCAAAATTTTCAGATGTGGAATTCCTCCTGTTATATTCCAATTTACAATAGAAAAAGCAAAAAAGTACAATGGTGTGATACCGTTTACACACAAAGGGGTCTATTTACTAAGTAAGCAGTGCTAGGAGACAGAGTGAAAAGTGATAAGGTGCCAGCCAATCAGCTCCTAACTGTCATTTTTCAAACACAGCCTGTGAGATGGCAGTTAGGAGCTGATTGGCTGGCACCTTATCACTTTTCACTCTGTCTCCTAACACTGCTTAGTAAATAGACCTGAAAGTCTTAACACCCTTTGTGTCACTCTTCACAATAAAGGGTGAATTAGTCCGCCTCCAAGAATAGCTTTATCATATCCAACTTCCATAAACAGCACCCAGTGTACAAACGATACTTCATGCAATGGAAATGCTTACACGTATGCTTACTTGAAACACATGTGATACATGCACGTAGCAGTTTCTTTAAGTCTTCATCCACACTCTAGTGTATATGTACATATCCTCACAATAATGTAGGTGACCAGTGTTACAGAAAAAAGGAATGGAAATAATGGTATGGATGATGCAAATAAAAGATGTATTTTATTATAAAAACAAAATGGGGCAAAAGTGCATACCATATGTGGACAATATAAATTGCACCATAGATAGATGGAACCCGGGTATATCACTACAGTGAAAATGTCTGTCCAGACACGTATGTGGTCCCCTTATTAAAATGACACTCTATCAACACGTTTCAACGCACTGCGGCGTCTTTGTCAAGATGAGTATCTTCTAAAACTACAATAATAAGCATAGATGAATAAACCTTAATGTTTCAAGATAGTAAAAGTACAATAGTACTTACCACACGGTCAAACATGTTTTCATGTAGCCGCACAACTGTGTGCCCTGAGAAATAGAAATCACAAATCCCCAAGGAGAGTGCAAGTGTGTCCGCAGTTGCCATGTGTGAGCCAGACCTAAATACTAAAGTGTTGGAGGATCCTCCAAGTTCCAACATTTGTGTGCCCTCTGTAAATGTGGGGAAGGGCAGTCAACATCTTACAGAAGTAGTCAGTGAGGATGCTTCTGTGGAATTGAACATGGAGGAGGAGGATATATTGATAGTTGAAGGAGCTAAGGATGATGAGGATGTTGATGATGAAGATGTTGGTGATGAGGATGTTGATGCTGAGGATGTCCTTTGTGTAAGTAAGGCAACAGCTGTTGCCCATGGATTGAAAAAGCCAAAGCCTATTGTTGTCATGCCGGGGCAAAAGACACAAAAAACCATTTCTCACGTGTGGAATTATTTCCACCCCAATCCGGACAACAGTTTTCAAGCCATATGTAACCATTGCCAAGCAAAAGTTAGTAGAGGGAGGTACCTATACCACCTAGGAACCTCATCCTTGTTACGTCACTTGGAGCGCATTCATCAAATATCAAAATGTATGTCGCCAAGTTCCAAAACTCAAAACGTAACAAGTCCAGTGTCACCTACCTGCTCCCTCTCTGTGGGATCCAAGCGCCTTCGATCTCCAACACCAACACCTGCATCAGCAACTTCCTCATTCATCATCAGGAGTAGTCCTGCTGCATCCAATGTTGTTATTCGAAGCACGATTGACTCCTCTCCTATCCGTGATTCCTCAGATGGATCTTTGATGACTACACCTGCTGCTGCTGCTGTTGCTGTGAGTGGATCTTCATCCATCCCAGAAGGGGACCAGGAGATGTGCGTCCAGTATCCACCATCACCATGGTGGGTTTTCAACAGTTAATTGAGGTCCTGTGTCCTCGCTACTAGATCCCTTCTAGACTCCACTTTGATAGAATAGCAATTCCAAGTCTTAACAAGGACATTAAAAAAACCTTATTAATGTCCTCAGAAATGCCATTGTACCCACTGTCCACTTGACCACTGATATGTGGACAAGTGGAACAGGGCAAACTAAGGATTACATGACTGTGAAAGCCCACTGGGTAGGTGTATTGCCTACAACAGCAACAGCAGCAGCAGCAGCAACATCTACCAAAAGACAGCTGATACAGAGGCAGGCTACTCTTTGTATAACTGGTTTCACTAAGAGGCATACCGTTGAGAACCTCTTAGAAAAACTCAGGGAAATCATTGCTAAATGGCTTACCCCACTTGGACTCTCCTCGGGATTTGTGATTTCAGACAATGCCACCAATATCGTGAGAGCATTACATGTGGGCGAATTTCAACACGTCCCATGTTTTGCTCACACAATTAATTTGGTGGTGCAACATTTTTTAAAACATGACAGGAGCATGCAGGAGATGCTCTTGGTGGCCCGCAAAATATCTGGACATTTTAGACATTCGGCAAACGTTTGTCGAAGATTGCATGACCAGCAGGTACTCTGAAATTTGCCCTGCCATCAGCTGATGCAAGAGGTAGTAACTCGGTGGAATTCTACCCTCTATATGCTTCAGCGGATGGAGGAACTGCAAAAGGTCATCCAGGGCTATTCAACGGCCTATGACATAGGCCGTGGAGGGGGAATGCACCTTACTCAAGTGCAGTGGAGAATAATTTCTGTGTTGTGCAAGGTTTTCAAACCATTTGAACTTGCCACACATGAAGTTAGTTCAGACACTGCCAGCTTGAGTCAGATCATTTCCCTCATCAGACTTTTGCAAAAACAGCTGTAGTAACTGAAGGAGAAGCTGAAATGGAGCGAGTATGTCGGACTGTTGGATTAAGCCCTTGATTCACTTCACCGGGACCCAAGAGTTGTCAATCTATTGAAATCTGAAAATTATATTTTGGCAACCATTCTGGATCCTAGGTTTAAGTCCTACCTTGTGAGTTTTTATCCAACAGACCGAAATCTAAAACTATGCAAAGAACTGTTGGTAAAAAAATTGTCAGCTGCAGACACACGTGAAACGCCATCATCATCTGCAGCTGCCAGGGAAAAAATAAATTTTCCTTACAGAATGCCTACTGGTCAGGCAGATCGTTCACCAAAAAATGACATCTGGTTGGGCCTGAGAGAACTGCCTACTAGTGACATGTCTTCTACCGTGACTATGTGTGATGCGGTCTCCATTCACTGAATGGTGGAGTACTATTTCAGAGAAAACATCCTAATAGGCATGTCAGACAGTCCCTTTCAGTACTGGCAGGAAAAAGAGGCAATTTGGAGTCCCATACACAAACTGGCTTTGCGTTACTTAAGTTGCCCACCCTCTAGTGTGTACTCCGAAAGAGTTTTCAGTGCAGCTGGCAACCTTGTCAGTGATCGGTGTAGAATGTCACTTCCTCAAAATGTGGAAAAGATGATGTTCATTAAAATGAATTACAAATTCCACGAGGAAGGCCTCTACCAACAATTACATGAAAAAATTACAGAGGCGCCTATGGTGGATTCCAGCGGGGATGAATTAATATTATGTGAAGAAGAGGATGTACACACTGATGGGGATGACGAGGACGACGACAACTTGTAATGTAAAGCCAGTTTGTGTATGGGATCATTTTTATTTCCATGTCCAATGCACATTGGCAGCTTGTTTTATGGGGTCCAAACAAACCAATAATTTCAGCCACAATTGACAGTCCTTGTCGCTGAAATGATTGGTTTGTTAAACTGTGAATGTCCTGTTTGTATACAACATAAGGGTGGGTGGGAAGGCCCAAGGACTATTCCATCTTGCACCTTTTTCCTTTCCATTATGTGCTGGTTGGGGCATTGCTGCCTGACATTTTAAATTAATGTTATGGTTGGTTTAGGAACCAATGATTTATTTTTAAATTAATTTATTATCAATTTTACACTCAGGGGTGGCACCAATGAATTGCTTTTTATTAATGATTCAGCCAGGGGCTGCACCAAATGAATTGTTTTTTAATTAATTTATTGTCATTTTTACAGCCAGGGGCTGCACCCAATGAATCTTTTAATTTAATTTGTTATCAATTTTACAGCCAGGGGCTGCACCAATGAATTGATTTTTATTAATTATTCAGCCAGGGGCTGCACCCAATGAATTGTTTTTTAATTAGTTTATCAATTTTACAGCCAGGGGCTGCACCCAATGGATTGTTTTTTAATTAATTTATTATCAATTTTACAGCCAGAGGCTGCACCAATGAATTTTTTTTTGTTATTAATTATTCAGCCCGGGGCTGCAACAATTAATTGTTTTTTAATTAATTTATTATCAATTTTACAGCCAGGGGCTGCACCAATGAATTTCTTTGTATTAATTATTCAGCCAGGGGCTGTACCCAATGAATTGTTGATTACTTTTTAAATTAAATTATTATTAATTATTCAGCCTGGGGCTGCACCAATTAATTGTTTTTTAATTAATTTATTATCAATTTTACAGCCAGGGACTGCACCAACTATCAACTCTCAATTATTCAATCCTCAAGGGTATCGCAACCACCATCTTTGCACAGTCCTCAACTCTATTAATAATTATATCAATCAGTTTTGAGCCAGAAAGCTGGTTTCAACCTTTTGGCCCTTTAACTAGTTGAAAGAATCAATATTGTGAGCTGTGAGGTGGTAAAAATTGACTGGAAGCAAGTGGAAATAAATGTTATCAAGGTTATGAATACTGTAGGAACAAAAAAAGGACCATTTTATGTGATTTTAACAGTTTTTTTAATTTTTTAAGAAAAAATCCAGATCCAAAACCAAAACCCGAAAACAATACACGGAGGTTTTGGCAAAACCAATCCAGATCCAAAACCAGGGTAGATCCAGATCCAAAACCAAAACACGGTGTCAGCACACATCTCTAGTTGAAACGCGTTGATAGAGTGTCATTTTAGTCTCCACAGCCGCGTCCCTTATATATAGAGACAAAAGCTCGTGAGCCGCGAGATTTCGTCTCTTTTGTTTTGCCTCACTTTGAGATCTGAGTCAGGCACGAAAATCCGAGCCGGCTTTGATTCGACTCGGATCTGCAAAATTCGGGTGGGTTCGAATCTCTGAGATCCATACCTGCTCATCTCTAGTTTCAACGCACTGCGGTGTCTTTGTCAAGATGAGTGTCTTCTAAAACTACAATAATAAGCATAGATGATCAAACCTTAATGTTTCAAGATAGTAAAAGTACAATAGTACTTACCACAAGCTCAAACATGTTTTCATGTAGCCGCCATGTTGTAATGGTGGAATAAAGTTGTATTGAGAAGATTATGGATTGTCAATACAACTTTATTCCACCATCATAACATGGCGGCTACATGAAAACATGTTTGACCGTGTGGTAAGTACTATTGTACTTTTACTATCTTGAAACATTAAGGTTTATTCATCTATGCTTATTATTGTAGTTTTAGAAGATACTCATCTTGACAAAGATGCCGCAGTGCATTGAAACGTGTTGATAGAGTGTCATTTTAATAAGGGGACCACATACCTGTCTGGACTGACATTTTCACTGTAGTGATATACCCGGGTTCCATCTACCTACGGTGCAATTGATATTGTCCACATATGGTATGCACTTTTGCCCCATTTTGTTTTTATAATAACATACATCTTTTATTTGCATCATCCATAGCATTATTTCCATTCCTTTTTTCTGTAACGCTGGTCACCTACATTATTGTGAGGATATGGACATATACACACTAGAGTGTGGATGAAGATTTAAAGAAACTGCTACGTGCATGTATCACATGTGTTTCAAGTAAGCATACGTGTAAGCATTTCCATTGCATGAAGTATAGTTTGTACACTGGGTGCTGTTTATGGAAGTTGGATATGATAAAGCTATTCTTGGAGGCGGACTATATCACCCTTTATTGTGAAGAGTGACACAAAGGGTGTGTGTAAACGGTATCACACCATTGTACTTTTTTGCTTGTTCTTTTGCATATTGGAATATATTGGGAGGAATTCCACATCTGAAAATTTTGGAACTACCCATAGCGCAACATTGTAAGACCGTTTTTCTGTTTGCTATTTCTGTGTATAAGTAGGTGACTTATGATATGGCCTTCTGTTGCTGCTCGGGGAGTGTAGCGCCAGAGGTCAGAATCTTTTTTCTTTAATTAGCCTTCTTATATACTGTACACATTTCATGGAATTTGAAGACATTGAGGAAATATCATGTCACTTTTCTTAAATCAAATATATTAGGGAACCTAATTATGCACTATGGTATACACTTGAAAGGTAGGCTATAACTTGCCTTAGTCTATTGTCAGCTTAGTATATATTAGAAAGCACATAGATTTTTCTTAAACTGAGGAAGCCATTGATTATTTTTTAATGGACAAGATAAAAATTGAATTTTATTACATTTCTGTGTGTTCCTGCATACATGTTTATGGATTGTTTTCGATTGAAGTAACCCATAAATGTTTGATTAATTAAATGAGAGTGGCAAGGATTTGTGTAGCATGGCGCATATCTAATTTTTCTAAGTGTTGCTTGGTCAGATTATGGGATATATGACCAGAAATTTATATGAAAAAAAATGCCAACTCCAACTATCTTTTACCCCAAAGGTAAATATGGGCATTTTGGAAGATAGCCAGTGCACATTGCATTAAGGCATACTAGCCTACTCTCCAGGAAGTTGCTGGAGACACCCGAATTTGCAGGCAGACCCCCGCACCACCAGAAGAGTAGGCCGTTCTCCAGCATCCAGTGCCTACTTCCTAACAAAGTCAGCTCTATGGGGAGTTAAATGCCTCAAATTGTGGGTGATTTAATGCAAATCACGTCATATTGGCCCACCACATTACAATCGATCCGCAAATTGCAGCATTCCCCTTGAGGGAGCCAGGCCTAATGACCCTATCTCCAGTCAGCCGGCATCTCTCCTCTGGGCTGCTCACGGAAAAAAGTAGGTAAGTATGCATTATGGGGTTCTGACTATTCCCATTCAAACTCAAATGGTACAAACAAACCATGGGATAATAGTTATTCTGTATATTACAAATAACTTTGAGATATGTTCTTACTCTTTCTATAGCAATAAACAAATATGTATGATACTGCTATGTGTGCTACAGAAACTTTAAACTCAAGTAGACATGATGATAACATGAACCAAAAGCATGTGGATGCTGGACTTCTGTCTCCGCCCCCGTGAGAGATGGCTGCAGTCTGAAACAGCTCCCTTACAGCTGCAGCTTTTACACTGCTCCCAGACCTCCTGAGGGTCTGAAAAGTCGGGACTTTGCCACCGCTATGTAAGGAAGATTTTGGCTGTGCATGGAGAAGTATTTTACACCTCTCATGTCCCCTAAACAGCAGCGCCAGAAGCAAGAAAAGGTGAGGGGTGAATCAAAGATGGCCACAACTCACACACAGTCACCGCACCCAGCCACCTCTGCCTCTCCCTCTTCCTCACAGACTGCTTCTAAGGCCCTGGAAACCCCTCATGCTTTAGCCACTAATGCTGACATAGTTCAAGCTATTAAAACATCCATGGCTCCTCTGATGCAGGAACAAGCTGAGTCTTTTAAGCAAGCACTCCAGGAAGCTAATCACAATATACTGCAGCTTACACAGAGGGTGCAATCTAATGAAACTAAGGTGGGGGAGGTTTTCCATGATGTTTTTCTACTAAAGCAACAACATGATGCCTTACAGAAAGAACATTATCAAATTCTTAACAAGCTCGATGATTTAGAAAACCGCTCAAGGAGAAACAATTTGCGCACAGTCAGCCTCCCGGAGTCACTTAAAGGTGACGCACTTACTCGTTTTCTCACCACCTCTCTGTTGGATATGCTTGATATACGGGACTCCTGTGGCGACATTGTGATAGAACGTGCTCACCGTCCCGGCCCACTGCGAGACAACCCGGAGGTTCGCCCTCGAGTGACCATCTTTTGCTCTCTGAATTTTCTCCACGGTGAGGCAATATGGCAAGCTTCCAGAAAGCATTGCGCGCTTACATGGGATGGTCGCAAGATCTTCATATTCCAGGACTATTTGGCAGAGGTCACGAGAGCCCGCAAAGCTTTTAAGCAGGTGTGCGCTAACCTGGTTAAGGATAACCGCCGATTTGCCCTGCTGTTCCCGGCTCGTCTACGTATATTTACTGGGGACTCCTCCGTGAACTTTTCTTCTGCAGAGGACGCTGCTGCATTTCTTCGTAAGGAGACTGAAAGGGCTGCTGACAATTCTTGCTCCCATATGGACTCTCAGGGCTGACATATAGGTTCTATAAGTTTCATTATCCTCTACCTTTTTATATTGCCTATTATCAAGGAGGTTTAGATCTCTCTATATAGATTGTTCCCGATTTTTTGATCTATGTATGTGATATTTTTTGCTGTTTATTGATGTAATTGTTTCAATTACTTGAATTATTTATGCCTTATAATTTGTTGTGTTATATTATTGTCGCTGGCGGTGGCGACTGTCCTGACAATATGTTTGCACATTGTTCCACCCACATTATTTATGTTGATGGCTGGTCTATGTTTATGCATATGGGTGAGCTGCTCAGATTTAGCTGCAGCTTCCTGGAGCCTTATCCACTGCTCTCCTATTTGTGTTTACTGATATATTCCATATATACACTGGGAAGTCCTGATTTCTGGCCATCAAGTACTCATGTTCCTTGCCCTGGTTTGTTTTAT